>MTSC01000010.1:0-668930 GCA_002368545.1 Ramichloridium luteum | reverse complement strand
TGTGTGTGTGTGTGTGTGTGTGTGTGTGTGTGTGTGTGTGTGTGTGGTTGACAACAGCTCCAAGCATTTATCTCTGATTTTCACTCAGTCAATCAAAAGGTATTCTGCGAGCTCCTTGAAACGTCAGACGTGCACCAGATATCAAAATGCCACTTCCGAAAATTTGCCCAGCCCTCCTGAACTCTGCAAACCCATGGGCAACGAACATCGAAGATCTCCAACGACTATTTGACTGCGAGAGTACTGGCGCCATCACAACAAGAACCTCTCTCATTGATGGTTTTGAACATGATGATGCGATTCACCAATACACATTTTTGGACTCTGATACACATCAAGCCAGCCCTATAAGCCCTACAGACTATAAAGCAAGTCTCAACACGCTCGGCTATAGTCCGATACCGCTAGCGGATTACTTGTCAATAATCAGCCAAGTGATTGAGAACTCAATTCTTCCCAAAGAGATCCGAGTCAACAAGCCTGTGATTGTGTCGGTCACGGGCAGCGTGAACGGAGTAGTGGACTGCTTCAGAGAAATCCAAACCCTTCAAACAAAGGTCCAAAATCCATTGTGCATGGAGATCAATTTGTCTTGCCCCAATATACTCGGCAAGCCTCCGCCTGCGTACTCGGTGTCATTACTAACAGAGTATCTACGCGCCATTGATCTGGTGCGTTCCCGTCAAGTCGGCCGAAGAATCGCAATTGGGATCAAAACGCCGCCATATACTTATGAAGAGCAATTTCGAACACTGATCAGTGCTCTTGCTGGAGCCAACGATTCGACATGTCCGATCGACTTCATCACAGCAACAAACACTTTGGGATCGTGTCTAGTCCTTGACAATGCCGATGGCTCGCCAGTTCTGCCCTCGGCGGCTGACACTGGCATCGGAGGGATGGCTGGCACTCCACTCCATCCGCTCGCTCTCGGGAATGTCAAGATAATACGTTCAATGCTGGACCGGGACGAAAAACTCCGTGGTATCGATATCATCGGGACGGGCGGTGTATGTGATAAAGCCGGGTACAACAGAATGAGGACTGTTGGCGCCGCGGTTGTAGGCGTCGGAACAGCGCTTGGCCGAGATGGAGTGGCTGTATTTGATACGATATTGTCTGCTTCGTGAGTATCCATCCCTATCAGGAACCCAAATTTTGCGTGGTTGGTATGCTGGCAGATTTCAACAAGGAGAGTGTTCATGATTCCGTCTTGATGTTTGATTGTACCGACGTTAAACTCATTCGCAATTAGAATTCGGAAGCAGGATCTCGAGGTGCAAACTGATTGTGAGTGCGGAATTTCGCGATCAGTTCCTGTCGATTTTGGCTTTGGAGAGAACGTTGTCGGGTCCGTCTTTTATATCTCGGGATAGACATCACTGATGCAAGTCAGCCAAAGGATGAACTTTCCGGATTGCTCAAAACTCACGTTCTCCTCAGGTGCGGAATTCTGCGTCTGACGGCTTCAAGCTCCTCGAAGTTGATCTCTGCCATGATGACCTCAGGCTCGTCTTTTCCCTCTCCGCCAAGCTCCCCGATGATTTCACCCCATGGGTTGATCACAATACTATGACCATAACTGGTTCTTTTCTCATTGTGCTTACCAACTTGGGCAGCTGCAATGACGTAGGCCTGGCACTCGATTGCACGAGCGCGCAACAAGACCTCCCAATGAGCTCTCCCGGTAGGTACTGTAAACGCTGACGGGTAGAGGATGATATCTGCGCTCTGTCTCTTGAGCGCGAGAGATATTTCGGGGAACCGCAAGTCGAAGCAAATTGCTGACCCTATTCGTCCAACCTCAGTGTCGAAAGGCGCTAGGATCTCGGTTCCAGGCTCCGTTGTTGTGCTCTCTTTCAGGACTGGCCCACCTGGGATATCGAGATCGAACATATGAATCTTTTGATACCGGTGGGCGATCTCTCCATCGGCATTGATCCATAGTAAAGTATTTTTCACGCGTGTACTTCCCGGCTCGTCGCTCGGCTCGTGGACCCCTACGGAAATTGGTAGGGAGTGCTTTCTGGCATCCTCACGAAGCCCGATTATGAACTGAGAGCTACTGGTAGGCCTACAGAGCGAAACTGTCTCGTCTGGCGAAGAGCCAATGTAGTCGCTGGCTTCTGGCAAGAATAAGGCCTATTTCATGCCGTCAATTCAACGATATCGGTGCATATGCTTTTTCGAGATCAGACCTTCGCACCTGCTGCAACAGCCTTGCGAATGACCACTCGACATTGTGCCAAGTTATGCGTCGGAGAGTTAGTAGAGCATATCTGCCCAATCGCCTTGTCGAATGTCAATATATCGGGACACTAGACTGTGTTCTCTTGCACTGTTGCGGAAACAAGCTTACGGCAAGTGCTTTCTGCCGGGGCATTCTTGCCATCAATGTGTAAATGTAGCGCCAAGTGGAAAGATCTCGGTCAATGTAGACAATTGCTGCCACAGGAGATCTCCCTTGACTGATATTCGAGAGACCCACGCAGCTCGTATTACTGCCGCTTAGGGTTGCGCAATTATTGGAAATATCATGCCTGAGGCTGCAGGAAGACGCGGCCTTCGAGCACGGACAGAGCGAAGCGTTGCCAAGCCTGTTGATTCTTACCGTCTCTGAAAAATCTCAAGCTTCCACTTCCAAGCATCAACAATCGTTTCTTTTTTGCTGCATCTGCCGGACTACTCGAGTCTGCCAGGCATGTGCATCGCCTTCGTTTGAAAATATTTCAAATGAAGGTGATGACAATGCGCCTCTCAGGCTTTGTCCGGCCGATGCCACATGGCAAGGTATGTTCATATTTCCTCTCTGCCTCTAGATTCTCTCTCGGGATGCAATATCATTTGAACAATCCAAAGCCTATCAATCGTGAAGGATAAAAAAAGCTCTAGAATTACACTGAAATCTTCACTTGACCCATGGCTCAGGCATTCTCCAGCCGTGATCACCGCGACTGACATTATCGCAGGCATCTCTCCTCAGGCATGCATATGATGTTCATGATGTAAAGAACGCCTAAATTTCGCAATATGTCAAGGTAAGCTCTATCAAGATTCCTCTACCCTTATCTTTGTGATGATACTGTGACATTATGGCATTCCTCGATCCGAACTACGATGTCGATTTGTCTACTCTAAGTTTCAGCCTTGTCTGATCTACATCTGCTCCACTATCTTTGCGTGATTCATCTACCAGTATCCTTGAACTAACTTCGGACAGGTAATTAAAATTCTTCAGCACAATGCCACGCTATTGTAAGCGATCGAAAGATGAGCCCTACAACGCAACGGGCGGACAGACGGCTCTCTGAGTCATGCTTCCATCTAGTTGAGGACGTACAAACCTCACGGAAGTTCTGGCGAGGAGGTGCTTGTTGAGAACGCGTCGACTGACACGATCGTCAAATTCTTTGGCATTGTGAGGCAACTATTGTGAAGACAACGGTCGCTGACACTGTCTCAGGTAAGAACGCTGCCCTGCCCTATTCCGCTGATTGCGATGATGAACACTATTCACACTGTTTGAACGACCTTCGGTCGTTATGAACGTACATACACTGAAAATTCTGATTTAATGAGCCTGATCGCAATTCTTTCGCCAAACTGCTGCCAGACCAGCGAGGCATGAACTTTTCGCTGACAAGGCTCACAGGTCTGTGAAGTACCGCGCCACTTCGCCTCGCGTTTCCATTCGCAGTGCGTCTCACCCGTGAAGGGAACTACTTCGGCATCGTTGCTCCCTGGATTGGCCAGACCAAGTCTACCTAGTACGCGTTGTTTGCGCATCATGCAGAGCTAGATAGCCCGTAGTCTTGGTACCAAATGCACTGCTCGTCAACACTCTCTGTATATTTGCTCGGTACGTGGTCCTTACATTGTTACCATCCCCCATTTTTAATGATGAACAACAAATTTCGCTGTGTTCTTACCGAATTGCATTGACGAAACAAAATATTTCACTTTGGAGACCTGATCACGATCTTCGAACACTGATACACAACGTGACGCTCATCCGTAACGTTGCTGACATTTCGAATAGCATACCAGAAGCAAGAAAAAGAGGTCGCGCGTGCGATTTAAGCCGTGCACAAGCAGCTTTGCACTACATTGACTATGATCAAAGTGCTATGCCATCTGGGGGTCCCCCGTTCCTGAAGGTGCATGCCATGAGACACTGACGTTCCTTGCATAATGCCACAACCTCTTCCTGAGATGATGCCATACCAAGGAAAGCGCCTCATAATGTGATCAAACAGATCCGATTGGTATATCGTACAAAGGATCTCATCCTATATCGATCCGCATTCACCTGGTCCATCACTCCATAGCGCCTTGCAAACCGTACCTCATATCCTGTAGATGCTACCAGAATGCCAACAATAATAGGAATAGAATTGCAATGAATGTGCCCAATATAATGCCATCTCTTCGCTTCTTACTGCCAATGCGTTGCATCAAACCATTGATTCCAGGTATTTGCGCCGCCGCACCGGTGATTCTCCGCTGGATACTCAACAGAGACTCTCTCTGAAGACCGAAGCTCTCATTAACGGCATATGCCTGCGAGAGGACCGAATCAACCACGTTATGGCTATTGTCCAGTCTGTTCCTTTCTGCGAGCATGTAATCCGCCTCTGCGGACTCGGGGTTCTGTGATCTATATGCGTTAATGTCGCTCCGCACATTTGATAGGAGATTCGCGCGGTCGCGGGTATGCGCAATCTGAGACTTTAAGCGAGAAAGCTCAGTTCGGTGTTGCGACAAGATTTCTCTGTGACGGGCGAGATTGGTCGACTTGAGAGCGGAGGGCGTCGCTTCGCTATCTAGGGTGCGCGCGAGTTGCGAGAGTAACGAGGAGCGCTATCTTGCGGTCAATGATATATTTGGTAACGCGACCTCCGCGGCGCTCTACAGGCCGATCATATGTCTTCTTGCAACCATCGATTCTTGGGCGTACCTTTTCCAGAACTTCGTTCAACTCTTCCTCCACGCGCCGCTCCTCATCGCTTGGCTTTGCGCCGAGGTCTGCTTTCGAAGCAAATTGCGAGTATGTATGAAAAAGCGTCTCCGTCTGCAAAGTCATCGTCAGCCAGAGGAAGCCAAGTGTCGTTCAGGAACTACCAACTTGTGTCTCCTGGGCTCTCGCTTGCTGCCGTAGCTGGGCCCAGTTCGCTGCTGTCGCGGCCATGGTGGGATTGGTGTGGTGTTTGGGTTGCTTGATAGCTGATCCACTCGAGATGGATCTACGATGAGCCCGGCGCGCCTGATTTATGGATGTATACGGGTGACTATGCCATCTGTACCAGAGGACCCTGGACGTAATGGAACTTTAGCGGAATTTGGCCCAGGTCACGAACTACTGGCCATCTGAAATCTGGGGAGACTCGAACCAAAGCTCGGCCAAGCTCAGCGCTACAGTCCAGCCTCAGGCACCCAGAATTCTCGGTCAAAGGTTTTTCCGACGCTAAAGTTCGATGTCTTGGCCATCACACCTGCTCAATTTTGCGGAGACGACGAGTGCGAAATATACCAGGTGACGACAATTTCTACCACTCCCTTCACACATCGATCAAAATGGTACGGAAACGCAGCCGTGCGGTTGCATTATTGCAGGGTCTGGAGCGAATCGCTAACACTGTTCATGCAGTCGACCGGCAAGGTGAAGGCTTCCCAGCTTTGGGGAAAGAACAAGGATGAGTTGAAGAAGCAGCTCGATGAGCTGAAGCAAGAGCTCGTGCAGTTGAGGACACAGAAGATCGCTGGCGGTGCTCAGTCGAAGTTGAACAAGATGTACGTCGTTGTGCAGGAACCTGGGCTCGGAGAGATTTGGCGCACCGGGTTGATTGCGAATTGGTGACACGATGTTTACTCACACGCAACCACAGTCACGACGTCCGAAAGTCGATCGCCCGCGTCCTTACCATCATCAACGCCAACCAGCGCGCACAACTCCGTCTCTTCTACAACGGCAAGAAGTACCTGCCCCTCGACCTCCGCCCCAAGCAGACTCGCGCCATCCGCCGCCGATTAAGCCCTGAGGAGGCCAAGATTGTGTCGGAGAAGCAGAAGAAGCGACAGAGGCATTTCCCGCAGCGCAACTACGCGATCAAGGTCAGTTCGCTCGAGAACGGGGCCACTATGACGGGACACCACAGCTGACATTGTACGCAGGTTGTCCCTTGATTTCGGATACCATGGTTGCGATTTCTTTCACGGTGCATGCTTGAGCGCTTAGTCTTCTACCACGGCGAAATGGACGGTTGGGCATGATGGCTGGCTGGAAAAAAGGGCTAGCTGTCACACAGAGACCATATGAAATATTTGAACCACCACAAAACTTCCAACCGATGACAACCTAATGATGCTCCGTTCACGGATCTGAAAGATGGCAGTTTCGATACCGCATATCCGTCACGTTGTCTCCCATTGACATGAGCTTGAACTTGAGCTTGAACTCTTGGCACGTCCACACAGAGGTCTCGTGATCATTGGCTTGTCCAGGCGTCGTGTGTCATTGATCTCCACGTGCCCTACGCTTCCGTGATCGAAACAATCACTTTTAATGATCTCGTGATAGGTTTATTGTTCTTCTTTGATGCCTGGTCGTGCAGGAAGTGTGTGCTTTTGTCCAGCAACTTCGGAGCGCTAGCTCCAGTAGGTACTTCAGACTCTTTGGGTAGATGCAGTACATAATAGGGTTGGAGCTCTCCGCGCATGTGCGTGCGTTTTCTTCGCACCAATTTTCCGGACAACATACCAATGTCATCAATGCTTTCCTGGTTTTCAACGCAGGAGGAAGAATATTATTCTTGCGAGGACACCATAAGAAATTGTTTGCGCAGATGGTGGCACGCTCACCAAGCAACGGCGCCAACCCGCACAACATAGCTCACTGGCTTCTCGGACATCATGAAACTCCGATGGCTGGCCCGAAGGACTCCGATCAGGGTGCTTTACAGGCCGAGCGGTATACATAGATCTGAACCAGCCTCGATACGATACTTAGTATTACGGGAGTTTTGTGCGCAATCGCGTCTCGTGCAACTCACATTATTACTTTGCTCATTGCAACTATGATCGATACTACCCTCTTCACGGATTTGGAATCCTCGTTTCCCGGCGGGCCAGACTCAAGCTGGTACATCTATGCTGGGCTTGTTTTTCAAGCCAATGACCGCATGGAATATATAGGGCAGCTATTTCGATATCTTCACAGCGAGATGAAAAGCGAAGATGACCTTGTAAGAAAGGCTCGCGCACTTCGAGAAGCGCAACTCAAGGCCAGTGTCTTGATCGGTTTTCCCAAGGTAACTTTACGTGAACGCAGCTCTCAAACTTTCGCTCAGTCTGTCCTAGGGGATTAATGGCTGCTTAGCTCTACGCAAGGCGATGCAATCCATATCGCCTAGAACTTCCGACGAATTGGACAAAGATCCATCCTTGCGATCGGACCTTACCAGGGCAGAGAAGAACGCTCGAGGCAAAGCGTTCTTTACCAAGATTTACGCGCAACATACGGATCGCGTCTTGGAGAATATGGCGCTGGCTTCGGGCGGCGGCCTCTCAGATTTCGCGATCAACGCCGTTTATGGCGATCTGATGGCAGAGGAGAGCCGCTTGCCAGCAAAGGAAACGGGCTTGCTTGAGTTCCTGGCGTGTTATGCTACGGGGTGAGCGCGCAGTCAAGCGACTAGGCACCGCGTCGAGGAGCTGACGTGGAAAACTAGTGGATCAACATGGTCGCAGGCTAAGGGCCACATGTATGGCAGCCACAATCTTGGGGTCAGCAAGAATGAAATACTGGGGGCTGTCGAGATCTGCCGGAGGATTGAGGACTACTTGAAGATCCAAGTCAATCGAGCACCCGCAGAAAACTGGGCGTGGCTTGCCAAATTAGAGGAATGGTGAGATCGTGGCATACGCAGGAGCAGAAGGAAGAAAACTCTGGTATTGTCCGAAGCGGTCCCCGGAATTCACCAGGCATCACCGCCAAAATCGTGATCACATGACCTCGAGTATCCTCAAGTATCTTTACAAAATAGAGTGCTCAAAGGCCAGGACCTGGACGAAGGATGCTGGTTCCTTGGCGGTGCACAGCTTGGTAGTCCTCCTCGCCTTTTGTAGTGGTACAGACCATCATTTCCATGACGACATCCGTGTTTGCATCGGCATCTTTTCGAATCTCCAACCGTACTTTTTCCTCTCAGTAGAGCCATGAGTTAGGTCTCAGCTAGTGACGAGTGGCAGGCACTTGTCGATATAGCTCGGTCGCTGGTAATGGGCCATTCGCTCGTTAAAAAAATCGCGTACGATTGTTCCTGGGTACCTGTCACTTTGCAACATATGACGATGTCATATTAATGGGGGCAAAATAGTAGACAAAAACAATTTGAGATCATCGATGGTAGGTATCAACGGTACTCCGATGAACAATTGACTTGGCTGAGCGAGAAACGAGGTTATTCGAATGAAAGACCATGATGGGGTTGCATTCACAACGTTTAGGAAGACATCGGAGAATACTTGGTCTCCTACAACGCCCAAACTCACTACGTTACTAGAATTTGACAAGCGCTTCGCTCTTGTGAAGATGTGTTATGGTGTTTCTTCCCATGCTAGCTAGGTCCATGCGATACCTCAGATCGCCGCCAGGGCTGACTCAGGAGAGTCAAGACCACCAGACGTCACTTGCACTCGCACCCTTGTCCACGACGCTCGCACAAGGTCGCACCAGCATCATTATCTTCACAATTTTCATCCCAATTCTCGTCCTATGTAGTTTTACTATCACTAGAGCAGTGGCTTAAACTCGAGACAAAGATCAAAACCCGCCAAGACACGGAAAATGGAACCTGCATTCGGTTGCGTGGGGCATCTGTCAGACGACGCTCGTGAATTGTCGCGACCACCCTTTTGACCAAGACAATAATACCCGCTTTCTCTTTCCAAGGCCTATCCGACAAAAATCCTTCTGCTCTGATTGAAATTGCGCGAGTACCAGCCCGCGTCATACACACTTCTGATCACTCACTCGACTATCCCTCAGACTGATGCATGCTCCATATGGGGGCGATCGGGGCCAACGGCGCTTCTGGATGAGCACAGGAGGGACTTGCGATACGGGAGTACCACGAAGCAATATCGGGGATCGACATAGGTCCGAGGCTCTGCAGATCATTCTGCGGTGAACCAAACGAACCGAGCGATCCTGGTGCAGAGCTCAGGCTTGTGTCTGTAGCCGACTCTGAGGTGCAAACTTGGTGCACACTTTCCTGACCACCGTGGAGTCCTCCGTCGGGATTGTAGTGATACGGTTGAAATGGATCATGGACGGAGTAGACGTTGTACTCTGTTGGACTGAATTGAGTGCAGTACTGCATCGACCCAGCTGGGGAGGGAAAGCTTTCGGAACTCGCCAAGTGCCCGCCAGGGAGTCCGAGCCTACCCATAGATGATGCTGCACTAATATTGATGGAGCTTTGGCTCCGCGGAGCCCTGACGTCTGGTCCGTATTGGCCATATTGTCCCGGGTATGTGTACGCATGTGTCGGCACAGCGTACGCTCGGCTACCGCTGTCAACAGAGATGTCCGGAAGGAATTGACTCAACCTCGACGACTGATATTGCGAATCGCGATATTGTTGCCCGTAGTAGGGCTGCTCAAGCTCGCGCGGACCCGGAAGCATGTCCGCGTGTGGAGTCCACAGTCGCAAATGTTTCGCGCTTCGAGCATATTCGTCGTCGAAGTCTCCGGCGACCTCGTCACTTCGGCCGTCCTCAGTGCTGCTGCGCTGGCGCTTCCCATTCGCCTTGCTTGGAGAGAACTTATAGTGTGGATGTGCTCTCTGATGGTTTGTTCGCTCGATCTTCGACCACTCGTCGAATTGATTTCGGACGTCTTCGGATTCCAGGGCCCAACTTTCGCCGCAAATGGATGATATGATCTGGTGGTTGTTCTGCAAGCACCATGCCTTGACCCGGTCGGCGTACATTGAGCGATACAACATGAAGGCATTCATCGGGCGCGGGACTGCTCCACCACGTCGGGCAACCTCTTCAAGCCTTTCCTCGATCGAACGGTTGACCAATGACTGGATGTCCCTGACTGGAATGTCCATATCCTTCGTGAGCAGAGAGATCGGCGCGCTCAACCTCTGTGTCTTGGATTTGTCGACTTTGCTCTTGTTGGCATTTGCGATTTTACGGCCTGGCAACTTGAAGTTCGCATCGCCGACACTCGAAGTGGCATCAGAGTGCGTGATCGAGTCGCTCCGGCCTTTCGTTTCCCCGGCGGAAGCTCTACTACGAGATCTCTGCGTTGGGACCTCCGTCAGCCCGCTGGGAGACTCGCTGGTCCTGATCACGGGCTCGTTGATCTACATTCGCATTAGTCAAGCCGTTCTCGTGGAGTTCATGCTGACTTACCTCGCCTTCCTGTTTGAATGGCTCAGATCGTTGAGAAGGCAAGGGAGGCACTGGTGGGAGCCCTCCGGCATTGTGCCTTGCGACGACTTCGAGGCCATGATCATAGGGTATTGGTCCGAGCTGGACCGCCTCGACGGCCGGCATGTCGGACTCCCTCTGCTTGATAAGACCTGGGTCTCCTAGCTTGTCCGTGGAGCGGGAATGCAGAGGGAACTGCAGAAGGTATGTCGGCTTGTTGAGGCTTTTCAGTCCGACTGCGCCAACAAGATCGGATGTACGTCGTTCCACACCGTCTAGGTCTGGATTACTGAAGAACCGTCAGGAGGGAGAATACTTCTTCAGATGAGGAGGTTGATCCTTGCGCATACCAGATGGTGTCCCACGCCGTTACACACCCAACCCTCGGAAAATTCGGAAAGTCTTTTGACGAATGGCGTCAGATGTTGCGCGAAGCAAAGTCGAACGGTCTTACCTGAAGAACGTAAAGAAAAGGATTCCGGAATATGGTCGCATTTATTGCATGAGGGCGCGCTCTGGTAAAAGTTCTGCTGACGCTTGCGGCTGTTGCTGGCTGGTACTGGAACGACAACTCTACCGCATTGAACTCAATTGGCGCGCAGACTGGCTCGCAGTGTATCAATCCTGCAGACTTTCCGCATTCGGACTCATGAAATGCAAGCCAATGACAGTGATGACCAGGAATGGTCCTTGCTTCATCGAAAAAGCAGAGCTCTGCGCGCTGCTTATACACAGAAGCATGTGTGGAGAGGTCAGGTCATGGTGGAGATCAGAAGCCCATCCATCCTAGGGAACCTGCCGATCCCGTCGCTCCCTCCCGCCTCGTACAAACGACCGTGTGGCCCCTGCTTGTCGCTCACTGCTTTCTGATTTACCGATGAAGACCTTCGTGCAACTCGTTAGCGTTCAGGAGGTCCCAAGCCGATAGCCAAAAGCCCGTGCTATGGCCTGGCCGCGAATTGAGGGGAATTGCAGGCCGGTTACCAGTCACGGCGTGGAATGATGGTCGTTCACGAACGCGCGCCCGCGTCTCTTCATTGTTTGTCGCACACGGCGCCAGGAAATGCATTCCGAGCTAGCTCCGCAATCCTGAAACCTGCTGCAAACAACCCACTTCGACCTAATGGACCCTCTATTGCGAGGTCGACGCCGATTGGGACCACAGGCGCTTCCAAGGCTGCACCAACGGTGTTCGAATCGCGAAAATAGATGCAAATATCAGGAGTCCACACATATCGGCGCCTAGATGCACCGTTTGTACGCCTCCACGTACATGTGTCTCTCGTGACTGCGGCAGTGTGTTCGACTGATCTGTTGGGAGGAGGGGACACCAATCATTTCTCGCCCAAGTTTTGAGCCTAGTCAGTATGCGTGGCAGTGGATCTTCCTTAGAGCAGCGTGGGACTTCGCGCGTATCCGTTGTGACTTTGCACATTCTTACGCCATATCTTCGCGCCCAGGGAGCACAGCATTTCGAACACCATCGGAGAACCGCGACGGTGGTTTAGCCCGAAATTTGGCCACGATCGGGCAAGGTCTAACGCTACCGAGCGAAGCATTCGCTGCAGCACCCAAGAGATACTGTAGACCTCAGTGCCACATTCAAGTCAGGCTCCCACTGCGGTACGTTCACACGTTTCAGGATGATTAGAATTGCATTCAGGGCTATGAATCGCGCGTAGCAATCTTGCAGGCCAAAGCCGAGATCAATTCAAGGGCAGAGGCATAATCGCGATGCAGAATGTACAAGGCCACGGTCGGCATGCGCCGCACCACACCCTCAATTCCCGGAGTCTACCAGAGGCCAGTAAACAGCAATAGTGTGCCTGCTTCCGTATGGAAGCGCAGTGGTGCTGACATACGCCATTCCCAAAGCTTCCTCCACTACATAGTGGATGGTTGCTTAGGGTCCCAAGGGCCCCGGCCCGACAGCCAGTCAATCTTCAGGATTCACAAGAGCATTAGTGGAGCAGGCGCCCGCACCGCTTGTTGATAAGTGGAAACTTTGACCGAGTTCTTCGTGACATACGGCTGAACGCGAGTATACAGTCGATGTTTGGAGTCGAAATAGGCTCACGAACTAGAGGACCAAATTGACAGACGATGCGCAGCCTTCGGCATCGCCGAAACCATGTATTGTGGTATCTACGATCTTCGAGACGCGGCGAGGCGCTCCAAGCGAACAGAATCCGCTGGTGGCGCTCGATGAGGAAGGTGCCGTACGCCCTCGTCGATGGACTCGTCCTCTCGCCCACACCATTCTCAGTCAGCACCCGATCCACGAAGGTTTCGTCAGTGAGTCCTGCGTACGCCAGCAAGATCGTTTTGGTGTCGGGGCCGGTATCACGAGTCCGCCATTTTTGCGTCCCCGTCATCATCCTCGTCCTCCTCGACGCCCTCCTCTTCGTGACCCTCATCGTCGTCGATCCCTTCCCAGTGTTCCCATTCATCTTCACCATCATCGGCGCCGCCGTCCTCTGCCGGTCCCAAGACCTCATCCAGGCTAGTGACAAGCTCTCGAGCATGCTCGAACAGCCTGTCATCTTCGTATTCCTGTTGCGCGTATAGCTTCAGAGACATCTGAAGCCACTTACGACTCCCTTTCAACGCGCTTAGTGCAAGGCGTTGGGATTCCTCATCCACGGATCCAGAACTGCCACCGTTATTCGAGCCCTTGGAAGATGCGTCCTGGGGCGATCCAGCTTTGTAATTCTCAGCAAGGAGATGTTGACACCAACCACCTAGATACCACGCTTCCACGCTTTGGTCGTCTTCCTGTATAAGACGATCAAGGACGATCATGGCTTCTTTGTTCATCTCCGCCTCCATCAAAAGTCTCGAAAGCGATATTTTCGTGGCAAAGTCAGGTACAGCCGGGTCTTCGGGCTCGAGATGCAACCATGTCTCAAGTGATCGTTTGAGCGCAGCTTGTGCATCCCCAGTCCGCTGCTGTGACAGCCGCACGGATGCCAGCGTCTGCAGCACCTCTGAGCTAGTCTCATCCTCGACAGCCATGGCTTGTGTGATGAGGTTTTCGCATCGGGCTTCGGCGTCATCTTCCCATGACAGGTCGGTCATGTACACCTCCACGATCCCACACAAGGTATTGGCAAGTTTTCGCTTCTTCTCATGCCGTAGGAGTTGCAATGTCTCATCATCAATGCCCGTCAGATGACCGCTTTCTAGCGAGCTGATCTCCTTCTCAAGTGCCTTGGCGCCCAACTGGAACCATTTCACACTCTCGTTGCCACCCTCTTCATTGAGCTGTGCAAGCCACAGAAACTTCTCGGCTCCACCTCCGGCAGATTCTGGGACATCGCCGGTCGGATCGAGCTGGACAGCTTTCTGGAAGTACTCGCGCGCAGAGTCAACTGCTCCGAGCTCAATGCTGATTTCGCCCAGAAGGTTGAGAGCTGGTAGTGCTTCTGATTTCCCCCGGCTCTGCACAACAGACCATAGCTGTTTCGCGACCTTCAAGGCTTCTGCAGGCTGAGATTGTTCGACAAGCTGGAGCGCATTTGCGTAAAGTTGCTCTGGTGCCAGTTTTGACGATTTGTTTTGTTTGTCGCTCATCTTGGAAGCTTCGCCTCCACAGCCAGATTCGAGTTTCTTGTCACTTTTTGTACCATAAATTCGCTTCTCAACACTATGGTCGATTTGTGGCTAAATACTTGTCTTTTGTGCTTCGGAAATATTTTGAGATCCACAGATTAAATGATGTTATTTGACTTATTAGTTGACTCTAAATTTTTGGCAGTATCTTAGCGCTTTATCGATAAGCTCAGTCTACACAACCTTGTATGCCCAGTATGAATGACATTCTGTAAGGAAGTCCGCTATTGCACATACTGTATATGCTGTATATTTTCGATGACCTTTGGGGATATCTTGACTAGAATATACATATGTTCTGGGCCAGAATTGCATTTCTACACGATCCAAACATTAGGTAGATATTTTCCCATCTTTTTCAATGTCTTGCGCTTGAGAACCCCGCCGCAAGCCACGTGACATCGCCCCCACACCGCGTGTTCGTGTTCCAAGGCGGCCATACAAAGTGGTGCCTGGCGCGTCGACGCGTTCGCATGGCGTCCAGGAATTTACAGCAATTCACAGTAATGACGCGCTTTATTGATTGGAAACACTCTGGGACACCCATACCGCCAGCTTCAACGGACCGACACGATGGACAATATTGGTGAAGGACCTGTGATATTCAACGACACTGCCTTCACGATCATACCGAGCGACGACCTTGATGCTGTAGACATAGCCCGCCTCCAGCGTGCCATCGAAGCACAAGGCGGCCAATACATACCACTCGAAGGCGACGATCAGCACATTACGGACATCGAGAGTCTTAATTGTATCATCTCAACACATATCGACTTTCCTCAATACCGTACCGCTCTACAACACGGGCTTCATGTTGTCAAGCCATCATGGGTCACCCACAGCTTGCAGAAGGGCAAACAAGCGCCTCAACGGCAATATAGCCCGGATCCTAGTCAGTTCTTCCAGGACGTTATTTTCACTTGCGCGGATCTGCCCGCTGGAGATGTGCGAGCCATCACAGCCGGCGTGATGGTCCTTGGAGGACAATTTAGTGCTCCGTTGACGAAACTTGTCACCCATATCATTGCGACCAGCATGGATAATGAGAGGTGTGCCATCGCGCAGGAGAGGAACCTGAATTGCAAGATTGTACTTCCACACTGGATAGACGCCTGCTTGAAGCTCGGCAAGAAGATTAGTGAGAAGCCATATCTTCTGCCAAACCCGGAAATATTTCGCGCGGACAACGGATCTTCCATTCGCAGCAATCCGGCACCGCACCTAGCTGGTGCAATCGTTGCGACACCCACTAGTTTGCCGCCATCCTCGCAGCCACCCAGCCCTTCGAAGTCCCGAAAGACATTGAACGCCTTTGTCAGTAAAAAGATATTTCTCGCAACAGACTTGGACGTCAGCGGCCACATCTTGAAGACAATTGAGGAGTTGATTGATCTGAGTGGAGGTACCATTGTTCAAGATGTCGCTACTGCGGATATCTACCTCGGCCAGTTTCGCGAAGGAGAGGACTATGCTGCTGCTTCCCGTGCAGGGAAAGAGGTCGCGAACCTGTCGTGGCTATATCACGTCGTCAACCAGAACAAATACACGAATCCGCTCAGTAAGCTTCTGCATTACCCTGTGCCACCGAACGGAATACCAGGCTTCGAGAACATGAAAATCAGCATATCCAACTATTCCGGTGATGCGCGAACTTATGTGGAGAACCTGGTCCGATATTGTGGCGCAGAATTCACGAAAACCATGAAGCAAGACAACACACATCTGATTACCGCGCATATGCAAAGCGAGAAGTGCGAGGCCGCCCAAGAATGGAATATCAACATCGTCAACCATCTTTGGCTTGAAGAAAGCTATGCGAGATGCGCAGTTCAGACCCTTACAAACCCTAAATATTCGACATTCCCAACACGAACCAACCTAGGTGAGATCGCAGGCCAGACCACGCTCGACATGCAGAGCGTCGAGAGCGCTTTCTTCCCACGACCACGATCTCCGCAGAAGCCTAGAACACCATCAAAGCCTGGCAAAGCTATAACGACCGCAACTACGCCGATGAGACCTTCTGTTCCAGCCGCAAGTGCTCTCTGCAATGAACCTGATGCAATGTCAGCAGACGTTGAGGGCGAAGCCGCACCCGAGCCCTCAAACACAAAGAAGTCTCGCGGTCGACCGCGGAAGTCATTGGGCACTCCGCGGGTAAGCGAAGACAAGGAGAACGAGTCGCCTGTGATCACAAGTGTGGGCCGTGCATCAAAAGCGAAAGCATTGAGCAACCTTCTCGAGCAAGCCAATGACATTGCGTTGTTCCAGAAGGAGATGAAGCGCAAAGGTGGTGTTCTTCATGGAGGTCGCCGAAGCGAAGATGCGGACCGGATAGAGTCTCCTGCTCCTGCCAGGACTTCTCGAAAGCGAACAAGTGACGAGTATGAGGCTTCCGCTGTGGACGGCGATTTGAGCGACGGAGAAACCCAAGAACCCGCAGGCAAGCAGACCAAGAAAGCGAGGACAGTGCATGCGCTGCCACCGATCCACACGAGGATGATGGTCACTGGGTACGACAGGTGGAAGGACGACGAGCATACGGAGTCCGCGGATCGAGACAAGCTTCGCACTTTGGGGATTGCTTTGACCACGGATCCGAGGAATGTTGATATGCTCGTCGCCCCAAGACTGGCTCGAACCCGCAAATTCGTCTCTGCACTGGCCGCCGCGCCCATGGTAGTGGACATCGCATACCTGGATGCTGCACTGTCGAAGTCGAAACTTCCCGCCGAGAAGCCGAGCTTAGAAGACAAGGAGGGCGAAGCGAGACTAGGCTTTAGGCTGGCGGACTCCCTCAAGCGCGCCAAAGACAACCAGGGGAAGCTGCTGGAGGGATGGTCCATCTTCATCACGAAGGATGTCAACGGAGGATTCGAGACCTACAAAGAGATCGTTGAGGTTAATGGAGGTGAAGCTTATCTCTACACTGGCCGGACAGGAATTGTACTTCCCAAGCGTCGCCTTCCGAAGGACAGCGATTCGGAGTCGCTACCCGATAATGCCGATGAGGGACATGACCACGTCTATCTCATTTCGGGGGAGAGCAAAGCTGATCAAAAGCTGAGGAAGACGTTTCGCGATGTTGCACACAAGCAAGATTTAGAGCCACGGACGGTGTCGACGGAGTGGCTTCTGAATGCGGCTATGAGCCAACGAATCGAATGGAATGAGAAATGGCTGCTATGAGTTTTTTTTTCGTTGGGCAGTTGGAGCGCGGTGAACGGGCTGGGACTAGTTGTTATCCTTTCTTTGTAGCAGTCTGATGGCGATACTGCTTATTGAAATGTATATATGAGGTCGAAGGTTGGTAGGGATGAATTCGCTACTGCTAGTGGGAACTGACCCCAATATGGACAGGCAGAGAAGCTCATATGTATCCGTTTTTGACTGGAAAAAGAGTATCACATTATGTCTCCTTGCGCAGTTTAACACCGCCGGTGAATAAACCACCTTTGAACGCGGCTCTTCGGGCATAACAAGAAGGCTCATGTATCGGGTTCCTCCGTCGCGCCTTCCGTAAAGGCCAAATCGCCGGTCTCGCCCAAAACCTTCTTGACGCTCTCCTCCAGCAGAATCCCCATCGCGATCAATGCAGTCTCGTCAAGACTTGTGAAGTCTTTGCTAGTATCGCCAAGATAGCCGCTACCGTAGAAATCAGACACGTAGGCGTGGATCGCCTTTAGCAGATCAGAATTAGGCAGAGGTGATGGTTCGGGTAAATGGCGATTCTGGAAGTAAAGGTCATTCTCTTCATATCGCATCGGAGCACCTTTGCGGCTGAAGAGAACCTCGTCCGGCCGAAGTGGCAGATATTTGGTGTTTTTGTCGGCGATGAAACCTTGGGCACCAAGTCGGCCGGCGACCGCATCGTAGAGTGTGCCTTCACGGTTGCGTGCGTGCCGCTTCTTCCGCCGCTTAGACTTGTCTGATTTGCTATCCTTCGTCGCTCCTTTTGCCACGGCGCCATCCTCGGCTACCATGGCATCGGCTTCATCTTCGGCCTCGTCTCCAAGCTCTTCGTCTTGAGGTCTGCTGGCTTGTGATGAAAGTGCACTCTCTGATGATTGTGCCGCATCATCTTCCTCGTCCTCGTAGACACTACCATTCTCACTACCATCGTCCTGGCGGACTGTCACCCGGTCGTCCCCTGTCTCCTCATCCTCAGAAGAACTTGATGCCGGCATTTTCCTCTTGCCCAAAGATCTGGGCCTTTCCGCGCTTGACGAGGACATTGAGGATCTTGCGCAGCAGCGCCTCGTCGATGTCGCGCCACGCCTGCGATTGCACCGCCTCGCCCTCACGCAGCTCGTACACCGTCAGGACAGCGCCCTTCTGACCCGTCTCGTCGACCCAGGTGTAGATTGCGTCGGCCCACTCGCTCAGCGTACGCCAGTACACATAGCAGCTCGTGCTGCTCTCGCTGCGCGTCGCCGGCGGGATCCACTCGGTGCGGGGCCCCACGGCGGGCTGGCTCATGTGGTCGAGCACGGCGCGGATGTCGGCGGGCTTCAGCGACCGGTCGCGGGTCGCATGGCGGAAGAGGTCCGCGGGAAGCGAGGACAGCGAGAGCTTGAAGATGCGGTAGTGCGCGCAGTAAGAGGTGATCAGGTCGCTCCACAGCTCGAGTTGACGCGCGCGGGTCGTGAGGTTCGGTTGCAGTGTATAGAACGGCGCGTAGGATGCGTAGACAGGAAATTCGAACTTGGCGGGGCCGCTCGCCGGGGTGCTGATCGTCGGCGCGACTGTGCTTCCAGATAATGAAAGACCAGCAAGGGAAGGTTCCGGGGTGGATGTCATTGTGGGAATAAAGTGAAAAGGATCGTTCTTCGTATTCATTGAGGGGCGTAACCCAATCGCTTCCACATGACAGTAGTGGGGGCCTAGCATCGCCATCCCGCTATGTACAGTTCCACCACAATGGACCATGGCTTCAGGTACAGTATCGATGTAACATCAACGGACATGCCAATCATATTTCGTTTCTGCATTCGGTATGGGTATCTACTGAAGTGTTCATCCCTCTTTAAACTCCGATGAATCTGGTTTACGTATATATAGGTAGGCCAATCGTGACCAAAGTCATCAGGTTAAACACTCGCCTTGCCTCTCGTCTCAATTGGCAGTACAAGCATGGCAAGGAATGCGGCGAAGAACAAGCCTGCAGATGCAAAAATGGGCGCAGATGGGTTGGCAGCACCGGCGTTCACAGCTACGATCGGAGCGCAAAGGCCCGCAATTCGGTTCAAGAAACTTGCAATGCCCGTACCACTGCCTCTGTTGGGCGCCGGGAACACCTCCGGGGTGTAAGCATAGAGCACGCCGTACATGATGTTCTGGAAGAATGCCTCGAGACCTAGAGAATTCACCAAGTCAGTTCATGAGCCGTTTCGAATTCGCCATTAATAGCTGCTTGCGCCTTGCACGTACAGCTCATGGCCAGTTGGAATCCCGCGTTGGATGCAATCGTGAACAGGATCACAAAAACGCCAGTGATGACGGTGGCAATCGCCATGGTACCCTTTCGCCCAAGGTACTTAATGTTGACCGTGTAGCAGGCGATGATACTTCCAGGAACTCCGACGATCGAAGTGATGGCGTAGTCCCGGTAAGTCGTCTCTTCGGAGTTCTCGCCGCCACCATTTCTCGAGAGGTATTGAGGCAGGAAAGCTTGCATGATGTCAGTCATTAATAATAGACAGAATTCTGTAGCACTCACCGTTGAAAAGAGGATATCCCATGCCGATCGTCAGCCAGATGAACCAGATCAAAGTGGTCGACAAACCAAGCCTCCAGGTGCCGAAGAGCGGGCCAATGCGCTGCGTGCTGAACTTGGAAAGACTTCGCATGATGATTTGCTTGACCGTGAGTTTATCATCGCTGACCTCGTCCGGGTGGCCTGAGATTGATCAGTGATTGTCCAAAGAATTTTCAAGGCTCCACATACCACCGATCGCGTTCAAAATATCCTCGGTCAACCATGTCGTGCGCTTGTTGAAGTAAGCAATACCGTGGACAACAGCAACAGCCTCGGCTTGGCGTCCCTTGGACAACAGGAACTTGGGCGATTCGAACAGATGGAAAAGGAAGAATCGACAGATGAACATGACCATGGTGAGGGCGCCCATCGTCAGAATCAAGTACCGCCAGCCCCACTCGTCGGAGTAGTTGACAATGAAACCCCATGCAACTAGAATGACTTAGCTTGGAACGGACCCCAGGTCATCACAACAGATGTGCATTCTTACCAAGTGAAGCAATGAGCTGGCCAATCGGCCACCATACCGACAGGAGCGTCTGAAGGAAATTGTAAGTCTTTGGATATTTGTGCTGGTGTTTTACATCTTACCAATAGATTTGCGCTTGCGAACGGGAGAAACTCGAGAAACAAGGCTCCGTCCACAGGCTTTTGGAGTAAGTGTCAGTAAGTGTCATGAAGCAGTTTTCGCAGCTCGCAAGAGCGCCACACGTACCAGATTTCCACCAACTCCCAGGCCCAGGCAGGCATACAGCGCACAAGTGCCGATCCAGTTCGGCGCGCCACCCGCTGCAAGGCCAAAGACACCAGCAAGGAGCAAGGTGAAGTTGAATGCCGGCCGTCGGCCGATAATATCAGATGCGATACCCCAAGTCGAGGCACCAATGCACAGTCCCAGGAAGAGGGCGAGAGTCGTGTAGCGCACAGTGTTCTACATGACTTTCAGTACATTCGCGCTCTGATGTGCTATCGGGGGTGAGTGAGACTTACACTGTCAACTCCAAATTCGGCCGACAGACTAGGGAGGGTAAGGGCAATGGCTTGCAGCCAGAGGTTGTCTGTTTTGTCCGGTTAGTAAAGTCAAGAGTGGTCCGTCGTGCCGGAAGAATTTGAGGCTTACCAGCCATCCAACCGAACCCGCAGAGGACAAATAATTGCCATTGGTATCTCCCCATTCCAATATCCTGAATTGCTTTGTTGATGACCTTCGACTTGCCTGCAGTTGCGTCAGAATGTGAATTAATGAGCGACACCGTGTCCGCCGCAGATCTTCGAATGACACTCACGATCATATGCGGAGTCCGACTCGGCAGTCGCCATGTCGTCCTCGATCTCCGCACGGAGTGCCTCGAGGGTCAATCCAGTCGTGACGCCGTCCGCATTGGATGCGCCACGCTCGGGCGAGTGCTCCGGCGCCTTCTCCGCATCCCCATCGCTGACGCTCTTCTTGCGCGACACGAAGGAAGTCACCGAGGTCTGGCGCTCATTGCGCTCGGCACGCTCCAGCGGCACCAACACGCCTGGAAATTCGCTCACGTCATGTTTGGCGAACCTGGAGGGTTACGAGAAAGCAAGTCAGCAGGGTGTTTCATCTGAAGAAGCGGGATCCGCAACGAATGCGCAAAGCAAGTCCTTTCGTTGCCTCGGGGACCAATGGGTGTACTGACGGGTTGAGAAATTTGAATTGCGAAGGCATGATGGCAATCACAGCTCCCTGGCGTTATTTGAGGTCACCGTACTTCTCTTGGTAAAGTCGGTAAGTTGCTGCAAGTACGACTTCGTCCAAGGTACCGAGTCAACGTTGGCTACACGCTGCGATCGACTGTTGCACTCTTGACAAACTAATGGCGCATTGGGATCCCGCTTCGGCAATGAAGTCGTCTCTGCGAAGGTCGCGTTGGAAAGGCGCAATGGGGTTGGCTCTGGTCACAGCTGTCGCACAGGGCGTCGTTGCTTTGGCACAAACTTGAGGTACTCGTCGGTTGCTTTGGGTTGGTCGCAATCGGATGAAGAACAAGTCGCGTTGGAGTCGTCCGAGATGTCCAGCAGGCCGCTTCTAATACCGGACGGCAAAGAACTCACGCAGAAACCGGGTGAGAAGAGCTCGTCTCAGAGATGAGTATCGATTGAATGTGCGAGGGGAGCCCAGAGCTGGCGTGTTTTATAGAAGCTGGAAATCCCTCTGCGCCGCCAGGATGCAGCGTACAAGTCTTCGATTGCTCGCCTTAGCTTTGTTCCTTCAAGGACGGGATGTGTAGTCACAGAGGCCAAGGACGCGGGCAGAGCCAAGCCGGATGGATCACATGTAGGCAAAGGCTTTGCACTTTGTGTGTGTCACGGACTGCATGGCCTGCATAGTAGTGTTGCATCGCTGTGCTGAGACCGGCGGCATGCCGTCATCTCCATTTTGCGCTCGCGGGCAGCCAGGTTGAGCGGAGTGGAGAAGGACAGGCACAAACGGCGTGTCCGGGAGCGCCCATTGGACCAACAGCCCACGGCTGGAAGACATTTTGCAGACATTGTTCGCTTTGGGACATGATGAGCCTTACGGCATGTCGCCAATGCTCCGAAACCTACCATTCCAACATGATTGGGAATGCGGCCTCCTAACACTGGCCAGAAATCCGAGAATCGCGGTTGCTTCGTTGGCCGGTGGTGCCAGTCGTGCCAGTCGTGCCAGTGGCGCCAGTGCACTCACGACCAGATGAAATGCGCATTACGTCGTTGGCGCAACCTCGTGGGCGTCGATCTTGCAGCTTGTGAACTAGCGTGACGTTTGGCGCCGCCGAACGCCCACGGTCCAGCGCGAGCGTCGGCCTCTGCGCCTTCTGCGCTCCACACCATCGGATTGCACTGAAGTTGCGCATTTGGGATATCGGTTCCTAAGCCGGCAAACACGCGAGCATCGCGCACAAATGCCCCTTGCACCTCAATCGTCGAGAATCCTGCGTCTAGGTTGTCGCGTGTCGGCACTGGACGGACAGCCTGCCGAGACGTGGGGTCCATGGGGTCCATGCAGAACAGCCAGCCGTGCCAGCCAGTACGTGCACGTATTACACGAATGAGAACGCGAGGCCTAATCTCAACTGTACGCGCAGGCACTCGTTTGCGGCAGAGTACAGTACCCTCGTTATCGAAGTGGGGGATTAGACGTTGATCGAAATCTTTTTGACATTCAACCCGTTGTGCTTCGTTTTACCCCCTCAGGAAGTCATTTCCCGCATGCAATGCTGTGAGATATCTGATCGTCTTATCTGTAGATGTCGCTATTGACATCCCGCTTATGAAAAGAAGTCGAAATTGTTGCATATGTTACAACCAGGTAATTCTGAAATTGTGAAAATGCCATTGCTGATGCCTCGACTTGTAACTTACGCGAGGTCCAGTTTTGCTTGTGCACAATATGGCACATCCTCGGGCCGACTTGTGGGATAGCCCTTCATCTGGCTGTTTGATTGCTAGCGTGCCAATTTTCCACTGCCATGTGGATTCATCAGCGATCGCCACTCCGCTCAGTTTGTGAGGACGCATGCGAGTCGACCAGTCCAAGATGGCATCTGCCAGCCATTGGTCAAAATCCAAAGCAAACAGCGGAGCCCGGAGTGCAAGTATTGCGGCCAGCAACACCGCTGCAGAATCATCATTTCCATCGGAACAACGACCGGACATTGATCTGAAATATGTCTCCAAAGACAATCAAGGATGGCGACGCATTGTGCGGAACTTCAGCCCGAGTTGGTTCTCGGTGACTATGGGTACAGGCGTCGTCTCGAATATCTTCCTCGTCATCCCATGGCACACCACCTGGCTGTATTATCTAGGCGTGATCTTCTTCGTCCTGAACATCGCTCTCTTCTTCTCGGCTTTGACGGTCTCGGTGCTGAGATACACTATCTGGCCAGAGATATGGTCGGTTATGATCCAGGACCCAACGAACTCTCTCTTTCTGGGCACAATCCCCATGGGCTTCGCCACGTTGATCGGCAGCTTCGTTCTCGTTTGTGTTCCTAATTGGGGCACATGGGCAGTGTGGTTCGCCTGGGGATGTTGGATCCTGGACTCGATCTTGGCCGTCGCAGTGACCGTGACCTTAGGAATCTTGCTGTAAGATCATCGTCGTGTCCTACCCCGAGGTCAGCAGCTGATTGTATGCTTCCAGAATGAGCGCTAGTAACCAACGTTCGCTCGACACCATTACAGCTGCACAGCTGTTACCTATTGCTGCAACAATCGTCGCTGCCGCCACTGGTGCGAGGGTCGCCGGAGTCCTACCCGATCTGCAGTATACCCTCGGCACGCTCATCGGGTGCTATGTGATGTGGGGCATGAGTGTCCCAATGGCGCTGTCTGTGCTGGTGATGTACTATCAGCGACTGGCATTGCACAAGATGCCGCCGCGAGAGGTCATCGTCAGCGCGTTCTTGCCGCTCGGCCCCTTGGGTTATGGTGGCTTCACCATTCTCGAACTTGGCCGCGTTGCAAAGGACATCTTCCCACTGACAGAGACTCTGGACGACCCGCTAGCAGGGAGCATCGCATACACTCTCGGCTTCTTCATTGCGCTGATCATGTGGGGTTATGGTCTGGTCTTCTTCGCCTTCGCACTTGCCAGTATCCACAAGTCAAGGCCGTTCCCTTTCAACATGGGCTGGTGGGGATTCACGTTTCCTTTGGGCGTCTTCAGCAACAGCACGATCCTGATCGGGCAGTGTCTTCCTTCACTCTTCTTCAGAGTCCTTGGGACGATCTTTGGTGTGGCTGTGATTATCCTTTGGATCGTCATTGCGCTTGGTACTGCGAGAGGCGCATGGACTGGTGAATTATTTCATGCGCCTTGTCTGGCAAATTTGAAAGCGTCTCAAATTGCTTTGACGCCGGCGAAGCAAGAAGACGGAGAGATCAAGTCGGAGAATGATGAAAAGGGTCAGAATGCGGAAGGTACACCCAGTGACGAGATCCAGCCGACGGCTGCGGCTTCCATAGTAAAAGACCCAACATAGTCATTGGGTATGCCAACGGAAATGACATGCGACGTTATGATATGACGAATGCACATCCAAATTCCAAATTGAGTTCTATGCATTTGGTCAATGATAGACATTCGAACGTGGCCGCACTGCGTCCTACAGACCTGTTGTCGCGCACGACCGAGGATTCACCATCTGCATCAAGGAAATTCGCCGACATGCCTATTTACAGGTCCAATTTTGTCGCTAGATCGTCCCATCGCCCTTTTCGCAAGGGGTCGATCTTCTTCAGCTCCTCGAGCCATTCCTTCATCTCCACTGTTGTGACTTTGTTGTTCCCAGCCTCGAGGTCAATATACCGCTTCGAGTAATCAAGCAGTGCTTGATATATATACTTGCAGTCCTCGGCACCATCCAGCATCTCCCGAATGCTATCGATCTCCTGGTCTATATAGTGTACACGCTCCGCATTCCCACAAGGCCGCAAGATCTCCGGTGCTTTCGGGTTCGTCGGGTCGAGTGCCGACATGAGATATTGATGGTAGAACCATAGGCTCTGGTCGTACGGGTCGGTATATAGTGCGCGAGTAATCAGCTCGACCTCACTGTCGAAGAAGTTGCGACGGGCCTGCGTGTCGGCTTCTCGCTCTGTGAGGAGCCGTGGTAACAGCTGGCCCCGGTTGTGCCAGGCGCTGAAGTTGCTGAGATTGCTATTGACCATCTTGGTAGTGTACGCGAACTCCTCTTCGACCAGGCTTTTGCCGCCCGGGAGACCCTCAAGTGTTCGCACAGCAATGCGGCGATAACCCCAGCCGTGGAAGTTGCGGCTGTCGAGCGCAAGCATCTTTCCCACCAGGCCCAGCTCACCCTTCCATAGCTCGGCAGCGGCGGCGGTGGGAAGATGGGTTGTGGCTGTCGCGAGAAGCCAGGCTCGATGATTCCAGATCCAATAGCACTTCGGGTATTGTTTCAAGAGCGGGATCAAAAACCGGAGGTCTTCCTGGATGAGCAAGGAAATTTCGCGTTGCGCAAGAGTCAAGCCAGCTTTTTCGGCAGCGGCAGCGTCGGCCTCCTCGGCCGTAATAGGTTGATCTGATGTTGAGCCTGACTCCACTTCCTTGGCAAATACATCTTGTAGTATTATCCGGCGGTAATCCCAGATCGTATAGTATTCGGGGTTGCGATTGAGTAGTTTTGAGGTGAGTTGGAGGGTTGTGTTTGAGTAATCTTTGCTCTGGATCTAGACAGACTGTTGTCAGCTTTTGACCTCCAGTCGAACACCTTGGACTTTATTGCACACTTTGGTGACGACTTCTTTCTCAAGCGCCTTGTAGTCTTCGATTTGTTTTCGCTCTTCTGCAAGGGCCTTCTCGCTCTTGACGAGAGCAGCACCAGACACGCGGGGAACACCGTGCTGGCGTTTCTTGTCAGCGCACCAACTTCAGTTCGTTTGGACTTCGTCGATCGTTCACTCACGCTTGCCATCGTCCTTAGTGTTTTGGTCAAATCGTCCCTTCTAACATTCGCATAAAGATGTGATCGAAGCTTGCCAAGGTAAGATGCTCGTTGACCGGCTTTGCAAAGCGCGAAGGCAGCCGCGAATCCGCTCCAACATGGAGAAATCTCATAGGTAGTCGCGTGACGCTGCCTATAATCGACCGACCGATGTCGCGCACCAAGTTTCATATCATTCGCGAAGCATCAATATGGTGAATGATGCTCGCGAAGTATTGATTTTTGGCCATCATCTGTAATGCAGATAAGGCATCTGTTTTGGTACTAACTAGCCCACCAGCAGCACCATCCGCTCGAGCATGACGCGAGCGCGGCTCAAGCTAGACATCAGCCGGATCGGATACAGTGCTTCCATTGACTTATCGGAAGATACAGAAGAGACTGAGTTGCGATCTACACCGCCCTCAAGCCCACAGACTCCCGGCCAGGATGAACGGCAGAGCGACGACGAGGCTTACGAAACGCCTTTTACCACCCCGAGCTCTTCTCCAATCAAACAGACTTTCGATGTGTTCAACGCCTTTCTTCCCCGTCAGAAGTCGTGCCAATTTGATGGAGCGCACTCTGGAGATTAGGAGTTCGGAGATGCCATCTCTGAAGAACTCTCGGGAGAGCTTAGTGCCCATACAGCGTCTCGTCACAGGTCAACCAAGCTATCGTCATCTGAGGATGGATATGGTCGACAAGCCTACAGACATACGGCAAACCAACGGTCACCGCCGTCTCTTGTCCGTCGGGCTACTAGGTTGCGGCACGCAGCTTCGCTTTTTCAATTTCGTGAGCAGACCCATAGCCGGCATCGACATCGTATAGTAAACGAGGGTTTGAGCTCACCCGACCGATTCGTCACCAGCCGGCTCGAGTCGCCAACAAAAGAGAGTTTGTTGCTTGATATACCGAAATATAGAGAATACGATCACCGCCGCGGACGATGCAGAACATCTGAGAGCAATGACCCTTTCGGCCCTGTTTCATCCAATGGCCGACGGGTGGCGGAGAGGTATGCTACAATCCGCAGGCCCGTCCAGACAGCAACACAGAATGGGAGATTGGGGACGGTGATCTCGGATCGACAGCTTCGCGACCGGAGGGCTGTCGGCGCTGAAGCCGTTTGGTCAGTGGGTGGTACGGTTGTGACAGAAGGTGTCGCAAGTACTCCCAATGGAAGAGGAGGCAGAGTGACCAGCGGTACCAGTGCTCCTCACTACAATGCTGGATTTCTCAAGCGCCAGACCGCCAGTGAGGAAGAGGCCAGACACGGGAGGCGACTGGCCGTTGCCCTGGATCTGAAGCAAGGTAGGAAAATGCTGACACATGGACAATCACGATCGATAAGGAGCCAGTATCCTGGCCATCTCCCTGTTGAAAGCAACAGGCGAATATCGTGGATCAATTCGGCCTGGGAAAGAAGCGGCATGCCTCCACTACGACCGAGCCAACTCCGCAAACAGAAAGATATCCCAACCATTCCGTTCCGCGTGCTTGATGCACCTGCTCTGCGAGACGACTACTACTGCTCCCTCCTAGCCTACTCCCATACACTAAAGTGCCTTGCAGTGGGCCTCGGTCCACACGTCTACCTTTGGTCCGAAAGGCGAGGGTCTGACCTTGCGAAGATTCCTGAAGCGCTGCAAAATCACTATGGCTCACATGTGACTTCAGTCTCCTTCAGCTCCGTCGAAGCTGAGAGTGCGATTTTGGCAATCGGTCGAGCCGACGGTCGCATCACCTTGTGGAGTCCAAAGGATGAAGGGCCACGCTTCGACAGCGATCAGCCTTCTCCAATCTCATATGTGTCATTCCGACCGAATGCAACCTGGAACAAGTGCAGTCGAGCTGACAATGAGGACATCTTACTGGAAGAGCTTCTGGTTGGCGACGAAGCGGGAAACGTGTATCTTTATTTCATCGAGTGGCCGGATGCACTCAAGCGAGACTTGTTCGACTGGCCCGGCAGCATGACTCTGGTTGCGCGAATCAGCTGTCATACTCAACAAGTCTGCGGGATCGCCTGGAGTAGCGGCGGTGAATTCTTCGCGACCGGCGGCAACGACAACCAGCTCTACGTGTTTGAACGCAAACATCTGTTGAGGACCGCAAGATCCTCCGGAGACGACAGCAGCGCACAGGTCAAGGTCATCAACAACAAGCGCACCAGCCACCGCAAGAATCCCACGCAAGGCCGCGTCCTCAACGTCGAGCGCGGCCACCATCGGCACGTCTTCCAGCTGAACGCTGCCGTCAAGGCGATCGCCTTCGCATCCTGGCAACCCAGCCTGCTCGCCGCGGGCGGTGGCAGCAATGACCGCTGCATCCACTTCTTCCACGCGCTCTCCGGCGCCACCCTCGCCACGATCGACTGCCACGCGCAGGTCACGTCGCTAGTCTGGAGCGAGCGGCGGCGCGAAATCGCTGCCACTTTCGGCTTTGCACAGCCCGACCATCCCTACCGCGTCGCCGTCTTCGCCTGGCCCAGCTGTCGCCGCATCGTGGCGATACCCTGGTGGGGCGAGGAGCGCGCTCTCTACGCCATTGCTTATCCTGGCGGGCCCAGCAGTGGACCGTCGAGTCGGCAGCGACATGGGCAGAGTGGACCTGCCTCCGAAGGTCGAGCTTAGTATGGACGGCGGACGCGGGAAGAAGGATGCTTGGTCGTGGCGACGAGCGACGCATCGATCAAGTTCCACGAGGTTTGGACCGAGCAGAGGGACCGGTCTCGTGGTGCCGAATTGGTTGGGTCGCTGGGCGGCAGCCAGATTCTGGAGGGAGACTGTTCACCAACGCTACAAATGGAAGGCACAATCCGGTGAGAGGCACATCAGAACCTATGACCTGTTTATTTGGCGCCAGGAAATGCGTTTCGTTCAGGTACATAGTGTGAGCATAACCCTAAGTAAACCAACCCTAAGTACTTTTTTCGATCACCAGAGCCACAGTGCAGTACAGTATGCAAAACATGAACAACCGCGTGGTAGGAATTGGGTCTGGGAGTTTTCCATTTTGAAAATATAGATCGAAGCATCCGAATCTACAGTGACTACAACTCCCGATAGAGAAAAATGAATACTGCAAAAATGCAAAACATACAGCACAAGGGATTCCCACGTGGTCACCCACCGTAGTACTAATCTTGCGGTCAGTTGCTTATGTATGCCAGAGCGGACGGGATGGCCAGTATTCAACTGCCTATGGCCGTATGTGCTAGAGACTCGAAGTTTAGGGTATATAGTCATTTTCATTGCAGCGTCTCCCCCGGGCCTTTGTGAAGAAAATTAATCTGGGGAAAACAATATCAATTACTCTACATAAAAACCGTTCTTAGTAAACCCGTTCCAAGCGCAAAACATTCTATGGGGTATCATATCATCTTGCATCTCCTTTTGCAGTGGTAAAACCCTTTCAAGATAGAAAGGTATTCCAGGGTTGCAAATCATCCTGGTGTGAATCTTTGCGATACAAATAGTCCATGGTCGTGATGGTCGTAAGCATATAGCCACAGATTGGACGAATCGCCTCTTCGGCGCGCACAGGATTCTCTGATCATCTCAAGTACCTCGCCATCGATCAATGAATTCCAACATTCGTTTACTCATAATGCGATCGTGAGCGCTGTCGAGGCCGAGGCACATGATTTCGCTTCCTGTCGCCTTCGCTATGAGAAGAGCACGTCCGCTGAGCTGGCGATGGCCGCTGTGTTAGCAGCGGCGGCGGCGCTCGGGACGGCGGAGATGGTTGTATTGGATAACGCGCTGGTGGCGGCGGCGGCAAAGTATCAGGTTGCAAGTGCGCCTAGTGTTGCACGGACGATCCGTACGCCTGTTGTGGTGAATACCCACTGGTAGGGACCGAGGAACCGTAGGCATCTGGCGGCGGCGGCGGTGGGCCGCCATTGCTGTTCGGCGGACCGTACCACGACCGACGATCCTGGAAGGAGGAAGAGCTGTTGAAAGGTCCGTAGTTGACGGTGTTGCCGCTATTGGCAATGTTTGGTGGTGGTGCAGCCTGATTATAGTTATTGTCATAGGACCCAGTGTTGCTTCGACGCGGAATCGAGTAGCCGCGGCTGGGTGGATCGTCGTCAGGCCTCGCAATGTTGCGGTATTCGGAGTGACGACGAGAACCATATTGCCGGGGAGGCTCGTCACCGATGTCCGGCGGAAATCGTTCACGAGGCGGCATGCCAACATTGCTAGGCTCGATCGGTTCGCTGCGAGCATAGTTTCGTGACGGTGGCGGAGACCGTCGTCTTGCACCAGAGCTGCTAGACGGCGGTGGACCGGCATGACCTGTCGAGCCACGATGGCGAGTGTTCGACGGAGGAATATTCATCGGGGTTGTGCCGCCGCTATATGAAGGTTGATTTTTCATGCCGGAGTTGTTACGCATCGGTCGAGGAGGACCCGAAGGCGGTTGAGTTGATGTGTCCGTCCTTGGGTTACTTGGTACGGCACGGCTTGATTCACCGTCCCTTCCTCGTTCGCGGTCGTTGAGATCGTACTTCTTACCCGTGCCCTCCTTTCCGCCATAGTAGGGCTTCCGCTCGCGTTCGATTTGTACCAGAGGAGGCGTAAGATTCTGATCGTCAAATCCGTTGGTCTGCTCTGGGCTTTGCGAGAACATTGCTTGGTCAGCATCGGGCACAGACGACTTTCGCGGCGGCACCGAAGACGGCGGAGGAGGCATCTTTGTTGCACGTCGGGCAGTCGGCACGATGCCTGGTTCGTGATCCAGACTTGAAATGATTCTCTGTTCGGCTGGTACGCTTGCGATCTTGGGCAGCAGCCTGCGAGACAAGTCCTTTGGAAATCGTTCAGATTTATCATCGGCGTTCGAGATTGGCATATTTATGACGGCCGACTTGAGTCGTGCGAATTCTGTATCAGGATGGGCGAGGATTATGCAAGTCATGAATGACTCAAATCCTGCCGGCGTGAGCGCGGGTGCGGTGGGTGCTTCATGAGATTTGTTCTGGATCAGGTGGTGTTGACAGAGCAGCTTGCGGTACATATTGCTAAGCGACGTATTGGTCATCTTGCCGCCAAAGATTGTGGCCCATGGGTACTGCTCATCAGCCACCCTGGTTTCCTCGAAGAATCGCAGCATTTTGGATGGACTGATGACCAAGCTATCTTTAGGCTCATAGTCGTCTGTGAGATGTCGGGCCAGTCCTCGAAGAAATTGGCCGAGCCGCTTGGTGGGGTTGCCATCCTCGAATAGTGGCTGCCAAATCTTCTCAAGAGTTGTTGCCTCTTCTGCCTCATCGATGACTGACGATGTTCTTGAACGATCGTTTGCATTGCCATCAAGGCGCGAAATATCCGGGCCTCCGCTGTCCTTCCGGATTGAGGCAGGGTGTGTGCTGTCGACCACACTATCGTCTCTTTGATATCGGCTGGGTCGTGACGCTGTTGTCTGTGATCTCCTCAGACCTGAGTCTGCTCTTGAGCGAGGCCAAGCGGAAGAGTCTTTGCCCTCTCCCGTACTTGATCGGCTCCTTCCACCTTGGGAGCTCTGGGAACCGAAATTGCTTCCGACATCATTAGGACAGCGGCTAGGTGATATCGAGTCGCTGTCTCGTCTCCGCGATCTGCCTTGGCGCTGGAATGGTGGTGAGTCCATTTTCGAGCGTCCACTTGCCTCTATCGACACAGAAGATGGCTGAGATCTTTGGGCTTGCGTCGGAAGATTGTTATCCCCTACCACAGGCGTACCGATATTGGCAGCCTTCAAATTCTTTATGACTTGTTCCGTCACTTGTTCCGTGAGCTGCTTGATGAAGTTGGGGTCCAGGTGGCTCGTGGTCGGTGTGCGATCGAACGCGGTGGTGACGGCATCTTCGATGGGCGTAGATTGGTGTATTGGTGCCGATCGTTGAACAGGCTGTGAGCCTGATATCGATTCGTCGTCATCCTCCACGGTCGCTTGCTTTTGTCGCCGCACCGTGGAATCTGTTGTGGGCCTACTTGACTGTTTGTGGGGAGCTGGCTGATTTGAGCATGGTCGCGCCATGGTTGATTGGGGAGGCATGAGCGGTGAAGGTGAGCGTCGAGAATCCATTTTGTCGTGAAAGAGTGGTTCGATTGGTGCTCGATTGCGTCGGCGACAGTCAGCTTCGATCTACGAGATCACGTTGGCTGATTCGTGTGGCCGATGATCAGATGTTCGTGCATGGTACTTTCTGCAAGGATCGCTTAAATTTCCCCGATAACAGTTGCTTGGTAGCTCGTTGATGCCCGATTATGTGTGTTTGCTATCCATTCGTTGTAAAGTGCAGGTGAGAGTTTCGGTTCGAAAGCAGCAACAACAAGAAGGTGTTGAAAGGGGCGAGTGGTCAAAGGACGCGACAGCGTACAACGTCTTGTATCGAAGAGTTGCGCGTGCAGCCTTCCCTGGAGACGCTGCAGGGTGTTCGACTCTGGTCCGAAACAGCAGGCGCCCTGGGCGTATCGGGCACTCGATCAAAAGAGGTAATATCCTCATGTGAAGGCGCCAAGTCGTTTGCTCATGAGGGAACCAGAGGACTGCTACTACAATAATGGTGAATAATTTTTGTTTGCCTGGACTACCGGAGATCTGCAGAAAGGCTGCGGTATATTGTGATGTCGGACATGATTTCCCTTGTTCTGGGGTCGACCCGGCTATGGAACACCTACGTCATGCACCACCCGTCGCAATTGACCCATCTCATTGGACAGACCCGACACTAGAACGCGATCTAGAAATGTATACAGAACATCAAGAGCACATCCTACCCTATACGGGAGAACTAATAAAGGCCACCATGCCCTCTGAATCGTCATTGAGACGGTGTGTTGTGCAACTCTACCTGACCTTGCGGCTGAACAGTAATCCAGGGTCATAAATGTGTATCAATGATCAGTCGCACCAAGCACACATGCGAGCTGTTTAGCCCTGTAGTACAAACCGCTGAAATGCTTCGGAGTCCAGCCTCGCTCGGTTCCGGTGAGAAATGCATAATCACTGGAGCGCCTGATCAGAGCGATCAGCGAAGGACGTCAGCGTGAGCCTGCGAGCATCTAATTGTTTGCGCCCCGATGTGCGACAGGGCGTTGCTGCCTCAGGCATCAACTTTGCGACGCGGTTGTGTACCTCGTCTGATAAAGGAGCAAGAGAAGGCGCCGAAGCGGTCGCAGAGTTGGCGGCGGCGTCGACTCTTATCATCGGAGGAAGTCCGACTCGTGAGCTGACACATGGGCTCATTCGTGCATAGAAGCTGTCATGGAATGCATGCGCTGGCGACCATGGGTATGATACGCCCGGAATGTATGCGGGATCAGGATGCAAGGAATCTATGATGAGTTGAGAGGGGGGCGCAGTTTCATAATTTCCCCGGCCACGGTTCCCGAGGACAGATGTCTATATCCTGTCAATCAAGGAGGATTTGTGGCACGCAAGATTGTTTCGTATGCAGGGATACTGTTGGCTTCAAAGCGGCCCATGATCCACCAAAGGATTCGCGGACGCCTTGGACTTGGGGAAGGATGAGCACGATGCTTTGATGGCCGCACGGTACCAACCTGTGTATGTATGCTTCCGGCAGAAACCATGTCCGGGCGATGGCTGATCACGTGGTGTTCTAGTGGACCCCGCATCTTCTGCGACGAACATCACGCGTGGCATGAGCGATTTCTCACGGAGTTCTCGACCAGCCTGCACGAGCGGAGAATACCTTACCCTGACACGCCTGAGAGACCGAAATGCTGATCTTTTGATGTCAAGTCGCAGAACAGAGAGGTACGAAAACAGGCCTGGCGCCGGATCGAACGGCGAGCGGAGAGCTCAGGTGGAGATCAACGATGCAGGATGTGGCGTGCGTGCGCCTCCCGCCCGAAGTTTGGGCGAAGCCTGAAACACGCGCTAATGGCCGGTGCGTGGATGAATTTGTTGACTCTTCCAGCACACACGTTACACGGCGCACAAGCACAATAAGCTGCACTCGTCAGGTCTTGGTGCCGTTGAGATACGCCGTTTGCCCTTACGACAGACGCGATCGCGGCACAGCGGTGGCTACTTTGGGTTTACTGAATGGCGAAGCTGGCCGCGATGTTAGGCCAAAGCCTGGCCTGCTGCAGTTGGCGCAGAGCGGCGGTGGAGCGGAGGTCTCAGTGGGAGGTGTTATGTCTCGGTCCGTGTAACTGCAGGACGGTGTCGCGGGCAAATGATCGTCACACGCCGTTTCTCGTGGCCGCCATTGTCTTATGCATGAGCTCGATGCCCTCCAAGATCCCACGGCTCCACCACCGCCACGGGGAGGAGTCGTCTTTCATGAGTCGCATCGGGACACGTCCAGACCCATCGACGATGATGACAAGAAGCATGGCACCACCGCGTCAGATCTTCTTGGAACAATTTCGGTGCACGATGAGCTGCGATGTGGGTTGCGATGCACCCGAATGTGGGACGGTCGGCGCAGGCTGTCATCATACGACTGCAACGTGACTGAGGAACAATATGCCACCGTTGTTACGAAGCCTGCACATCCTTGCGTGAAATCCGGTTCTCCTGCCACACATGCAGGCTTGCAGTAGAGTGCTGCGAGTTCGCTCTCGAATGCATCGCTGTGCCCGCGGGGACAGTAGCATAGTTTTGATGTCGCCCGCTGTTACAGTCTATGCTCGAGAAAGTCAGATGGCCGAAGTGTGTTATATGAATAGATCGCTCTGTCGCAACGGCGTTGCTCTATAAAGTTTTCGGCCCAGATCGTGTGCGATGATGGATATTGCGCACTATGCAACGGCCGTTCTCCTGTTCGGGACCATGACAGACTGTTGGATACAGTGCTAACGTTGCACTGGAGCGATGCAGTCGGTTACCACTGGGTATTTCGCTGGCAGTACTGGACAATGGTATCATCTGGTGGTAAGCCAGCTTGGAGTGGTCAAGGAGGACTGCAAGGTGGAACGCGGCGGAGCCATGGGATTGGCCAGGATGTAGTGCAGCAGCGTGTTTCAGCATGGTCCTCGCGCGACAGGGTCAGCGCTGGCAGGGCCCGGGCGTTGGCACGGCTGGCCAGCAAAATTCCACACAGCCGGGTGGAGAGTCGCCCGTTCAGCTGTCAGAGGTCGCCCGGCCCACGGACGTGTCGCCCTCTCACGACCTCAATCCGAAACTCCCTGGCTCGCCGCGCCGCGACTCCAACGCTTGGTCGTGCAGCACGCACCGAACACTCTGAACGCTCTCCCGGTCGTCTGCACCTTGACCGCTACATACCCACCCATCATCACCATCGCCATCGCCAACTTCAACCCTCGCTGGGGCAAAGTCGACTTCCCCTCAATCTCTCGTCCCCGCCAATTCAGGCGTCGACGACCGACAACATCTGAGACTGTTGCTTTGCGCCGCATCAGTAGTCTGCTAGGACGAGTCCTCGCCTGACTGTTTAGATATTTGACACGCACGCCGTCGCAGTGTCAACAAGCGCTCGAACCGCCGCGGTTGCGTGCCCATACGGCACCCCGAACACACTGCCACATCGTCCTTGTCGTCGGCATCGCCGTCGCCGATCGTTGTTCTGCCTGTCCGCCGCCGCGATGAAGCACTGTTGACGTGGACGTTCGTCTGACATTTGCCGCGAGGATCCTGCTTGTCTGGAGTGACGCAACCGCCTCGACTCAGTCTTTAATCTCCTATTCCGACCGATTCGACACGCCACATCGTCTCAACTCTCATCCTCACCATGGCTGCGCTCGCATCCCGTTCGGCCTACCCAACACCTGGCCTGTCAGGTGGCATGCCGAGTGCTCACTTTCGCAACGCGCCTGCTACCATCAATGTCGCAGCTGCACACGGCGTCTTCACGAGCCCGACTGAGTCTGAATTCTCAGAGTCCTACCGGGACGCTCGCGATTCAGTGCAAGATTGGGATGAAGCTCGCGTCTGCGAATGGCTGAAGAGTATCAACTGCAGCCAGTATGTTGAGATCTTCCGGAAGAACAACATCACTGGTGAAAACCTGCTGGAAATGGACCAGGCAACGTTGAAGGAGATGGGAATCAAGAAAATCGGCGACCGTGTACGGATAGGCACCCACGCCAAGGTGTTCCGGAACAACATTTACAAACGGAGCAGCAAGCGGAATCAGAACAGGGTGCGTTGCATTTAGGATCATCTCGCTCATGACTGTGCTCACTGACACTGACCTACAGATGTCCCTTGCGAATCTTGATGTTAATGCTCAACAACTCGCACAAGCAGGTTCTCCACGAACCCTGCATTCTTCCGCCCGACAACCCAACAATGGACGATCTGAGCGGCGATTATCAAAGCAACTGAGCGGAGCCGATCTCCCATACTCCTCACACGCAGGTGGAAGGTCCTCATCACGGCCCGGCTCGCCGATGGTGGACCAAGAGAACCGTGCTCGTCGCGGCGCACCTAGCCCGCTTGAGAGTTCCTCTCGGAATCAGTCTGCGCGATATGCATCAAATACGCAAAGGCCTGCCGAGACACCGATGACTGCTCGATTCCATGTCTCGCCATCCGTGGATGATTTCGCAGGCAATGCAAGCACACTGCCGGCGGGTATGCCTTTGATTCGAGTAATTTACGAAACGGGCCATGCGTCTGTCATAAACATCAACCAATTCCGAACGTCGGAAGACATCATCCGCTTCACACTACGGAAAGGAAACCTCAACGAGAACCATCATCGATCATATTGTTTCTACGTCTTGGATGGGACCGACCCGAGCCCCATGTTCTGCCGTCGTCTCGGTGAGGCTGAGTTGTGCAAGCTGTGCAATGATGAGGTCAGAAGTGAGCGAGGACGTCTCATCCTTCGGAAGATTCATGCCGGCGAGCCAAGTCTTGACCAGCTGAAAGCGGCGGCACGCATTGCGGAGCAACAACTGCCAGAGCCACCAGCTATCGAGGTTCAGGGCCCTGCCCGAGGCAAAGGACAACTGAGGTTGGATCGACCCTTGGGAGATTCTTTGGCCGCTGTCAGCTATCCAATGAGCCCCGCTAGTCAAGCTGAGCGGGATGACTATTTCCAAAACCAGACTTCTTCCATCCAGCGAAATGCCAGCAGTACCTCGACAGCGTCCGCGCGTGCGAGGAAACTGAAGGACTTCTATGGCGCACGTCCGCCGACCGAATTGATTACGCAGGATTTGCAGTCCTACTTCCCGGAAGTTGCCAAGGAGGAGATGGACCGGACCGTCCGCATGTCGATTAGACGCAGCCGACGACTCAGTCGTGCTGTTCGCACGCTGAGTATGGCTAGTAATTTCAGCGTCGCCAGCAGTCTTAAGGATGCACCGCCGTTGCCCACGATTGCCGACACGTGGCTTAAGGATGCCAATGCCCAGCAACGTGCTGGTCTTCGGCCACTCAGCGTGGTTCGTCTTGGCCGTTCGGATTCTCACCGTCAGTCAGTGACTAGCAGCATCCTCGAGCCACTCGACGAGGAGTCCCCTTCCGACCAGAACCGAAGGAGTTACGTCTCATTTGCTGACAGTAACTCGGACACAAATACGAGCAACCTTGCCGTCACCGACCCCGAAGGCAACACTATCTCATACTTCGATGAGACCAGTGGTAGCAGTCCAGCGCCAACTGAGGGTGGTAGTGACAGTCTCAACTCTCGCCTATCGCGGTTCATTGCCGAGGATGGAGAGGAACCGGATGAGGAGCTCATGCAGCACCTGGAAAACTGCAACTGGGATGACCTGAAGTACATGAAGGGTGCCATGATTGGTCAAGGTTCCTTCGGCACTGTCTTCTTGGCACTTCATGCTGTCACCGCCGAGCTCATGGCTGTGAAGCAAGTCGAAATGCCCTCGAACAATGGCACGGCTATGGACACCAAGAAAAACAACATGATCGAAGCCCTCAAGCACGAAATCAGTCTTCTACGCGACCTCAAACACCCTAACATCGTGCAATACCTCGGTTCCAACAGCGACGAAACTCACCTGAACATTTTCCTCGAGTACGTCGCTGGTGGTTCCGTGGCCACCATGCTCGTCAACTACGGCTCGCTGCCCGAAGGCCTGATCTCCAACTTCGTCCGCCAGATCCTCGAGGGCTTGAACTACTTGCACTCGAAGGATATCATCCACCGTGACATCAAGGGTGCCAACATCCTGGTCGACAATAAGGGCACGGTCAAGATTTCCGATTTCGGCATCAGCAAACGTGTTGAGGCGTCGACACTGCTCAACGCACCGCCACAACTCAAGCGCGGTGGGCCGCGTGTGTCTCTGCAGGGCTCCGTCTTCTGGATGGCGCCCGAGGTCGTGCGACAGACCGCCTATACCAAGAAGGCCGACATCTGGTCGCTCGGCTGCTTGATCGTCGAGATGTTCACGGGTAGCCACCCGCACCCGAACTGCACGCAACTGCAGGCCATCTTCAAGATCGGCGGCGCCGGAAGTAACGCCGATAACGCCCGACCGGATATGCCGCCGAATGCGAGCGAGGATGCCAAGGACTTCCTGCGCCGCACGTTCGAGATCGAACACGAGAAGCGACCGAGCGCAGAGGAGCTCATGCGCAGCGCGTTCTGCAATATTAAGGCGTGAGCTAAAGTGGTCGGTGAATCACTATCAATGGGTGGCGAGTGAGACTTTCACTTGCCGCCTACTGAGGTTTGGATGAATTACTCTTGCTATATTATCTTGAGAAACCCTTGACAATAGAGCCTGGGAGCTTGGTTTGGACACAGACGGAGGAGAAGCAGGAAAAGCGAGCACATTCCTCTCGTTCTCATGGATATCAATTCTCTTTCTTGGGTGGGACATTGGGTGATGGTGGTGAAGCCGCTAGACGGCTCCTTGCATCCGCTACTTTATTAAGTTACCACTACGAAGCTACGCGAAATGATACCACGCTCCAACAATTGTTCTTGATTCGTCTTGAAATTTACCTCTTCGAGCTCTTCGTGACTCATGTGGCTCACGGCTTATTCTTTGCTTTGAAATCGCTTCAGCCCACCAGGCTATGCTCGGTCCTGCTCGGCGTCCGAGCCACACATCCCCAGATTCTAGCTCTCGCGGTCGACGCTTCGGCCCGGATGTGCCGGGTGCAGCTGTCCTTCAATCACAACATGTCGTGGCCGGTCAAGATCTCTTCGTGGAGTTAGGAAACAACAAATTCCCGCATCCCTTCATCCCAATGATTTAATCAAGATGTGTTTCAACGTGACTCATTGCTGATCTATACACGGTGAGCGTGGTACTCATCTAATAACCACGCATTGAAGATAAAAGAGTGGAGGATGTTAAGGAATAGTAAAGCAGATCTAAAGCAAAAGCCAAGAACAACCAGCCGACCGAACAATCAGTCAACCAAGCAATCAATCAACCAAACAATCGATCAACCGAGCAATGTCCTTCCTTCTCAAAGTCATCCATGGGAAAATCTACCCGCCCGTCGACACGCGCCCGTCCTTCACCGGTCGCACTGTCGTCGTCACCGGTGCCAACAGCGGTCTCGGCTTCGCCGCCGCCCTCAAGCTCGTCCAATGCGGCGCGGCACGCGTGATCCTCGCCGTTCGGTCCCTCGAGAAGGGCGAAGGTGCGCGGGCGGCCATCGCTGCGCAGACTGGGCGCACCGACGTCGCCGAGGTCTGGCAGCTGGATATGTTGGACTATGACAGCGTGCGGGCGTTCGCGGCGCGGGCGGCGGCCGAGTTGACGCGGACGGGAGGCCTGCACTATGCGGTGCTGAATGCCGGGATCATGGCGAAGCAATTTGCCACGTCGAAGTATGGATGGGAGAAGACGTTGCAGGTCAATGTGCTGTCGACGACGCTGCTGGCGTTGCTGCTGCTGCCGGTCATGGAGCCGGCGCGGACGGTGGATTTCACACCCATGCTGGAGATCGTGGGGTCGATGAATCATTACGAGTTCAAGGATCTTTTGCCCGGTGCCCGAGAGGCAGCGACACCGTTGGAGGTGTATAATAAGCCGGAGAACTACTCGTTTGTGTGGCAATATAGTGTGTCGAAACTCTTCATCATGGTAAAGCACACCGGCTGAGGTCACTAGCCTTGGGCAACGTTACACGACATGCTGACTGATTTCCCTAGTATGTCCAGACGGGTCTAATCGAGACAGTTCCTTCGCTGGCGAAGGAGAATCCCCTCGTTCATGTGGTGGCGGTCTGCCCAGGTGCATGCAATTCGGATATTGATCGGGAGCTTGCTGCTTGGTACATTACCCCCTTAAAGGTGATCGCAAGGAACCTCTTGCAGCGCACGACGGAACAAGGAAGTCGGACATACGTCTCCGGGCTGATGCTCGGTGAACGCGGCCATGGCCGATTCTGGCAGTCCGACGAGATCCAACAGTGAGTTCACCACTGTGTCCACGACTCCAAAACACTTTTGCTGACAAGCGTTTTCCCAGGCCGGCAAAAATGTTGGTCGGTGAGGAAAATGATGCGCTACAGCAGAAGGTATGGGAGAATGTTCTGGCCGTGTTGCGGAAGGATGTGCCGGAACTGGACGCCTTGCTCAGTCGTTCGACATCTTGAAGCTGGAGAGCGGAGGGTAGAGCCATTGAGACCAATAGGATAAGAATGAGAGATGGCTTTGTATGAGAACGGCCGCTCATTTGATGCGGAAGGTCGAACTAGAATAGATCCAGGATCTTTGCTCCTCGCAAAGATCGTTAGACAGAATCCCAAGAGCTTATCGTCGTTGTTGGACATTCAAGCTCAGCTACGCGACACGGGCTCCATTTGCGCGTGGTCTGGTCATTCCTCTATGCCAATACATACATCTTCAAAGATCGATAGATCCATGAAATCCACAAGTCTTCATACTCTGCTCGCCACTGTCTTGATTCATCAAAGCTTTTTCATCGGATATGCAGATACTCTTATACAGGGGCATGCTTGAACAGGAACGACACACTCTCGCCATTGTGCGTTCTTCGGCAAGCCTCGGCGAGCTGCGGCAATATCAGTATGGCAATGGAAAGCGCATAGGAAGGGGCCAGGACTTACAGTAGGGCTGATGTCAATCGTCTCGATCCGGTTGCACAACTTCTTCTTCTCCTCATGCGGCACCGTGTTTGTCACCACCAGCTTCTTCAGCTGGCTGCCATTCAGCTTCTCAATGGCGTTGCCGCTGAGGATACCGTGCGTCACGATCGCAATGGCTTCCCGCGCGCCGTGCTGAATGACCACATCCGCCGCCTTTACCAAAGTTCCGCACGTGTCCGCCATGTCGTCAACGATGATCGCAATGCGATCGTTGACATCACCCACGAGTGTCATGCGCGAGACCTCGTTCGGGCGCGCACGCTCCTTGTGAATGAGGGCGAACTGGAGGTCTAGACCGTCGGCGATGCTGGTCGCGCGCTTGGCGCCGCCGGCGTCGGGCGATACGATCACGCAGTCCTTGACGTTCAGGTTCTCGCGGATCCAGCGCAGCGTGGAGGGCTCCGCGTAGAGATTGTCCACCGGCACGTTAAAGAAGCCCTGGATTTGGCTGGCGTGCAGGTCCATCGTGATGACGTGGTTGCAGCCGGCCGTCTGCAGCATGTTGGCCATCAGTTTCGCGGTGATAGGAGCCCTACTCTTATCCTTCTTGTCCTGTCTGGCGTACGGGAAGTTGGGCAGGACGGCGGTGATGCGGCGGGCGGACGCGGTGCGGCAGGCATTGATCAGGATCAGGAGCTCCATAATGTGATCGTTGATGTTGCCCGGCTCGGTCGATTGCAGAATGAAGACTTGGTGAATCAGTCTTTGCACCGTGAGCAATGCCAGAGGCCTTCACAGGCACATACCATCTTCGTCGCGCACCGACTCTCCGATTGATATACTCGACTCATTGTTCGAGTACTGTAGTACCATAATCTTGGCCAGCTCTATCCCAAGCCTGCGCTGGGAGGTCAGCGCATCAGGCGATTAAATATCAGTATGCGCAGCATTGTCACCACGCACCTGTCCGCGACCAGCTTGGCGAGCTGCCCGTGGCTGTTACCCGTGAGGAGTTTGATAGAGTTGGTTGCCATGATTGAGCGACGTCGATGCCCTCGAAAACAAATTGGAAGGCACTGAAGCAGTGTCACAACTCATGGTGTAAAAAAACATGGAGGCATGTGATAGATTTTATCGGTAAATCTTCAATAGCCCTGACCCTCTAGGTCATTCCCGCTCTTCGGCCCGGACCCCGCAACTGCATTGCTGCAGAATCGTCACACACACGGCGCGACACATCTAGCACAAATTCCTCTGCGTTCACTTTGACGAATTACAAAAGACATCATATGGACTCAGAGGCTACTGTTTCGTAGGACATTCTCTTCTACCTTGACCATCAAATTCTCGTTCCCTGGCATGTGCCTCAAGATTGGAATTGCAAAAAGATCACGTCATTCGTGGACGAGAGACTTCTGAAACGCCTCGGTGATTTCGCGCTGCAGCCAGTCTGAACCTGTTATTAGCCAGGAACTGGATATGAGGCGGTGACGGAGATGCGCAAAATAATCGCACAATTTGAGATATTTCAGTGAATTCAGGCGTGAACAATTCGAATGCCGAAAACAACTTTTAATAACGAACATAAGAGAGAATACTCGTAGATCTCTCTTCAATCATTGGCTGGTAAAAAGCTTTCATCGATTGGTTCTACGGAATGCTGACGCCAACCTCAAAACGCCTGATGCAACCCGGAAAATAGGAAGCCGTCACCATGGCCGCGACCAGGCGACCGTTCTTCCGCGGCGAGAAATATCTAAGCATTATTCGTCTACTTGCGCATGCTGGAGGCACGGCGCTTGCGGATTTCGGCCTGCTTGGCCTTCTCGTCGTGAACACGCTTCGACAGGATCTGAGCGTACTCGCTCTGGAAAGATGTTAGTATCTGAGTAGTGAGCGACAGAGAGTGGTAATGCTTACGGCAGCGTCCTTGCTGGCCTCCGCCCGACGGCGCTTGAGCGCGATCCGGTGGCGCTTGTGTTGCAGACGTTGAGGAGTAACCAGGCGCTGGATGCGAGGAGCCTTGGTGTAGGGCTTGGCACCCTCCTTCTTGGGCTGGACTTCACGACGAATCACGAATTTACGGACCTAAATTACGGGTAGTCAGCATTTATTGGTCTCAGACTCAACCAATGCCTGACGGCAGGTTGGCGAAGAGGAGTAGAGCCTCATAGGGAGAATGAGTACTCACATCGTCTTCCTTGCTGAGACCGAAGAAGCGGCGGATCTTGGTCGCACGCTTGGGGCCCAAACGCTTGGGGTGAACGGTATCCGTGAGGCCGGGGATGTCGGCCTCGCCCTGCTTGACGATGGACAGGGCGAGCACCGACAGATCCATCGCAACGATGCAGCCACGAACAGACTTCCTCTTTCGCTCACCAGTGCGGCGGGCACGGTAGCAGCTGTGACCATCGGAGAGGAGGAGGCGGACACGGGTCGGGTGCATGACACCCTGCTTCATCGGGAAACCCTGCTTGTCGTTGCCGCCGGTGATTCGGAAGACGTAGCCCTTGAACTCGTCGCCGACGCTGTCGCCAGGAACCTCCTGGCCCATGCGGCGATCCATGAAGACGCGGAGCTTGCGCTCATCTTCGACTTCAATCAGCTTCTGCGAGCCGTTGGCCGGGAACGAGATGTTGAGCTTCATCTTGACTGGGTCCTGTCAGGATGTTGCTGTGGTGGGTGGTTGTCGATGTTGAAGACGTGTCGTGCGGCTAACACAAGTTCTGTATACCACACACGGAGATTCAGTGTGGGAGAGCTTTTCGAGTCTTGGCACACAATGCGCTTGACCGCTTCCAACCCTCGAATTTTGCAGCACGTGCCTGGGCGCGATTCATCCATATCCGGCTAGCGTGTTTTCGAAGCTCCAGTCGTCCCTCACACGAGTTGCCTCCACAAACACCTCAGATCTGTGCATCGCTCATGGTCGACTCCTGTTCATTTGCTTGCAATATTTGTTACATATCGACGTTTAACTCAACTGGGTTACATGCCTGTACTTATGCGCCAACCGTGGAGCTCATCTCATGCTTCCCAGTATACCCACTCGCTTTCCTCGCCTCTGCCGACTTTGCGTCGCTGTCTTGCGCCGATCCGCTCCTTGTATTGCACTCGGCATTGCTCACCAGTCCGCGAGCAGTAGTCATACCGCCCACACCTTGTTCACTGATGGCCTGACCATAACGCATGTTGGCAGCCTTGCCCTCGCCCCTCGCAGCAAGTTCTCGCGCATATGTTTCAGTCTGAGTGGAGTCGGTGGTCGTTTCGACCTGGCCGAACTGGCCGCCCATTTTCTGGTGAGGAATTACATGCGTCGCCTCGGCCTCGTATCTGATCGCTGTCAACATTGGACCTTTTCTGGCGGTCTTGTTGACTTACTGGGTTTGTTCGCCGCCAATCTCGGTATCCATGAGATTTGTCGACATGGTAGCCAAGTTCGTATGAAGACGTTTGGATTATTGAGTTTGATAGGGTTGAATCACCAATGTATGCGATTAAAATTCATGCAATAGGTTCAGCATGGGCGAATATACTGTACAATTAACAACGATCCTTTGGTAACTTGAGATGAACTACAGTAAGTAGGTAGTGATTGGGAGTTGCCCTATGATGCAACCAGGCATCATGCGCGCATCGTGGTAGAAGGACCGAAGGCCCGCTGAGTGTCTCAGGTCACATCACTTTATGCCCACCCAAGCCATTCAGTACTGTGAGAAGGTACTGTATGTAGCTATGGCACATTGTGTGCGCAATGAGAATTGCAATTGCGAGTCAATGACTCTGGTACGTGCAATTACCGCATGAGCACTCTCATTAATCGTCAAAATCAAGATCCATCCCCATGAGATGCCCTTCGTAAATGCGCATGAACTTCGCCACAAAAGCTTCCAGGTGAAATATGACTTTCTGTAGAAAGAGTCAGTGAAATGAAATTTCGCCAGAAGACGATAGAGGGACATACACTTCCAGTGCGGATCCGGTGTTCGTAGAAGGCGCTCCACTTGATGATCTCTGGTTTCAGTGTGTCGTCTAACTTGGGCATGAGTTTGAACGTAAGCGTCTATGGCGCGGTGTCAGTCTCCTCAGTCGCAACATAACTCGCCAGTCCGCAAACCTTACCTTCAATATGGTCGTAGCAGGTATGCAGTGCGTGAGCAGATCGTACAGCTTGGCTCGCACTTGCAGTACTCGCGCTGGTGACCTCTCCTCGATGATCTCTTTGGCAATGAGTTCTATCAATGCCTCCCAATCTGGTGGCGGAATCGGCGTTTTCTCAGAGACAGTCTCGCTGGGAAGGTGTTAGTACCGACCACGACACACCACGAGAACGTCGTATCACTTACTTCTGAGCATGTACAGCCTCGAACATGAGCAACGCCCGGCGCAGATTCCTCTTGCTGTCCTTCGCTATCCGCCGTTCTAGTCCCTCGCACGCCGAATACCTCTCCTCTTTCCGAACCTTGGCAAGCACTGCCGCAATTTCCTCCTCGGATGGAGCCGCCACCCGAACGAGCAGGCAACGCGATCGAATCGGAGCAATAATATTACTCGTACTGTTCGCGAGCAGTATCAGCCTGAGATTGGGGCTGTACTTCTCCATCGTCCGGCGCAGGGCCGCCTGGGCATCGCGTGTGAGGTGGTCGGCCTCATTGATAACCACGACCTTGAAGCGCTGCTTCGCCGCCAGGTCGACCTGTTGCGTCTGCGCCACCTCTTTCAGAAGATCCTGCACCACTACCCGATCATAGTTGCCCACGTCCGAAGGTGTGATCTCTAGGTGGTAGTTGGAGGAGACAATGTTGAATTCGAGCTTCCGGTTGCTGGTGGTCTGGAAGACGCGGCTGTCGATTTTGATCTTCTCAACGCCGGGTCCATAGAGTGCGCGCAGTGTAGCGGTGATCCGTGTCTTCTTGCCCGCGCCAGATGGGCCATATATGAGAAGATGTGGGAAGTCGCCGCTGGCAGCAAGCGACCGTAGCCGATCGGACAATTCTGGGTGGTATGTCAATGAGTCGAGAGTGCGAGGACGGTGCTTATCCACTAAAAGCGCCATGATACCGCCGGTCTTTGTGGGAGAACAAAATCTGGTACCCTCACGAATGGCCGAATGTGCTCTTTTCACGTTCACTGTCGTCACGGCACTATCTTCTTGAGCACCGCGAACATGCACCTTGGCCTCGAGATCTGTGACGCCACAGGCAAATGGGAAAACGCGCCCCAGCGCGTCAGCACGCGACTGCTACGGAACACGATCGTTCAGGGTTAGCTCTGCTGAAGCCCCTAAGAAATGTCTGGTACGTGCCGGCACGATAGGGCTTACGGGCAGCCCGTCGGCACTTGAAACAATGTCATGCCACGCGGTGGGAGACGCAGAACAGTACCGCCCTGACGGATCCCCGATCCATTCCAAAGGTGGGAATCGATATGCCAACGTCACGGATTGCGTATCCAACGGACAGATGTTTTGTTTCCCGAGGAAATCCTGTTCGTTTCTTTATCGTTAGCTTGCGAATGCTTGTCTCACCATTCCCCCAAGACCCCTGTGGCTCAATGCAGTCGATCGGGATGGCGACAGCTAGGGATCCTCCGCCGCCGCTAAATACGAACTGCGCTACCCATAGCCTCCGGCGTCCTCGCCTGTGCGGTTGCTTGCTCATCTGCACCTCAGCTTAGCCACACGTGGGTGGGAGTGCTCGTGTTGCTCAAGGTATTGTCGGCCTCGCCGCCACTCCTTTATAGTCTGACCGTATGAATCTCTCGCAACGCTGTCGCAATACTGCGTGCTTCTTTTCCTTTTTGGCCTTTTACATTTGCTGTGCCGCACAACAACATGCGATGATGTCGTTCGTCTTTCTTTTCTCATAGCGCAATGCTTTTCTCCATACCACGGACCTATCGGTCCATTTTGCTGGCCGCCATCGCAGTGATCGCACTACTGGCCCTCTTCCGCCTCCCAAACTCACAAGATGTAGAAACCTGGAGGGCTGCCATTCCCAAAATCGACTATCACAAATACTTACCATCGTCGTTATCTTGGTCGTCTTTGCAAGGTCATTTTTCCCATCACACGCAACCATCACATAAACCAGACGACGCGCTGAGTGGCGCGGAAAGCCATGTCTTCAGCGGCGGGCATAATGAAACTGAGGCCGCGCCCTGCCAGGCATTGAAAGGCGGCGACGATGTTCTGGTAGTACTCCGGACCGGCGCGAGTGAAATCGAAGACCGAGTCCCCGTTCATCTGGAAACGACATTTTTGTGCTATCCGCACACGCTAATCTTCTCCGACTACGCCGAGGACGATTTCCACGGCCACAAAGTCTGGAATGTGCTCGCCGACATGGACGATGACGTTGTAGAGAACAACGGCGATTTCGAGTACTACCGCCGACTCCAGGAGTACGGTCGGATCAGCTTGAAGCAAGAGGAACTTGCCGGCAAGACGATCGACGAAGGCACCGGCATCGGCAAGGACGACAATCTTGGCTGGCGACTCGACAAGTGGAAGTTCCTGCCCATGATGAATATGACCCTCAACCTGGAACCAGACAAGAAGTGGTATGTCTTCGTGGAGCCAGACAGCTACGTCGTGTGGTCGAACCTGCTGCAGTGGTTGGCTGTTCTCGACCCATCAAAACCTGGGTACTATGGCAGCGAGGTCCTGATCGGCGACGACGCCTTCGCCCACGGTGGCTCTGTCTGGATCCTTTCCAAGCCCGCGCTGGAGCGGGTCGCGAAGATCTACGTCGAGAAGAAGTCGCAATGGAACGAGCTCCTGAGTGGCTCCTACTGGGCCGGCGACTGCATGCTGGGGCGCGCGCTCAACGACACAAACGTGCCGATCACGAATGTGGCGCCGATGCTGCAGGGCGACAGCCCGGCGGCGATCGGCTTCGACAACATGGACGCCTGGTGCGCGCCCGCGCTGACCTACCACCACGTGCGCGACGACGAGGTGCGCACGCTGTGGGAGTTCGAGCAGGACTGGATCCGCTCTGTGCGTGGCCTGCCGCTGCGCGGCACCTTGGCGCACATCGAGAAGAAGCAGAAGCACGCCGTGCTGTCCCACCGCGACATCTTCGCGCAGCTCATGCTGCCCACTCTCACCGCGGAACGCGAGCATTGGGATAATCGCGCCGAGATCCTGATGGAGGGGACTGAGATGGCGACACTGGAGGAGTGTCGCGACTTCTGCGACTACAATGAGGGCTGTAAGCTATTCTCGATCGGACCCTACGGGTGCTCCCTGAGCTACGAGGTGAAGCTGGGTCAGCCACGGGACGATGTCCGCTCTGGCTGGTTGACGGACCGCATCCACGATTGGATGGACGACCAGGCCGTATGCGATGACAAGTCTGGATGGACCAGGGTTGAACCCGATCTTTACCCGGAGTAAAAGGCGCTTTACATACCCAGCTTTGGGGCGCAAGGGAGGCAACTATGCATTGTACAAATATGGGGGGCCGAAGGGGCGCCACGAAAGTATACCCGGGTTTCACTGGCGCAGGCTCGTGCGCATACATCATTTCTTGGTTATTACATACCTATGCTTGTTCTTGGAAGTTATCACGCTTGCCTATCAAGCAACCAGCATCACTCGCAGATGTGCTTCTATGTGATATTCTATTTTCATTTGATATCGTACTTATATGTGATACCACCCATAGATGCTCCTATGTGATGCCGGGCCGAATAGCAAGCTCATCTACAAAGGGAGGCCTGCCAACCTCTGCGCCATCGGCTGTCGCCTGCATGTATACTTCCATGCGCCCCAGTTTTGCCCGCCAATCGACTTTGCGGGGTTACGTTTCTCCGCAATGTTTCTCCGTTCCTCCGATCTGCGACTCCACCCAGCGACATAGTTGTTCCGGATGTAACATCAAACGCCAGCACCGGCATGGTTGAAAAGCCCTACGGCTTAGCTTTCCTTCGGCGTTTGAAGGCAAAAGCGAGCGCATTACTCGTTTAGGCCATTGAGCCGCGTTAAAGAGGATGAAATAATCATGCGGCTGCCCGTCTCCACGGACTAGCGCGCCGAGGGTACCGAGTCGATAGAGTAAATACCATCCAACGTCTCGTTGCTGGCGAACGGAAGTGGGATCAGCACTCGGCCACGCTTCGCCACGTTTTTCTCTCCCGAGCACACGGTCCGAGTTCGTGGTCTCACATGTTTCCTGTAGTTGGCCAGGCATTCCCCAAAGTGTCATGATGGCGAACCCGGCATCTGGTGTCCAGACCAAGGACAATATCGAACGCCATGTTGGCGCCGTGGAAGATGAGCTCTCGTCGAACAACGCCGCACAAGAGACAATCGCCAACGCGAAGGCCGCGACCGACAAGGAGCACCGGATGACCTTGCTGCAGGGCATCAAGCTGTACCCCAAAGCCGTCGCGTGGTCCGTCCTGATCTCGACCTGTATCGCGATGGAGGGCTACGACATCTGCTTGATCAACAACTTCTACGCCTTCGATCAATTCAACAAGAAGTACGGCGTCGAGATCTCGCCGGGTCATTATCAAGTTCCAGCAGCTTGGCAGGCCGGGTTAAGCAACGGCGCGAACGTGGGCGAGATCATCGGCTTATTTCTCAATGGTTTCATCAGCGAACGGATCGGATACCGCTACACGATGATGGCGTGCTTGGTGTTGATCATTGGCTTCACAGCCATCTTCTTCACGGCACAGACGGTGACCGATTTGCTCATCGGCGAGATACTGTGCGGTATCCCATGGGGAGTCTTCCAGACGCTGACGATCACGTACGCGTCCGAGGTGTGTCCGGTGACCTTGCGAGGTTATCTGACGACATATGTGAACTTTTGGTAAGTTATGTGACATAAAGATGGCAGCGGTTAACAGGACTGATGATGTCTGCTAGCTGGGGCCTTGGACAGCTGATCGGTATCGGAGTCATCAAGAGCATGCTGGGCCGGACCGACGAATGGGCCTACCGCATCCCCTACGCCTTGCAATGGATGTGGCCCGTCCCCCTTCTCATCGGCATTGCCCTCGCACCCGAAAGTCCCTGGTGGCTCGTCCGCAAAGGCAAACTGGTGGAAGCAAAGCGCAACCTGTTGCGCCTGACGAGCCTAGACCGGGAGACGGATTTCGACGCAGACGAGACCGTCGCGATGATGGTGCACACGACGGCGCTCGAAGAGAAAGTGACCCGGGGCGCCTCGTACCTCGACTGCTTCCGGGGCGTCGACCTCCGCCGCACGGAGATCGTGTGCATGGCGTGGGCGATGCAGAATCTCGCGGGCAACTCCTTCTCCAACTACAGCACGTACTTCCTCGAATCCGCGGGCGTCAGCCAGGACAACTCGTACTCTTTTGCGCTCGGCCAGTACGCGATCAACATGGTCGGGGTGTTCGGCGCCTGGGGGCTCATGGCGAGCGGCGTCGGTCGTCGCACGCTGTATTTGTATGGTCTGATCGGCCTCTGCGCGATGCTCTTCGCCATGGGCTTCCTGGGATTCGTGCCCGCCGAGCACAAGGAGACCGCGGGTCTCGCGACCGGCTCGCTCATGATCATCTGGGCCTTCATTTACCAGCTGACCGTCGGCACCGTGTGCTACTCGCTTGTCGCGGAGATCGCGAGTCGTCGACTCGCCGTCAAGACGATCGTGCTCGGCCGCAACCTCTACAATATCGTCGGCATCATCAACTCTGTGCTGACGCCATACATGTTGAACCCGTCTGCATGGAACTTCGGGAACTGGACAGGGTTGTTTTGGGGAGGTAAGTCTGAAGAAACAAATATCCCAATGGCGCAATTCACCGCGCAGATTGCAATATATCAGGTGGCTGACTTAAAGATTCACAGGCATCGCCTTCCTCTGCATCATATATACCTACTTCCGCATGCCGGAACCGCGCGGCCGGACTTTCGCCGAGCTGGATCTACTCTTCGAGCGGCGCGTGCCCGCGCGCAAGTTCGCGGCGACGGAGGTGGACGTCTTCGAGGAGGCCGTCGTGGACAGCCACGACCGGCTGTTTACGCAGTACAGGGAAGATATCGCTGTGCCGGCAGGAGAGGACATTGGCATGCGGCGTCGGGATCCTGGTAAGGCGTTTCAATGAGGTAATATGAACGTATGGGATGTGTGCAATGATCTAGTGTGTGATATTGAGAAATTAAAGGCTGTTATCTTCTGTGCAAATTGTGCTTGAGAAGGGTCATGTCGCGTCATCAGTCATTACTCGTTTCCTTCTCCTAAATCCTTGATGTAATACCATCGTCCTCATCATGGCCTGCTGAACCCAGTATCTCATGTCTCTGAAAATCCTTCTCCTGATCAAATTCTGATAGGATGAACGCCATATTCCCAACCCTAGGAATGCTTCCCACTGCGCGGTCAGAGGAAGGACCACCCCAGCTCGCTCACGACACCAAACAACGCGCTTTCAAGCGCACCCCTCCAACCCTCCAAAAGGAATACATCCAAGAATGCAAAGCATGAAACATGAGAGTCCCGTCCTTTTCCACGACAAGACTCAATCCTCCTCCAACCCACACAGCCCCGGATACGGACAGTCCGTCGTTGGGGCAGCATGAATCTGCCAATAGCGGCCAATATTCTCGCCCATGGCCTTCACACGGTTCTCGTCGCGGATATCCTCGTCGTATTCCGGATGCGTGACGCTCTCCTTGAGGACAAACCTCCGATGTCCATCGGCGATGTACCGCAGGAAGGCATGGGTGATCTCGACGTACTGCAGCACGCCCTCGCGGGCGTCGATCGTGGCGCCGGTGGTCCAGGCGAGCAGGAATGGCTCGATGAGCGGCGCGTCGGTGACGGACGGGTGCGTTGTGCCCTTGGCGGTCGCAAACCAAGCAAATTTCTTCTTGTCGGACAGGACTTTCTCGACTAGGTCCTTCACTACAGAGAAATGCGGTCGGCCTTGGAACACAGTGTGTTTCTTTGACCACGACTCCGAGTGGACGACGAGCACGGGCACGTTGATCTCGTCGTTAAGGGGACCGGACTGCTTGCCCGGGTCGAGGATGACGGCGCCGACGAAGGGACGGGCCTCGGTCGGCGCGCCGCGTAGGGTTTGCAGCGCCAGCGTTGCGCCGTAGGAGTGGCCGGCGACGATTGCCTGCTGCAGGTTCAACCGGCCCTGCCATTCGCCCAGGTCGTGCCCTTCGAGCCGTGGGTTGCCCTTGAAGATCTCATACCCTTTGCCGTTGTTGATGACGCGCAGCACGCGCAGCGTCTCTTCGACCTCGGCCTGCCGCATGGCGAGTTGCATCGCCTTGAACTCGCCGATGTCTGGGACCGGATCCAGCTGTTCCGGGCTGATGTGGGTGACCTGAGACCGGGAGGACCCGCGCATGATGAGCGATCCGGGACCTGAGCCGTCGCGGTGCTCGATTGCAGCGACGACGTAGCCTCTTGAAGCGAGCTCGGCGCAGTACTGTGTGTAGCTCGTCCGTGATGACGCCATACCATGTGAAAAGACAATCACGGGGAACTCCGGGAGTCCGTACTGATCGATGGGAATCGCCATGTCGTAGTCGCGGTAGGTCGCTCTCGTGCCATGCAGGGGTACGTCGACTTTGGCCGGAATCTTCGTGTTGCCCACGAGTGCCCACATGCCGAATCGAAACGCCGATCGGGCCAGCCAGTTGTTCATCTTCGCGAAGCTCGCATAGCCCTCGGCGTGCAGCGAGAGTGGTCGGGAAGCCCAGTGGTGCAGCGGCCGCCGCGTCGGGATGCCCTTGATGGCAGGATAGTACAGCGAGAAGAGGACAGTATCGAGCTGGAAGGGATGCTCGCCGGAACCCCGATAGACGGCATCGTTGATGAGGCGCTGGTCGCACGGCGCCTCGATATCAATCGTGCCGACCTCATACTCGCCCGAATATTTCGGCAGGCGGCTGCTGAGCAGCGGCATGTCGGCGAGGATGCAGACGAGGACGTAGAGCACACAGAAGACGCTGGCGAGATATTTAATCGTCCATCGCGGCCGCACCAGGTTGTAGAGCTTGAAGGCCATGGGGCAGGGGAGGACCAAGAAATGATGTAGTTATGGGAGGGAGCGGATTCGGCCACCAGACCGAGGGAAGGCCCCAGCGTCGCGAAGGGCGAATGAGAGAGAATCGGGGCAAGAGCAAAGACGCTTCCGCGAATCTGTGGGCCGGTCGATGTCACACTGAAAGCCAAATTTTCCTGAATGTTCGGCGTCACGGAAGGGCCACGGTGAGGGCCGCGTTCTTTCGCCCGGTAAGCCCGTCAGAGAAGCTATCGCAATCAATGATGCGCTGTTGGGGATTGCGCACGGGCCACTTCCACGCGTTCCTCGAGCACTTCCGCCAGGGACTCGACCAATGATGAATGACGCGCATCGACCTGATGTTCGCACATCGATCGAATTCCACATCATATGCCGCATTAAATAACAGCGATCGCGCTACGCCTTGACAAGCCGACGCCGAGCATTCCAACCAAGATGGTACCTTTCCCATGATCGCTTTGTAACATGCACGGTATCGTACGATGATAATGAACTTATGCCTGTTGACCGTTGCTCCAAAGACACGGTTAAGGCTTAACGGGTGAACTACCGTGCTGCAGGGCTTCGCCGACGATCAGTGGAAAAGAAGAGACAAGCTTCTGTTAGACGACTCCCGATCCATCCGCTTTTCCGTTCGGAGGTCATGTTTCGGGGGCGCGAACGCACCCCGACAGAACCACGACATTGTGCCTGGTATTGATTTGATATCACAGCATGGCGTCAGCACCGGGCTGTGCTTCCACGCGTTCACCACTCGCTGTAGAAGTTCTTTCGGACATAAGCAACGTAAATACATTCACTTCCGATCTCGGACAAACATTTTCGTTTAAGGAATCCGTGCCCGAGTGCTTCTAATTAGCTGTACGCATTTACACAATCTTGTAAGCCGGTCATGTTGCAAGAGCCAGCCCGAGGTCGTTGCAACATTACGTTCGCGGTCTCAAGAAGCATGACTCCGAATGACGGAACAGCTGCCAGCGCAACGCGTGGGGCTACCGTCATCACGTCCTCCTATGTTGCTTGACGAACTATAAAATATGTCGATGCCCTGCTTGTGATTGCAAACTCAAAACCCTCATCTCGAAAGGGATGACGAAAGGGGATCCGCGCCGATCCGGGCAGGTATGTTAATGCCTCAGGCTAGATGACTAAAAGTCGTCTTCGGGATGAGCCGCGCAAGGGCTTGCCCCCAACAAGTGCCACACCTGCAGCCACATCGCCACGCCCACATGACTGTTTCCACGACACCACAAAGTACGAAGATCGCCCTCTACCAAACCCAAGAAATCTGTACGTACTCTTCCACCAAGCCAACCATTCGATGCTAAAAGAAGGGAAAACTCGTATTCGCCCTTACTTTAAGTATTGCCTAGCTAGTGTGAACTTGCGGCTCGACTTCATGTTGCAGATCAGCTCGTGTTATAATTTCTGAGAGATCGATTTTTAATGCACAGGTGGTGCAATATTCTATTTGGTGCTGTGCGCAGTGAGAGTTTGGGAGCGGTCGCTTTCCTTTGCCTTTGTTAAATCACAGCGGTCTGCAGGTCTCATTGGGGAAAGAGATGCGCTTACAGCGCTTACCATTGGAGATAAGGAGGGAAGCCGAGGTGTCTATGCGGGCAGATAAGCATTTCGGCGTCGCACAATCAGCAACACCAGCAGTTGGGTTGAGAGCCTCGATTGGCGACGCAAGATGGAGTTGCCGGAAATGTCGTGTGGCAAACACTTCAGGGGAACAAAAATCCCAATTCCTTTGAAACAGTTGTGCACAGGCTAGCAGAGCAGTAGATGAATGTGTTGAAGACGCTGTTGTGATTTCACTCATATCTGAGCATTCTGGGTATAATCGCACTCATATTACAGGCGCATTCTATTGATCTATCGCATTTCATTTCTCAATCAAAGCTCGGAAGCGCGGTCGTCCAGCACAGTGTTTCCATTGACCGTATTCTCATATTTTCGTGTACCTAGATCGAGCGATACTTAGCACTCGGTAAAGAAAAAGGTATCGATGATGCTCGACTTACATCTTGTCAAGTTGATTCAGTAGGGCATCGCGCCACAAACTTAAGCCTTGGGGGGCAGAGTGAAGGTGACGGTGAAGGTCTCAGTCGGGATGCTGATGCTCGGGAAGGTAATGCTCGGGATGCTGATGGTCGGCAGGGCGAGCGACGGGATGCTGATCGACGGCAGGCTGATCGACGGGAGCTTGGACGGGAGGCTGAGGTGCTCCTCCTCACGCTTTGGAAACGGGAACGGGAGCTTGGACGGGAGAGCGGTCGGCAGAGGGAGCGACGGCAGGCTGATGGTCGGGAGGCCGGTCGGGAGAGAGAACGACGGCAGAGCGAGCGACGGCAGGCTGAAGTGCTCCTCCTCACGCTTGGGGAAGCCGGTCGGGTGAGGGAACTTGGTCGGCAGAGAAATCGACGGCAGAGTGATCGCCGGGAGAGAGATGGACGGCAGGCTGATCGACGGGAGCTTAAACGAGGGCAGAGCGATGGGGCTGGCAGCGGCAGTGGCCGCAAGGGCAGCAACGATGTGGAAACGCATGATTATTGAGTTAAGCGTGAAGGGCTTGTATGTCGTTTCGAGATGTATTGGACTGCTGGTGAGGAGGACTGGGACAAGCACTCAGGCAATGGGTGCCAACTGAAAAGATATATACCTACCAGAGGGCGCTGGGGCCTCGTCGGATCCAACGCGAGGATCGGCTGCACATAAACTTACCACATCTTGTGAAAGCTTGTCGTGATTGCGTTTTTTACTTCGTCGGAGAGAGTATCACACTAGTTCCTCATCGTGGCTAACCCGGCCCTGCAGTAACCCTTCGGGCGCAGATCCACTTGAGTACTCATCACACCATCAGTGCGATGGTGTGCGTGGCGACGAAGTCAGGCACTTGTACCACTGCATTGTACTTCAACGCGGTGAAAGGTTGACCGAAGATCGACAAGAGGCGCATTGCTAAAAGCAGGGTGTGTGATTTCGTAGCAACCTCAAGTTTCTCCGTTACCTTAATCCCGCCTGGCAATATGCGACAAGGTTGGTCTCCACCAGTCATCCACGATAGCACGACGCACGTCTGGCTTGATCTGCTTGTTCTTCTCCGTACGGTGCGGGGCCCCTCACGGAGCAACTATATCGCCCTGGTGGTCCAAACAGAAAGGCTGCAGGAGAAACATGCGAGGTGATCGTCAGGCACCGAGACAGATAACGTTCTGGTTGTCGGATTGGTCAACCAGCATCTTGCCTGCGAATCCCCGCTACGCGATTGCGATATCACACATGCCTCGGCGACCGGAAACGGTGGAAGGTAGACTTGGTTGTGACAAGGGTACAGCGCTTTTGCTGATATTGAATGGAGGTCGTCGTTGGAATTCACTGAGCTAGCAAGTAGAGTTCAGCGCCTCTTATCAACGGTGTATTTGCTTCGGCCAAGAAATGATATTACCTCAAAATCGCCGTAGACACCGATGTGAAGAATGTCATCATGGTCGATTTCTGTGATGCCTCATGTCTGCTGCATGCATTAAGCGGTGCATAAAGGTTCTCGATGAGAAGGTTCGGGCCTGTTCTCAGATGGCGGCGAAGGCGTGATGATCGGCATTCGTGGGACATCCGATGCAAGCGGTTGAGGCGCGAGTGGGAAGTGTAGGCGAAGTACTTTGAAACGCGAGTGGGAAAGCCCCAGCAAATCACAGCGACAGCAATTGAAAGTTGCTGGGATGGGTTTTCAGTTTCATCGGTGATCCTCTCCGGCTCTCCCTCATCTGCTTCAACAAATGATATACTCGAAGGGCTATACTCAAATGGGGAAACTCGCCGCCAAGACACGTGCGACATCGACTTGGTGGCGTGCGCACCATTGCTGAGATTCTGAAAGGACAGCATGGACTCCGCTCTCCGCGAAAGTTTGCAGACAAATGCCAGTTGTCGCATTCGCATTCTCGAGAAAGTTCGCGATTGCTGCAATATCGCAGCGACCCAAAACAACTCACGAATCGTTGATGGCAGGGATCGCCCATCGTGCAACTTTAATGGCGATCACGAATTGACCCATCTTCCAGATTTTGCACAAGCGCTGGCGAGCGTGACGAGGTACGAGGGTCTTGGTCTCTGGATATCGCCGCAACGGAGATGGCGCGACCGGTCCAGGAACGTGTGAGAGTAAGTTAACCAAGATACGCCGCCTTTCGGCGGGCAGCCAAGCCCAAACCTTAATCGCATCGTCCAGGCTTTTGGGAGGAATGATCGGCGCTACTTGCGCTGAATCACCACGGTACCTCACAAAAGTACTTGTGAAGAGGGCTGCGGATTGTCTGGACTTCTGCTGCATGTGATAAGGACTGTTGAAGAGGCATACCGTACACCTGAGACAATCCAGCGCGCAAAGCAACGAGTATCGTTGCAGTGCATCCTTCGCGGAGCTCGGCCCAGCAGCTCCCCAAGCCCATCAGATCTGTTTCTGCCGATATTGATCTTGGTTCTCGAGTCGGCTGCGCCCGCATCTCCTTCGCCCGAGATAGAGGCCAGCTGCTGCTTCTCATCACTTCACAACAAAACTGGAGTGTTTCTGCAGGGCACGACAGATCCCTCGGCTTGTCGTATGCACTATGCGATCGCGATTGAACATCTCGCAGCCCGCGGTCTTGCACAGCACATCACTACCTGTCTATCCCACGGATTGCATCGCGACTATCGCAAGCAAATATAATGCTGGCATGTATATGTAGTCATGTCTTCGAGATGTCGCGCAAACAAGGAATGGGCATTGAGCGGTTCACAAAAGCCTTGTCTGTTGGAGAGTTTTCGCAGACTCAAAGTCTCTGGCCCACTTTGACTCGGCTCTACGTGCGGCCGAGCAGCGTTGGGACTTTGGCCTCTACCTCACTCCTTGCATGTCACCCCGTCGCGTACCGTTCAGCCGAAGAAAGAAAATCTTAGTTTCAATAGGACGAGACCATTGGATCTGCAGCCCCACAGATCATTCGAAAATCTTGAAGCTGAGCGTGGGATGCCACCTCGTCAGTCCCTCTCCGTGACCGCTCGTGACGGGCATGCGTAATGGATAGCCGCAGCATTGTCTCCAGGTTCTTGTCACTCAAACGTCAGTGTGCTTCAGCACGGATCCATTATCAGGAGATTTGAGGAGTGACTATGTAGATGAGAATCGAAAGAATAGAAGAGACCAACCGTCGAGATAATGGCGAAAGCTGTAGGGCGGCCCGTGCCGTAAAATTTCACCTCACTCTCAACTGAGGTGCGTCTGCCCCACCATGGATAACGATGTCTACAGTACCGAGATGGTTGATCATTAAACGCTCATCACGCAAGATCGCAGAGACTCAGATCATTCAGTATGGCAGGCCAACAACTCAGTGCTGACTACAAGTCGCTGAGCGCGACGGAGTCTTTCGCATTGAAACTCCCTGATGTGCCCACCGAAACCAACATCGTCAAGAACAAAGTAGAATATCTTTCTGCTCTGCGTTCGGGCATCGTAAATCTGCAGGCAGACATAAACGTTTTTTTGACACAGAAAATGGAAGAAGCGAAAGCGGCCGACTCTGCTGGCAGCGCGAAGAAGCCGAATGACGAGCAGGACGAGGAGATGTACGGGGAAGAGAATCCTGAAGACGATGCTTGAGACTCTTAGGAGCTTTTAAGGGGAATATATTTGAGAATCTCAGCTCTGAGGTTTCCACGGCAGATTTTGATTCAACAATCCGAAAATAAACGATCGACCAAAAAACCCAAGTTTTGTATGCAAGCATGCATGCAGAGGAAAGAAAAGGGCGTTAATCACATGCCTGCCGCAAGCATGATTCCATATCCCAGCGTCACAATAATCACATATGCGAGGAAAGTAGCGGGAATACCTCTGGTCAAGAAATGACGGACTTGGAGGTACCGCTGTCCGGTTTGCGGATCTTCCATCATAATCGCAGCTGCGAAGAATAGTCAGCCAAAATATCATACAGGAGGCACAGGGAGGAAACTCACTCATGTTGGGGAAGCCGCTGGTGGGCAGACCCATGGCAGCGGATGCCATCAAAACAGATGCCATGACCAACAGATTTGGGTGCGGGTCAGCCATGCCTGCGCCGACTTCCCGCACGAGTGGGAGGACAATCAAAGCGGCCACGGTGTGGCTGATGAACGTGGCCACTACGGCGATGAGTCCAGCAAAGATGCAGGTCACACCATAGAGTCCGACTCCAGAAACGCCGTCTGTAATGGAGATGGCAATAGTCTTGAGTAGACCAGAGCTGTTCACCGCCTTGCCCAGAGCTAAGCCGCCAGCAGCCAGAATGATGATGGTCCACAGGAAATTATTGAAATCTTCCTTGGTCAGAATTCCCGTGCCAAAGAAAAGAACGATCGGGATGATTGCAACGACACCCATGTCACCGAAAACGCCCTCAAGCTGGTGACTCACGCACCACAATGCGATTGTGATCAGAGTTGTAATGCAAATGAACCACTGGATACCGGTGAATCTGTCCTTGATCTGTCGGATTGGGACGATGGTTGTGTTCTTTCCGGGTCGGAAGGTGACCAAGAGCAAGAGCCATGTCACGAGCAAGCTCGATATGCACACCGGCAAAGCAATGAAAAACCAGGTGCCCCAACCAGGCTGCGGCTCCATATTCTGGAGAGCGATCAAATTCTGGGGCGATGCAATGGGTGAAGCTGCGCCACCAATATTGGACGCAAGAGCAATGCCCAGGAGTAGCGCCTTGGCCATGTTGCTGTCCGAAGGCAAATTGCGTAAGATGGGCTGCAATTCTGGTCAGAATCTGCGCAATGAGATGTGTAGGGGCTCTGGTTACCTGGATGATGCTGAAGCACAACACTGGCGCCGCAACATTGCTGATCCACATGCTAGCGAACGTAGCCACAGCCATACTCGTCAGCAGCACCGTCCGTGGCTTCGTGCCAGCTTTAGATAGGACGAATGTTGCCATCATCTTTGCAATGTTGTACTTGCTCAAAGCAGCTGCGATGGTAAAACCTCCGAGGAGGAGCATGATGACAGGCGTCCACATTGAAGCAAATACGTAGCTTGCAGCCTCTTTGCTCGTGAGCCGACGATTGGGCTTCGCATCCTCCCGCACTAAACGAAGAACGACGCAAAGGAATGGCACAAGCAGTGAAGTGACGAAGAGCGGGATAGCCTGTACACAATTAGTATGGAATAGATTCAAGTATCCATTTGAACCTCACCTCTGTAGCCCACAGCAAGCTGACGAACACGACAACTGCCAGGCAATTCTGCTGCTCCGGTTTGTCCATCGTGGGCACAGCAAGCAAGACGGCGAAGACCGCCACGATGACTGTCAACATCCAGAACGAGCTTGACAGCAAGAATTTGGGCAATCTATATTTGCCGATCGGTAGGCTGATCACTTGTGTGGACCCATCGTCAGTGTCGCCCTGCAGGCGGGCCCGCTTAGGATCAGTCTCCTGGCCCAGCATCGTATTCCGCAGTCCAAGGTTGGCGGCTTGAGCCTTTCGCTCAATACCAATCATCTCTCGCCAGACAGTATTACGCTCCCAGACAACGTGCTCCCGCAAGTGCAATCGCAGTTCTTGTCGCGCCGACTCGACATCACCTTTGGTGACAATGCTGGCGTACGCCTGCTCGATGCGCCTGAGGTACTCGGTAAGGCTTGCCATGGTCGATGGCTCAAAGGGGTGTGCCGGCTTCACATTGTCCTGGATGTACGATGATTTCAAATCTCGGTTCAAGATCTTGTCATACTTCTTGAGGACTTTGGTAAAACCCGTTTCGTTGAGCTGGATGAAAGAGCGCAGCTCGCTCACATTGACATAGAGGCCAGAGATGCGCTTCTTCAAGGTTATGCCTTCATCGTAGAGAGCCTGCAGTGCTTCGTCGCCAAAATCGATATAGGCATTCCCCGGCTTACTTCTCGAAACGTCCGCAGGTCCAGCCATTTCATTCGATGATTGGTCTCTGCCGCGTGTGCTCGGACGTCGCCCCAGCGAGGATGTGCTTTTGGCAAGAGGGTTGTGTTCGTTCTCGTCTTCATCGCTCTCGTCATCTTCATCTTCCCCATCCGGCAGTGTGCCGGCCTTTCCACTGCCGATCGTGGAAGTTCGCTTTAATTTGCCATTCTTGAAATAGTTGCGCATATTCCTCTGTTGTCTAGCTCTTGCCCATATGCTTTGCCTACGAACGCCGCCGCCGTCGCCATCAGCCTCTCCCTCAGCATGCTCGGCCTCAAACTCGGCAACTTCCTGTAGAGTTGCTTCGATTTCCCCAAAGATCTCTAGCTCTTTCAGCCGGAAGAAGCTGCAGACTTTCTCCAACTCATCATCGAGTTTCCGCGAGAAGACTTTGTCTGGGTCCTCCAACGTCCCGTGCGCTAGGAGAGGCGACTGTTCGGGGTCGGCCTGGCTCGTTTGTCCATTCTGATTGATCTTCTGCTCAAGCTGGTAGATCAACTTCTTCAAATTCGAGTAGGATATATAGTGTGAGGACCATTCTGGGACAGCATTGAACTGTATGCTGTGAGAGAACTTCATGTCGCCTTCTACAAGGTCGCAGAGCTTTTGCCTGCGACGGAGACTATTGAGTGGGACTGGCCGTGACTGGATTTGTTGCGTATGCGCCGAAGAGGATATGGGTGCGAGTTCGAGGTCGTCCGAGGGAGTCACGGGCGTGTATCGAGCTCTAGCAACACGAGGCCATATTCTGAGGTCCAGCGTGGGCTTTTGGGTGGCCTGGAAGGCACCGGACAATGTCGTGGGGAGGAGTTGGTTGGTGACGGTGGCTTGGTGCCTCTCAACCAGTCCTGCCGCTGGTCGTGGGCTGCAGTTGCAAGGCCTTTCAGTGGAAACACTCTGCACCTCGGCCCAGAGGGGTCAGAGTCCATCGAATAAAGAAACCTTCTTTCGCTTCGTGAAGCAATCACGGAGCTCAAATTACTCCATGGATGGGGCGCTACAGCTGCCGTCTCAGCCAGTACCACGTTGTGTGCTGCACAGCGCCTGAACATCCCCAAATTAGCGACGCGGGCAGCCGCTTTCCCTCCCGTTAGCCGCCGAACGCGTGGGATATACGGGGCAGATGACCTCGACTTTGTGTACGGGCGGAGTACTTTGGAATGTCTTTTGCAGCTCCCATCCACATGACATGTGAAGTGAGCCTCACGCCGGGCAGCCTTACATTTTCGTGACCTGAAAGACATCCGGAGACGTCTTGAGTTTGCCTACATTGTTCTGGCTGGACAAACTGATGCTTACGTTTGAGGTCCTTTAATTCTGCAAGAGACAATTCTCTTTGGTCAGAGATGGACGAGTCTGCTTCAACCGCGGAAATGTATATCGATGCCACAGACGCCCATCTCTATGTCAAAGAAGTACTTTGTGCCAGCGGTGTGCCTCCTGATAACGCCGACATTGTCGCAAAATGCTTGGTTGCGGCAGACTTGCGCGGGGTTGATACACATGGCATCAACCGCATCCCCTCGTACTTGGCAAGAATCCGCGAAGGTGTGCTGGACGCGAAGGCGCAGCCTACCTTACATGAGACCACACCTGTTATCGCTCAAGTCGACGGCCACAATGCCTTCGGCTTTATCGCGGCTCGAATGGGCATGGACAAGGCGATCGCTATGGCTCAGGTCTTCGGAATCGGCATGGTGAGCGTTAAACATAGCAACCATTTTGGCATGTCTGCATGGCTGGTCCAACAGGCTCTGGACGCAAACATGATGAGCTTGGTGTTCACCAACAGCTCTCCAGCGCTACCCGTCTGGGGCGGCAAGGAGAAGTTGATGGGCGTGAGTCCCATCGCATGCGGCGCCCCTGGAGGTAATAAGAAGCCATTCATCCTGGACATGGCACCTTCTATCGCTGCGCGAGGTAAGATATATAAAGCCAAGCGGCGTGGCGAGAAGATTCCCATGGATTGGGCGTTGGATGCGAATGGCGAACCAACGGACGACCCTGCTGCGGCGCTGGAAGGAGTAATGCTACCAATGGGCCAGCATAAAGGGTCTGCTCTCGCTATTATGATGGATGTGTTTTCGGGAGTACTTTCTGGCGGTGCATTCGCTGGTCATGTCACAAACCCCTACGATCCTAGTCAACCAGCCGATGTTGGTCATTGCCTCATTGTTATCAAGCCAGACTTGTTCATGCCAATCGACGACTTCCGCGCTCGAATGGATTATTTGTATCGGCGCGTGGTCAACTCTGAGAGGATGGCTGGCGTCGATCGCATATATTTCCCTGGCGAGATCGAACAGCTGACTGAAGAGTCTCGTCTCCGAACGGGAATTCCTTATACGCTGTCGGAGATTGATACTTTGAATGAAGAGGCGTCTAGACTGGGTGTGCCTTTGATCAAGGTCAAAACCACCGCGAAGTAAAGTCATGGCAATTACTGTATAGGATTTGCCCAACGAGCTGACGCCGATTGGTATTTGAATATCTGATTACAATCTTATACCTGATACATAGAATGTTGATGTTTCAAGATATTGGGATAACCCTAACGACAACTCGGCAGTGGGCGCCACGCATGGCGCCGCAACGCGCCCAAGAACTTAGCGTGGGCGAAATGCAGACGGACGAGATCTACAGACATACCTAGGTATTGTACCGAGCAATGATAAGAAGCACGATACTGAATGAGTGCCAGTACACCATGAGACAACTTAGGGTTGTTTCACATGGAGGCCAAAGAATGATCCTCGCTCAAATGGCATAATGTGGGGAAAGCTAGGGAGCTGCAGCTCATCATCATCAGCGCTGTTCACGTCACACTATCTCTGTAAGTTATTCTCGAGTCCATGAGCCTACGGATTCGTCTCCTCTCAAAGTGCAACCGTAATTGAGATTTCGGCACGCGCTATCACTTCTGCCATCGGATATCTTTCCAGAACTGCCCACAATGTCCGCCCGCGCAGCATCCCGAGCAGTTCGCATCGCTACTTGGAACACATCATGGGCCGCGACCAAAAGACCGACACAAGCGTTACTCATCGCGGTGCTTCCGACCAATTTCTCAAGAATACCCTCTAATCGACCGCGATATTTCTCAAATACTATTGTGGCCCGAGCTGGATTGATGCCCGAGACGGCGGAGCCGAAACCTCCTAGCGATGATGCGCAAACAGCGCCCCCAACCCAGCCTACGGAATTGAGCGAGGAAGAATATCGGGAGCTTTCGGATGATTATATGAATGCTGTTTATGACAAGGCAGAGCAGCTGCAGGAGTCTCGTGATGATGTTGAGGTTGAATATAGCGTAAGCTGTTCCGTTTTCAGCCATGAATGCACGCATAAAGCTGATCAAACCCGTGATTATAGGCCGGAGTCTTGACGATTGCCTACCCTCCGAACGGCACGTATGTCATCAATAAGCAGCCACCGAACAAACAGATCTGGCTTTCATCACCAATTTCCGGTCCCAAGCGTTATGATTGGGTTTTGGCCGGCGAGAGCCAAGGCGAGAAAGAGGGAGGCGGCACCGGCGAATGGGTATATCTACGTGATGGCACAAACTTGACCTCGCTTCTGGCCAAGGAACTGGGCTTGGTCATCGACTCTCATGACGAAAACATGCAGCAGAGCAGGGATCCAAAAGAGTGATGTATGGGTTTGATGAGATTTGAGCGTCTGGGATAATGAACCTATGGGTAAATGTACTCCGTAACGAAGGTACGCGAGAATCGAGCATAGTGCTCGACGTCCAGACGTCCATGACCAACGGATAGCGGTCTGGATGTATTTGACTTTGTACAACACGAGAGGCTCTGGCGTCCTCCGCAGCTCACAAATTTGAGTTCGTCATCCATTTTCGTGTTGTGGCACGAATTCCGATGAAGTGTCACTTCGCGATACTCCATTGGGAATGTCTTCTGTGAGCGCAGACATTTCTCCTTGCAAGATCAGGCATCAATCTTGATGCGCTGAAATGCAATCGGCGGACCTGGCAAGCGAACAGCTTGCAGGATCCTACTGCTCAACGAGCCTTTGGATTTTCAGCAGAGGGCACTGCTGGATCAGTGGCAACTCTGTCTATGCAATCCAAGTTCAGGTCGCGATGGCTTGTTGCGGAGCGCTTTGTGCGGCCGCGCTGGTTGGATCCTCTTCAGTTTTCGGAAGGTCGTCCTTCTCGAAAATGACACGGATCTGCAGACTACAGCTTGGACAGACAGCAATCTCTTCGCCGTCTCGGAGATCGTCGATCGCAATCTGAAACCGGTCGCCACATGGACACGGATATGTATATATCTGCAGCGCCGAATCAAATGTCATATCCTGCATTATGTTGTCAGACCTTGAGATGCCGGGCTAAGCATACAAATGCATACCTCGATCTCGATCTCGTCATAAATGTTCTCGTCCGCCATTCTGGGAGATTCACTGGGTAGCGTTTGGATATTCAGTCATCCGATCCAACAGAATTTCTTGGATGAACCCTGGGCTTAGTGGAATCTATCAGAGCCGAGATCCAGCTGACTCAGCCGTGGGCCTCCCGGCCCGTCCCAAGGTCGGGAGGTCTCGACCGGATCAGCTAGACATCATGATCTCCTTCCCTGCACTTATGTATGTAACAACCTCACAGTAATGCTTCGAGGATTGACTATCGTTCTCATCAATTTATTTTCTGTACAACAGAGTTGGAAAGGTAAAGCTTAAACAGATCGGTAACTTCTATTGCATAAGATTCTATCATCTAATGTGCAAACCTGAAATCCAGTCGTCGATTTCCTTTGTCCGTTGTCGTGGCAAGATAATGCTCCTTCTCCTCTTTAGACATGCTCGTCCATATCTTTTCACGCTTGCTGAGAATGATTATCAGCCATGATCTCAACGTTCTTTTGATTGTGACACATACCGATTTGTCGAAACGTAGAAGAATTTCGCGCCGATGAACAATAAGAGGTTGTACACAGCGAGGCAGATCAACGCCTTATTGCCAGTGAAGTAATATGGCTTATCATCAGTCCGATATATCTGAAGACACTCGTCAGCAGGCTCTCAACACGTATACATATATATATACTCCAATGTTGGCAGGATTGAGACTCACGTTTGAACCAATGATGTTTGATGCTTGCACGGTCATGTTGTACAGGGCGCTCGCCACGGTACGTGTACGCACAGAGCCAGCATTCCTTGACATGAGGCTCACAAGAATCGCATGAACATAAGGCTGTGCAAATACCAGAATGGCCAGCGCCCAGGAGATCCATGCACTTCGAGTGGTCGGTAGGCATTCAAGCGCGATGAGCAAGGGCAGCACCCATATCTGGCTGACGGTCGCAAGAAGAAATCGCTCGTTTACACGTTCCGAGATCCAAGTTACACCGAGCAAATTAATGATGAAGATCACGTACGCCGGAATCGTCAACAAGTTCGTCTCAAATGTCCCGAAACCTGCAGATCTCAATTGCAGGGTGATGTACGATTGCATGGGAATGGATGGGAGTAGCCAGCTCAGGCCAATAAGGTAGACCGGCCACAGCTGCGGCTTAAGGTTAGAAGTGTCCGCGTACGAAGTTCGAAAGCACGTACATGGTAATCTTTCAAGCACTGCCAGAACATTGGGAGATCCAAGGCTTGCCGGTTGTGCATATCGCCCTTGGATGGGTCATCGCGCAATACGCGGTTGACCATGATCTTTTCTTCTCGTTCACTGAACCAGCCATCCTTCCCTCGGAATCTTGACGCCGTTTGTGTTGGCGATGGCGGAAGGTAGAACCAGCTCAGGATCCCGATCAATCCCGTTAGTGTTCCTTCGATAGCGAAGAGCCTACGATCAAGAGGTGAGTGAAAGAGGTATCGAACGAGCATGTTGTAACTTACCATCTCCAACCAGCGAGGCCGTTGATTCCACGCATGCGGAGGATACCAAATGCCATGAACGCCGAAACGATGCTGGTGGATTGGTATGACACCCAAAACCACGACAGCCGTACAGGCAATTCTGATCCTGTGTACCAGTAGCTCAGGTAAAGTATGTTATCGGGAATGAAGCCTCCCTCGATAAGGCCAAGAAGAGCGCGGCACGCCCAGAAAGAGCTTCGCCCCGACAAAAATGCTTGGAAGCTTGCAACCAAACTCCAGAGCACCATCTGCACCGGTATCCACCTTTCTGGCCCCACAGCCTTGGAAATGAGCTGAGATGGAAGCTCTGCAAACAAGAAGCAGACGAAGAATATCGTTTGTCCGGTATTATAGTCGTTCGTTGACAATCCTAGGTCATCGAGCATATTATCGGACAATGCTTGTGAAATGTTGCCCCTGTCGAGCTGGAGTGCGAAGAACATGAGACAAACCCAACTGCATATCTTGTAATCGATCTGAGTAACCATTTAGCCAGTAAATTGGTACAATATTTTGCTAAGAATCGCTGCTCACCTTTCGAACGACCCTTCTTTCCTCCTTGGCGTCCCATTCGAACTTCGGGTCATAGCGATGATGACCTTCGTAGGTCTCTATAGGCTTGTAAAATGTCTCTAGGGAGCTATCGTCTTCGAAGGTCTTCCTCCCATCACGATTGGATAGAATGGGTTCTGCGACAACGTCGAGTTGAGAGCCCTTGAGGTCGTCCACGCCGGGAAGGGTATCACGCGATCCTCCCGTGGACGGAGTACGGGAAGACATCTCAACAACTTGTCAATATCGGGAGACGGAGAGTTGGTGGAGCTGCCGTCGATGTTTTATCCATCATTGAGCTGACGCGTTGCTGGAGAACATTAATACCAATCGCCTGAACATGATCCTTTCAGGTCGTCAATGCGTCTAGCCTATCCACTGCTGATACGCCTATGCCTGTGCATGCAGTGACGTTGATAGGGCAATTGCCGCTCAGATAAGTCTCGGTTGCATCCTACATGCAACTCTTGCCGCTTCCGTGATGGCGCAGTGTTCGAAGAGGGAACAACTGCAACGGTGACCCACTCACACGGCCGCCATCTTCCATTCACGCAGCGTTCACAAACTGGGCACTGATGGAGCGCAGGCATGCCGATGGCTCATCAAGAAGGAATCTGTATATCTATCACGTGAAATGTTGCGCAAGCTGTGCTCCGAAGCACGCCATGCCGTGTGTTCCTGGCCAAGACGGATCGGCAATCTGTGTTGTATGTACTGCCGACTATTTTCCGGATGGCATCAATCTCGGGTATCATCAGAGAACGAGAGGAAATAGAGGAATTTATGCCGGGTATTTAGCGCTCAATGCTGAGTTTTTGCGATTTGCTAATCCTGAGGATATACGGAGAGTCCGCGTGAGAATCTTGGGTGTGAATGCTGGTCCACACCAAGAGGAAACACGCGGGCGGTAATCCCGCTCCGAAGAGTCCTCAAGTTACCAATACTTCACTGACCTAGACAGAGTGGACACCGCCGGATACATTTCCGCAATCTTGTTGATATGGCGTGAACATGTGGAAACCACGTTTCTGCGAGAATAGCGCATGGCCTGCACTGTGGCTGCCACGCTTTTTCCCAAACATTGGGTAAATCGACAAGAATGACCCCGCCTGGGACCAGTGTGTTACGCATCATGATAAGGCGTGATTGGATATCATGCCACAGCCATTGGATTGCGTGCGTGATATGTAGCTGGTAACCCCTGGCAAGCCTGAATGAGGTGCTGTTGATCCACGCCACGCGAGCTTGCTCTCCGGTGTGACATCTCTACCAGTTGGACGTCCCAGCCCGCACTCCGTAAGCAAACCGTGTTATGAGATCACGTCGCTGTGCCGATGCCGGACCGGTACATGATATATATATATATATATATATATATATTTGCTATTTAGCGATCTCCTCGAGAATATAACTTATAGACTCTCAGGTCGAAGTGTGATACCGTCAGGTCGTATTTGGATTCCCGCTTTCTGTCGGACCTTGATCGCCAGTTTACGAGTTTTCTATTACCATTGTTTCCTGCGCTATCACGCCTATTGCATAGCCATCATGGCGCCAGCTTTGATTCAAACGCCCGCTGACCAGCTGGCCGATGAGCAATGGCGCAAAGACAAGCAACAAGGTGACGGTTTCAAAGAGGCATTCCAACAAGGTGCCAAACAAACCAATTATGAGGGCGAGCTGAACGGAACCGATGGCTTCGCCCCGGCAGCATATCCAAACTATCTTCCTTACTGGGACGATGTCACATACCCGCCATGCGAGGAGTTCAAGCACACTGAGCACGGCAAGGATGCAGACCCGTCCTTCCCCAATCTGCTTGCCAATGCGACCATCAAGGAATTGACGGGAAACATTGGCGCTGAAGTTACTGGCGTCCAATTGAGCAAATTGACCAACGCTGGGAAGGACGAGTTGGCTCGTTTCGTGGCGGAGCGGAAGGTCGTTGCCTTCCGCAACCAAGATCTGGCCGATTTGCCAATCCAAGAGGCTCTGGACTTTGCCGAGTATTTCGGCCCCAGCCACATTCACCCTGCTTCAGGTAAACGCTAGAGAAAATAAGTCTCCTACAATTCTAACGATCACTTTCAACACTTCAGGTGCGCCCAAAGGGTTCCCAGGTGTCCACTTGGTTCACCGATCGGCGAAGGATACCACCGTGCATGATTACTTTCAAGAACGGACCAACAGCATCACTTGGCACACGGATGTTTCGTATGAGCTTCAGCCTCCAGGTTTGTGTCAAGCCGTATTTGAAGCTGTCGATGGTAGCGTGCATGCTGACAATGTCCAAGGAACGACTTTCTTGTACCTGCTGGATGGACCGACCGCCGGTGGTGATACAATTTTCGCCAACTTGAATGTGAGTTTCCGATCGATCCTTCGGCAACCAGTACTGATTTCCCAAGGTCGCATATGAACGATTGAGCCCTGAATTCCGAAGACGCTTGCACGGCTTGAAGGCCGTCCATTCTGGTCACGAACAAGCTGCTGCGGCTATTGCGCGCGGGTCGATTGTGCGAAGGGCGCCAGTCAGCCACATTCATCCACTGGTCCGGACACACCCAGTTACGGGAGAGAAGGCTCTTTACGTGAACCCGCAGTTCACCAGGCGAATTGTCGGGTACAAGAAAGAGGAGAGCGATTTCCTGCTCAAGTTCCTGTACGAACACATTGCAGCTGGTCTCGACTTCCACGCTAGGGTCAAGTGGGAGAAGGGAACTGTGGTCGTGTGGGACAACCGTGTTACGAGTCACACAGCTCTTCTCGACTGGGCAGATGGTCAGCGAAGACATCTTGCTAGACTTACACCAAGAGCCGAAAAGCCCTTCGAGACCCCTTTCGAGGGATGATGAGATGGTGATCTCTCTCAGCCTCTATGGATGATATGTAGATGAGTTGAGGAATGGCGAGATAAATTGCGCACGCCATCGCTGTCATATACATACGAGTGCATATAATCACATCGTACGATGTCGTGCCAGTATAGGTAGTAGCACTGATGAGATGTTTTTATGTTCACAGTACATTTTTGGGTGTGAGCGACAACCCAACGAGAATGCGAGTGCATTCAATGGAGCTCTGTCCGCGTGAGGTCGACAGCTTATTTGAATGCTTGCGCGGAATTGCAGACGAAGGTGGCCATATTAAGGCGGAAAATGGCGTGGCATGGATGCACAGGATGTTGAGGCAAGCGGTTCAGTTCAATGCGCTTAAGATGCTTTAGATGCCCCAAGAATGTGACGTATCCAAAGAAAGCATGGGACGAAGCTCACTTCGAGCTAAGCCGCCAACCACCCGCCAGCACAGCTATCTCTTCCCCAACTCGAGGCTTTACCGGACAATCACCATTCTCTGCTTCAGTCGCACTGCCCTCTATCCGCGGGTTGATCTGCTCGTGGACTCTTGCTTGAGAAACTTCGGTTCCAGCCCTCGCCCAGCAAACTCAACCAAAGGAACAGTGCAGTTTGTTCAGCGCCGCCAACATGGCCAAAGGCGAGGATGTCGACCCGCGCATGATGTCGGTCACTCCGCGCATAAGATACAACACCATTGGCAGTATCAACGGACCTCTGGTCATTCTGGACAATGTGAGCAAGAGCATGGAAGTGTTGCCACAAAGGCAGGGCTAAGACAATCTGGTGCAGGTCAAATTCCCCCGATTTAACGAGATTGTCTCTTTGACTCTGCCTGACGGCACGGAGAGATCTGGTCAGGTTCTCGAGGCAAGAGGTGCAGTAGAGATTCTTTGTGGTCTGAAAAGGAGACTAGCTGATTAGATGCAAAGGAAACCGGGCTGTCGTCCAAGTCTTCGAAGGCACCTCAGGAATCGACGTCAAGAAGGCGAGTTACCAGATAACGGGATGAGGAGATAATGTGTTTCTAACAACGAAGTAGACCAAGGTCGAGTTCACTGGCCACTCATTGAAGCTTGGTGTGTCTGAGGACATGCTTGGTCGTATCTTCGACGGATCTGGACGCGCCATTGACAAGGGACCCAAGGTATTGGCTGAGGACTACATTGACATCAACGGCTCCCCGATCAACCCTTACTCTCGAGTCTACCCCGAGGAAATGATCTCAACGGGTATCTCGGCGATCGATACCATGAACTCCATCGCCCGTGGTCAGAAGATCCCCATCTTCTCAGCTTCCGGTCTTCCACACAACGAGATTGCCGCGCAGATTTGTCGACAGGCCGGCCTTGTCCAGCCGACGAAGGGTGTGCACGACGGTCACTCAGACAACTTCTCTATCGTTTTCGGTGCCATGGGTGTCAACTTGGAGACTGCCCGCTTCTTCACCAAGGATTTCGAGGAGAATGGAAGCATGGAGCGTGTCACCCTCTTCCTCAACCTTGCAAACGACCCCACCATCGAGCGTATTATCACTCCTCGTCTTGCCCTGACCACTGCCGAATACTACGCCTACCAGCTGGAGAAGCACGTCCTTGTCATCTTGACAGATTTGTCCTCCTACTGCGATGCCTTGCGCGAGGTCTCAGCTGCGCGAGAAGAAGTCCCTGGTCGTCGTGGTTACCCTGGTTACATGTACACTGATTTGTCCACTATCTACGAGCGAGCAGGTCGTGTCCAGGGCCGGAACGGATCCATCACACAGATTCCTATTCTGACCATGCCTAACGATGGTATGAGATGCCATTTGACCGAACGTACGTGAGATAAAACTGACAAGCTCGTGATAGATATCACCCACCCCATTCCCGATCTCACTGGCTACATTACTGAGGGTCAGATCTTTGTTGACCGTGCCCTTGACAACAAGGGTATTTACCCACCAATCAACGTCCTGCCCTCCCTCTCACGACTCATGAAGTCCGCCATCGGTGAAGGCCACACTCGCAAAGACCATGGTGATGTCTCGAACCAACTTTACGCCAAGTACGCCATCGGCCGTGACGCCGCGAGCATGAAAGCTGTCGTCGGTGAGGAAGCTTTGAGTGCTGAGGATAAGCTGTCGCTTGAGTTCTTGGAGAAGTTTGAAAAGACGTATATCTCGCAAGGCGCTTACGAGAAGCGATCCATCTTTGATGGTCTGGATCTGGCCTGGGAGCTCCTGCGTATCTACCCGAAGGAGATGCTCAACCGTATTCCGAAGAAGGTCTTGGATCAGTACTACCAGAGGCAGCCGAAGAAGGGGACCCGGGACAATGATGGGGAGGAGAACAAGCCGGCGCAAGAGGAGAACTTGATTGATGCATAAGAGCTTGGAGTTAAGACTGAGGACAAACGCCATGCCTTATTTATTACACACAGCCTGCAGAGCCGGAATATTACTGATGGTAGATACCAACAATCGACACCTTCTGTCATTGATATTTCTCGGCATATCGTATGGATCTTAGCGGGAACTTTACATTGCTGGCGCGCATGCACATGAACGCTGGTGGTGTTTTGTTCTTTTGTGGTAGTGTTTCATGTCAAGGTTGTGGCAGTGAGGATAAGAGAATTTGTGTTTATGATCTTAGATTTGGGGCTTCGACTATGTATATATCTAGGAGGCGCATCATGCCTTCACTTAAGATGCGGCTGAGACCAGTAGTGGGGCGGCGACTCTGCGTTACTTCACGGAACTGTTGGTATTGGTTAGCTCTCAGTCTCTGACAAGTTCGGTGCAGTATAATGTGAGAATCATGATAGATGGATCAGACATCCAAGGAAGATTGCGCTCGCATGGACCGTCTAAGTAGGTTCTGGTCGACGACTAGAGTGAAAACTGCGAATGTGGTATGGATTTCATCATATAAGGAAAAGTAGGTATATAAAATCAAAGAACTGACCTTACTGAGGATGCTCGTGTCGCTTCCCAGGGTTGAGGGGCGTGGAGCGTGCACATCAACATTCTACAGCGCGTGCTGCTGTCGAGAGAAAACCTGAAACATGATCATGCCGAACGATGGTAGGCCTGAATTAAGCATGGTTAGCAAAATTCTCGATGCTGTGAACACTGATAGGCGGACTTGTAGGGTCTCGAAGTCAGGCAAAGGTTACTGGCTAGTATACATCCACCCTGCGACAGGCGAACGGGAAGACTGATTTCTTCAAGGGCGACTCAGTTGGGAAAAGAAGACAATTGATGTGTATCATCTTTCGAGTGGTGTTGGGCATTCAAGAATGGGCCTGACTTACCTAGAAATGATGGTCGAAAAAGCAACTTCTACATCATTCACGAAGTCTACACACACGAGTGCGAGAGTTTCCCGACGCGGTGATGAGACATCGTGTTGTAAGATGGAAGAGAAAGAAAAGATAGATGATGGTGATATGGGGAGCGTGTTCGAAGTCGACGAGAATTTTAATCACGGCTTTGGGGGAAGCTAAAGCCCGTTGGACGGGCCGGGCCCCGGTGGACTCCTAAAGCTAACGCTGATTGGCTTTGCAGCGGATGCGCCCACCCCGATGTCTCGTCTGCGGTCAGGTCGCTGTCTACCAGCCTTGCTGCTGCCAACAATCACCACCGCTGCGGTGACCCGGCCCCTCACCACACTCTACAATTCGAATCACCACTGCTCTGCCACGCGCATCGACCGGCAGACATCTTCGCGGGAGTTCTCGACGTGCGTTCGGCTCTCTGGCCGTGAGCGACGCCCACCAACGTCACGCCGCGACGACAGGGTTCGCGACCGACCTGGGGGATGCGCACCTGACGATCCCTCGGCCTCGTTAATGCTGTTTACCGCTCACGTATCCACCTGCACCACACGCGTTCGAAAGACACGTTCGTTGGCATTGATATCGCACGACATCTCGTCAGGACAACAATAGCCATACCATCCGACAGCGCCTCGTCCTCGTCGGCGACGCTTGGCAAGAGCACGTGTCGACACGATTTATGCTTGTGCGACCCTCAATCACCACATGCACAATTTGCCATACTATTTCACCACCATCTCATCGCGCTTGTATCATTCTTGAAAACTAGCGACATACAATTTATTGAGCAGGTGGGGGTGTTGCCGTCGGTTCGAAGATTTGCATCGAGCCCTCGCGCGTCGCTCATCCGGAGCCAGCATCGAGTCACCACAAGATGATGGCTGCGTATCAACCGACGCCTGGTGTGGGCCATCCCGGCCTTCCCCACGGCCATCCGGGCATGGCATCGAATCCTGGACAACATATGGGACAGACCATGCAAATGCACCCGGGCGTGTCCGGCGCGCCTCATGTTACCCAGCCCGGCGCGATGATGGCGATGCAGCCTGGCGCGATGAATGCACAACATCCTGGCGCTGGAATGGCGATGCAAGCGCAATTGGCGGCTCACGGCATGCAGAACCCACAATTGGGACAAATGACCCCGGCACAATTACAACATCTTCAACAGCAGCAGCAACAAGCAGCGCAGCTCACTGCTCAGAGTAAGCACCATCGTCTGAGCGCACTAATTTTCACAGAGATTCTTCTGTGCGCGCTTTCGTGGAATATTGGCTGACATAACTTCGCAGTGGGCGTTAATGGCCAAAACCCGGCGATACTACACCAACAGCGCCTCCAAATGATGCGACAGCAGCAAGCCATAATGCAAGCCAATGGAATGAGCCTGCCCCAAGGAATGACTCAACAGCAGATGATATCGTTCCAGCAGGCACAGGCTCAAGCTCAGGCACAGGCGCAGCACATTCCGCCACACGTGCATGCACAGATGCAAGCCCGACAAGCTCAGCTCATGCAGCAGCAGCAGGCTCAGCAACAGCTGCAGCAAGCACAACAGGCGCAACAGCAGCAGCAGCAAGCACAGCAGGCTGCACAGCCAGCGCAAAATCAACAGGCAGCCCAGCAACAACAGGCCCAACAACAAGCGCAGCAGCAACAGGCCCAACAGCATCAACAACAGCTTGCCCAGCAGCAGCAGCAGCAAGCCCAGCAGCAACAGGCTCAGCAGCAACAAGCCCAGCAGCAACAGGCTCAACAACAGCAGGCTCAACAACAGGTCCAACAGCAGCAGGCTCAGCAACAGCAAGCACAGGCTCAACAGGCCCAAGCTCAGGCCCAGCAACAGCAGCAACAGCAGCAACAGAACCAGCAACAACAGCAACAGGCGCAAGCGCAGCAGCAACAACACCACCAGCTGCAACAGCAACTTGCTATGCAACATGCGAACTCCCAGCAGAGCAACCAAGGCCAGCCTAATACCCAGAACCAGCCGAGCCAACAGAACACACCTGCTCAAATGCGGCCACAATCGCGAACGGCGAACCCTGGTGAGCCAAACCAGACTGCTCATCCACAAACCCCACAGCCCTCTGGACCGCAAAATGCAGCTCAGGCTCAAGCGACCCCTCAACAAGTCGTTCAGCAGAGCCCTCAGATCACGACTGAAGCTAGCCGAGCCGCTGTGATGAACCAACTGCGGCGTGCGCAGCTGAACCAACAGCGCGCTGGTCAGGTTATCAATCAGCAAGCACAGGCTTCGCCGGGCTCGGGGGGCATGTACATCCTCAAGGTCATGCAGTTCAGCGATCAGCTTTGTGGTTGTCAAACGGCTCAAGGCAAGGACATCACGATCTGGCACAAATTCGTTGAGCGCCACTTCGCGCCTGATGGCTACCTCCTTCACAGTTTCGAAAATGATGCGTCAGGAAGACCGAAAGTCTTTGAAGTGCTACGGGACAGTATCGCGCGATATTTCTGGACATATTTCGAGTCTGGCGCTCAGTCATTACGACTGCACACAGAGAACGCGCGCGAGATCCCGTTCCACCCTGGCGGCGGTCATATTGTAAATTGCTCGACTGCGATTCTGACGGTCACATACCCGAATGGAGTTCGCCTAGAGATGAACGGCTCACTCCGAGTTGTCTTCACCGCAGGGAGCGATCTCATCGACTCGCTGCACTTCCAGACGAGCCATGCTGAGGAGTCAATCTCGCGTACGCAGATCGAGAAGATTGTCAGCGAATGGGAGCCAGCGCCTTCGGTGAAGTCACCTACCATGACAAAGGGGAAATTGCCAAAGGCTCAGAAGAAGGCACAAGAACAACCGGATCGGATGACTATGGAGCACTTCCCGAAGACATACCGGGGCACGCTCGGCGTGAGTTCGAGAGTACAGCACTTTCTTGAGGTAACCATCTTTCTGCACTGAGCGACGACCCCGAACTGATTAGATTATAGATTGGTGAAACAATGAGTGTCATGGCCGATATCATGTCATACTCGCAGGAACACAGTATTCGGTCCGAGAAAGCCATGGAAGCCCTTGCGACGCAGTACGAAACCGCGGCGGCCAACCCAAGTTCCAACCCGCAGCTTATGCAAGCTAATGGTATCGCTGCCGGCAACCGGACGCCAGCAATGCAGAATCGACCCATGCCTCCGAACGGAATGGCGGGTGGTTTCGCTTCACCGTCCATGCCGAACTTGAATCTGCCGATGCAACCCAACGGACTCAATGGATCGCCGCATCTCGGAAACCCCGGACTCGGAACAGGAAACATGATGGGGAATTCACATACACCCTCGCCACACCTGTCGAACATGGCCGCCCCACCCATGATCCCTCAGCACAGTGCGCAAGGCACGAACAGTAGTACTGCCAGTGCCAACACGAGCCCCAACGTCAACAACACGAGCACGAACAACAATAAACGACGACGGAGCACGGTCAAGATGGAGGGCGACGAAGCAGGAGCCGATGCCGCGCCAACTGGCAAAGTGAAGCCAAGTCCCCGGATGACCAAGAAGCAGCGGCCTTGATAGGCTTAATGACCACGCGATCCCTCGCCATTCGAGATCGGGTCCGTTCCCCCCACGAACGGCATCTCCCGTGCAAATTTATTTAACCCATCTTGCCAGAATCATTTTCGCGCAAAATCTTGGCTTTCCGTCACCGCTTACGTCTGGATATCCCCACTGCTTGCTTCTTGGACGCGTTTCCGTCGGGCTCGGTCTACAGCTGCGGGATCCTGTGTTTTTTCTTTTTATGTTTCCATTTCCCCCCTTACTCTCTCAGACCAGCGTGGAGTTTCGAGTCATTTGAGTTGTTGGTTCTTTCTCTGGACACAAAACAAGAACATGAAGGAGGAGGAAGGAGGAGGAGGAGGAGGAGGATAGGCTAGGAGGGTGGCGAAGTGTTAGGCGAGGAGGAACGAGATAAGGCTCGCTGTTATTTGTGTGTTGGGTTGGTGTATTTCCTTGTCCTTTTTTGGCCCGCCCCCAGGTCGTTCCCCCTTTTCGGATTTATCCCCACCCCCCCCCAGGCTCGCTGTGGCCTGGTCTGGCGCAAAGGGAGGGATCCGTTGTTTATACGGTAAAGGCTCTTTGTACGATACTACTTGATTGAAATATGACGCTACATGGATATCATTTGTTTCCACGGTTTTCAGCCCACCTTTGGGCCCTGTCCCGGCGAACAGTGCTGATCCGCAAGAGCATCGTGCCAGCGTCCAGGCCTCGTCAGCCCCGCCAGTTGCACTCACGACCTCATGCACGATACTCTTCTCTCCGGAGATGTTGGTGGAAACATCGTCCCCCTACCTCGTGTAACAAAGCCAGGACGGCTCAAAAAGAACTCCATTCCCGATTACCTGTCTTGATACAACCGTCGAGCAGCAATGCGACGTGTCTCTCCAGAACAGAGTCTCTCGCAGGTGACGGCGAAAGGTCCATCTCGGCGCGACTCGAAAACTCCCACTCCACCACGACCGCATGGGGGACCCCGCAACTCGCGCACCACCGGCCGGGCGTTCTTCCGGTGACCCGATATCGCTGAGCCGGCGGGCCGCTCGCAGCCCCCGCGCGCTGCGAGATCTGCCCGATCCATGACAGCGAACCTCTCGGGCCACGTCACGCTGTCGCTGGTCGACGCCGCCGAGGTGCTGGCGAAGGGCTGGGGCGAGCGGCATCGGCTGGCCGGTTCGCCGGGGTGGTTACATTTGGGCTACACGTTCTTGTGTGTGCCCCGAGAGGGAGAGAGAGGTGGAGGTGCTCGGCAGGATCTTGCGGGCGGGGACGGAGTATATGGGGAGTGGATGAGGGATTGAGGAAGAGGAGGAGCAGGAGGGATGGAGAGTTCGCGTGGGTAAGGGTGCTTACGTTCGGGGTTGGACTGGTGGCGAAGAGTGTTGATGTAGAGATATGATGATGAATTCGGTCGATCGTTGAAGAATGAATATCTTCCGATGTGGTCTTCATCCATGCAACGTGGAGATGCAGGTCCTCGGGTTCTGAGACCATGCAGATCTCCTGCATCCCGACACGAAACGTACGCGGTTGTGAAGTCGGCCTCACAGCAGATGGAGTCTCGAACTCCTGCCGCAGATACTGCAAGTGAACAGTTACAGGCAAAACGTCAGGATGATCAGTGCATGCTAGGCGGGGCGGCGCGGAAGTCGGAGGCCGTCGTCGCGTGTCTCAATGCACCAACAAGCGGGAGTTGGTCGACGTCGCTGAGGCGGTCGAGGCCCAGCCGGCACGCTGAGCCAACGTCATTTCCTCTAGGCGGAGCACTGGAAGACTATTCACTATCTCAAGCTAAGAAGCCAGCCAACCTACTCGAAGAAATCGTTCCGCCGCGCGCTTTATTGGCTGCCGAACACCGCTCTCCGACACTGAGACGAGGGCGGACGTGAACGTTTCCTCTGCCGCGTTTCGCGCTGGAGGCGGGGATTCAGTGCGGCGTAGATAGACGATCACAACGTAGTTTTGAGATGCACAGACTCTCCCATGTCGCACACACTATCCGGGCGCGCGACTTTGTTCACCGCCCAGGCGAAAGATGATGAGGTTGCTAGGCGCGTTTCTGCGGAGTGCACGACACCGTGCATGGCAAGACCAAACCATGTTCATAGCACAAGAGAAAAGAGATCCGTGCGTGGCGGTGGCGGCGGTCATCATCGTCGTCGCGGTGCTAGTCAGCAGAATGTCTCGCGTCCAATGATCGCAAGGCAGTTTCGAGCAGCGGTGGCGGCGGTGGAGGAGGCGAGCACGGATCTGATACACTATCGAAATGTCTCGCGTGAGGGGAGGGAGCAAGTCGCGGCGTTGAACCTGCAAACAACAACCCTGCACCGTCGCGTTGCGTTGAGGCGCACCCGCGATCGGACAAGTCGTGAGTGCTGATGGATCGGTTGAATAGAGCCAGCTGCACCATGGGGCGTTCGCGCGCTCAGGCGGCTCTCTCACATGCGCTTTTGCACGCCCGCTCGTGGCGGGGCAGGCGCGGTCAGTGCGGCCATGAGCTTGCAGCGCCAGCTCCCCCGTAGCTTTCTCTCATTCTCCTCGCTGGGCTTTGATACAGTAGGTAGGTAGACAGGTGGGAATCGCCCGTCACAATCAGTCCTTTCAAGCGGCATCGCGGAGGGCGTAGTAGCTAGCTTGGCCGGATGGCCCCGCCGGGTACGCCGCCTTTGTCGTCGGTGGCTGCCACGGCGGCTTGCATATCGCCCACGATTGTCAGGCACCTCGTCCCCGCTGGGGCAGGTACGTACAACTCTGCTGGGAATTTTTTTCTCCCGTCGGCGCGCCGCAAATAGCACGTCGGCAGGCGGCACGCGGAATGCACTGTCGCGGGATACCAGGCACGCGGGCGGTTGCGACACACACACATGGGACAGACAATGCCAGGCAGGAGGATTGAGATACCAGCAGAGCCGCAGCGTCTGGGCAGGCACATTGGGATGGTGCAGGTGGTCGTTGCGGAAGCGCCTGGCGCGCGCGCGTGTGTGTGGAGTGTCGATGATGCTGAACGATGGACTCGGCCATACCTGAGCTTTCCCTCACTACCTGCTCGCACACGAAACGGCGGCTATTGCTTCCCTTTGCAGCTCCGCGATCCTGTCGCAGATAGACAAGCGTGACGGACCTGGGCCCGAGCAGAGTCCACACCACCCACCCAGCAGCAGCAGCACCACCACCACCCCAGTCGCTGCATCCACCGCTCGTGGGAGTAGAAAGCATAGGTAGTGCTGTCCTCCTTCGCGCTCTCCCTTGACCCATGAACATTTCTTCTTCATTCTTCCTCCTCGCTCCCCTCAAAACTCCGGCGCTGTCCCCCAGCATCATCCCTGTCCAGCTTTGCGTTGCCTCGACCAGTCGTTCCTCGTTTTTGCATCTGCTCGCATATTCCTCGCATAGCATTTCTCTCTGCTCTGCTCTGCTCTGCTCTGCCTCTGCTTTTCATCATTGCCTACGTGGTGCCTTCAACAAAATCGATCGGCATCCGTTCGCTACAACTCTCCCCGCCAGCACTTCCTCAACCGTTGAGCTTATCGTCATCGTCATTGGATCAGTCAGCGGGCGAACAAGCCCAAAATCCGACAGGTGCAGATCTCGATCGACGATCTTGCAAGTGAAGTTGTGAAGACCGAGAGAACCCAATCCCACCAGCAATTCCCCTCGATTGTTGATCTCGCACGCCGTGCGTGCTCGTCTTCAAGATGGTTATCATCGACGGCCAAGACGTGCTCAGCGCGGAGGAGAAGCGTCTGCGGGAAGATCGCGACCGCACCAAGTACTGGAAGAAGTGGGGCCCGTACACGGCGGAGCGACAATGGGGCACCGTCCGCGAGGATTACTCGTGAGTGTTTCCTGCTGCGTGTGCAAGGATTCATGGATCACGGCTGACACGTCGAACAGCGGCAATGGAGACGCCTGGAGCTCGTTCACCTACGACATGGCCCGCAGCCGAACCTACCGGTGGGGCGAGGACGGCATTGCCGGTGTTTCGGACACTCACGGTCGTATGAACATCGCGTTTGCATTCTGGAACGAGAAGGAGTGAGTGTCCTTGATCGTTTGAAGTCGTGCTCGGCCAGTGCTGACCGGATCACACAGTGGCCACCTGAAGGAACGACTCTTCGGTCTTTCGAACCCGCAGGGCAACCACGGCGAGAGTGTGAAGGAATGCTACTTCCACCTTGATAATACGCCCACCCACTCCTACATGAAGTTCCTCTACAAGATGCCACAGAACCCGTTCCCGTACGAGGACCTGCTGAAAGAGAATGCCCGACGGTCGAAGAAAGAGCGGGAATACAATCTGATCGATACCGGCATCTTCAAGGACAACAAGTACTGGGACATCTTCATTGAGACGGCCAAGGAGAAGGACAACCCGGACGAGCTGCTGTTCCGCGTGACGGCGTACAACCGCGGCCCGGAGGCGGCCAAGCTGCACATCATCCCGCACGTCTGGTTCCGCAACACCTGGGCCTGGGGCTACGACTCGTACAAGCCCGAGATCAAGCAGACCGACCCCCTGACCTGCCACATCGACCACCGCGACATCGGCGAGCGCTATTTCCAGTGCTCGCCCTCGCCCAACAGCTGCGGCCGTGACGAGGACATCGAGCCGCAATTCCTGTTCACGGACAACGACACCAACTATGTCGACCTGTGGGGCGCCAAGGCGAACAAGACGTCCTACGTCAAGGATGCCTTCCACAAGCGCATCGTCAAGGGCGACAAGAAGGCCGTGAACCCGGAGAAGAACGGCACGAAGAGCTGCGCGTGGTATGCCTTTGACCAGGGCAAGGGCGTGGCGCCGGGCGAGTGTGCCGTCGTGCGCTTCCGTATCTCCACCCGAACCACCGACGCCTACCTGGACGAGGAGGAGTTCGACGAGGTGATGGAACAGCGCGCCGCGGAGGCCGACGAATTCTACTACAAGATCAACCCCATGCCGATGTCCGATGACCTGCGCAACATCCAGCGCCAGGCCTTCGCCGGCATGATGTGGTGCAAGCAATACTACAACTTCGTCTGGGACGAGTGGGCGAACGGCGACCCGGCCATGCCGCCGCCGCCGCCGGAGCGCAAGTCCGTCCGCAACGCCCAGTGGAAGCATCTCCACCTCGACGACATCCTCTCGATGCCGGACTCGTGGGAGTACCCGTTCTTCTGCGCCTGGGACTCGGCCTTCCACTGCATCCCGCTCGCCATGATCGACCCGGACTTCACCAAGAAGCAGCTCGACCTGTTCACGCGCGAGTGGTACATGCACCCGAACGGCCAGCTGCCGGCGTACGAGTGGAACTTTGGCGACGTTAACCCGCCCGTGCACGCGTGGGCGACGTTCCGCACGTTCAAGATCGAGCGCAAGATGTACGGCCGGGAGGATTTGGACTTCCTCGAGCGCGTGTTCCAGAAGCTGCTGATGAACTTCACGTGGTGGTGCAACCGCAAGGATTTCGAGGGCAAGAACGTCTTCGAGGGTGGTTTCTTGGGTCTGGACAATATTGGTCTGTTCAACCGATCCGACCCCCTTCCGACCGGCGGCACCCTCGAGCAGGCGGATGCGACCGGCTGGATGGCCTTCTACTGCTTGAGCATGCTCAACATTGCCCTCGAGCTCGCCAAGCACCGTCGCATCTACGAAGATATCGCCTCGAAATTCTTCGAGCACTTCATTCTCATCTCCGACGCCATGCAGTACCGCAAGGACGGCGAGGCGCAGTCACTGTGGAACGACGAAGATGGTTTCTACTACGATGCGATCTCATGGGGTGGCCCCTACTCCCACCAGATGCCCGTGCGATCGCTGGTCGGGCTGATCCCGATGTACGCGACGCTCACGCTTGAGCCGCAGGTGATTAACCGCTTCCCGTCGTTCAAGAAGCACGTCGACTGGTTCATCAAGAACAAGCACGACGTGGTGCAGCGCAACATCGCCAGCATGAAGCGGCGCGGCAAGGACCAGCGGTTGCTGCTGTCGCTCGTCAACGAAGACCGGCTCCGCTCGATCCTGCGCTACATGCTCGACGAGAAGGAGTTCTTGAGCGATCACGGCATCCGCTCGCTGTCCAAGTACCACAAGGACCACCCGATCTCCATGGACGCCAACGGCCAGACTTATTCCGTGTCGTACATCCCCGGCGAGTCCGATAGCGGCCTGTTCGGCGGCAACAGCAACTGGCGCGGGCCGACGTGGATCGCGGTCAACTTCCTGCTCGTCGAGTCGCTCCTGCGGTTCTACATGTTTTACGGCAACACCTTCAAGGTCGAGTGTCCGACCGGCTCCGGCGACGAGATGCACCTGGGCCACGTCGCCGAGGAGATCCAGCACCGCCTGCAGCACCTCATGACGACCAACGACGAGGGCCGCCGCGCGATCCACGACCACAACGACATGTGCGACTTCGACCCGCACTGGAAGGACTACGTGCCCTTCTACGAGTACTTCGACGGCGACTCCGGTCGCGGCCTGGGCGCCTCGCACCAGTGCGGCTGGACCGGCCTCATGGCCAAGATCATCCAGGACACCGGCACCAACTGCCGCCTCCCGCAGACCCCGCGCTCCCCGTCGTCGGCCGCGGAGCACTACTTCGACGACACCTTCTCCCGCCAACGCCGCGCCAGCCTCGGTCCGCGCCGCCCCACCGGGCTCGCGCGCAGCATGACCCGGACCCGCTCGATCGGGCAGCGCAGCGACTGGAGCACGGCGCCGCCGTCGGAGCACGGCGACGACGACGACGAGGACGCGGAGCTGTACCGCGAGGACGGCGAGAAGCGGACCCCCGGCGCGGGCACGAACGGCGGCGCCAAGAAGCCGCAGCACGCCCTCAAGGAGGACGACGATCCGATCAATCGCTACGTGCATGAGCAGCTGCAGCGGTTGAAGACGAATGAGAGCTCGGATTATCATGAGGAGATTGCGACGGAGTCGTGAGGGGGAGGGCCTGCGGCTGTGGTTGGGTTTGGCGAGGAGTGGCGGAGTTTCTTTTGTTCGTCGATGAGTGAGGGGGTTGATCCTGAGAGTGAGAGCGAGGGACTTATCTAATGATGGATAAGATGGTGCATGTGTGAGAGAATGACAGGAGACGAGCATATATCATTAACCACCTACCTACCCCGATGAGAAAAGAAAGCAAATGAGAACGAATCCTAGAGAAGTCATGTCAAACCTGGGTAGCGAGGAGAGAATTCATAGAAAACTAGATTTTACGGTTGCGATCCTCTATACACTATCGACGCATCGCCCCTTGTACGTCCCTCCCACCACGACTACACTTTCTTCTCCTACTTCTGCTGCTGCTGCTGCTGCTGCTGCTGCTGCTCCTCCCAATGCAACCTCTCCGCCTGCTCGATGCAGCGCATATTCGCCGCGAGCTTATTGATCGTCTCCTCATACTCATCGCCCTCGTCGGAATCGAAGACGATGCCGCCGCCGGCCTGCAGGTACGCGACGCCGGCCTGGACGACCATCGTGCGCAGCGCGATGCACGTATCCATGGCGCCGGGGCTCGGCGTGCCCTTGCCGGCATCGACGCGGCCGTGGCCGAAGTAACCCACGGCGCCGGCGTAGACGCCGCGTTTCTCGCCCTCGCGTTCCGCGATGAGTTCCATCGCGCGGACCTTCGGGGCGCCCGAGACGGTGCCGGCGGGGAAGATGGAGCGGAAGGCGTCGAAGCGGGAGCGGTCGGGCCGCAGGACGCCGGAGACCTCGGAGACCAGGTGCTGGACGTGGGAGAAGCGCTGGACGACCATGAGCTGGTCGACGCGGGTCGTGCGCGGGTCGCAGACGCGGTTGACGTCGTTGCGGGCCAGGTCGACGAGCATGACGTGCTCGGCGCGGTCCTTGAGACTGGCGCGGAGCTCGTCCGCCAGAGCTTGGTCCTGCTCAGGCGTCGCGCCGCGTTTGACCGTGCCGGCGATCGGATGTGTGATGATGCGGCCGTGGTCCTCCTTGACGAGCAGCTCCGGGCTGGCGCCGACGATCTGGAAGTCGGTGCAGTCGATGTAGAAGAGGTAGGGTGAGGGGTTGACGGTGCGCAGGTGGCGGTAGATGTTGAAGGGGTGGAGGCTCGTGGGACGGGCAATGCGTTGCGAGGGCACCGCTTGGATGATGTCACCCAGCACGATGTGCTTCTTGAGTTCGGTGACGTGGGATTCGTAGCCAGGTCGGCCGATGTTGCTGGTGTACTCCTGCTCCAGCTTGATCGGGGGCTGAGGTGGCAGAGGCATTTCTTCGTATTTCAGAGTGTGCACCAGGCGAGCGATCGTTGCCTTTGCCTGATCGTATGCCTCGCTGAGCGCCGTTGGGGCAGCATCTGCAGCCGGGACTTCGAGATATGAGATGACGATGATCTTCTGGAAGAAGTGATCGATCGCCACGATGGTATTGAAGAGCATGAACAAGCTCTCGGGCAGCTCCAGCACATCCTTCATCGGTCTCTTTGTCCGTGGCTCAAAGTATTTGACGCAGTCATATCCCACGTAGCCAATGGCGCCGGCGGTCAAGGGCGGAAGACGCAGGGCGGGAACGTCAGCGATGCGATGTTGCGCCAGCTCGGCTTCGAGACGTGGCAACGGGTCTGCTTCGAGGCCATGCTTGGGACCAGAGGTGAGGACTTTGCGCGGGTCGGCGCCGACGAAGCTATATCGGCCAATGGTCTCGGTGGTGGCTGCCGACTCGAAGAGGAAGGAGTTTTTGGATTGTGATCTGGGAATTGGTGAGTCTGGATGCGATAGAACATGAAGACCAATTGTGCTCACTTGGATGCGATCTTGAGGTAGATGGCAGAAGGAGTCAAGAACTCGGATGTGATCGACGTGCAGACCGGGATCAAGTTTGGAGGGTTCTCCCACGCCTTGGATCGCTCAATGATGTCCCGCACCTCATCCAGAGAGGGCTGGACAGGAATTTCGGCTGGGGCCATGATCGATCGCACCGAGTAGGCGATGCTGAAGCGAGTCAATAATGGCGAAAAATTGGTTGTATGTGCAGTGTTATGGCACCGGGCGAGGCGAGGTCAGGAAGACAAAAGGCGGGACTGAGAGCAGCATGGAGCGGTGGATGGCGGGGTGGACGCGGTGTCGATTGATCGATCACTCAAGCATTTGATGGGAATTGCTTCATCAATTGATGGTCATTGTGTTGATCATGAATCAATGAACCGCATCGGCACGAACACCCAAGAAGAAATCCCACGACCGAAGGTGTAGCTCTGGCCTCGTGGTCAGTCGTCGTGGAGTCACCGCTATGCACGAAAAAGTTGAGGGTCCGTCTGGGTTGCTGACTGATGCCCTGACTGGCAGGCGTGGCAGGCCGGCCGGCTGCACGAAGCTCGAGCCGGGGAAGGTTGTTCCGCTTGTGTGCGCTGTGCGCATTGCAGTGCTGCAGCACATTTGCCAAACGGGCTTGCCAACGTCTACGCTGTGAATGTGTGCTGGCCCCCCATCATTGGCTGCCGTGGCTGCGTCTCCCCCAAGCTACCTTGATGAGACCTGTCTTGCAGCTACATGCCTGACGTGCAGCAGAGTGCAAGCAGGTAACCCCCAAATCTGCACGCAGTCCCGCGGTACTGCTGCTGTCTGTTCCTCGACTGGCCCACTGTCCCTCCCTGCCCGAATAGGGCGCTGCATATATTATCTCGACCGCTCTTTTGCTCTATCCGCCGTGCCAGACGAGATCGTGAGCGGGACAGAGCGTGTCATTTCGGGGGAACATTATTGTTGTCGATGCAGAACGTGGCCGTCAATTCTGAAATTTCCATGATCGCGCTGTGCGGCCGTCACAGTGAAGCCAGCAGTCTGGCCTGCGCTTGCCGATCCTCCACATCCGCGCGACTTCCGACGCAGCGACGATTGATCTCGCTCTTTGATTGCGCAGACACAGACAACCGTCCAGCAGGACGCACGTCGCGCCTCGCCACGGATCCGGATCCACGACGTACTTGACGACGCACACACGCGATCGCGCGTGTAGCAACATGTCGCTGTCTTCGTCGGCGTCGCGCCCGGCATCACCGGTGCGTCAGCAGCGACCGCAACCACAACCCCAGCAGCAACAGCACCAGCAAGCACCGCCGACACCTGGTGGCGCCGCTGGCAGCTCGCGTCCATCTTCACCAGGCCCCGCAGCGTGGCATTTTCCTTTCGGCCCATCGACCAAATATCACACGCGCGAGCGCAGCAAGTCCAGCTTATCGCCGTCGCAGCAATCGCCCGGCCGCTACTACTACGCCTCGACGGCGCCGACGCTCGTGACGGAGATCCGATCGCATCACCACCGCAGCCGGTCCAGCTACGGCGCCATGACCGCGCTGACATCGGCCTCGCAGTCGCCGAATGCGACGCCTAGCAAGACGGCGACTGCAGCGCCGGCTGCGCGACCGTCCACGGCGACTCCGCAGCAGCGCCAGAAACACACCCGAGACCCTCTCGGCGGTCGACCACCCCCACAGCATCCGCATCATGACCGGAGAACGGCGGCACGGAGACGGCCGGCGACGAGCAGCAATTACGCTTCATTCGCGCATAACCTCCCGGTCACTCCGGCCAAGAGCCCGCCACGGAAACGCGACTCCCCATTCTCGGACTACTTCACGGATGAGACCCGATCGATCGATACGACCGCCGGACCGCCCACACCGACCCAGCGTCTGCTCGTGCGCATGGCGAAGTTGCAATCACAATTGATGCGGACGGATAACCGCGCGGACAGCGAGACAATACAGAGTATCGAGCGAAAGCTGAACGAGATCGATCGGCAATTGCAAGGCGGGCCGTCAGTACCCACTTCTCCACACCGACCCCGCCGACGACCGGGCCTGCCGCTCGCAGACTCGGGACTTTTCATGGGAGATGATGACGACGAGGAGGGTGCGGGAGAAGAGGACGACACTCGGTCGCAAGCAGACAGCACCGCCAGGGAAAACGACACCCTCGAGAGCGACACCTCCGGATCGCCCTTCCACGATCTGCACATCACGCCCAAACCCTCCACGGAGCTCCGCACACCCAGCCCCACGAAGGCGTTGTCCACAACCGCCGACCACGACGACAATACCGCGGACGATGCCGCCTCCACCACCTCCACCACCTCCTTAACCCCCTCCGACCCCCTACACGCACAACTCCGCACCCTCCTCGCCGCCGTGACGACCGCCCAGGCCGAGCTGCGCCAGCGCTGCGCCGAAGTCCGCGCCCTCCACGACCGCCACGACGGCGACTGCGAGGCGCAACAGGCCGCGCTCGAGCTTCTACAGGCGGAAAACGAGGCACTGCGTACGGATCTCGGGTTCGAGTATTCTGAGCTGCTGTTCTTGAAGTTGCAGATGAAGGCCCTGGAGGTGGAGGTGTGTGATGCGCAGGACGACATGGATGGGGAGGATAGGGAGAGGGGCAGGAAGAGACGGAATCGTATCCTTGCGGAAATGGATGGCTGGCGTGCTGATTGGGCCGATGTCGATGTGAGTTTTCGGCGGAGGAAGAGTCGGTATGGTGCGGCGGTCATTTCGATGCCGAGAGAAGTTGGGCAAGGCGAAGAGAAGGAAGGTCAGGAGCAAGTGGAGGGGGAGGAAGCGGATCCAGTTGAGTGGGAGCTGCGCACGACACGCACGGCGAGCAAGGAGAACGATGCTGAAGGCCGGCCGAGCCGTGTGATGGAGATTGTTATTCGGCGTGTTGAGCGCGGCGATGAGGGTGACGTCGAGGGCGATGAGGAGGTCTCGGAGGCGGTCGAAGCGGTTGAGGATGCTACGAACGAGCTTGACGCCTCTCACACCGACGATGAGCACCTCGACCTCGCATCTGACGCAGCCGAACTCGAACCCGAGCTCGAAACGACCCCTCGCGCCAAGCAGCAACCGCAGTACGTCGACCACGGCATCCAAACCGACGACATCGCCGCGCTGCTCTTCCCGAGTGACGCCGACGCCGACGACGACGACGACGCGGCGGCCGGCACGGATCTCCCGGACGAGGACGAATGCGCCGTCACGACCTCCTCCGAGGACCCGCCCAGTGAGGATGAAGCAGAAGAAATCTCTCCGACTCCCCGCGCCAAGTCCTCCGCGTTCCGCGTGCTGGCGCGCAAGGCCGCCTGGGAGGAGCTCTGGCAGGGCTTGTCGAGCTTTGCGGGCGTCGGGGAGGATGAGGCGGAGTGAGGGTTGAATTGAGTTGAGTTGGGATCGAGCAGGGCGGGTCTTTTGCTCAGCTGACGATTATGGGAATCCTTCCCTCGGATTTCTTTTTTTCTTTTCGCCGCTTTTCTGGTTGATTGGACTGGATCGGACTGGATGCACATTTCCTTTGGCCCTGTTTTGATCACCGATTTCAGGAATCGCCAGGAGATTTTTTAACCAGCGATTTAGCACGAAATCCTTGTTCCGTACCCGCTCGACCGAATGGGAATCTAGGAAGGAGCAGGTACGCAGGAGAAGGCATAGGACTGAGAAGACTGCTTGGCCGACTCTTCGGCACTCTTGATCGCCCAAGAACCTGTGTCTACGTATACCGCGATCACACCGTGAACTCCGCACCTACTACTGCTTGAGCGCCTTTTGAATATCATGAGGCCAGCAGACCGAGGACAGCAGAAGCGACAGACTGCACAGCTCCGTCGTACGCGCACGCTTGTTCTTCCCATCCATGCGCATGCGATAAAGTGTCGCCGACCTCCGCCGATGGACGCTGGCGACGGGTGCAATGGCGTCGCCGACTTTCACCGGTGGACGCTGGCCACGGGGACAATGGCGTCGCCGGCCTCCACCGGTGGAGGCTGGAGACGGTTTTATGTCCTCCGGTCAGGCGGACTTCGCTCCACTAGTGGAACGTGATTGTCCTCTTCGGAAATGCGTGCGACCTCAGGGGAAGCACATGCCTCCCGAAAGATTGTCGATACATATGGCGGACTTTCATCTCCGCACACATACCCAATGATTTCTTTTCTTATTCGGCCACCACGTGTAGGGGGCCTCAGGATCGCACAGCACAGAGATTGCACACAGAACGGGGAGGATGGAAACCGATTGAACGGCCACTTTTGTAGGCACATTTTGCCAGGAAGCCACGAATTAGCATTGCATCGCAGGGCAGATATCACGCAAGTAAGAATGTCAGTGCAGAACCTTGCTGCATGTTCTATGAAAGCCACTTTTGATTCGAGACTACGTGATCTCGTGATGAGTCTGAAAGAAACCGACCATCGATTCCTAAAGTGTCAACGCCATGAACTCCCCGGTTGTCCTTTGTGTGCATGTTCCCCTCATGGGAAGTCCTTGGTGCTGTCCGAGAGCTTAAAGGCTTGGTATGGGGTGTGTGTAATAAGGTAGTGTAATAACAGAATCAGTCACTGTCACTGTCGTCAGACACAGCCTGGCGAACCTTATCGTCTTCGTCGGAGTCGTCGTCAGCAGCGGTGGATGAGTACTTCGTTGCGAGAGTGCTCTTGGCGGACTATAGAGGGTCAGCATGGAGGATAACAAGCAAACTTGGAAGTGTCTGACTTTGATCTTTGCGAACCGGTCTGAGCTTGGTGCGACAGAGTCAGTCGTCGATGCACGACCACTGCTACTGTACGCATTCGGGTTGAACTTTCCCTGAGCAGATGAACTGGTCGGACCGCGAGCTGTGCTATTCGTGGCGATACTGACACCGCCCAGACTCGACGTGCCGGTCTGCGACGAGTACATACTCGTGCCTGCCTTGCCACGGAACCCCAGTCTGCTGAAGGAGCTGTCGAGGTTGGAGCTCATGTCATCTACGCTACGCAGATCATCAGAGAACGAACTGTCCGAGTCATAATCCGAATCGCTCAGGTCTTCGTTCTCGGCCGCATTCTCCTCGGGCTCGAAATCCTCTCGCTCTTGCCAGCACGACCAGCACTCGGCATCGTCTCCTTTCTTGCGTTGGATCTTTGAAAACGAAGTGATGGGCTTCACCTCACCACAGAGTGCACATTCTCTTTCCACGGCTTGTCCGCCCGAGCACATCGAGCATGGGATTTCCAACGCTTCCTGTGCACGCTTGGGGTAGTTCCGGGCGATGTTGGCATGATCACGTAGCTTATCGAGCCACTTCTTCGAGAAGTGGTGGGTGTTGGCGTCTTTGACAATCTCGCAACGACAGCACCTGATCCTGTGTGAAATCGATCAGTAGAGCTATTTGCTGTGAGATGAACTCAACGTCATACTTCGTTGGGACATTCCCAGGTCGTGGGCTATTGATCATGAGTTAGATCGATGCGTATACAGATACCTCGATAGCTTACGCTATATCGCGGCGGAGAGGTGGAGCGGTGATGGTGCGAGGCATGGTAATGGTCAGGTTATTTGATTAATGGTAACCTGAGTGATATCGAGGAGGCAAGTGAGAGTCGTAGATCTTCAGGAAGGGCAAATGACACAAGGAACCGAAGATGAAAAAGGCAAATTTGTCGATCGATGCCAGTCGTTTGCGCGATTGAAGAGACTTTCGATGTTGGGATCCAGGTGTATCAGTGTGATGCACGTGTGGATAGCACTCCAGGCACGGAAGGTGCGCTCCCCTGGGACTTGCCCTTGCAGCTGACACGGGTGAACGTGAGAGCTAATATGCGCTTGCCGTGGTAGTAAGGTAAGATATTCCACGTGAAACATGCGTTAATCGGGTATGTAGGCCCGGGTAATGTACTGTACAGTACCATCCCGTCTGTTTCATTGTATACATCTTGGGTTCGGCGAGCCCGCCAGCCATGCCATGGAGCTGAGGCTGTCAATGGTGTCCGATCTCGATCCAGAGTGCTCTTTCTTCACCACGTGGGAGAGACACCGATGCGGTGTCTCTAGTCTTTGGGTTTGTACATAGGGAACGAACGTGGAAGATTTAGCCAGGTGCGCGCAAAGATCGGATCGGACACCTAGAGAGAACACTGGATTGGTTTGGAACGTCAGAACGTAGTAGTTTTCAAGAGGAGAGATCTAGCAACAAGGAGGTCATTTCGAGGCCCCAAACCCTAATGCAGACAAACAAAGGTCTTTTATGAGCACAGAAGCGAATTCATCAAAACCCTCCCGAACCAACGCCCTCTACTTCTTCATGACCAAACAGAAATGTTCTTGCTGCGGAGCAATCCAGTGCGCGAGAGGCATCTCAGGTTGGTAGCGTGTGGCACAAATGTATTTGGTGGTGTTACATGTTCAGACAACAGGAAAAGCAGCATTGGCAGAGCCAATCGCTTATGCGGTGGCCTCACGGAGGTAGGTGATCAGGTCGTTTCGGTCCTTGGGCTTCTTGAGACCGCCGAAGGCCATCTTCGTGCCGGGAATGTACTTCTTGGGGTTCTCAAGGTAGTCGAACTGTCATTCGATGTCAGTGGGGTTTGCTCTTGCCGTGTCGTGATGGTGAGCCCGCCATTGGGCGAAAGCCAATGCTTACCAGAGTGTCCTCCTTCCACTCAACACCCTTCTGCTTGTTGGCGTCGGTGTAGTTGAAGCCGGCGACCTGACCACTGTGGCGGCCGAAGAGGCCGTGGAGGTTGGGGCCAACCATGTTGGCACCGCCCTTCTCAAGGGTGTGGCACTGGGCGCATCGCGTCTGTGTTGGTGTCAGTTATCGGCTCGGGTGGCGAAATATGCATCGCGGAGTCGGCTGAAGATGGTCGAGCGCCCGCGATGGCATTCTCTCGATGTCGAGCGTACCTTGAAGAGGTTGGCACCCTTCTTGGAGTCACCTGGAGATGATAATCAGTATGGGAGTTGCATTGCCGGCGAGCGGTGATGGGCCAGGAGATCGCTGCAAGCACTCTTTCTTCGCATCTCCCATTGTGGAGCGCCAACGGCCGCAATGATCACAATGCACCCAGTCAGTCTGGGCCATCGTGGCAATGGGCGATGTCCGCAAGCTCAAGGCGGCGAAGAGAAGTGCTCGCGGCGCAGCTGTTCCGGCAGGAGATCAGGAGGACGTACCGTCAGCGAAACCCATTTTGATTATTGGTGTATGAGAGGATTAGATGCTGGAGATGCTTTAAGATGGACAGAGACTGTCGTTGCAGAGTTGTATGTGAAGATGGAATTGAGGATGAGAATCAGGAAGGCGATGGTAATGGAGAATCGCAGCCAAACAAAAAGTTGACCCGGGCCGGAAAGCTCGCGCGCGCGCAAGGGAACCTCGGGCCAATGAGAGCATTCCCATTGCAAGCACGGCGGTCATTTCTATTGAATCATCACTTATTTCCTGCGCCACACCGGCTTTTCCCTTCTGCGATCTCGCCGCGGCTATGCCCAGCTCGCGACAGCTTCGTGAATGATCTTTGACTGAAAACATCTCATCGTCATGACTATGTGAAGTTGAGACAGCATCTAGAATATGCTTATGTATCATTCCATTCATGACCGTGAATCTGGATACGCATTGTGTGCGGCCCCCACGAACAAGTATGAACGAACAAACATCACGAGCCTCTTTCCGGCTTTCGGCGGATTCATCGGAAAGCAGAAAAAACGGCCCTATCTGGTCGCCGCTGGGGGTTTCTTGCGCAACAAGGGGTGGCCCGCCCACGCCCCAACACGAGTGTTCACCGCGGCTGTCCGGCAAAGCCCCCATGACCCCCGGTCCTGCCGCTTTCTCCCGTGCAGCAGCAAAATTGTTGGCCATCCATGACATCAATGTCACGCAGCGCTGGAGGTGCCGCCTTTTTGTCTACTGTTCGCGAACCCTGACGTTACTTCCCTACTCTTCCGATGCGGCTTGCGCAAGCGAGATCGCCAAACTACTGGTGCCTGCGTCCCGTCGGAGGCGTTCGTGGCAGATGAACCGGGCGTTCTGTGATGATGCTCACCCATGGTCCTCGTGGTTCGTTGCCTTCAGGCCATGTGGCTGTAACCCTAAGCTTGCATGAAGTAGTGAGCCAGTGGCTGGATCGTCATCGCGAGCTCAACGAGTTCATGGCGATTGTACCTATTCACTTGTCTCGAAAAGCCAATTCCTCTTTCATATCATCATGGCAATGCGCAAAACTTGGCTCATCGTAGGCGCGTCACGGGGACTTGGCCGTGAGTTTATCGACCAGCTTCTCTCGCGCGGTGACAATGTCTTCGCGACCGTTCGCAGCCCATCGATAACCGAAGTGAATCAACGCTGGGCCGAACAGATCGATACTGGCATTTGCAAGGTCTTGGAATGTGATATGCTCAGCGAGCCGAGCATTGATGTAAGGCATTCCCACAATTGGAGGAAATGTGCTGAGTGCGTTCATAGGCGCTCGTGGCGTCACTTCAAAACTCGACCTGTGAACGTATCGATCATGTAGTTGTGAATGCTGGAGTGCTCAAGTATCCCAATGTAGGTCCTTACTTAATGCAAATCGTATATCATAAAGCTGACGGTCGATCGAATGAAGAGAGCAACGGAAATGTGATTACATGCTTTGACATCTCTGACACCCCATCGATTACAAGGCTGACTTCGATCAGGTCCTACAATGACTTTGCCTTCCACCTTCACACCAACACGATAGGTCCGATCATCTGCGCCCAGCGCCTGCTCAAGTCACAGATCGACATTAGCGCCATCGCATTCATTTCGAGCGATTCAGGCTCCACACAGCGCTTCCTCGCCAACGAAGACGGTTTCGCAGCATATGGTGCCTCGAAAGCAGCCCTGAATCAGGCACTGCGGCACATGGCCGAGGAGCTGAAACGGAAGGGAGGCCAGACTGTGATCATTGCACTGCACCCCGGCGAGGTGGCTACCGACATGGCCAACATCGAGTTCTCCTGGGAGGTCGAAGGGCAATTAACACCCGAAGAGAGCGTTGAGGCTTGTGTAAGTGTCATATCGTGTTGAACGGAGTCCATAGCGTTTCACTTCCTAACGCATTTGGCAGATCAAGGTAATTGAGAGCAAGTCTATCGAAGATAGTGGTAGCTTTTGGACGTGGCAAAATGAGGTTGGTCGATCTTTGTCGAACCTGGAAGCTTGGGCATTGCTGACGTTACCCATAGCCATATCCCTGGTGATTTGTGGTCGCATATATGAAGCTCAATACCTTATAGGAGCATGAAGCTGATACGAACGCAGAACAATGCCCATCCACGCGGTAGCGCTCATCATTCTGCGATCGCCATCTGCCGCTGGCCATTTCGTGACGAAGAGGAGACCAGCCCGAAAGCCTATGATATTGGATCCGGAATCTGAGGTGAGCAGCCGAAGTGACTCTTCTAGTCTCTGGATGCGTCACGGTCTGTTCGAGGATGGCGAGTGACAGCAAACGTGCATCTACTTACAGATTCAATCGCGCAGATGAGAAGAGCTCATGGGACAATTCGTTCACACGAGCGTTAGAGTCACTGAATACAGAATTTCCTCACATGTGAAAGGAAAGGAAAACGCCTTGTTATCTGCTTTCCGTGGCACGTTGTAAAGTGCACTACTGATGAGGCTCTGCTTATGCAGGGTTGTTTGCTCGGGAGTGCGGGCACACTAGATGATGGCTTTCGCGATTGAGTTCATGTAAGAATAGAAACAGTCACGCACCAAGTCCGAGGTCATAATACTCCGTCGACGAGTGCAAGCTGGTGGTCAGAAGTGTATTTGCGACAAACAATTAGCATTATTGTCGTCGCCACCACCGGGGCGACATGGCGGCGGTATGGTGACATGGGCCTGCAGTCGGCCCAGCTGGCTAATGCACGGCGATGTGAGGGCTCGATGCACCTAAAGTCGAAAGCCTTGTGAATGGTGGCTGTGTCGACTGTCACCTTTGACAGATCGTTCGTATGGACCGGTGTTACGCTGGGGCATTGCCGCAGCTTCCGACTTCCATCATCATGTTCCCTGGTGATGTGGAGACAAAGTTGAAAGGTTATGTGTATTGCATTCATGCGGCGGCGCGCATGTCTCGCGGGGCAATCGGGACGACTGTGCGGCGTTTTTCTGTTGAGCGTGGTACTGCATCCGCTGTACCACACAGCAAGCAGCAACGCTGCCTCTGGCCAGCGGATCTCGGAGGGTTTCTGCTGAGTGTGCCTGGCACACTTCAGTTTGCAGGCGAACGACAGAGCAGAGAGCGGGAGTGGCGGTGTGTGCGCTGTCTCTCTGTAAAACAGTTACAGCAGCTGTAGCAAGCTCGATTTAAAAAGCTGTAAAGGCGTTTCGTGACCTGTTTGGCTGGCCCTGTCGCCATCTCCCGCACTCCCGTGTGCGCCGGTGCGTGAGAGATCAACATTTCAGCATGCCGAGTCGACATCACTCTACAGCATCGAGTCTCCCTACTTCCCCGTAAACGGAGAGTCCGTCTCGTTTAGCTGCGGCGGGCGCATGCAGGTGGAGCTTCCTCTTTCTCTCACTCCACCAGAGCTGCGTCAGTCGCATTCTTGGGCCCATCACTCTCGTGGTCTAGCGCCACCTTCATTCGATCTTCACCTTGCATGCGAACACTGCACACCCACACTCAATTCGCCCTGTTCCTTTCACACAACTGACGACCTTCAAAGGAGTTCTTCTTGTTATATAGCCTGTCTTTACTTCCATGTCAGGCACAATTTGAGAGGCTGTGGCTCTCGCCGGAAAATAATGTCGAGTCACTACCACGAGACGCACAGCTCCCGCGACTATCGCGATCGGCGGCGCGAATCCCCGCACAGGCTGCGCGTGGACTCTCATGTCGATTCGCACCACCACAAACATCGTGATCATAGCAGGTGGGCGCGTTCGGAGACCACGGCTCATCGTGAGTCAGTACTTACCTTTTGCAGAGCATCGAGCAAATACCGGGATGATCGATATGACACGCGGCATCACCAGCGACGGCCAGCGTCGCCTGACGAGTATCAGCGCGGGGCTCACCCGGCACGATCGCCTCGTCGCAGACGCTCATGGCCGCCTCAGCCATATGCAGAGGACGAACGGACTTCGTTGCGACGCGAGGCTGGAGGCATTACGAGGTTAAGAGAATCACGATCCCGCGAAGTACCTTCTCGAGGGTCTATCGATCAAGAACCAATCATTGTCGATCTTAGGCCGCCCCCACCAGAGCCCGTACGAAAAGGCAATGCTTCCAAGGACAGTCGACGCGAGAATGGACGTGCTCCTATTCCCACTCCTCCGACGAGCGAAGATGAACGGGCGCGAAGAACACAGCGCAGACCATCGAGACTTACGACCGACGTGGCTGACCCAGTTCCCGAGCTCGGTAGTCGAAGATCATCACCATATTCCTTCACCAAACAGAATGGACCAACTCGCGACGTGTTGACTAGCGAAAGAGTCATGTCTCCGGAGACAATGACGCCGCCAGCTGATTTTGCCAGGAGACCTGACAACCGATCCAACACTGCTCCCATGCCACCTTCACCGCGTCGAGATTCGGGCCGCATGTCTGGGGCTCGAAAAGGCAAGGAATTGCAAGGCGGTCGGGCGACTTACGACGAGTATGCTATTGATGACACCGCCGGGAACTTCATCGACTCTCGTAATCGCAGAAGGGAAAACAATGCCGTGCACCGAGAAAGCTCCTCCACAAATGCCTCGTCCAAAGGCACGTCAATCTCGAACAACCTCGAGCGAGCACGCAGAGGCGATACTGACTCCCGCCGAGACACCACCTCCGAACTGCCCACCAGGAACCGACAAGAATTCGACAACTTCCGTCGTCCGCCTCCGCTCACAACCTCTCAAAGCTTCCATGAGTCGAGTCCAGGCACCTTCATTCGCCCAACTCTGATGCCATCATCAACAGACCTTGCAGCCCGCTCACGGGAGTCCAGTTTCTCCAGATCTCGGCCAGCATCCCCCGCGAGCATGATGGAACAACCAGCTGCCACACCACCTCGGTCGCCAAGGGTCGCTGTGGAAATGCCTGTTGCTGGCGCCATGGTGGATTCTTGGTCTGGCTCAGCGAACGCTTCGCAGACATCCTCGCCCTTGCATGCAACACACTCTCTCAGCTCGCCCAGGATCCCAAACTTCGAGCATGACTGGAGTCCTCTGCAGTCAGCAGTGGGTCCGCGCCGAGCCCGGATGCCTTCTTCCCGTCTTGGCGCCGAGGTCATGCGAGACAGCAGCCCAGATGCCGGGAGGCGGGACCCTGTTGCCGCTCAACCTCAGTCTCAGGCTCTACCGTACCCTGTGGACGACATCATGGCAGCTGCGTGGGTGACGATGCCGTCGATGCCGCCATTACCATCCGAGACCGAGCATCAATGGCGCGCGTCGGAAGGTTATGTTTCCTGGCCTGCCGAAGCCAACACGGCGGATTACATCCAGCTGACCAGAGTAGAGTCTCTGCCATCCACTCCGTCCTACCCTCCGCCGCCGCCAATGCCACAAGACGGAGCTGATGCTCGACCACCGCTACAGCGGATGTACTCGGCTGCAGGCAACTCGCCAACAGAACAGCGCTTCCATTCCGGACAACCACGATATCCCGAGAACAAACGCGAACCCTCAAATGGCTTCGACCGCAAACTCGAAGACCTCGCGCGCGCCGTCAAAGCCAACCCGCCGCACTGCCCGGGCTTATACCTTGACGAAGGGTCCGACGACTGGCGGACCGTCCGCAACATGCCCACGATCCACTTCTGCCCAGACTGCATCGCGCCGATGCGCGGCACCGCCTTCGAACAACACCTCCGTCGCTTCCAGGCCCCGCCCCGCAACATGCGCATCTACTGCGCCTTCGAGCTACCCTGGATGGTACGCGCCTGGCAATACACGCTGCACGACCAGCGCACCGATTTCTCCCTGCTGCGCGCCGTCGCCGAGACGGACCACTGCCGCAGCGCTGTGCGCGGCGAGCCGTTGCGCGACGCCAAGGGCATCTTACATCCGGACAGCGACGGCAACAGCACCTCCAACGGGAACGGTAGTGGCACTGGAAGCAGCAACTCCAGCGTCAACGGCAGCGCCGCCACCTTCGTTTCCGGCTTCTCCATCTGCGACGCCGATTACCGCAAGATCAAACTCCTACTCCCGCGCGCCGCGACGCTCTTCCTCGACAAACCTACCAGTAATTCATTCAGCAGCGACGCTCCGGGCCATCTCTGCAAGATCGAAACCTCAAGCGCCGCGTTTCGCGCGTATTGGGAGGCGCTCGAGACGATCAACTCGCGCGCAAAGGGAGGGCGCGGTGCCGTGCCGGATGCGACCCCGTTGATGGAGGTCATCGCGAGGAAGCGGAGATCGAGGGAGAGGAATGGGAGGTATTAGAGAAGGGAATTGGTTTCTGATTGTATTGTATGATGATGGGTTGGGTATAGACATGATTGCATGAGAGCACGGTTATTGGGAACGACAGGGAAGGGATCCTATCTCCTGAATTTGTCGCAAAGAAAGCCTTGGAACAACTGTCGTTTTGGGGACAAATAAAAACCCTTATCTTGTCTTCCATTTTCTTTCGTCGTCGTTGCAATTCGAGTATCTCAACTGCTGCGCGTGGGTGTTCCAGGCGTTATTGTGGAGCTTAGTCAACAATTGAGGGTTCGGGCCGGAATCCTTTTACATGCAGGAAGTGCACGTGAATTCCGTAACGCGTCGAGTTGGAGAGTTCAGGTTCACCTAACGAGATACGTGCCAGTTGAAGCAGCACGCAATTACGGACCCGGCCATGATTCACGACTCGGATCGCTACTATTGAATTTCTGGATGATGCCTACACACACCGACCAGCACGGAGGGCAGCAGCAAACATGAGCGGGCCCACGCTGTCAGTGGGCCAGAAGATCGAGCTGAACGACGGTCGTCACGGCATTGTTCGATTCCTGGGATCCACCACCTTTCAGGTCGGCGAATGGGTTGGCGTTGAGCTCGACGAAGCGAGCGGCAAGAACGATGGCTCCGTCCAGGGACAACGCTACTTCGACTGCGCGCCGAATTATGGCATCTTCTGCCGGTCGTCTGGTGTAGCTCGGGTCCTGGAGCAGCCGAAACCAAAGACGCGACCGGCGAGCACAGTCGCTGCTGCGAAGGCCCGGCCGAGCAGTGTCTATGGGGCGGCGGCAAATGGCACGAGGAGGCAGACATTGCAACAGGAGGGGCCGGGGCGAAGAGCAAGTGCGATCATCCAGGGGTCGACTCCAGCGGCCAGGCTCGCAGGCGGCCTCCGGTCTCCTACCAAATCTCCGACGAAACAACTGGGAACAAATGGCACGTCGAGTTCATCCACTTCGAGGACGAGTACCCCTCCAGTCACCACGAGACAGCGACCATTGTCGACGACTGTGACGCGGTCCGGCTTGAGTGGTGGTGCAGCCGCTCCTGCCGCCAATAGACGGGCATCTGTGGTTCCTGCGGCCGCGGCGCAGAGGAATCCTCGGACGTCCATCGTCGGCGCCCCGACCTCTAGCCGAACAACGGCTACTGCCCGCGGACCCCCGGGTCGGCCTACTTCAACGCGCCTGTCAGGGACATCTCGCCCGTCTGCAGGAGCGCGAGTGAGCTCAACGTCTGATCGAGTTGAGAATGGGGACAATGGCACTCTGTCGCCGCGGGAAAGCGAGTCTTCTCAATATGATCAATCAGAGACGGACGACGGAGATGATACAGTGAGGCCCAATTTTGCGCCGCCATCGGCCCCCGCCGTGCCAGCCGACAATCTAGATCGTTCAACGCGGTCGCGTCGGCCGTCCTCACCCACCGCCGCATCGATTCATTCTCAACGCACGATACGAAGCACCGCAGCATCCAACCGACAGATCGAAGAGCTCGAGACGAAAGTCCGTTTGTTGGAGAGGAAGAGGTTGGAAGATCGGGAATTGAAACAGAAGCTCGAACAAGCGGAACAGGAACGCGACCATATCAAAGGCATTATCGAAAAGCTACAGAACAAGTATCGGCCGCAGCAACAGGAACTGGAGAAGCTCAAGCAACAGCTTGCCGATCATGAACAGGAAGCAAGCAAAATCGAGGAGCTCAAAGAAGAGCACGAGCACCAGTTGGAGTCGGCCTTGCTCGATCGCGAAGTGGCCCAAGAGACGGCAGACTTGCTTTCAGCAGACGTTGAATTACTTCAAGCCAAGATCGCGGATATGCAGGAAGAGCTTGAAGTTCTACGAGAAGAGAGCGAGGAGATGAATCGAGAGATGAGTCCCGAGGAGCGAGCCAGTGCGGGCTGGATCCAGCTGCAGAACAACAATGAGAGGTTGAAAGAGGCTCTTTTGAGCTTGCGAGATTTGACGCGGGAGAACGAGGCAGAGCTGCGGGAACAAATACAGGGCCTCGAGACCCAGGTGCAGGGTGTTGATGTCCTCAAGACAGAGCTCGAAGAGACGAAGGAGAAGTTGGGCAAGAGCGAAGCCGATACGGTGGACCTCCGGCAACAGCTCGAGATCGCCTTGAACGCAGAGGAGATGATTGAGCAACTCACCGAGGATAACATGAACATGCGCGACAAGATCAACGAATTGAAGGGCGTAATCGACGACCTCGAAAGCCTGCGGGAACTGAACGACGAGCTTGAGCTGAATCACATCGAGGCTGAGAAGCAGATGCAGGAGGAGATTGACTTCAAGGACAGCCTGTTGTTTGATCGTGAACGGACTGCAAAGGAGCAGCAGGCCGCCCTCGATGAGGCAGACTATAACATCAATCGATTCCGAGATCTCGTTCGTCAACTCCAGAGTGATCTGCAGGATCTGGAGGCAAGCAAGCAAATCTCCGAAACCGAAGCTGCCGAGCTGTCATCCAAGTCGAAAGCGATGGTCGACCTGAACATGAGATTGCAGACGAGCGCAGCTAAGACGCAAGTGAAGACAATTGACTTGGAGCTCCGGAAACTGGACGCTCAACAAGCCTCGGAGCACCTGGCCATTGTGCAGCTTTTCCTGCCCGAGTCCTTCCAATCGGAACGAGACAGCGTCCTGGCCCTACTTCGATTCAAGCGGATAGGATTCAAGGCCAACCTGGTCCACGACTTTATCAAGGAGCGGATCGCAGCATATGGCACTCGTGGAGACGATGAAGACATCTTCGCAGCGTGCGATGCCATGGACAAGCTGGTCTGGATCGCTGCAATGTCGGAGCGCTTCGTAAACTCGGTCAGCTCGTGTACCGTTGATGAGTTTTCGCAATTCGGCGGAGCCTTGTACGAGCTGGAAGTGGTCGAGCGAACACTGAATGACTACATCGACGGCCTGCGGCAGGATGAGCTGAGGGAAAAGGATATGATTGTCCGATTGGGCCGCTCAATCGAGGTCATGACACATCTTGCGAGCATTCACATTCGCAATTCCCTCGCCGACCATGCTGACGATCTCTACATGCGGACGCTGTGTCTGCAGAGTCAATTAGAGAGCGCTACATCCGCGTTGATCTTGACAAAGACCATGGTCGAGCAACATAGGCTCCGGAAGACTGAGGCTGATGGAGACGATGATGCTAGCGAAGACGAACAAATCTCAGATACGAATCTTATACTCCAAAGATTGAGATCGATCATCGAGATGGCAAGGAGCGCTAAAGTCGTCTCGAGCAAGACGTACCGTGCGCTTTCTGATCTACAAGCACGTTCTCTGACGTTGGATCTGCCCTTCACAGAAAATTTCGAGAACGTCAGCAAAGTCACGTCAGATGTCGCTTCATATGCACGACAGAGCGGCGCCGAATTGCAGGCAGCATTTAACGAAGAAGGCCGTCAAGAACGCCCGACGCCATCAGAACTCACGAGCATCCTGTCACGCACTGCCATGGGCACCTTCTCCCTTTCGGTGTCTGAAGCTGGTCCATATGTCACACTGGCCGGCCGACTTCGTGACTTGAGCACCCTGCTTGCAGATCTCTCGGTGCTGCCAACGGATCTTGACAACACTGTAGAGTTCGAGCGACCCACAGCACCTTGGATTGCTCGTGCCGAGAGCTTGAAGCAGACCAAGATCTTGACTGTCGACACGGAAGCCGAGCTCGCCCGCGTACGTGAGTCTGTCAAGGAGCGCGATGTCATGCTCAGGGGCAAGGAGTCCGAACTGGAAGAACAGAGCGTTCGTATTGAGATGTTGGAGGCTCGCATGAAAGACGCCAGTAAACGGTCGGCCAAGATTGCCGAGCTTGAGCGGGCCCTGCAAGAAGCCAAGGAGGCTGAAAAGAAGGCCAAGACCGACCTCGCTGTGGCCCGCCAAGAGGCCCAACGAGACGTTGACTGGGCACGGGAAGAAATCTCGCGATTGGCCCAGCAGCGCAGCAAGCACGGTGACAGCCAGGACCTTGACAATGATGCCGTCGGCGCGAATGCTCGTGTTGCCATGAAGCGCCAAGAACACAAGATCATTGGGCTTCAGGGTGCTGTGCGGCACTTGAAGGAAGAGAACCACCGTTTGGTGCTACCCGCGCCAGACTCGCCGCTCGCCATCTCTGCAACTTCTGAATGGCTGCGCACACCGCTGCAAGCACCCAATCTCGTCCGAAGGAAACACCTTGAAGCGCTGCACCGAAAGGGTACTAATGTGTTGGAGAGCATGCTTGAACTTGCATCTCGTCCACACGTTGTAGACCTTACCAAGATCCCTGAAAACAAGTTGGCTTGGCGGCCTGCGAAGGAGACGAGCAGGTGGAAAGTGGAGCGGAGGAACGAGGAGTGGCTCGATTGGAAACAATGGCGCGAAGACTTGGTCACCCAGGTGCATGCCTGATGCATCGCCCCTGCTTCCATCATGTTTGCTGCATAAAAGCGATTATTCAGAAAAAGACACCATTGCCTCGTACGTAGCGATTGACGACACTTTGCTTGGTATAACTCCGAGATGATACCCCGTCCAAACCACAGTAGGAGTCCAAAGCAGACCCTCTCGACAAAGGTGTGCACTAAAACCATTTATTAGCCAGACATGATGAAGATCGCGCACGCGACGTGCCGTTTGCATAGAGCAATTCTCACTACTCAGGCCTGCTCACGCGCTTTAGAGCTCCATTTGTTCTCGTTCCTTCAGGCGGTCTTGAACCATTCCTTTTCTGTTTGTCAGCATGGCATGCATTGCGCCCTCATCATCAGCCCATCTTGCCAGCTCAAGTGAGTTATCCATCCACGCCATTGCATTGTCTACATGACCTTGCCCGAGCCTGTCGATCGCCTCGTTGAAGCAGCTTGAAGCCAGCCAGTGCAGCTCTGCTTCTGGATACTTTCTCGAGCGCCCCTTTTGACCGCCTTCGGCCATGTCTGCCGCTTGACGTGCCAAATCGAAAGCGAATTGTTGCGTCTGATGCTCAAGACAAAGCGAAAAGGCGAATCGAAGCCACCGTGAAAGCTTTCCAACGTCAGGCGCGCTCTCAAAGGTCTCGTTGATGACTCTGATCAGGAGCTGGACCATCTTTTGGGTGGCCCCGTCGTTGAGATGGGCTTCACCGTGTGAGAATATCAGTAGATCAACCAGAGTGTCCCATTTTTCGACAGAATGACATCGCAAGAACGAGGCAAGAATGCTGTCGATGGACTCCCATTGTTGAAGTTTGAGAGCACACTCGAGTTCGAACTTGAGCATCTGGAACGCTTTATTATGAATCTGATGATTTTCACCATCGTTGGACACATCTTGTATACCCGAGAGGAGGAAATGAAAGTCTCCGATATACTTTTGTGCATCAAGGTACGCGCGCACGGCCTCGGGCTTAGTGGTAGATGAGCGACCGAATGCTATCAGAGCAGTCGTGGCAAGAAAAGCGCACATGCACTTCCGATCTCGAATTCCATCCCGTTGTTGTAGCTCTGCGTTGTTTGGAAAAGAGTCAAGAAAACTTTGACAAATCGAAAGCAGTCTCACTAGGTTCCGTGGGTGTACAGAAGCACAGAGCTGGATCGCCAGGTTGTACGAGACTCTGCTCCACCACTGGAGTTCTTCTTGCCATTGACTATGGCTTGCGCGTTTCATGGATGTCAGACTATCGGTTGCGGTCTCGAATATCGTGAGAGCGGACTCCAGCACGAGATCCAGATCGCCTTGGGCAGCATCGAAATTTGCCATGAGAAGGCGAGCCGAGCAACGTAAGAGTGACGCGAGATGGACACCTGAAGGTCTTTTATCGAGAAGGATTTGGAGAGCTGTAATGGTAATCCTTCTGACCTCAGACTGCTGAGCTTCAAGGACACAAGCATAAAGGTAAGTCGAATCCCGATTGCAACCCTGTCCAACGATTCCTAGGCACTCTTCGGCAAGATGTAGATCTCCACTTTGGACTGCCATTTTGAACGCAAGATATCTCGTTGAATTCTCGTTTCTCACCGCTATAGGCAAATGAAAGAAGGCTTGTCTAGCCGCGGGAATGTCTCCACTGGCGAGGGCCAGGCTCATGATTCGCCTGCGCGCATTAGTACGTACAAATCCAAACGGAATCTAATCTTGGACTGACCTTGCAATGCGACCTTTGTTCACGTGCCCTGCATTATCGAAAATCCGATGCCTAAGTACGTCGGCCCAGCCCGGGTTGACAGGTGCATCATCCTTTCCGGAGTACTTCCATATCAAAGCTTGCGCGGCATGCGTCGCTTGGCCTGAGAAAGGTCTCTGAGTACGTTGATAGATCGAGTCAAGTAAAGTTTGAATTTCAGAATCAATTGGTAAATTTAGGTCGGATGGCGTGGATGTCGCGAAGATGATGAAAGCGATCGTTGCCTTCTCGAGCCATACACTATCTTGATCCTGCCCGGATAGTTGGCCGTCCGAGAGGAGTCGCGCAATAATAAATTCCCTCAAGGCTACAATGCTCGCGGGGAGGCAAGCCTGGGAAGCTGCTCGCATATTATGCATGATACTGAAATTCAGTCAGCGGTGTTGGCAAGTATCGAAACAGACTGAACAAATACAGATTGAAGTTTTTCTCCGTCAAAAAGGGAATTTTAGAGATGCGGGCAAGTGTTGCTATGAACTCGTTCTCATCTTCGGAGCGTTCGACGGTGAGCAAACGAAGTTTCAGGACATCGACAGCTATTCGTCGATTGGAAATGCAAGCTCGATCTAGCTCGTTGATGATCTCCGAGGCACGTCGATAGTGGTTAGGTTGTTTTGAAGCAAGAAGTGCCTCCGCTAATCAACGTGTCAGGTATCCAATCAACGTCGTACCAATGAGACATACCATAGGAAACACCAATAGTCAGCACAAGCTCCTCCTGATCAGGGTTTGCGTATTTGCCTTCATCCCCCTTCAGCACAGATAAAGCTCGTTCGAACCAAATGAACACATCTTCGGGAGGCGACTTCTTGGCGAGTGATCTTGCAATCTCGTAGAGCAGATCGGCGGCTTGTTGTGACAAAGATTCGCTCGCGCCCTCCCCACTCTCCAAGACGCCTTCAAGCCTTTGATAGAAGTGCTCCGCAAGGTCAAGCCGGTCGGTTTTCCAAGCATAGAGGAGGCGAAGAATGACGTATTGAACCACCAGGCGGCGCAACACGGGTAAGTAAGATTCGCCTTCTGCGACTTCTGAAGAGCTTGTGTTATACGGACTCGTCGTGGTTATGATGTCCACATGCTTCGAGCAACACTCCAGCGCTCTGAGGGCCAGATCGTGCTGTTCCTTGTGAATACACGTCTGCGACGTTTTGATCGCGGTTTTTAGCAGACGTATCCGGCGGTCAAGAGTTACCACTCGGCTCGAGTTGCAAGATGTCTCAAGAAGAAAGCAGGCAAACAGTCGTGTAAGAACAATCTTCCGACTGGGCCTCCCCGTTGTGACATTCGTGTCAGCGGTCGCTTCTGCCACGAACAGAGCTTCCGAAGCATTCCAAATCTGCGTGCCCAGTTCATCAAACGATCTGGATGTCCGTGTCTGCGCGGTCTGTAGGGGCAATAGATTGGTAATGTTCAATTCGACTTCCGCGGCGAAAGCATCCGGGAGAGGCGCTCGCTGTTTAAGCAACTGGAGGATACGCTCCGCACAATCTGTCGTCGAAAGTTAGCATTCAAGCTCGAAGAATATAAATAATGACATTTGCGTCACCCAGAATCTTCCGTGTTCGCTGCTCCGCCACGTCCTTCCCAAGACGTTGGGTGCTGACCATGTTTGCGTTCCGTGAGTTCTCAGCTTTGGTGGCATTTTGTATTGTCGCAGATATGCCGCGAGGTGGGTGTCGAATAAAGACACACGAACTCTTGGAGTTCCATGTTCAAGTTGGAAGTCGCGACCGAACACGCGCGTACCTTCCCTTGATGGCTCATCGTAGCCTGCTTCCAACATCACTTTCTCACGGGACAAACATCATGTCCCATTATGACTTTTACCTCCAATATACATTGGAGTACAGCGCTGAAGCAGACGGATGCCATGTTTTAGTCATGTCCCTGTGTCCTACCTACTTAAGCTTTTACAATAATTGTCAATGTCGACGTAGGAAGAAAACATCCATTGTGTTCTCCAGATCACAGTGTGCGAGTAATTCCATGGCAAGTTCGCAGTGTAGAATGATATCAGCACGCTCGTGTCTCTGGTACATTCAAGACTAACAAATTCTCTTGCGTATTGGGCGAGCACCAGGTGACGAGCGGGTTGCGATGACATCGTGAGATGATCGCCCGATGCCCAGGTTCAATGTCCGTGCATTGGCCGAAGGAGCGAACATGCGGATCATAGGTACGCCGAAAATGGCTCAAATGAACCTGTCGGCCTTGCATGGGTTCATTGAAATGTATGGAATGACGATCTCAGAATGTACGAGGCTGGATTACGCCAGCCAAGCCAATAACTTGTCGGACTCCGACTCGATGCGAAACATCCGCTTTCCCGTCCGTGCCGCTCTGCTGCATTTGCCAATCCTCCTGAAATATACTCTCGGCAGATGATTAGAGATCGCGCGAGTCTCCGATCATCAAGACTGCAGGTTGCTTGCTGTGCCGCAGATCATGCCAATGATGTAGAGATAGTTGGAGACTTGACACCTGAGTGGACAGAACGATGCGCGTTGTGTCTTGAACTTCCGTGGGCATCGCTCGATCCGTTGGTCCTCAGACTGCATTCAAAGTTCGCCATGACTCGCGGGCGGCTCGTCGAATAACCTGGACTCTAAGATTGAGGTCTGCACCCTACAAATGAATCTGGTATTCGATTGCTTTGCCACGTGAGAATGGATGCGAAGCAACAGTTCAGGGCAATTCGAGGCGAATTGTCGACCTGGGATCCGCCCGAGACTTGAGCGCGTCAGTGCGGGTGCTCATGGCCAAGTGCAACTGTTGCGCGTGAGTGCCGCCAATTCCCGACTTGGCTGCATCGTCGCAGACCAACCCCCGATCATGATTACATGCCTCCGTCGTCTACGATGGCGATGAGCCTTGTGTGGCTTCAGAACCACCTTGGCAAGGTTGGGACCAGAGTGATGCGCTTAGATGACGTTAAATACCGTTGATCTGAGGATATCGGCGTGGCATATCTACATTGCGGAGCCTGTGTTTCTAACAAGAGCTGGGCACACTGGGCATTGTCTGATTCGGACTGCATCAGTGTCAAGGCACTTCGTGTGGCCTGAACTCCATGGAGATCTTTCTTTGCCATGTCTAGCCTCCGATCAACGCGCCTGCAAATCCTGTGAAGCTAAAGGGTCAATGAACCGATTCAGGGATCTCCAAAGCATATAACAGGGTGTGCGACACTGTCGCACGATGTTATTCGACGTCAGACTGAATACAATGCGGTCGATAGTCACAACACTGTCGACTCGGCGCCGTGGTGCGGCGTGCACAGTAGGAGGAGAATCAATTTCATGCGAGCGCCCGATCTCGACCGCGCCGCGATTCGCGGATTCCAGTCCAAGAAAACAGCTTGGCAGCTCAGCCAAGGGTCGCTCATGATCAGTCAGACACGTGTGCCAGCGAGTTGGCTGCCACGAGCTCCAACAGTCTGCGGCGTCTTGGCAGTGAGTGGAGAGTCCCAAGGCTCGCCCTTGATGATGCACATAAGGAAACTTCCGCGATGCATTAGCTAACGCGGAAGGTGAGCCTCTGTGAGTCTGTGAATAACAGATTCATGCGCCCGCAAGGATTCGCATTTCAATCAAATGCCGTTGGAACTTAGTTGTCAGAGTTTCTCGTACCCGCACTGCCGTGCAGGTGAATCGCAAGACCAAGGCTGTCTGGGCAAATGGTGACACATCGGCTGCCCTTCATGCGCTGCATCCCGTCCATCACGAGTGCCCAGGTGCCCAGTCGCAACGAGTGCGAGAGGCGGATGGAGAAGCGAAACCCCTGGCCAGTGTGGCCGTGTCTTGGGGCATGATTTCGGACACCCGCGTGCTCTTGGCGGCTTCGCGGCAAGTCTCCGCCTTCCTTGCCTCCGCCGCCACTGCCAATCCAGCTTCAGCTGCCAAATTCTATAGCGAAGGAGAATATTGACTGAACAGGCCGCACTGATCCTCTGCCACGACACGGGACAATCATTTGATATTGCTCTGGCCATCGCCGTTCCTAGGCATGCGGAACGCCGTGCAGTTATATAGTTATGGGGCCTTGGAAAACCTAAAGATCGCGAATCCGTGAACCAAGATTCTTGGCTGGACTTGGCGCCATGGCGATGCATGTGGTGCAAGGGCGCAAAGGTCATATGTACCTCGTTGAAGAACCGCGCACATAATGTCTTCACTGACAACGACTTTCATATCTATGTGTTGTTACACCCGTCACATCGCCGCCCGGACTGAGATTCGTTCTCTTTCAGCATCATGACCGACCACTCAGCAGTGAGGGACGCCGAGAGCAAGGAAGGCGCTCTGCGGAACCCATTCGCAACTCCACAGGACACAATGGCCGACATGCCCGCTCTGCCGAAGCCTGTTCTTCACAAGAAACATCGGACGGACTCGGACGACACAGTCATCAGCAATGCCACCACCATGGTCGACGAGCCAGCAGTCGTGATCAATGAGAAGTCGGGATCAATGTCATCTATCGAGAGATCCACCAAGTCACCTTCGCGCTCTGTCGATGTGGGCGCCAAACGCTCCTCAAGAGGCTCAGAACGCAACAAACTCCCCCGGAGCAGCCGTGATCTAGAGAAGGGCGGCGCGGGCCCACGAAGATCGCGCGACCACCACCACTACTCCAGCGGATCTCGCAGGACATACACAGAGCAGGATGAGGCTGCGGAGGCGAAGCGGATACAAGAAGCAAAGGCGCTCAAGATACTGCTGTTCCTTGCCATGCCCTGTGTGGCGCTTTCGTTCCTCAACGCAATCTGGACCGTGATCTCCCTGATCATCACACTGTTCAGCCAGCCGGTCCGGTTGTGCGCCCGCCGACTATCTTTCGGCCAGCAACTGGGTGGGCTCCTCGGCCCGTCGCTCAACCTCCAGCTGAAATGCATCTACACACCTTTGCCGCCGCACGCAAACGAGGACACCACTTATCACCCTTGGATGCTCGTGATGGTTCAACTACTCTCCCCGTTTCTCAGTCTCGGCGTCATGATCGCAGCCTGGGTGACGGCGGCGTTCTGGATTTCCTCTCTTGTTGTTGGTGACCCCACCGGTCTCGATCGCCGGGATGACGGCAACGATACCGTCTTGGCATTGCGAAGGTTCTGGGAGAAATGGCTTTATCGGAGTATTCGCGACGAGTGATGAGATACCCACTTTTTACTGCAAATTGTTTTGGCCGACCGTTGATCATCGCAGCCGTTGAGCACGGCTTGAGACGACAATGGCGAGCTCCTTAGCGCGGTGCAGGAGGCGTTGATTTTTTTGGGAATTTGGCATCGCCATTGTATTGTAATTCTACACCTTGAAACATGTACTCATGATGTAAATTTTCCAGCTCAAAATTGATTGTGCAATCTCGCTCCAACCTAGTCTGCCCAATCTGATGAAAGTGTTTTGTGAGCCTGCTCGACTTCGAGGGTCAGTTCACGCGCTGTCCATTTTACCATCGAAGCAAGTATTGACATGAGTCTCAAAGTGAACATAGTTGACATTGGGCGTTCCTACCACTCTACTTGATTCTCTTCGTAATAAGTGTCGAAATGAGTCACATACAACAAGACGATGGAAGACAGGACACCATGATGATTGTACTTCACAAATATAGTTGTTGCAATCATATCCGTTACACTGAGAATCCTGTGTCGGCTATAACCTTAGTTGCGGGAATTTAGATAGCTGGGTGGCTCATTTTCACATAAATCTCACGTCGACCTCTCCATAGCCTCCCACCCGAACGCCGATGCAACGGAGATGATCAACATCTTCAGCGTACCAGGAAAAGCCTGGGCAAGCGCGCTCTCCCCCTCATCTTGCAGCGGGAAATGCACGCTCCTGCCATGGTATGCACAGGATACAGAGGAGTTTAGATCCGATCGAGCCGGAGACCTAAGTATTGGCAGCCGCCGACGACGGTGGCTTAAACCCAATCAAGCTGCAAGCTCATCTATAGTTCCAGGTACTCTGTAAGTTCACGTCGAGACATTGTATGTATTTATGTCAGAAGGACCGAGTACAAGAGGAAACGATCACGGTCAATAATACATCCAGAGGAGCTCTGTTCTAAGTTTAGTCTCGGCGGTCAGCGGTATCTTGACGATGCACCTTGAACATCATCGACTCGGTGATGCTGTTTGACAAGGCGATCATGCGAAACGATCTTTACAACGCGATTCCATGACAATACTCAACGGTGTTATTCCATAGTGTAGCGTGAAAGAATAAAATAAATGCTACGTGAGACGGTTGTGAGAGATGTATGGACGAGAGGTTTAAAGGGATGGTTCCACGCAATGGCTTGACAAGATCATTTGGCGGCATGTCGCCGCAGCAAGGTTCGTCTGCGCACGCTTGCAAGTATTGACCGATGGCAAACTCTATGTTCCTCGTCGACTCGTTGCTATACTCCGTACTTTACAGCAAAACGAAGAATCGTTGTTGTAAAGTGTAGCGGCTCGCATTTTCTCGCTGCGCTTGTCACGCTTGTCTCCCGCCTGCGTCGTCAAATTCCACTAGCCCTATCCGGACCAACACCCGCTGGTCCGACAACACTTCGCGACTTTGCCCGCCCCTCCCCTGAAATGGATTGGATCGATGCACCATCGATTCACATCCTCTGGGTACCAAAAAGGTTAAAGCTCTCTGACGGGGAATCGAACCCCGGTCTCCCGCGCTTGTTCTTCGACTGAATGACAAGCGGAAATCATGACCACTAGACCATCAAAGATGAGATCACATGCACTGGGATCAGTTTGACCGACCGTGGATGCAAGGGAAAAAACTGCAGCGTACAGATCTAGAAGGAACGGATTCCGACAACGATTATTACGGGGTTTAGCACAAGCCCCGACGATTTGATTGCCGGACAGAGAGATATTTTTACCAGTTGGCTATCGTGCGATTCATTTTCGCAAGTGAAGGTCTTCCTACGGATGCTTCAAGATCGTTGATGTTGTTCGGAGAACAGGAAGGGGCTCGCGCTGCACAAGCCAAACTGCATGGCGCCCACGGCGCCAGCTGGATGCGACAGCAGGTCGTCAGCGGGGCAACACCAAACGGGTAAAAGTCAATAAACATGGTCTAAGCCCGAAGCGGGAGGATGTTACCCTTGACAGCTGCGGTCCTCTATCGCACAGAACAGCTGGGGAGCCTCTGCTATAGTGAGGAACGTCTACATTTCCTCAAAGCTCATGTGAACATCGTGCACGCCGGAGTACTGCTTGCAAACAAGCACTGACGACACTGCGCGACAACAACATCAGTAAAGCCACCTGCGACTCACGCTGAGTAGGTACGTCGTCTCACACGACGAGCGTAATGTGATACTGTCAATTTACTAACGCGTTACGATCTATAGGCTTCACGAGCCTCAGAACACGGCACGATGACCTCCTTCATCAACACAATGTGCGTAAAACCATTCCGTGCTTCCGGACATGACGCCAGCCGGCTCGACGTCACTTCAGCGGCCGATATCAAAGAGAAGGGACCTGGTGATCGGTTCGGCGGCGTTCGTGAAGAAGGCCACACTTGACGATTGCGAGCGTGACGATCGAGGAGAACTCGAAACTCAGATGCAGCTTCCGGGCAGGCCAAGCTGATATTACTTCACAGCAACAATAATGCCCGCACACGACAAGGCGCATCATTCCAGCCTCAAAAAAGAGCCAAGGGTACTAGCAGCTGGCAGTTGAAACAATTCGCAGAGGCGACGCTGGGCAGTGGCAGTCTTCGCAAGGTCGTACAACTTCCTGAAGGCGAGGACCGGGACGAATGGCTTGCTGTCAACAGTGAGTCGTGCTCGTGAAATTTCCGGGATACACAGACATGGCCGCTGACATCATACGCAGTCGTCGACTTCTACAACCAGATCAACCTGCTCTACGGCGCCATCACCGAGTTCTGCTCGCCGCACACCTGCCCGGAGATGAAGGCGACGGACGAGTTCGAGTACCTCTGGCACGACCCGCCCGCCTTCCCCAAGCCGACGCGCCTGCCCGCGCCGACGTACATCTCGCACCTGCTCACCTGGACGTCGAACCACCTGTCGAACCCGGACGTCTTCCCGACGCAGCCCGGCGTGCCCTTCCCGGCCGCCTTTCCCCAGACCATCCGGACCATCTTCAAGCGGCTGTATCGCATCTACGCGCACATCTACTGCCACCACTACGGCGTCGTACGCGGCCTTGGCCTCGAGGCGCACCTGAACACCGGCTTCAAGCACTACGTGCTGTTCGTGGAGGAGTTCGGGCTCGCGGATGAGAAGGGGAGCAAGAAGGGGGAATGGTTCGGCCCATTGGGTGAGCTAGTGGAGAGCATGCTCCGCAGTGACTAAGTTGGAGACGAGGGAGGGAGTACTACAGTATGGACGGTGTTCTGCGGGGATGGGTTCTGGTTGACGAAAGGGTTGTGCATTTCGCAGGCGTTTTTGATTTTCGTCGTGGTTGAGATGGCCATACTACCGGAGGTTGGAAGTGGACAGAGGATGATGGCCTGGCTACCTAGCACGCAAGCCTTCAGCACGCACATGGAAGCCTAGCTGCTTCCTCGCGCATCTGGCTCTCGACTTCATTAAGGAGACACCAAAGCGGAGAATAATGAACATATTGTCACTTGTCGTCACTCAGACCCCACGCGACGATCCTAAAAAGGGTACTGACACATGTATGTGTCGCTCCATTCCACTGATGTCCATGAGAGGCTCCATGATTCAGGAGAGACGACGCGATGCTGCATGCAAGCAGCCGATCCATGGTTCTCCCTCGAGGTGTACGTTAGGTTTCACCAGGGATTTGTTTCTCCCAGGCGTGGTTCCGCGTGGGATGATCCACGCAAGGTTTATGTTGGATCTCGGAACACGTCTGTTGTCAGTTGCATGATTCTATGTTGGCCCTTGGTGTCTATTGCCAACAGGGTGGGGAGAGCATAAAAATTTGGTCCACAATCGCTGGAACGCAATGTGCAGTCTTTGAACGTGGAGGCCATGCATACCGGGAGATCGCAGAGCGATCCTACCCCACAGCGTGAAGTCCAGCAAGAAATCAGGACAAGAAAGAAGAATTCGGACCGTGAGGAGGTGATTTCTACGATTTGCGTCTTGCGACACGAGGTAGTGGTATTTCGCTTTCTCTGTATGTATTTGACACAGAAAGGTAAATTTCCACCGATCGCACAGTGTATTACGATTTTCGAAAGAGGAAGAAAATCCTTCTGCTCTCGGATGCTCCGAACCAAGAATTGAGATGTGCCACCCGTCTGCATTTCGCCGCTCCCCTCTTCCTCCTCCGCGACACCGCAGTCAATCCGTTCTTTTTCCCCAATATAACATGCTGAATGATGCTGGAAACACTTCCGAGTGCTTCTCTGGACAAAAAGACGTGCAACCCGCTCCTGACTTGTTGAGCTGTGTTGAAAAACGAGATTTGTAATAAAGGAAATCGAACAACAAAGCCGCCGCCAATGCCTCGCTGAGTGACGTGTCTATTGCTGAAACTCCGTAGAAGTCGTGTTGGTTGACGGAGCTGTGCTCGCTTGGAAGCGTAGAGTCTCATTGCCCTCTGCCGGGCGCCCCATCAAAGCAGCAAGGCAGCAGCGGCTCGGCTGACTACCGGGTGATGCTGCTGCGCTCGAGCGCCTCGAGCAGCTCCGGCCGCTCCTTGAGGAGCTCCTTGGCGACGCGATACGGGAACCAGCGGCGCACGCGCTTGTGGGCCTCGGGCCAGGTCTCCTTCTCCTCGCGCACGCAGACCTCAAAGAACCGGTAGAGGGCGCGGGGTGCGAGCACGCCGTACTTCAAGATGGCGGCCTCGGAGCGCGTCTCCGCGATGTCGCCCAGGTCCTGCTCGACCTTGCACTCGATGCCCGCCTCTTCCCAGGCCTCCCGGCACGCGGCCTCCTGCTGCGTCTTCTCGTCCGTTTCCCAGCCGCCCTTGGGCAGCACCCAGCCCTTCCGGCTCGAGCTCTGGATCAGCAGGACCAGCGTGCGGTCCGCCGACAGCGGCACCACGCCGGCCACGAGGCGTTCGCCGTTGGGGCCATATCTGTGGGGACACGTGACCAGGTCAGGAAACGACGTCACAGGCATTGATCGCGTTCGAGGTGTCGGTTGCGGAAGGTATGCTGCGATTGCAAAGGAACTTACCTTTGCTTGTCTCGTCCGACTCTTGCTTGCATCGATCGGGGCGCGTGCCCGTCTTGTGCCATTGCTGGGTGTGGTACGGATGAAATTTTGTCACTCCTTCGTTCGGCGGTCGAAGCGGGCTTCGGGAGTTACAGGCCGCAGCCAAATCAACGGAGATGATGGAGGCACGCGAGCACACGTGTGAGGATGACGTTGACAGTCGCACCTACACCTTCGCAATCGATTGATCGTTTCAAATCACTCGAAGAAGGAGCGGAAGGGCAGTGCCAAAGGGTAAGAAAGAAAGACAACTCGTCAGAACCGACACGGCGGATCGTTGGAGAAGGAAGAAAGATGAAGGGAAGGCTCACGTCCGCTGACGATGCAGTTGCGGACGAGCGTCTGACCGAAGGAGGCAGCGAGAGCCTCGCGCGTAAGTTGACATTGTGAATAGGTCCGCGGGTCGCTCTGAAGGGGGGAGGACGGCCAGGGAGAAATAGCAATTGTCAAACGCTAGTTTGCTGAGGGCCCGGGCGGGCACGTGAGCTACGACGGGAGGCAGATGGGCTAAGAAAAAATTGGGGACCGCAGCAAAGGCAGACAAGGACCGCATCGAACACCCGCGCTGCTTGCCTGCTGGCTACCTGGCGGGTGTGTCCATCGTGATTGACGTGGCTGCCGTGCTAAACAAGCAACCCGTCCCCCGAACGGGTCCGAGTGCCCGGCCGGGACGGGGTGGCGGGACTGGCGGCCAAGGGTTTGGATGCAAGAGCAGGTGTGGAGGGCAATCCCTTCCTCCTGTACGGTCATCGCGGCGGTGATGATTGACGCACCCCGCTATTTCCACGACAGGCCGGTTGCTGTGCGATGGCAGTTGGGTAATAATTGCCTTCGGGAAGGGTGGGAGTGTCAGGAAAAGTGGGATGGGGGCGGAAGGCGACGCCATCAAACTAGCACAGAGTTGAGAGTGTTGGCGGCGGCGGGTTTTTCTCTCTGGCAGATGGGCGGCGGCCCTGTCACACTTCAGCCAGCCCGGAATTTCATTGAGATTTGAACGGGCGGGATCAGCCCGTCCGCAGGCGCGCGCACACTGCACAGGAACCGTCGACCGCCGTCGCGGGTCGGTTTTGATTACCTAGTGTCACCTCGGGGGGTCGAATCGCTCCAAAGTGCACCATTCGAGGGGCTGCTGTCAAGCGTTAGGCAGCTTGCACGGCGATCCGTCCCTGCGCGGCTCTAAATTCGAGGGTTCGACCTTCGAGGTCCGCCTTCTTGGAAAAGCGTCAGTCGACCATGTCAGGTTAATAAGCTGTTGGCGCCATCGTGATCTCGATTTCGTTTATTCACAGACGGCCACGTTCATGGCTGCCATTATCCGCTGACATAGACGAGATGACTCAAGAGAATCGGCCGTTGTGGTCAAGGTACCTGTGGCCGGCGTTTGCTGGCAGTTCTTGAAGTGAGCATGCAAGTGCAGTTGCAAGCGGTGGGTTGGTCGCCGGTGGCCGTGGCGGCTCAAGAGAGAGTGGGAGGCGCATGCGGATTTGCTGCTTGCCCGTCACGAACGTGGCCATGTGAGATGCCCGCATGTAAGTATGTATTGTATCTTCTGCTGAATCTGCACCAGCACGCTCGACGCTACGATAGAGTAGCTGCACCTGCCGCCCTTCGCAGCAATCACCCGGCAGGTACCTCCATGCTCTCTTCAGGCTGGAATGTTGTTGTCCCGTCGTGCACTCGGCATCTGCACTCTCTTCCAGGATCACGCAGCTCCTCCCACGCTGCCTCGACGTCATCCGCGAGAGATACTGTACTTTATGTACAGTACCTTGAAAGTCAAACTGGCCACACCCACTAGTAACTCCCAGGTAGCTGGCGCCTCAACATGGGTGCTGAAGGCAAGCATCACCTGCATACAACTGGCGTTAAATTCCTGGAATTCACCTTCACGAGCGTTCAATATGCCGTGCTCGGTCAAATAAGGACCATATCACGAAGCTAGAAATCATCAGACCTAATTTTACGAAATGAACCACTTCATAGACTGTAACTCGCACGACTGATTCAGTGTGCACCAAATGATTCCCGTGGTATTGTTGCCCCAAGCGGCTAGACGGGAGCTCACCCGATGCGTTGTCGCAATCCCTGCTCGTTGCGCCATCACTCCTCCAACGCAAACCACCTCCCAGGAGCCGACTCCACATTCACTCCGATCTAAACATGTCCTGTAACTCACTGCCGACAATGCATTCGCTTACTTCAGCTGCATTATTGGCTGCAAGGTTTCCACGAACTCGCGCCAGCTGCGGCGAGCTTTTTCAGCTCTCGCGGCTACAGTACTCCCTCACGATTCTTCACGCGTGCCTTAGGCCGTCCGTCTGGACCCGAAGACACCTGGGATACATCCCACCTTTTCTCACGTCGCGCCCGCCCGCACTGCCTTCGTGACCACCACGACGCTACCATCAGCCGCTAGAATACTTCTCGTCAGGACGGCCATCCTGGTATTGGTGATTCTGCCTATTTCTTCTAGCCTCGGCGCCCCTAAAACTAGACAAGTCGCCATCCTCCCTTGTCATGCAGAGCAACGGCGGTAGCAACAGCAGGCCCGCAGCCAGCGACGCCGGTCGCCGTGGCGGCGATCCAGATACTCCTCAAGATGGAGCTCGATCTCTCCTGTCGCCTATAGGTAAGCTCACCTCTGGCAATCCAATCGCCATGCTGCGTTGCACCGCGTGTTCTCTTGCTGCTGTCCAAGCCAAGTTACTTGTCTGGGACAAAGAAAATCCTTGACAATGTGCTGCTTCCCACTGCCGTTATCGGGGATCTCGTCCTTGCTTCCTCTCTCGGCTCACGTCATCCATCGCGAGAGATCGATTGTATTGTCCGTATGCTGGTTATAGAAACAACAGGCTGAGTATTGTTTTTCATTTCAGGGTACCAGAGCGGCGATTGCGGATATTGCAAAGCAGAAGACTCAAGTCAGCGAACTCCCGATTCTCGTGCGTTTCATTCTGCCGCCTCTATTGCCTCGTCATATTCCCCATTTGCATTTCGTCATCTCGGCGGACAACATCCCGTTCACCGCAGAAATGTCTGTCGATTAGAAAAAGACACCCTTGATATGATTGCGAATTGTGACATAGCGGCCATACCATACAGTCGAAAGGCTAGTCGCCTAGTCTGACTTGGACAATGCAGGTGCCTCATATTTTGCCCGATCGCAATCCTTGACCCCCAAACACTACCAGGAGCTCATGGACCGAGGGTGGAGACGTTCGGGGTCCTTGTTATACCTTCCTGACGTGTCACGGTCTTGTTGTCCGCACTATACCATCAGGTATCTAGGCATAACCCTGAAAGATGTTTGCACGGCAGATCGTGTTGACAAGACAGGCTGCCTGCGGCAGAATACAAATCCACTCGAGATCAACGGCAGGCGTTGAATCGATGGAACCGATATGTCCTGGGAGAGCGGTATCTCCAGCAGGTCAAGATCAAGTATCCGAAGACCAAAGAGTATGAGACGGTCATCGATTGATCTAAGATGCATTGTATTGACAAAGAACAGGGAGAAGAAACGATCAGCAAACGAAGTCGACTTGGCTCTGACAGTCCACGAGGCCGAGCGTGAGAATGTCAAGCCCGATATAAAGCCAGATCACGACTTTCTCGTGGGTCTTGAACACGACGATTACACGGAAGAGAAATTCGCTCTGTTTCAGAACTATCAGCAACATGTGCACCACGAAGGTCCTAGTGACATAACAAAAATCGGGTTCCGAAGATTCTTGTGTTCATCGCCAGTACATCGGACCCTCGACAGCGATGGCAAGCAGCTCGGCAGCTTCCACCAATGCTATCGACTTAATGGCCGGCTGATCGCTATGGCTGTCCTAGATCTCTTACCGCATGCCGTCTCGGGAGTCTATTTTATCTATCACAGCGACTTTGAGAAGTGGTCCTTCGGCAAGCTCTCCGCCGTTCGAGAAGCGACGCTTGCCCTAGAGCAGAACTACCGCTTCTACTACATGGGCTATTACATCCACAGCTGCAAGAAGATGCGCTACAAGGGCGACTATCGGCCCCAATATGTCCTTGACCTGGAAAATCTGCAGTGGGACCCGCTGGATGACGCCATGCGGGAGGTGATGGACAAACGCAAATTCGCTAGCATGTCGAAGGAACGGGCACGGATAGCGAACGAACAACAGGGAATTTCCGAAGATGAAGAAGAGATCATGTATCCTGATCCACAAGACGCTATGGGCGCGGTGAACGGCGGCGTTGCGCTTGTCGAAATGAAGATCCCGGGCGTCCTGACGGCCGATCAATTGCACGAACAAGTTGATCTGGATACGTTGAAGATCTATTTGGGCGAAAATATTCCCGTCTTTGAGACACAGGTACGTAGAGCCCTCGAGTGGCGCTCCACCTACCCACTTCGAGGTCTTGTTCGCTGACCGTGCCAACATCACAGGACACAAATGGTTGGGAGTCGCGCACAGGGCTATATCCTATCATCGCAGACCTCGCGGCGACGGTGGGCCCGAACGTGGCTCGCGAGATCTGTCTTCACTTTAGCGTCGGCTCGTAGACATATCTACCTACCTTAGCTCCGAAGCATGAAACTCTTGGAGCAGCAGCCGCCCCTCTTCCACCACTCCTTGCCTCCTGACTGCGCTCTTTCCTATTTGAGCATTATTCCACCACGCCTTGTCCTACCGCCCGCGCAAACCTGCATTGTCCCCCTGCAGAAAACAACCATCATCCTCTGTACGCGATCTGCGATCTCATCCCCTGTCCCTTGGCGGCGATGTCTCGACAGCTGCATGACTGGTGGGTGTTTTGACTTCACACCATGGCAACATACCATATCACACCGCGCAATCCTTCCAACGACATCACCTCATATGCCCTCCCACGCGGCCTGCTCGTGTGCTCCCTTTCCAGATATGCGCATATAGGAAATGACCCCTCGACCACCCCGCGGGCATTCTCCAGGGCGAGAGATCCGAAATGGGACGTGCGCGGCCGCGAAAAGCTTCAGTCTCCTGCATCCGGCAGGAAGGCACACGACACCACCACGCCCCAACACCAACCCAGCCCTTTGCCTTTCTGGAGCTGCGGCGAACCGCGTACCCGCTCGCTGCCCGCTCGTACCTTTCCAACTTCTGTTCTCATAGCCGTCGCTGCAGTCCCAGCCCGCGGGATTCATCGCGCGGGTTGAGATCGCGCAAAGGACTGCGCCGCTGCCCGTCGTCCGCATGCATGTATCGGGACTATATGCATCTCGCCACGGGAGGGACGTGCGCGCACAACAGTGAGATAGATGCAGTTGATCATGAGTTGGCTGACCATCCCGCGCGACCATGCATGGTCGTGCGGTGCTTTGCTTCGGGGACAACATACCACTCACTCCCTGCTCACGCGGTGGGGATTTAGGCTCGCACCCGTGCACCAGCCTCTTTATCTCTATATGTTGCAGCAGCGTGTCAGCACGATTGCAGAATTACCATCGAGATGACCATAGACCAGTCCCTGTCCTCGTCCTCCAATTCAATCCAGCTCCAGCTCCACCCTTCCCTGCCCGCGCCCACAATCCGATGTGATGACACCCCGATCCTCTTGCAGATGCCAGGCAGATACGCGCATCTGCGACTTTCATTCCGCCCAAGTGACTCACAGCAGGCCATCCCGCGCCTGCGCACCCGCATGCAAATCTCCATGCGTACGCGATCGGATGTGCGGGCATGAATACCCACCTGGAGGCGAGTACTGGAAACGTCCGTGGGAGGCGAAGGCGAGGATCCACTTCGAGTCAGCGCCTACACATTGTACGGCCGGGACTCTGGTGCACGCGAGCAGCAGTCGCTCGACACATGCATCTGTGACTACAGGACAGGTTCTTCTGGCCTGTTCACAGTGTGCTGTTTACTTACAGTAGTGGATAGACTTGCCTGGTCTTTGTTCCAATATGGCTCGATTGCGAGGAGATCATGCTTTTAACATATAAGTGATCATGTCAATCACGTCTGCGACTTTGATCTATGCTCCCTCTCTCTTGAAATTGGCAAGGCGAGACGTGAGGTCGTACTTGAGAGACCAGACACGTGCCAGAGTGGTTCACGCGACCAGCTGCATCGTCAACCATCTTACCACCGTGTGCTCAGGGTCGACCATATTGGTCCTCACGGAATTCGCCTAAAAGCAACGTGTATCTCCTTCGAGACACTGCGAAATGAGTCTTGAACGGTAGAAAATGAACAAATAAGGTATAATTTTCAGGACCATAAGAATCCATATCGATTAGCATTACACGCGTGTGGCCGGGGAGATACGCATCAATGCCAAAACCATTCAGTACAGCATGACTTAAGCGGCTTTTCCACTCGTCCATGCCTCGTCAAACAGCCGTGCCGGTTCTGTTACCTCTTTCGCACAGACAAAAAAGCCAAAGGTGAACTCGCATGAGTATCAACAATAGAACAAGGTCGAATAAGATGCTAGTCGCGGGTATCACGCACTCGTTTCAGCGTTGATCTTGTTCCGAAGACGTTCTTCACAACGTGACAGGGCTGCATCTTCTTGTTTCCGCAAAGTCCGGGCGCGGAAAGAGCAATGCAGCCAAACTTTGACACGAATTCGAGCGGCGATTGCTGCCAAAATGGAGATCATCACGATCGGCTGTAGCATCATGACAAACGCTTGCGTTCACCACGAACAATCCTTCACTGCCATAGACTCTTATCGCGTGGTCAAATCGTACCAAGAGAACATTCATGCGCACGCGGCATGCGTCATCAGAGGTAGGTAGAGCAGCAACGGTATCACCGGCGGGGTCTAGGATTCCCAGAGTCGGACAAAATCCAGTTCAAGGTGGGCATCACCATGGTCACCATACTTTCAGCGATCAGCACGTCGCGCGAGGCTTACTGGTTTCCCGGGGTGGCGTTCTGGTTGGCCTGCGCCTGCATGTTTGCCATCTGGCTGGCGTACCACTGCGCATACCATTGAGCATACTGGTCATTTGTGGCTTGGTCACTCGGGGCGGCTTGTTGAGCAGGCGTCGGCATCTGGAACTGCGGGATCTGCGGCGCTGCTTGAGTGGCACCGGCGGCGGCACCATAATACTGTCCAAAGTTCGGGATGGATGCTGTTTGCTGTGCTTGTGAGTACGCGTCATACTGGCCGGCACCTTGTTCACGAGCGGGAATTCGACCGGCTGCAGTGTCACGCTGTCGCACAGTTTCCACTTTATCCCAAATGATGCGTTCAGCATCCTCTACTGCTCGCGCAGTTCCCGAGAGATCGATGTTGCGCACGACATCTGGAGGCTTCGGCTGGTTGACGTTGATCTTGCAGCCGGACGATCGTTGCATGTCTTTGATAGTCTCGCCTCCTTTACCAATGATCATACCGACGGCCTCGGAAGGCACGCGGATGGTCTTCTCAACTTGGTCGCGACCGCCAGCGCCAGGTCCAGCACGGTTTGGAACATTGTTGCCGGCGTCAAAGCCTCGATCACGGATCGCAGCTACTCCACCTGGGCCTGCTCCTTTGTTGTCGCTTTCAACAATTTCTAAGATCAGCGCCTTGGCGATTGCAGTCGCCTGTTCGCTGCCAATCAGGTTGACAGGGCGCAGACCGTTGATACTCTTGTTCTCTCCAACAATGTTGACGTGACATCCGCTCTTTTCTTGCAGGTCCTTGATGGTCTCACCGCCACGCCCAATGATGAGACCAACCGTCTTGTCTGGGACCATGATCTGCGTACTAGCCTCGCCCTCGCGCAGAGCAGGAAGGTTGACTTTGGCACGTCCTGGCATGCCGGCAGTGTAAGCACCTTTGTCCTGGGATGTTGATCCGCCATTCTCGTCGATTATTCGAAAGATGGCTTCTTTCGCGCTCTCCCTCGCCCTGGCAGTTCCACTAATAGTGCACTGGCGTTCGGTGACGTGAGAGTCCTTTGCCTGGATAAATTGCACCCGAGCACCAGTCTCCGACTCAACTTTCCTCAAGTTCTCGCCGTTGCGGCCAATGATCAATCCCACGAGAGCTGATTTGACTCGAATTGTTTCCGTATCGTTGTCACCCCCGCGCGATCCAGCATCGCGGCCGCCTCTGTTTCTGTCTGGAGAGGGAGAGCGGCGGAACCCTCCACGTCGAGAATCCTCGCGGCGCTCATCGCGGTAAGGATTAGCATTGTATGAATTGCGTCGCGGAGAGCGTGATCGCGAGCGTCGGCCCGACAGGCGAGGATCGTGTCGTGGCGGAGTCGCTATATAGATGTTAGTCACCCAGAAAAGCGCAGCACATGCACCGCGGCGGCATTCGTACCTGAATGAGAAATCCCGTGGTCGGCCGCGATCCGCTGAGCCTTGGCGATGGCGTCTGCAATGTTCATCGACCCGCTACTCACGGGCTTGATCGCGCTCAGGTCCACGCTTCCGGTGCTCGAGGGCTGGGGCAGGTAGCTGGGAGGTTGTGCGAGGTGACTAGGCGCACCAGGAAGCGCTCCAGGCGGATAGCCCGGCGGCAGCTGAGGTGGAGCAGCTCCCAAGTTCGGCGGAGTGCCAGCTGCTGGTTGCTGTGCTATTCGTTTGTTAGTACACTTTTCGACGACGCGCCAGAGTTCGTTCCCACCAAGTCTCGCAAGAATTTGCGAAATATCGGGGGGCGGTTGCGCCATCTTGTGACCAATTCGATTGCTCGATGCGATCGTGCACGAGCGCACAGGGGCTATTTCTCGAATAAATCCAAGAGTTTCAAGAAGATGCGATCAGTTGCGCTCGCTGAGGAAAGGTGTTTGGAGAAGAGAATGAAATCCAGATTCTTGGTCGCGAAGCTCGTGATGTGCAGATCCAGAGCGCGGCGGATGGGCCCGATATTTGACACTAGTGTTTTTTGGGATATCTTATATAACGAGGCTGGCATGCCGCCTGCCGCCCACCTGGGAATGTGATTCCATGCCTACAGTATCTCGTCTCCGTCATAGAATACAGGAAGCAGTGATCACCCCACCTATCACATGCTGAGCAATGGCGAAATAGCTCGGTGGAGTTACTACGCTCGTCACTTGTGATTGACTGCAATGGCCAAGAACACCGCCATTATCGTCGGGATATCCGGAGTGTCGTCCTCTGGTAAAACGACATTGGCACGTTTACTCCGCGACATCTTTCCAAGGTCGTACATACTCCATGAGGATGATTTCTACAAGAATGATTCAGAAATTCCGGTCAAGGATGGGCTGGCCGATTGGGATTGTCTCGAGTCTATCGATCTGCCCGCCTTCGAACGAACTCTTCAACACATCCAAGAGACTGGCCTACTCCCTTCTGACTTGCAATCCAAGGAGGACCAAAACACAGTCGGTAAGGTTGATCTGGACTTGACGCTTGCGGAAGACCTCAAGTGGCAAGCAAGCAGGTGGCTCTACGCCGATGCGCCTCCTATAGCAATCGTGGATGGATTTCTCCTATACTCTGAAGGCATGAGATCTGTGCGGGAACATTTCGATGTCAAGATATTCCTGCGCACCGCTTTTGAAACCGCGAGGGCTCGTCGCGAGGCTAGAACTGGCTATGTTACACTCGAGGGCTTTTGGGAGGATCCACCAGGTTACGTTGACAAAGTGGTCTGGCCAAACTATGCCAAGGAACACGCCTTCCTCTTTCAGGGCGGTGATGTCGAAGGCGAATACAACGAAGAGGCTCTAGCAGCACTTGACATCAATGCCGTGCCTAAGGCAGCGCAAAATGATATGTCTGCATGTCTGCAGTGGGCGTTTGATGTAGTGACCGGAGCTCTTGAGCAATACACGAAACGCAGACCTGCACCTTAAAATCCCAAGGATGTTCACGAACTCAAGCATTTAGCTACCTCTCAGTCCGTGGGTGAACCTTGTCTATAGTGCTGCAGCGTCCGCGACAGCGACGCGTGCGATTTTCTTGAGCTCCACCTTGTGATCGGCCTCACGGTATGCTTCGATATGATCGAAGCCCTCAGTGATCTCGATCGACAATGTTTCATACCCTTGCTTGATGATCTTGCTGACCTCTTTTGGGCTTAAGTGCGAAGTCTTGCTTTTTTGTGCCTCGATGAGTTCCTGGTAATGTTTCGAGGCGCTGATGAGAGTGTTGATTGCACCTGGCCCCCCGTCCTTTCCAAGCTGGTAGGTATCTCGGAATTTGACGAGTAAATCTCCTGACTCCACTAATTTGTAGAATAGATCATCATAATCGGAGGCGAGAGGAACAAAAAATTCGCCGCTCGTCAAGGCGAGTGCCAAGAGATCAACAAGGGTCTGAACAAGTTCTGGCGTTCCGATCAACGACTTCAGTTCGTCTGCATAGGTCGTGAGAAATTTTGTGAACGACAGCAGAGTCCTCCATAGCTCGTGCCAGTGATAGTAGAGCTTATTGCGTGACTTGACCAGAAAGATCAAGATGCGGCTAATGACATTGAGAAACTGCAAGTAGAGTTTGGTGTCAAGTCGCTTTCTCAAATTGTGGTTGATTCCATCGACCAAGGTATCGAGAACAGCCGAGATGTATGGTCGCTCGCCTTTCGGAAGTGTGAGATAAGGAGCTCGCTGTCGACAAAGCCGCACCGTCGATGAATTCTCGCATAGAAGCTTGATTATTGAGTGATCTTGCACCAATATAAGCAAGATCAGGACTGCCAGGTAGGCATATGATGATGCACGAGGTGTGCGATATGCATGCTGGACAAGGTATGAGGTGAAACTGATTAGATTACTCAACGGCGATGGCTGCGTCTTCTCGTTGGAGGCAATGGTGACGAGGTGCTGGCAGAATAGCTTGTTCGCGAGGACAAAGTCGTAGAGCGTCAATAGTATTGCTGCTTCTCGGCCGGGTCTAGAGTAGACTTGTCAACACTCGATATTCGCGTCGTATGAGAAAGTCGGCACTCACTGCTCAGAAAACAAAGCTTTCTGCTGCTCTTCCGTCAAGCTGGGTGCAGAAGGTTTAGCCCCTGCGATGGCACCCAAACCGACATACGATAAAGTGCTGCCAATACTTGATGCCCATCCGGCAGGCAAGTCATCTAGGATAGCCACGTAACGCTCGCGTAGTAGTGTCGTATTCCATGATACGCTCCAAACGACTTGCGTCATGGTCTCTTCGTTGACGAAATCGGAGAAGCGTACCCGATATTGATTGTGGACCTCAAATTTGTTGTAGTTGGCAAGTAGGCCGGCGAGCAACAGTGGCTCCGCGGCTTGAAGCGCATTATCCAATTGATGTACCAACTGTAAAGTTAGAAGAGTCCAAGACTGTTCCAAATCTTCAGTCAACTTACCTTCATCAGCGCAGGAAAGAAATCTCGATGAATAAAGTACGAGACCAGCGCCGTTTGGTAGCCACCGGAAACCACCGCAATGGCAGTCCGCACTGCCTTTTGCCGGAGAACCACTATTATCCTCAGTCTAGGCAAAATCAATGATCTCGGGGGACTTACTCGTTGTGCCATCTTTGATAGCGAAATCGAGTGTGGTGACAAGCTCTGTGAAGATCGCATCGACATGATCCAGACCCGCGAGCACTTCGATCAGGTCGGAGCTGGAGTTGGGGAACTTCTTGGCCAGTATGACCGTAAAGAATACTGTCAAGGTCTAAGTCATCAGATGGATTGCTCGAGACCAGACTTTGAAAGTCTTACATCGAGGGCGTGCTCGTCGGTTGGAGCATTTCCTTCCTTCGCGTGGGCGACTGCTTCCAACAATAATTGTTGTGGTTGATGCTGTGGTGCGATCAGAACGAGGCGCAGTGCGGTGACAAGGTTCAATTCTACCTGTAAATGAAGCAATGTGTTTGAATCGGTGTTGTTCAAGATGTCTCGTAATGCCGCGGGTTCTGGCTTCAGCAGGAACAGGGTCTTCCAGAATCCCTCCGATATCTCGTCATCTTCAACTTCCTAATTATGCGGTCAGCCGGCACAGCACATTGAGTCAGCAAGGCGCAAAGAGGTATGAGCATACTGTGAATAGTCTGCGGTACAGCTCCACCACTTTGGGTTCGAACACTTCCGGCCTAGTTTGCTGCGTGAGAGGAGAGTCCAATGGGTTCGCAGGTGTGAGTGTGCCCGGAGATAGCGATGCAGCAAAGGAAGGCCGATGCTCTCGCATTTCTGGCCGCACCGCAAGCCGCTTTGGCTGCGCGCTCTCCATCTCGGTACCAAAGATTGGCGTATGCTTCGGATGTACGAACAAACGACTACTTCGATTCGGCCAGGATCCAATCCACACTCGGAATTTCAGAATCGGGAGACCAGCTGTTCGGAAGTGAGGCGCGGGGTGTTCCTCCCCTTGCCGCAAGCCGTGGCGCAGCCCGAAGCCCAAACGATGTGCAATGAAAGTTCAGCCGAACTGCCTGGATCCCTGCCCTTCTCAAACGCGATTCCTGCAAGCCTCCAGATCCGCGGACTTTAGCACTTGACGTCATGCGGGATCAATCTAGATGTTCAAGATTGCAAGTCGCATGCTTCTTTCGAATGCCACACAATCCTTAATGCTGTGCTTGAATATTCGTTGCGCTCTGAAGCGATTACAGTCTAGTCAGATATTGCGAGTCACTCGCGAACGTATATCTGACTGCTGCGGAGGTGATTCACATCAAGTCCGCAATGTTCTCCAAAGTCAACGTGCCGTGGTCCTCAGCGACCAAGGATGCCCAGAATGAAGCATCTGAAGGCGAATCGTTGACTACGGTCCTCGAAACGACTGAACAACGAAGCTCACTGACTCTGCTCGTGGCCGATTGTACTGAAGCGATGCGACAACAGATTCTGGACACATTCGACGCACGACAGACTGCCAAGCAAGTCAGCGAGATATCAGAGTTCCAGGATGACAGTGCTGCGATTCCGGAGGCGAAGCCAACAGCAGCAGATCAAGATAAGCTTGCGAAAGAGCTCGCTCAACGACAACAGGAAGTCGATGGGGCTGAAATGCAAAGTCTCAAGGCAGCTGCCTTGAAGCACTTCGACGACTGGCGTGATGCTGTGATTCAGCGGGTTGGCGAGGTTGTCAACACACGGATTGCGCCTGAGACGCAACCCAAACCTCAACAGAACGAACCATCGGCTGAGCAAGCAGCTTCGCCGATACGATATCAAGAGCCTCCCCCTTACGACGACAATGTCGAAATAGCACTCCAGAAGCTCTACCCTTCAATCGATAACCCACTGAAAAGTCTTCCAGAAGATAAGAGAGCACTTATTCTTCATTCTGTGCTCCTTCTCCTGCTTAGTCTGGAGAACTATCAGGCCCCGTCGCGAATTCTCTTACTACATCTAACGACTTCACTGAATCTCCCGCTCCATCTGACTGCCTTCGATGAGAGCAAAATCGCACGCGGCCTCTTGACTGCTGCTGAGAACATGAACGCCGACGAAGAGACGAAGAAGAAAGCAGAGGAGAATCAGAGCAACAGGAAGTGGAAGGTTGGTCTGGCAGGCGTGGCAGGCGCAGTACTCATCGGTGTCACCGGCGGTCTTGCAGCGCCTCTTCTCGCTGCAGGTATCGGCAGCGTCATGGGCGGCCTGGGTCTCGGTGCAACGGCTGCGGCTGGTTATCTAGGTTCGTTGGCAGGAAGCACGGTCCTTGTGGGGGGTCTGTTTGGTGCTTATGGCGGCCGTATGACCAGCCAGATGATGGATCGATATGCGCGAGAAGTGGAAGACTTTGCCTTTGTGCCAGTACGATCGCACCACAAACCGAGAAAGATCGAAAAGGAGTTCACCAGACTACGAGTGGCGATTGGTATCAGCGGCTGGTTAACGGATCAGAAGGAAGTCTATGAGCCTTGGAGAGTGTTCGGCACTCAGATCGAGTCTTTTGCACTTCGCTTCGAGCTGGAAGCTCTGATGGGTCTTGGAAACTCGATGACAAGCATGATCAAATCCGTCGCATGGAGCTACGCGAAGTCGGAAATTATCAAACGCACTGTTTTCGCAACTTTGATGGCCGGGCTGTGGCCACTTGCGCTGCTGAAAGTTGGTCGCATCATTGACAATCCTTTCAGCATCGCAAACACTCGGGCGACCAAAGCTGGCGCGGTCCTTGCCGATGCTTTGATTAATAAAGCTCAAGGAGAACGACCAGTGACGTTGTTCGGATACAGTCTGGGTGCCAAAGTCATCTTCGCTTGCTTAAAAAAGCTTGCCGAGAGGAGAGCATTCGGTCTAGTCGAATCGGTTGTCCTAATCGGCACGCCTGCTTCGTCTACGTCTGCAGACTGGCGAGCAATTCGCAGCGTTGTTTCGGGCCGTGTCGTCAACGTTTACAGCACGAAAGACTACATCCTCGCTTTTCTCTACCGCAGTCAGAGCATTCAGCTCGGTGTGGCTGGCTTACAGGCCATTGAGAATGTCAAGGGTGTGGAGAATGTCGATGTCAGTGACATTGTCAGTGGTCACACGAGCTACCGTTTCCTTAATGGCACTATTCTGAACAAGATCGGATTTGAAGATGTTGATGCAGAAGAGTTGGCGTTGGAGCAGGCTGCATTGAAGGCTCAGGAAGCAAAGGATGAGGAGGAACGTGCTGAAGCGGAACAGAAGGAGCAAGCGCGAGGGACCGCTGGCACTGAGCACGACGTCTCGGATGACACGGTAAAGGAACTGGAGGAGGAGATCCAGAAGAAGAACGAGCAGAGCTACGTATGTGATGATTTCCTCGGAATTCAACTAGGCTGCGATTGCTAATCTCGAATTTTTAGGTCGGCTGGGCTCAAGAGAAGTTGGTTCTTGCTGGCTCAAGCGCCAGCAATGCATACCAGAAGGCGACTTCAATGTGGAAGCAACGTCAACAGAATGCGGCTGGCCAAGCACCTGTCGACACTCGGTCCGAGGCCGACAAGCTGAATGACGAGCTGAACTGGGACGTCTCTAATCTCAGTATCAACCCTGATGCTGACGCACCTGCTCAACCACGATCAAATGCTACCTCCAGTAATCAGACGCCCGATCTGCTTTCATGATGGACGGGGACCGTTAAATCCTCCACTTTACGGCTCGAAAATATTATCTACATCAATCTATTACCAAGCCGTGATTTTAATGGATGGATCGTTGGTCACCAAGAACGTTGAAAGGTCATCGTGCATTGATGGCGACTAATTAACAACAGAAACCCTGTACTATTGACCCTTCGCCACTTTCATGACCCATCAGTCACATCGATCATTCTGTTCCGCCCTCCACAAAAGCCGTATGCAACAGTGTCTCCGACGAGCTATCAATCTTGAGCTCGTTTCCAGGCGCAACAAAGAACACTGCACCTTCATTCAACTCATAAGTGCTTCCGGCGGTGTCCATTTTTGCGCTACCTTTCGTCACGAGCAAAATGCTAGGGCCGCCGACAGCAGACAGAACCTCTTGCTCTCCTGGCGCCAGCTCGGTTTCGAGCATGTCGAATTCGCTCATGGGCGGAGCAAGCAATCTTGTCTTTCCATTATGTCCCCGAGTATATGGCCGCGGCTGCAGGATGCACTCATCGATTGAGTGTGGCGCGAAGGTGAGCGTCGAAGTAAACAACTTGGCATTATTCCTCTCCGCCCGCGGGCAGAAGCCGGTATTGAGAACGTTGTCGCTCCGCGCCATACATTCTATGATGTCTCCCGAGAGATACGCATGGATTCCGTCTGCCGGGATGTAGATGCTCTGGCCGGGTGACAAGACAAGATAGTTCATGGTGATCAGCGCGACGAGAGTACCAGGATCAGCTTCCGAGTACTGCTCCGCGAGTCGAGGCGCCAGTCGTGGGATGTAACGATTCTTCCCGAAGTCGGACTCTGGCAGAGAAGTGATGGCTTTGTAGGTGGCCTGGATCGTGCCATCATCGGCCTCCAGCATATTCTGCACGAGACCCTTGAGTTGTTCATGATCAAACGATGAAGCGGAGCTTCCCTCAGGCAGGAAGCGTTGCAAGGCCTCGAGTTTCAGAAGCTCCGCGATCTCTTCAATCGGTTTGAAGCCGCAGAAAGCCTCAAACTTTGAGAGAGCTAAAGCAATCTCCGGTTTATGGTTGGAGTCTGTGAAGTTGTCCGGATCCTCTTTGTGCAGCTTCGCTGCAAGGTCCTTGTTGGGATGTACCTGCAGTGGTAGCGCTTTGCTGATGGAGAGGACCTTTGGAAGGAAAGGGAGCTTTGGGTGGCCAAACTTCTTCAGAATTTGCTCGCCGACCAGCTCCTTCGGGTGTCGGTCAAGGACATCTTGAAGATCTTCGTTGGTCTCTGCAACGTATGACTTCAGTGTCGGGTATGTCCCCATCCACATCTCAGCGTAAGGTTTCTGGTCGTCGATCTTGAATTCAGTCTGCGGGCCATCACCACCCCATCCTGGCTGCTTTTCACAGAGTTTGGCAGCTACCGATTCCGATCCCGACTTTCCCCAAGGGTAGGAGTTGCAAGAACATTTCAGACGATACACTGGTGCCAGCTTCGTCGCCATTGTGGAGTCGAGCAATGCAATGACCCACGTGTTTCAGCGAATCTCACAAGCTCGACAAGACCGAATCGTTCTGGATCACACGAATGTTAAAACTGATAGTTTTGGCTGACAATCACAAATAAAGCTGCTTCGATTGACTGATGAATGCGTGGTGTATCAAATGAGGGTGGAGACTCTTATTATGTACTATAAGACGGGGAATCAGGCCTTAGTATTGAGATTCATTGCAATCCTTACGTTGATCTTGACATGCGTTCATCGCTACGCTACGTCCCTTATGCTTTCATGACGTGCCACAGCCGTCATACTTTGGGGACCCGTGAAAGGCAAGCTCATCAGATGATGTGCCGAAATCATACCGCTCATCTATGGCGATAAGATTGATCCGTGTGAGAGTGCGATCTCGCGTCGGAGGGTTTTCCATTATGTCCCTTCTAGAGTGAATTGTCCCCAGACGAGCGTCACGGTGGAAGTGACCACCAAGGTCCGCACAGGGCATGTATCTTATTACCCCAAGGACAAAAGTGATGGCTAGACACAGAAGGTTTGCCGAAATGCCCTCGAAATTCGATAGCTTATCGATAAGCTGGGCCGGTGGCACGCTGGGTAAATTTTCGAGGAAATTGTGGGGGACTTGGAGCCCGAGTGCAGAGTCGAAGATCCCAAAACCACCGAATATTGCACAGCGATTGCTCTTGTCCCGCGACCATCAATCTGGCCAGCTCGCTCCCATTCCGTTTTAAAGCCGGCGGTGACGGCAATCGCGCCGCGAACATGGCGTCCGTTGCCATTCAACACCACCACCGTTCGACTACCAAGACCGATCACAAGCCATTCAAAAGTCGCCACGCTTCGAAGTCGGCACTCAAGAATCAGGCCAAAGGCAAGGTCGAGGCGTTCGAGCGAGGAACCCGCAAGACTCCGCACCAACAAACGATGTCGAAGCTGGATCGACGAAACCAGGCCAAGCAGCGCAGACTCAATCACCATGCGAGAAAGGAAGAGGAGGGGTCTGTCTTCGCTGGAAGAGATGGTGCACCCAGAATCATTGCGATTATTCCACTCTGCAACGATGTAGATCAGAGCAAGATTGTCGAGTCTCTCAATGCGAGCGTTGAGGTCGAGACTGTCCCTCAGGTCCAGGCACAGCCCTGGAGGCATGAGATCCCACGGTTCAAGCAGAAGATCCAGTACTTGACACCACAGCGCGATCTCTTTCAGTGCTTGGATGCTTGTCGGGTTGCAGACTTTGTTTTTTTCGCTCTCAGCGCCAATGAAGAGGTTGATGAGCAAGGCGAGCGCATCCTGCGGTGTATCGAGTCGCAAGGTGTGTCGACGGTCATGACTGGGGCCTTCGGTCTGGAGACCATTGAGCCAGCCAAGCGGCGACCAGACGTGCTAAAAAGTCTGAAGAGCTTTATCATCCATTTCTTCCCTGCCACGGAAAAGGTCCATGACCTCAGCAACCGCCAAGATTGCAGCAATGTCATGCGCAGTCTTTGCACCTTGATTCCCAAGGGCATTCACTGGAGGGACGACCGTAGCTGGATGTTTGTCGAGGACTACAGGGTCGAGGGTGATGTCGCTGTTGTTACCGGCGTCGTTCGTGGAAGACATCTCAAGGCCGATCGCTTGGTCCAAGCTGGCGATCTCGGTGATGTGCAGATCGAGAAGATCGTAGCTGCGCCATTGGCGTCAAACATAAAGAAGGCGAAGCCGAACGCAACGGCCACCATGGAAGGGGTTCAGGAGGACCAGGTTCTTGAGGAGCCCACAGAAGATCACGATGATCTTGCCGAGCTTGCACCTGAAGAAGTTGCAATGAACGACGCTGGTGCTGTGTCTGTAGCTCCATCCGAACGGAAGGGCGTTTTGCTGGACGACCATCACTACTTCGAGGAAGACGAGAGGGATCAACCTGTTAAGCCGAAGCGTCTGCCTAAGGGAACGAGCAAGTACCAATCGGCTTGGTACCTTGGTGAGATGTCCGATTCGGGCTCGGACATGGAAGATGTTGATGACGACGATGAGGACGAAGAGGGCGAGGGTTACTTTGATTCTACTGGTCTGGGACCAGCGGATGGCCACTTCGATGCGGAGATGCGAGAGCCGACTGAATATGGCGGCCCCTCGGAGTACCCGCAGAGTGAGGCGTTCCTGGACCCTGCGCCCGAGGAAGAGGCCGATCAGCTTGCAGCATACCGGAAGCAGCGCCGCGACGAAGCAGAAGAGGATCTGGAGTTTCCTGATGAGATCGAACTTCACCCACAAGTGCTTGCTCGAGAACGCCTTGCCCGATACCGTGGTTTGAAGAGCCTGCGGACAAGTAAATGGGAGACTGAAGAGGACAAGCCACACGAGCCTGAAGAATGGAGTCGATTGCTGGAGATCGCAGACTACAAGTCCGCCAAAAACCGTGTCCTAAAGGAAGCCCTCGTCGGTGGTATCAAGGCCGGTACGCGCGTTAGTGTGTACTTACGTGCACCAGGACACTCGGAGCAGGAGAGCCGTCCATACGCAATCTTCTCCCTGCTCAGACATGAGCACAAGCGTACTGCCATGAATGTCTCCATTTCACTTTCCTCGGAGTACCCCGCTCCCCTGAGAAGCAAAGAGGAGCTCATCCTGCAGTGTGGTCCACGACGACTCGTCATCAATCCATTGTTCAGCCAAGCTGGAAATACTCCCAACAATGTCCACAAGTTCGATCGCTACCTGCACCCTGGACGGACAGCTGTGGCAAGCTTTATCGGTCCAGTAGTGTGGGGAAGCGTTCCATGCTTGGTATTCAAGGCGCCCGCTACCAGCAAGGACGGTGATGCCATTGAGGACCTCGCGCAATCGATGAAAGAGAAGTCATCTATCGCTGATCTGGACTTCATCGCTACGGGAACCGTGCTGCCACCATCAACCAACCGTGTCATCGCCAAGCGGATCAACCTCACCGGCCATCCGTACAAGATCCACAAGAAGCTAGTCACAGTGCGATATATGTTCTTCAATGCCGAGGACGTGGCATATTTCCGCGCCTTACAGCTGTGGACCAAGCGTGGACGCAGTGGATACATCAAGGAGGCCCTGGGTACTCATGGTTATTTCAAGGCTACCTTTGATGGAAAGATCAACCCTCTGGACTCCGTCGCAGTCAGTCTGTACAAGCGTGTTTGGCCAAGGCCAGCGCGGACGTGGACGCCTCGTTCGGAGATTACGGGTGAAGATGTTCCACAATTGATGGAGGTATCGTGAACAAATGACGCAAGGAAATGACCACATGGTCTTGGTAGATTTCAAATAAATGATGACTCTTATGACGACTGCACGGTGTTTTGAATGCATGAGCAATGATTTCAAGCCTCTGCTAGGGTTAGTCGACTGTATAACCCTAAACACCATTCTCATGTAACCCTAACCGACCCATCTTGCCAACCTCCCTAAGGACGACTATTGTGTAGAGAACCTGCTACACTGAAATTGTATGATGATCTATCTTGAAGAAAGATTCGAAGCATTTCGCACCATTCAAACAGTATTGACGTTGCAGATCTATTCGGTGCGGTTAGAATACAATGGCGTTGTCCGTCAATCGTTCAAGACGCAACAGACTTTGGGATTGACCTGCTAGGATAGTCACCTTCATCTTAGAACGGCATTTATGTGACGGTTTTCGTACTCTTCTCGCCTTTAACACATGGTATCTTGCAAGTATTCTATCCATGTATCAGATCAAGTTAACAAACTCGGCAATGTTCAACAGGATAGTTGCAATCGTCCGCAAAGCAAGGATAATCCAGCACAAAACTGGAAGCTCAATCGTATACTCAAGTAATCGGATCCAGAAAAGCATCGGAGACAGCACCAATCGCAACAGATAGTCCTTCCACGTGAAAACCGGCCGGTGGCCTCTACTGTAAGTCGAATCGACCACATCGAAAGGTAGTTTGGCGCCCAAGTGCTCAACAGCCACCTGGATACCGCTGGTGAAGCCATCTTCATGGAAGCCATACTTGGTCCAGGCTCCGCAATAGCTGACTCCACGCACGTTCTGAATCTTGTGGAGCTTCTTCTGAGCCATGACCGCCTCGGCAGTGTAGAGTGGATGCCTGTAGTGGAATTTTCCTTGAGTGAGCTCGGGTTCTGGCTCATGATCAGGGTTCATGGTCACCAGGACGTCACCAAATGTCTCCACTGGAATATGTTGCAGGATGTTCATGTTGTATGTAAGACTCACACCCGCGGGGTGTTCTTCTTTGGACGGCGTTGAGTTGACCAGGTAGTTCCAGCTCGTCCAGGTCTTACGGCGTTTGGGCATCAAGTCCAGGTCGGAGTGCAGGTAGCAGACATTCTCCGAAGTTTGGAATGCAGACAGGATGTCGAGCTCTTCTTGTGAGACATACTCTACGCCTGAGTGGGAACCGACGACACCTCCGGACTTGCCCTTCTTCTTGCTACTCGAGCTCGACGAAGACTTTTCCGGGCGCGATCCATGCTTGGAAAGGAGGGGTAGAATCTCATCGCCGTGACATGCGAAGATGACGTGGTCGAAGGTGTCGACTTCGATCTTGCGTGAGGCGCCCTCAATCCACGAAACAGTCACGTCGCCCTCATCTCGCGTAGGCCGCAGGACATTAGCAACCTCACTCGAGAGGTGGACATGCAGCCGTCGCTTCGGGAAGCTCTTCAAGACCGCGTCAATATATCTTTGGGCACCGCCGGGAATCGTCAACCATGGAGGCCGTTCGGCGATAGTGGTAAGTAAATGATGGTTCCACATAAATCGGATCAAAGTCAGGGCGGGAAAGTCGAGGCTGCACTTATCAGGAGAGGTGCTCCACACTGCTGCAGTCATTGGAATCAAGTAGTCGTCGCGGAAAGATTGCGAGTAGCCTTCACGATCCAGGTATTCGCCAATGCTCATCGTCTCGAGAGTGCTTTGGGGTTTCGGAGAGGATTCATCGTCATCTTCGTCGCCGTGGTCCTCCGATTCAGCCAAGATATCGAGAGCGAATTGGTTGAAGCGCACGATATCGAAAATCATCCGCCAATGCTCAGGACGAAATAGATTGCGCCGCTGAGCGAAGATGCCTCGGGGTTCACCTGACCATTCGAAAACACCGTGATCGCGGGAAACACCGAATGTCATCTCGGTGAGCGTGGGCTCAATACCGACCTCCTCCAAGAAGCGAATGAAGTTGGGGTAAGTCACCTCGTTCAGCACGATAAATCCAGTGTCGACATTGGTGGTCTCTTTGCCAACCTTCCACGGCTGAGTGTTGGTGTGTCCACCAAGTTTGGCGGATTTCTCAAAGAGATGGACATCGTACCCAGTATCCTTCAATGCCCAGGCGGCGCCGATACCTGCACAGCCACTTCCAACAATCGCGACTTTGGTGCGTTTGTCGCTGGCCCTCTTCTTGGAGCTGTTGGGCGCATCTTTGCGCCGGAAAAGATTCATGTTGTCTTCACTGGCGCGTCATCTACAGTCAGACAATGCAGTGGAACGGTCTACAGCAGCTTGACAAGCATGAATTGGTGCGCAATTGCTCAGGGCACGAAGCCAGACCTTGAGATGTCCGTGTATCCAAGTTTATCCATGAAGCTCAATTTCGGCTGCATTCTATGACGACCGTTGTATCTGACAAGCTCCTCCGCGGGCGGACCGCGGTTGAGCGCGCCAAGTTTGGGTGAGAAATCTAAATGCCTCAGGCGGCAGGATCCCGATAATCAAGGTTATCTGGACGAGATCTTTCGTCAATCGCGTTAGGCAACTAACAAAGCTTCAGTGATACTGGAAAGGTGTAACGATAAGACGTTGTAGCCTGATAGCGAAGGCCCCTGTCTCTGGTGACTGGCTGTATTATCCTGCGTGCACTGGATCGGCTTCTGCCTCGTCTATGCGCACGTGGCTGGTGTCATGAGGCGGCGCAATCCGACCGCAGCGTCACTCGTTCCAGCACAGCAGGTAGCACCACTTGCGATTCATCTTACACACCGTCTTTGTCTTGATTTGCCTACGTACTCCGTACAAGTCTGAAGAATTCTCGTCTTCAACTCCGAGCCTCGACTTTCGCACACAACACAGATACACACCATGTCGAACCCTCTGGATACCGAAGCTGGCTCCGAGCTGTTCAGCAACTATGAGGCCGAACTGAAGCTCGTGCAGGCCGACATCTCTCAGAAGCTGGACCAGATCCCGGAGTTGTCTGGCGAAGCGCGCAAAGCTGCTGTCTCGCAGGCAGAGCGCGCGCTTGAGGAAGCTAAGGAACTGCTGGACTCTATGCGACTTGAGAAACAGAACATTCCGCAGAGCTCCAGAGTCAAGGTGAACCAACGGTTTCGCAACCATGAGACTGACGTCGATGCGGCGAAGAGCAAGCTGAGGTCGCTGCAAGAGGATCGAGCGGCGCTGTTCGGCAAGCGCTACACAGACAACCCGACTCAGGATGATCAATTGGAGCAGCGTCAACAGCTGCTCAGCGGCACCGAGAGGATGGAGCGAACAAGCGAGAGAATACGCCAAAGCCAAAGAATAGCAAATGAGACGGAAGATATCGGGAGGAACACCCTCGCGGACTTGGGTCGTCAGCGCGAGACGATGGAGAACACGCGTCGGACTCTGCTGGAGAGCGAGGGTTACACAGATCGTAGCAACAAAACCCTGAGGGGAATGGCGCGAAGGTATATACCGAGATTCTGGTGAAATGATTACACACATTCTGGACTAACAGCTTCCTAGAATGGCAACAAATAAAGTTATCACGGTCGCAATAATCACGGTCCTGGTAATCCTCATCATTGCCGTGATTGTCAGCAAGTTCCGGTGAACGCAGCAGCTGGTCGAGGACGGAGTTTCAAGGGTATGAGAGTTGCGGTTTTGTACTCATAAATTAATTTGTGACACGGTGCAGAATATTAACAATACGATTTTCAGTTGGCATCGAGTCTTCCCACAGATGTCGCTTTACCCAAGTCGTACGGGTCGTCTACCGAACAGATACCGAAAGTACCTAGCCATTTCAGTACGCGGAGGCAATGAAGAAGTATCTGGACGACCCACCACGTGTGGCTGTCGCCCCATGCGTGAGCGAAAGCCTGGAAGGCTTTCTCCTTGGATACAACTGCTCGCTCGGCTGAGAATGCCTCATGCTTGCCACTCTCCAGTACCTCTCTTGCAGCCTTGACCTCTTGACTAGAAAAACCACACTGGAATACGAATTCAGTTGGGCAGAGCGCCTGAAGGCCCTGAGCTGCATATACCAATGCGGAAGGTCGTGATTCGGTTTTCCAGTGTGTCGCGCAGAAAGTGACGGTCAGATGTCTCATCGGTTTGTCCCGCTCTGCGAGGACGGTCTTGATCCATCCCAAGAGATTTATGACAACACCGATCATCTGACTGCTGCTTCCAACAAATAGCGTCAATTGCAGTCGGTCGACAGTCTGTAAGACGTTTGTATATTCCTCCAGACCGCAAACCCGAACAAGAATCGATGTCGCAGAAGTCGCGGATGCCGCGTGATCCGAGTAAATCATCTTCAGCTCCGTGCGCGTGAGCAAGGCCACTGAGGCCTCTGCATATATTTGCTTGCAGACTAGGAAAATGGCCGGGCATCGTGAGCCCTCCCCTTTCTTCCGCCAAAGGTAGACGTTTCGATCGAAGTAAACCGAACGAGGTCGCAATTGTGGCGTCGCCTCCTCATAGATTGCAAATCGGATTTCCAACGGGAGTGAGAACAAGGTAGCTCGAGCAGTGTCTACTTCTAGACCTGGGATTGGGGTTGTTTGAGCCGGCGTCAAAGTTTGTTCAGCCATTGTGTTGGGTATTCTGTCGCTTTTATTGGATTGATGAATATGATGCTTGGATTACTTCCTAGTTGCAATGGACCTCCATATAAAAGCGTCTTCATAGTGCTGCCTAAGTCTCTTGCTGGAGCGTGGATTTCTTGTTGGCGGCCTCGGTGGCGCTACGTGTCGTCTCAAAGCATCACGAAACGCATTGAATGCAATGCATTCGAGGAGGCAGACCATTATGGAGTGCTTCTGACCGAATCCTATAGGTCTTGTCATCATCATCATCATCATCATCATCATCATCATCATCATCATCATCATCAAACGGAAACGGATATGTTCTTGGATACTCTGGCGCGCATCGTTGCTTTTGGCTTTGATTGTGTCTTTGATACACTTCTCGAAATCAAAATTATATATGGCTCTCACTGGATATGCCTTGCACTAAATCGGCATTGTTTCTTATGCCTGCTCGTATGAATGTATGCTCCTCCCTGGTGCGGGATCTCATCGCCTGGACAATGTTGTCCTAGCGGCTGCGGGGATGTTTTCAGCTTCTTCAGATAACCTTAACTTGACACGAGCAACCATGCTCATCAAACGCAAAGAATGCAGCAATCTGACGAATGTGACAAGAAGGACTCTGCATGCATATTCGCAGCGGGTTTCAATGCCTTTGGACAATTACGAAGCACCGACAATGATGATGTTGCGAATTTCAGCGCCCTGGATGTCCCGCTGCTGGACTTGATCAACGTGGTGTCCATTTCCTGGAGCACATTAGTGCTCCAATCAGGCAACCGCCTTTACAGCAGAGGACACCAGAATTTCGATCATCACTTCGTTGATCACGACAGTCGCGTACAGTGCATCGTGGATCACAATGGTTTGGTCGCCTGTCTCGATAATGCCGGTCAACTCTTCGTTGTTGAGGCACAGGAGGCCGACCATTCGGTGACCGGTACCCTTATACAGAAATCTACAAGAGGTCGAACTGCCTTCGGCCTCATAGCGGGGACAGATACCGGGCGAGTTGCGGTAACATTCCGTCAAAGCCTTGATGATCGGAGTTGTCACATTCTAGAATTTGAGACGCTGGCCAGCTTCCTGAAGTATGCTGACGGGCTCGAAGCTGGGTCATCACAACCAGATGCCCACCACGAAGTACCTGGCCGGCCCAAACAGTTGGTGAGCAATTCTGCAAGCTTCCTACTGCTCATGGACAACGGCGACGTCTACTCATGGGGAGATCCTCGTCACCGATCACTGGCAAGATCGGTGATAGGACCCGAGGTCACACCCGCAGATAAGCCAGGCCAAATCGATGCGCTGGGCGGGTTGAAGATCACAAAGGTCGCCGCCGGTGGATGGCTTGGCGCCGCACTATCATCTGACAATGCGCTTTATATTTGGGGTGTAAACTCTCCTGGTCATTACGAGACCATGGAAATCTTCAGGGAAACGGCACCCGGTGAAGTTGTGCTCGTTGAGGTCGGAGACGATAGCGAAGAACCACCAGATATCATAGATGTCTCGATTGGTGATAACCATGTGGCCGTCGTATCCTCGGACGGTAAGGTCTATGTCAGCGGAGAGAATGGCAATGGTCAGTTGGGTCTTCCGAATTCACAGCTCTTTCGCCCTAAGTGGACACATGTGAGAATACCAGGTATAGCTCAGGGTGTAATGTGCGGTTCTCATAGCACGTTAGTGAAGGTCCAGGAATCCATGAGCTGATGATGTAACATGGTACGGAATTCTAACCGCGACCATTCTCCAGGCAGTACAGTGGAGCTATGTGCCTTTGAGGCAGGCCTATGCCCAAATAGGTGGTGTTAAGTAGCAGTTGTATGACTTCAATCCTCAACATCCATCATCACAGAGTAAAATCCCAGGACGGGTGCGGAGTAGCTGACGACGATTGAATGATCAATTTCGACTTCGACATCGTTGCAGTGGCTGACGAAACAACGGCAGCTGGCGGCTAAGTTCCGCATTCCTCCATGATGATCCCGCATCCCAGGATCGCTCAAGCTTTCTCCACCTTCCGTCACTCAGATAATATCTGTGATAATTTACTCTTCAGCGACCTCGATTCTGTACTCACGAGCGTTTGTGTCGACCATATTCGCGAGAAAAGATTTGATTCTGCGAATCAACTTCCAACATGCCGATAATCCACATCGTGCTCTTCGAGTTCAAACCAACCACAACACATGCTCAGGTGGAAGATGTACGTTCTTGTTACTCAACGATGATACAGGGTGACAAGCTTGACACGTTTGATATAGGTTTGCCGACGGATGACCGCGCTGCAAGATAATTGTGTCCACCCTCAAACGAAACAACCTTACGTGCGATCATATGGAGGCGGGAGAGACAACAGTCCTGAGGGACTTCAAGTAGTTGAGCCCACACCGCGCAGATTTGCGCGTACATTTCATGCTAATTGCAAAACAGGGCGCTTACACCCATGGGTTTGTGAGTGAGTTTCAGACCGAAGAAGATCGCAAGTACTACCTGGAAAAAGACCCGGCCCACCTCGAGTTTGTCGCAAGCCTTGATGGCATTATTCAGAACGTCAAGGTTATAGATTTTGAGCCTGGAAAGTTCTGAAGACCGATCAGGTCCCGTGAAAACCAGACATGGAGACTACTCAATCTAAGCGCAAGATCTTTCTGGGTCTGCTCAACAAGCAGCATGATCGAGATCGGCATTATAGACAGTAGTAGGACTATGGCCGGGTGCGTATGTTCGCATCTATCTTCCTGCGGTTTAGCATGGCCGCACAGAATTTCGCTAAAGCGCAGCAGCTTGAGTGATTTCTCGTTGTGTTCGTCTTTCGGTTCTCGCGCGAGCCTGGAATCGTATGCTCACAAGCAAAGTGATCGCACCGGGCACATGCCGTACTCCAGAGACATTCCCTCGTGTCGACAAGAATTCCCGCTGCCGCTATCATGATATGCTAAATGATTCGCCGCACCCACATTGCTCCGCTACCGAAAACGTTAGCATACCTTCAAAAGTCATAATGAAGAAGACTCACTTATGTTGGGGTTCTTAAAAATGAACCGCGCGCTCAGTTTGTCTTCAAGCCAATCCATCTCGCTGCCGATTATGCTAAACAATGCTTTACTGTCTATAAGCACTTTCACTCCGTCTTGTTCCACAGTCTCGTCAAATGCGCCAGCTGTATCGACGTAATCTAGATGGTATGCCAGCCCACTGCAACCTCGATTCTTCACACCGACGCGAATCAGCTTCCCTTCTGGCTGTTCGAACAAGACTCTTAATTGATCCACAGCCTTGGGACTCAATGTGATTGGTGCTTTGCGTGGCCGTAGCTTGCTCTTCTTCGGTTTTGTTGTGGTAGTCGAAGCACTTGATAAGGTCTGTTCTCTTGATGGCGTAGCTGCGGCAAGGCTTGATTCTTTGGGCGGCTGCGAGGGAAATGATGCGTCGTTGCGTCCTTCTGAGGACTGCTGATCGAAGGTGGCAAGGGTCGACCGGGATGGAGGGTTTGTGATTTCTGAGACCTGGGGTTGAACATTGGTTGGCGGTGGCATCTCCGGATTCAGCGTGTGCGGCCGATATGCTGACTCGGTCATGAGCGGTCGCTTAGCGGACTGATGCTGGGGTCTGAAGGATGAAAATGGACATCGCTGCGCTCTCAGACATCTTGCGCATTGCGAGGTCGCCACAGGCTGTGATGCAAGTCGAAAAATGTTCGCTATTGATGGTCCGGATGCTCGTAAACTCGTCATGGTGGGATTGCGCTTTCTCTGGCTCTGGACTCGCCTGTGGAATATCTTCCGTAATTTATGTCGTAGGAGCGGCGAAGTGAAGGAGTGGCAGCTGCGCACAGATTGTTAAGCGGATACCTCGTGGTGATCGTGCAATGAACGACTTCGGCGGCATGACGCAGCAACAGCCAATAGACGATGCGGTTGGTAAGCGCACTTCCTCCGCCCTGGGTGGCCACGGTAATTCTTCGGCATATGTACGCTCCAGTCATCGGGCCCGTGCGGCGCAAGCAGCTTGCGTTTCGTGCATCTCTAGCGATTTTCGCGTCTCCCAAAAGCTTCATTGGCAGTTTGCGTACAGCTCATCCGGACTCATCAATCTCGACGTCACAGAACAACAATGGCCGAGAATAATTCCACAGTTCAGATTTCGGAGGTGCGCCAAACGAATGCTAGGGAGAATCGCACCGCGGCACATACCCACATCAAAGGACTTGGCTTACGAGATGGGCGCGCGGATCCTACTTCGCACGGGTTCGTCGGTCAAACCGCAGCTCGCGAAGCATGTGGCGTGGTGGTCGATTTGATCAGGGCGAAGAAGATGGCTGGAAAAGCGATTCTGCTCGCGGGCGGCCCAGGCACTGGCAAAACAGCTCTCGCTCTTGCCGTAAGCCAGGAACTCGGCACCAAGGTGCCTTTCTGCCCGATGACTGGAAGCGAGGTGTACAGCGCGGAGGTGAAGAAAACAGAGGCGCTCATGGAAAACTTCCGACGCGCCATTGGGCTGAGGGTGCAGGAGCGCAAAGAAGTTTACGAAGGAGAGGTGACGGAACTGACACCGGAAGAGAGTGAGAATCCGCTGGGCGCTTATGGCCGGACAATCTCGCACCTTCTCATTACTTTACGGAGCTCAAGAGGAACGAAGAAGCTGCGCCTTGACCCGAGCATATACGAGGCGATCCAAAAAGAGCGCGTTCGGATAGGCGACGTCATTTACATCGAAGCAAACACTGGCGCTGTGAAGCGTGTTGGCAGATCTGATGCGTTCTCGACCGAGTTTGATCTCGAAGCCGAAGAATACGTCCCGATCCCCAAAGGAGACGTTCACAAGAAGAAGGATATTGTGCAGGATGTCACACTTCACGACTTGGATGTTGCGAACGCCAGGCCTCAAGGAGGTCAAGATGTCATGAGCATGATGGGCCAACTCATGAAGCCACGGAAGACTGAGATCACCGAAAAGCTCAGGGGAGAGATCAACAAAGTCGTGAACAAGTACATCGACCAGGGCATCGCAGAACTTGTTCCCGGCGTGCTTTTCATTGACGAGGTATGTCAAACGTCTGTAAGCTAACGTAACCTTGCGCTCACTTATAAATCCAGGTTCACATGCTCGACATCGAGTGCTTCACTTACCTCAACCGCGCTTTGGAATCAAGCATATCGCCGATCGTGATTCTTGCATCCAACAGAGGCCAGACGACCATCCGCGGCACAGGATCTCAAACTGCTAATGATCCAGGCCTTGTCTCTGCGCATGGCATACCCCCGGATCTTCTTGCCCGACTGTTGATCATCCCGACGCATCCCTACACGCCAGCTGAGATCCAGACTATCATTCAGACCCGAGCCAAACTTGAGTTTGCATCTCCAACAGCGCCTCAGCTTGCCGATAATCCTCAGGCCCTCAAGGCCTCAGCTGCGTTAACTCCTGACGCGCTTGAAGCACTCACGAATCTGGGATCGACGGTTTCACTACGGTATGCTCTGCAGCTGCTTGCGCCTTCAAGCATCTTAGCACGAGCGCGAGGCGACACAAACATCAACGGCGGTGATATTCAAGAGGCGACGTCATTGTTCTGGGACGCCGGAAAGAGTGCTGGAAAGCTCAGAGAGCATGCGTCTCAGTACATATCTTGATGAACAAGAAGTGATAGCCTCGCAAGAGAAGCGTACAAAGCCTTTATAAGCGATGCAAGCCACGAGGCCGACCATTATTTCACCCAGATTTTGCCGGAAGTATCGCCTGAGCGAAACCGCTGGATTGATCCCGGCAGTGCGAGCATACACCAACGAGCCAATTCGCCTTGCGACGACAGTCATCGCACCGGTTCAAGTGAATGGTTCTATCGAGTAAGAACGATTGTGCCCTGCGCACGGATGGACGAGACAATCATGGCGCAACAGGTACCGGTCGAGGACATCAATGAACTTCATACATCGAAGCAATTGATGACATACGCAGCTAAGTAGCAATAGTACTGAGATGAAATTGACTCCTGCTTCGCAACCAGGGTCCGAATTTCAAAAGCAGAAATGGCATGGGAGCGAGAGCCACTGCGATGAACCCCAGGAGACTTGTCGCCCAAGGTGTACCTAGACCGTCGTATAATTGTGTTGCGAATAGAGCAAAAGATGCGCCAAACAAGGATCTCAGCATAGTATTCGCAGCAAGCGCACTGGCACTGTAGTGCGCATAACAGTCCGTGAGGTAAGCATTGATCCCGAGGAATAGCAAGACTAGCGAAAAGCCAAATGGAATGCCTGATAGGATCGGGACGATCCAGTGTATAGGAGGCAGCGCAGTCCATGCGAACCAGAAAAGACTCGGAGGCAGAAGCCAGGAAATCAAGATCAGGTGTCGAAGACGGATTTCGGGCTCGACTCTCTTGGACGGAGTAGCGAGAACCAATTTCGCGTATTGCCGATCCAGCAAGGGCGATAAGGCCGTCGCAACAAGCATGCCAAGCCCGATACCGAGGAATGCCAGTCCAGATGATGCTGTCGACCAACCTCTTCTCTGAATGAACACAATCGGGTATGCAGAGAAGTCCAAGAACAAAACACCATAGATAAAAGCCATTAGAGTAGACAATGCGAGCAGGATTGGCTCGGTGGCCAGCATTCTCCACGGGCGACCGAAGTCATGCGCGAGATCCGAAAGGATGGTATTCTCAGAGGCCTTTCCCTTAGCTTCGCTCAGAGAACCTGCGTGGTAAGTCTCAGGTAAAAATATCAACATCACGAAGTAGGTCACGCCGCTCAGCATAAGGACAATCCAGAAATTCCATCGCCAGCTGGCATATTCTGTCAATGGACCACCCAGAATCGGGCCCAAGACAGGCCCGCAGTAAGAGCTGACTGTGTAGATAGCAAGGGGCGCTGACCGCTGACTCGGCTGCCATAGATCGGTGATAGAACCGCCAGCATTGGCCACCGTTGGTCCACCGGTAAAGCCGGCGATAAATCTGAATACAGCGAGCGTGACCACGTTGGGGGACAGTGCACATCCCAGTTGCATGAGAGTGAAGACCAGGAAGGCGCCAAGATACACTTTCTTGCGACCAAGGAGCTCCGAAAGCGGCGAGAACAGAAACGGCCCGGTGCCAAACCCAAGCAGATACGCACTGCTTGCCGCGAACGTCAGGAGCAAATGAGACGACCCGTACGCATCTGCAATAGCGCTGATCGCAGGTGTCTGGACGCTGGAGGAGAAGCTCACAATTCCAGCCATGGCAGACACTATGAGCGTGAAGAGCCCTACCATCTGATCAGCGTTTTCTTGTTCAAGCAGCTGGCCGCTATCATCTTGGAACTCACATTTGGACGCCTTAGGATGGGCCATCCCTGGCTGATGTTCTACTGGTCGTGCCGATCCACGTCTGAAGTCAACAGTTCCTGCCGACTCGAGCGCTACACTCTCCGTGGCGCTGACTGTTCGCCAATACCCCTGTGCATGGGCTTAGCAGACGCGATATGGCTTTTTTTCTTTGCAACAGGGAATCGAAGAATTGGATCAAAGTTTCGCACGTGTCTGGCAATTCGAAACGCAACGCCGGAATGCTCGATCGTAGTATACGCGGCCAATAGAGAACGCGAGAATAAGAGAGATGTCATTGCAGGACGCGACAAGTGATCAAAGCTGAGCCAGCTCTAATCATCATATTCTCCGCAAAGCCTGGACAACGGATTCCGAAACTTCAGTGTATTTGCCAAATCCGCTTCCTGCGAGACACGGGAAATGATGATGCCATCGCCATGTTGCATGGCGAGCGCGATGAGATTCGCGGGGAGATACCTGTCTCAGCATTTGAACAGGTGCGGTTGCACATAGATTCGGCCGCATTCAATGCAAGGTTCGGTCAAGAACTTTCTGTCGGCCCAGTATTGCACCCTTGATGTTACACAAAACGCCACTGACCGGTCAGAAAGTCAGCGATCCACCAGGCAACGTCAGCATCGGTAGCAAGGAACGATAACACCACCGCTGCTACGAATGCGCCCAACCCAACGATGGCAACATCCTCAATCTTACCTACGCTACATCATCGAGGAGTTCCTGCATGCGCATCAATCAGCAGATCTCGATACATGGGATCAAAACTCGCGAGACGAAGAGCCCTTGGGATCATTGTTCGACATGGATTCATGACCTTCAGCTTCTTGGCTCACGATCCTCGGGATTCGCCGCCTTATTTACAATTGGCTCGATCGTACTGTGCTGACGAAACAGCGGTCTGCATTTGCATCTCCATCTCTGGATTCACCGACAAATGCCAGATCTATACCAGATAGTCCGTGAAAGCTACGATCGTGTTTGGTTTCTGTACGCAAGTGTCCGACCATGTTCTTAAACTCGACTTACTTCCTCGAATTGGACTCGGACTTGTAAACATCTCTAAGTGCACCACGCAGGTCTTTCATTTAGTCTAGCCAGACCTTGTTGGTGACCAGCTTCCTCCGCACATACGTCGCTTTCCGTTAGCACAAATGCATATCGCTGTCGTTGGCGGTGGCATCGCCGGCCTTTATGCTGCGTTGGCTTTGCAAGATCAAGGTCACCAGGTCACGATCTATGAGAGTAATAGTCGACTCGGAGGACGAATTTATACGCACCGATTCAAGCCTCAGCGGAAGGGCGACGATCCATTTTTCGAGGCCGGAGCGATGCGCCTCCGGCTCTCATCATTTCACTTAAGTCTCTTTGACCTCGTCCGCTACCTTAATGGTCGATGCTCAACTGAAGACAAGATAAAGCTCTTGCCATTCGTGTTGCAGCACCCGAACAACAAGCTGTTGATAGGTGGTCGCTTTCGCAAATGTGGAGATACTACGCTTGCCGCTGACCTCGGGCTTCCGCCACGATATCACAACAAAAGTGCGGCCGAAATCTTGTTGGAGGTGATGCAACCATGGATTGACTTGATTTGGAATGAGCCTGATCGCGGAGTCGAAGAAGTGTTGCGATATGACGAGCTTTCTTTTCGTCATTTTCTCCGACATGTTGCCCTGATGCCCCCGGAAGTGATCGATTTCGTGGAACTCATTCAGAGCCAGACCAGCCAGTATGACAATGGTTTCGTAGACCTCACCATACAAACCATGCATTTCCATACTCCAGGTATGTCTTTCTTGTCTGCATATCCCTGAGCGAAGGTTAATTGACATATAATAGAGTGGGTAACGGTCAGTGGAGGCCTGAGTACGATTATTGACCGCGCTGCCGATGTTGTGGGCCGTAATAATATACACCTGAACTCCCGCGTCTTGGCCCTGGAAGAGAAAGCGACCAGAGCCAGCCTGCACATCGGAGGATTCCGAGAGTACGACATGTTGTTCGACAAAGTGCTCTTCGCAATTCCTCCATCGGCCATCCAGAGACTACGTGCGCGTCCAACTTGGTCTCCGCTGAAAGAGCAGGCCATCCGAAGTGCTCACGAAGGACCTCTTTACAAGATGGGAATCCACTTTCGGCGACGGTTCTGGGAGTCTCTGTCCGAACCGTCGTTCGGAGGTCAAGATCAAACAGACCTTCGCATCAGATGGGTTGTTTATCCATCACAGGAGATCGGATCCGAAAATTCTGGTTGCGTTGTTGCATACTGTGGCATGACCGATGCTTTGCGCTGGGGCTGGATGGAGAAGGCCGAGCGTCTGAAACTAATTCTCGAAGATCTCAATGCAGTCTTCGAGCCCCGTGGCGTGAATGTATACGAAGAATACCTCGATTACTTCGACGCTCGGTGGCCGAGTGAGCACACCTTCTCCAACACAATGTACTACCCAGGGCAGTATACCCGATTCCACAAAGCTATGGCGGAGCCCGAAGGATATGCGTACTTTGCGGGCGAGCATATTTCGATTCACCATACGTGGATCGCGGGCAGCGTCGATTCGTCTCACGAGGCCGTGAAAAAGATATTGGCCGATCCCGCCCTTCCGAGACTTGGAGATACGTCACACCTGCATATTGGCCCCGTCCGGCTTGGCTGGGATGTCGCAGCAGGCATTCCGCTGGCCTCAAGCAACCCTCCATCTCCGCCATCCCTGGCTAGCACGCCGCAGGATAGTAAGGCCATGCTTGGCTTCAAGGACGTGGTCGATGCCCCACCTCAAGCCAAACTCATATCAGCATTTGTCAACGACATAAAAAAGATAGCAAGTGGTCCGGCGAATGATACCATCGTCAACAAGCTGGATACACCAACTCTTGTGGCCGGATGAACATTTGGTGACAACTAGACAATTTTCAGCTATTTTGCTTATCAGGAGATAACAGGATGGTGAAAGAATTCACTGTGAAAGGCTGTGAGCAATAAGTTATTGAATGCTAGTGGATTCAGCTGAACAGCTAGTTGAAGTATTTACAAGTCGCGCAAATGAAAATTCAGGCCGATGAGGCAATTGAAACTCCGCCCTCAGAGCAATCCGGCTGCCGACCCAACCCAATCCGTCGCTATGCAAGAAATCAGAAGAATCAGATACAATAAGGGGGATATCAGATTATTAGGATGCCTGGTCGCCGCCAGGTCTGATGCATATGTTCGTAAAGTCATGATTGTGCCGCCCGAATGAATGAGCTTGAGGGTTCATCTATGAGCCCGCGTCGATCTGATCGACGATATTGCTGTTTGAGTATGCATCCCAGGCCACACAAGTCTGATCCTGCATTCCTTGTGGAATAGTTGGGATCGCTTGAGGCTGGGTGATGACGTTCATTGCCAGGCCACCCGACAAGTGCCATGCAACGTGGCAGTGGAAAGGCCAGACGCCTGGGTTGTCCCCCTCGAAAGCAAGGGCCGCCCATCCGGATGCAGGGATGATTTGCGTGTCGCGGCGCATTGGGTTCTGAGGGTTGATGACTCTGCCATCCCAGACGGTGCCTCGGAAGCCGACGTCGAGCACATAGAAGTTGTGGCCGTGTAAATGGAACGGGTGGGTGAAGGGAGTGTTGTTGGTGACGTTCAACACCACCGAGGTGTTCTGTCCAAAGTTGTAGACATTCCATTGAGGATCATATGGATAGCTGGTGTTGCCCTCGGCAGCCAGATACAGTGAAGGGTAGTTGAAGTTAGCCCGGAAAGTTTGACCATTGATCAACCATTCGTAATTGCCCGTAGCGTTCAGCTTCAAATCCAGGGTGAGATCCTGCTGGAAAGGAAATGGGCTTGGCGTGATGGCAAATTCAGGTTGGGTGATGTCGAGTGCTTGGTTGTTACAATCGATATCGTGAACCCAGCTTTCCGACTTTGGTTCGATGCTAGTGTTGGCACCTTCGTAGTAGATGGCTGCAACGACTTCTTCATGGCCTGAGCCTCCAGTAGTAGGGCCGCCTGGTGTCCGCACCCGCATCCAGAAAGCTGAATCAGGGCTGTTCGAGGCAGTCACAAGCACATCGGTCCGCTGTCCGACTCCAAGAGTGACTACATCGGTCGTGTATGGCTTCGTAGGCACGAAGTCAGTCGCAATGACTGTCATCGTGTGACCGTCGATCGAGAACTTTTGCACTCCGTCAGCGCCGTGATTCATCAATCGCAGCCGGTGAGTCTTTCCGCTTTGAAAGCGGAATCTTGACAAAGCTGCGCCTTCGATGCATTCCCAGTTCTGGCCATCGGCAATGTTGCTACCGAGCCAATCGCTCGAGTTTGAGTAGGATGGTTCAGAGCAGTCGAAGCGGCCACGGCCATTGATAAGCAGGCCATCACTGATCGGAGGAATCTTCGAAAGATCAGTGCCAACAACGTCTTGCACGACGCTGAAATAAGGGATGTGGTACCAGTCAGTAAGCATGACCGGGCCAAGATCAATGTCATATGGCAATTGGGATGGCCCGTAGATGACAATCGGTCCAACCACACCGGCGGTGTACTGAGCAGAGTAGTGTGCATGGTACCATGAAGTGCCGTAAAGTTGAGCAGTGAAGCGGTGCGTGAAAGAGGCACCGGGGGCGATCGGGCACTGGCTGACAGAAGGCACTCCGTCCATCCAGTTGCTGCCTCGTTGCAAGAATCCGTGATAGTGAATAGCAGTTCCCTCAACGGGTGCGGTAATGTTGTTGTGGACAGTAACTTGGATTTCATCACCCCAGTTGGCTTCAATGGCGGGTCCAGGGAATTGATTGTTGACAAGCATCACAGGTCTCTTCACACCGTCGGCCCAGATCTCGCCCCGGCTGATAGTGAAGTCGTAGTATCGAACGACACCTGTCCGGGGAATATCGCTGTCGATTGTGGCGTCGGCATTTTGTGGGGTCTTGTCGCCCCAGGGCGCAATATCGTACGGAGTTCCATCGCTATTGTCAAGCCAGTGAGGGAAGGTAGGCTGGCAGAAAGAGCCCCAAACGGAATCTCCGACTTGGAGTTCGTTGGACAAAGGACTGCTCGGAAGCTCACAGCCAGAGGGGCTTGGTGCCGGAGGTTGAGTGTATACAATGGACGGCGGCGGCGGCGAAGGTTTGTATGCAGGCGGTGTGTAGCTTGCAGGCGGTGCCGAGACGGGGTTCGGATCCGAGTAGACTGCACTGGGCGTCGAGCTCCACACTGATGCGACGGGAGTGGCCACAACAGGGCCTCCAGACCCTTGCACAGGAGCTGAAGGTGCAGCATTGGGCGGAGAGTATGCTGCTGGACTTGAGGGTCGTGGCGGTGCATATGACGCAGGAGACGAGGCCCATGTGTTTGTGTAGGCGGTCAACCACGAGGCCGGCACTGGAAGCGTTGGAGAAGGCGGGAAAGCAATGCCTGAAGTCGAGTATGGCGTGACTTCATCAGGACAATCGCTGAGCGCTGTGAAGGTGATATCGATGGTTTGGTAGATCGTTTCGACAGAGGTCACCTCCGAGGTGACGACTGCAGGATCACTGGGTCCTGGTGCCCATGTGTTTGTTGCTGCTCCAAAGGGTGGCGGCACGCCAGTCGGTCGCGCCAATTCTGTTGATAGGCCAGGCGGAGGGTTGTTGTTGTGGTGGAATTTCGTGACAAAGTTTGTTGGTGCTGCCGGTGAATGTCCCTGGTTCGATGCCGGCGCAATTTGTGGAAGGGTGATCTTGAAAGCAGTGTCCCAATCGTTGTTGTTGTAGTAATCCTGTGGTTTCCACGCAGCCGGCGACCAAGCCGTGGCGACGTTGGCCGCCAGGGCAATGAGCTGCACGGAGCGAAGCATTGTGCTTCGTTGGGCGGGTTATGCAGATGCCCGACAGATGAACTGACTCGATGCAACGCTATGAGCTAGTGGAGAACAGACAATGAGAAGTGTTGATGATGAGGAGAACAAATGCACTGTGATGGAGAACATTGTATTTCTATGCGATTGTGACATGCCCTCCGTCGCACCCCAGCCACGCCGTGTCACGCTGGTCAAGCATGTTTCGTTGAGTCTTGGTGGTTGGAAGTGCGAGGGCTGGGCAATTTCCCCACCGATGTATTGTAATAATGACCATATTGCGACGGTTGGCAAGGCCTGAACGGCAGCTTCGAACAAAGAAAGCGATCCAAACAAGGCCGTTACACAGCGGAAGTTGGTTTTCGGAGGCGGGATTCTGGAACATAAACCGTAGATGTGGCCCGTGCATCAGGTTTTCGCAACCCGGATATCGTCTCGACGATCGTCTGTTTCCTCTTTCGGCTGCAACCGTTTGAATGTCTTGGCATTTTTCCGAGCCCAGGTCTGCCCAGGCGATATGATGTAAGCCCAAGGCCATTTTGCAGGCTTGTCAGTAGAGAAATGTCGCAGGCTGGGAGATTGTTATGCTGACGCCAGTGTGTTAAGCATGTGCCTCTCATCGCAGTTGAATAGTCGTCCACCAATCACGACCCGTGATTTATGTCTGATGCTTGTCTGCGCAACGCAGAGGCTATTGCTTAAGACATTAGCCACTTCTTGAAGCGCTTGAAACGCCATGCGCCTCAGCCACCGTAAAGGCCTGTCCTCTGGTCACGACTCGGCCCGTGATACGCGGCTGTCCTTCGCCGAAGCTTGTAGAAAAATATTTGGTGCTGGAATACAATCGACAGACCGCGTGGCATTCAATGCGCTAGGATGCTGTACCTGCGCTGTCGAAACGGCACGTGAGCCCTGATGTACGCAAGTATTGTACTGATCTCAAATACCACGAGGTGTACCCCACCCTGAATGGCTATATGCCTCATGAAAAGCCATAACCGTTTGCAGTGATAGCTGATGTGAGATCGCAATGTTCGCCAGGCCCCTCAACTAGCCTGACAGAATGAGCCATTTCTGGGCGCCGTATTTGAGCTGATTCGTACAAGTTCTCAATCGCGGCATGGTGTCGATGCAACCTCGTCATATGATCGGCGGTGTGTTTCTTGAGGCGCTCGTGCGCTCACGCAAGCGTACTCAGGGCAAATTTTGGACGGACTTTTCATTTCACGTCATCCTGGCTTCAGTACTGTAGTTTCCAAGGCTCTCATGTGGGTTGTAAAGTGATCCCGTATGACTGCCTTTTCTGTCAAAGGCAGCAGATTGTCTTTACCTTTTCTCGAGAAAAGCCATGGATGTGTAATTTGTGTGGCGTCTGCAGGATATTCAGCAGAAGTCGCGTCGTTGTGGAGTAACTCGTGGAGCGTCATTCCGGACGAGTCGTTGGACGGTCGCAACCCATACTCATCACTGATCGATTTACCGACCCTGGCATTACCTGGGCTATGGTCGCTTCCAAGACTTTGAGAGCTAGACTTCGGTTCCCCTTGCGTTTCGATCAAGCTAGCATTGTTCTGCGAAACGATCTGATGCGATCCGCCTGACATGGTCGACGCACCAAAGACCCATCGCCAGCAGGTCCACACAAAAGGCAAGTTTGCCACTAGCATTGCAGTCGAGCTCTCGCGAACATACCAATAGGTCCAGGCTGACCCAAATGGCTCGGAGAAAGAGTAGACCTTATTGAGAACGGCGGCAAGGATTACAAAAATGCCAAGGGAGAAAATCAGAACCAGCGGTACTTTCTTCTGCCAAGGCAACCTCAACCCGAGGAACATCGGTAGCCCAATGGCCAACATGGCGCAGTCGGATGTGAGATTGAAGACAGCGTTTGTGATAAGATGGTTCGTTGCTGCATCGCATTGCACGCTACTACACCCAGTATCGTAGTTAGTCGTGGGACTTCATGTAAGCTTAGTATTGCGCCAGAGACATACTTGGTCGGGACAGCCCAGTACTCCCAGAATGGTCGACACCATACAGCAAAGTATAGTATCTCCATGACCACAAAAGAGAGAGAAACATAGACCAACAATAGCTTGATGGCTATATTCTCCTTCCGCAGAGTGGTGAGTCTCAAGTACAGCGCGAGCAAACAGCACTTGGTTCCCCAAATGGTAACGCACTGGCACTGCTCGACCACGAGAATGAGCTTGCTCCCGTAAGATCTGTCTTGTATTTCTTGGGTGGTGAGAGAATTGACGTCGAAGCCCGGTGGTAGCAGATTCGAGTTGGTGTTCGCCACAATGTTGATAGCGACGATGAAAGTAGTATAGAATGCAATAGTTATGGCCATCCCATAGTCGTCAGCTTGGAGGCGTTTGAATGCGCCTAAGGCCATGCGCCTTGATATGCTATCGATATGTTAGCATGGACTGCCATCAACACGGACACACAAATGTCCTACAATCTGCTCAACGTAACGAATACTACCAGTGAGAACCACGTCCAGCTTTCTGCCAACAGTGAGACCATGTCGACGGCCACAGAGTGGGTGTTATCGTAGCTGAGGTTGAGTTGCGATTTCGACTTTTGGATCTCCGTTCCATATCGTAGGCCACTGCTCCATATCAGCTTATTCTTCAGCCGGACATTGCGCTGACGATGGGAATGCCGCCTGCAATGATGCGATCCGCGCTGTTTAGTGCAGTGAGATGAATATTATAGCCATGACAGCCTCTCGATAGTGGAAGAAAGCGCTGAAGGCGCACGCTCGAAAGTTGCGACAGATGCTGACGCCAGAGCTGAATGCGCCTGTGCCGTGCCCTGCATCCTTCTCGCCAACGGGTAGCAGCCAAGGCGAGCGTGGCGTTGCCTGTCGTCCACAGGGCATGCCCGTGGATGCATGCAGATCAGTCATCATTGCCAGCACCTGCCAATCTAAAGAAACATATGTACCTATTGGAATACTGCTTCGCTAAGATTCGAGCCCCCTACATGCCATGTTCAAATCGCTCTTCTTCAAGGTCTAGATTCGTAGTCGAAGCAGCAGACCGGGAAGGCGCAGTAAGGCAAGTCTCAGATCAGTCATGGTTCCGAGCTCGGCGATTGCAAAATATTTGGCAGCGCATAATGCGAGACTAGCCACTGCGGGTAACCGCTATCTGTGAATTGTTTTCTGGATGTCCACCTGCTTCCGCGAGTCACGAGTATCGCTCGACAGCACGCATGCACTGTACTGCGTTGAGATTCTCCGCAAGGTTCTGGGACCCGCTGCCGCGCGGAGTGTCCGCGCCGTCATCCCACGCCAAGAGGTAAGTTAGCGTGGCACGCGTGAACGGGCGTGACGGGTTGCAGCAAGGCGAAAGGGCCCTGCAATTCTGCACTACTATTGGTCGTGCTTTCCTGACCAATCATAATCATTCTTTGGTCAGCTACAGTAGATACTCGGTGACTATGAAGAGTTCCATAGAATCTCTATCGATATGCGTCTTCCTCGGTTGCTGTCGATGGAAGATGTGGCCTGCTGCCTATATCCAGCATATATATCAAACAAGTCATGGCGATGCAGATGCGCAGAAGCTTGTGCCCGTGTGTATCATAAACCGGATTCTCCTTTCCCCGCCAGCCGTCGTGAGGTCATTAATATTGTCCTGAACTACTTTGTCTGGCCTGCAATGACTGGCGATACTCTGGCGCTTGCATCCGTATCTTGGTGGACAGCCGCACTACCTTTCTCGCGGAACGTGCTCACGGCTGGTACATCTGCGTAGAATCGCTCCTCTTCAGTCCCGTAGGCTCTCGGCGTGAGCTTAATAAGGGTGTGGAGAGGGACCTCCATCCACGGGCTCTTCTGTTGTGAAGAACCCATAAAGTATGCATAAATGCAGCGTAGTACGGCCTGGTGAGTGACAATCAGGATGTTCTCCGAGCGCTCGAGTTCCATGATAATCGGTTCTAGCCGAATGACCACGTCTCGATAGCTCTCGCCTCCCAGGTAACGGTAATTGTACTTGTCTTCATCTCGTGCTTTGAAGTCTTCGGGATATTGCTGTTCGATCTCAGCGTATGTGAGCCCGTCACAAACTCCTGAATCTAGTTCGTCCAATGCTTTCCAGCTGAGCTTCTCGTATGGCAGCCATTTTGCAGTCTGAGCAGTCCGTTTGAGGGTCGATGTCCATACGGTGAGGGGCGCGTCACCAGCCGACTGCTTCACTAAGTCTGGAAGGACTTTGGCATACATCTGACCACGGTCGGAGAGGTTTGCATCGCCACCGATTTGACCGGAGAGATTGAATTCCGACTCGCCGTGCTATCGCTTTAGTCAATATACCGGCACCTCAATGTCGACTGCTTATTGCAGGCACTCACACGACTGATCCAGATCGAACGTGGCTTGATATGAAGGTTCATGAGGTAGTACACCACCCGTGATTGGAGATAGTCCTGAATCCTGTTGATGATCACCTTTGAACCAACGTCAATGATCTTGCAGTATGTAAGATCCGCCTCATCCTCATCCAGCGTTTCATAGACCTTCTCGTACATGCGGATCCGATTACGAAAGTCTTTCGCTGCATCTTCGGGATCCATGCCTTTGTAGTCCGGACTCGTCGTCTTCACTTCAAGAATATTGCTCATTATGAGATCTTCGTCGTCACATTTGCTCTCAACATAGAGCGTCTCAATGTTCTCCGCGTCACAGCGCTCTTTGATCCATCGCCGGCGAGCCTTTGTACTGTTGGTCGCGTCGAGGATCGCAATCAGATTGTCGGGAGTTTTGAACCAATTGCACATGTCAGCAACTGCTGCCTCTGCTGCTGCCTTTCGCAACTTCTCGCCCTCTTTGTTCGTGGTGTCGAAAAATGATGCGTTCGGTTGTGGTGTGGCCGTGCGGCGATAGTTGCCGACATTGAAACACTTGGCGGTGATGCTCAGCCATCCGAGATAGCGGACCACTGAGGTTCGAATCAGCAAAGCAGCCCTTCTAACATCCCACAACCAAGCCTCCGATTTGCTGTCCTACCTTTCTGTGCGATCAAGCTCTTTCCTCGTGCAGGCAGACCAACCATAACCACACATATTTTCGTATCTTCGACCTGCACCCCGACGCCATTAGCCTGTGGACCGGTATTTGCTCGAGTTCGAATAGCCGGCCGCATGAAATCTCCGGGAGTCGCCTTTGCAAGCTCTGGTTTGTGCTGACTCGGGGCGACATCCGTTCCTGGATCTGGGGAATTCGACATGGTGACGGTGACTCGACGAGCCAATCTCTAAGAAGCGCACGTTTGTAGGCCAAGAGAGATTCGTCAATCGGGCGTGAAGGTGCAAAACGTGAAGCCTTTTGGTAATATCCTAACCAGTGTCCTTTGTAACAGGCTCATCGGACGACAGCCGATGCGGAAGGGGTCAGATCTCCGAGTCAAGGTGACCGAGGTGGGCGCTTGGCAGATGCACCTCAGCTTGAAGCCGTGGTTGCAAGGAAAGAGTGCGGCGTTTTTTTTTCCCTTTTGAAGCAATCGCTGTCCAGACAGTCTCACGATGGTCGCGCTTGTCAAAGCAGGATGCACAAATCATATGGCACCGGCATGAATTCCAGTCGTCACCGTCTTCATGAGAAATGACGTTGCGGGAAGGGTCCCGCACTCAGCGGGGCCGAGGGAGGTCTCAAGAATGCGAAATCCATCTCAGATTCACCAGATCAAACACTTCTCGCCATTGCACCTTTGAGATGGTGATGGGCTGTTAAACATCGCAATGCAGGTGGGTAGCATTCACGTATAGAGCCACAAGGAAATCATTATCACATACCCGTGCGAACGAATAATTTGTAGATGTGCTGCTTCTCGCCCGGTGCTTTGGCTGGCTTGTTGAGATACCCTCAGAATCATCCATCTCTGGCGCTTGTTCGATCCGACGGGAGAAACACGTCGTCAGAAGTTATTGTTGAAGAGGACGGGTCTGAACGGATGCATAATCATTCACTTATCATCTATGGAGTATGTAAGTCCTCTCCTTTAACTCAGCATTCGCACGTCTCGTCACGGCCACCTGCGACGCTAAGCCTGCGGTGTTATCTTACCCTCCAAAACGAGCTGATACGCTGGAGCTTGGCTGTACGAGGCGATATGCGTCCTCGAGATGTACACCTCCTAGCACGTGTACTAAAGCTCTTAACCTTTAGGAAGGTCGAGATCATTAGTGGAGATTTTGTCGATGTAATATCCATTGCGCGTGAGAAGTCGTCCCGAACTGGACACTATTTATCATGTATATTTAGATCGTGTATGGTTGGAGGGCTTCCATGTAAAGAGGGACTATTGGAACCCGTCGCGAACTCTTCAATAGACTTCTGAAACCTACCTACTCGTATTCAACTTCTATTAGCTGGACCTCATCAGCTTGATAATGGAGTGGCTCGTACGGTACCTCTGTGCTGTATCGAGAAGCAGGGCTGACCTTACTGCCATCAAACTGACATTGGTGGGAACGATGTAGCAGTGATTCTTTCTCTTACAAACTCTAGTACAAGTGAAGATCCTCAAACATCGTTGCGCATAGCTTGATGCAAATTGGCAAACGCATGGAATCATCGGTTCACCAGAGAGTAACCTCGTTCATATTCAGTTCAGGCACATTACTTGGATTTTGTAAAATGGTATCCGGCTACTGCAATGGCCGCACGCATCACGGTCCAATATCCTGACAACCTTTCCGTTAGTGATTATGATCAAACAAATTGTTGATTGCTGATCAATTCATCCTGTGTCGCAATTCATCTAGTTCGTACATTGATGAGCATTGAAAGTTGTTGTTACCGTCGAAGCACGCTAAAAGTGACCACCTGCACATACATAAGCGTAGGCGTCGACGGCGTCACAGCTCTTCCACAAAGGTGAGACCTTAGGCCGCAGGCGGCACTGCGGAGGTCCATGCTCGGAGCATCTTTGAACGTCCAAGTTTTGTACGATCACGGCAGTCTCAGTACAACCACCTTTTCACAAAACAACTGCTTACATTCTCCAAACGTTTGTTCATTCTGTGATACGCATTTATCACACTTTTGCGCATCGGCATTACGGCCTGCCTGTTAAGCGGAGCGCTCGTTGAGTGAGGGTCCGCCTGCATCGCGACCATACCTTATGCTTCAACGTGACGCCAGCTTGACACACACACATGCACATCTCTTCAGCCGCCTTTTCTCACACCTGATCTCGCACTCGAGTGGAGTATTTCAAACCCGGTAACACGTTCGATGTGTGCGACGTAACTGTCGAATCTCCGCTCATCAACAATCTCTTGCGGCGGATGACGCCGTCAGCCTGCACATGGGCTTGACTGAACGGCGCACAAAGAAGCGTTGTGGCAGACATACTTGCTCGGCGCCATACGTCCAAATATCGCCACTTCTATCGCGCCGCATCCTGCGCCCTTTCCATTCATAAGTTCAGCACATTGCTGCAATCATAGCCAAGAGCAGGAGCTCAGGTCCGCGCTACCCGCGGCGCCTGGTGCGATGGGTCGGATCAAGAAGGTCGCCACTGAGCGACACACGGCCACTTTATCACCATTTGTGAAAGACTTTGTGAGCAGGTCCATTACAACGCCATTGCACCATCTCCCCGCGCTTCTCGATACCTTCCCACAGAGCTGGCCGTTGCCGCGAGGAGATCTCTATCATTGGACGCCGCTCCTAGATCGTTTCGACCATATTCTTGAGCTGTTCAATACAGAGTACGGACTGGATCAAGGCCCACAAGAGCAGCCCTTCGAGCTTCGTTTGCTGCAGCGTGGCGATGCGGATGACGGATACACATATCCCTCTACAGGCGCGACCCTACAAGAGCTAAGCACCATCGGTTATGGAGTCGATGGTGATAGGGAATTGGTCGAGGCAGTCGTCTCATTTTCACGGATACTCTTGGAGCACTGTGGAAATCGCAGCTTGTATGCGAGCAGCACACATGTCAACAATTTACTCCATACGACTTCCTTGAGCCTGCTGCGGCTGTGTCTGAAGCTGAGTCTGCGCCTTGCTCAGCGCTATCAAGTGGCTCGCTATAAGAATCACCACCCATCTTCGCAGGCTCAGTTGCTCGCGAGCCACTACAATCTCAACCTCGACAATCTTCATAAGCTAGCACAGCCTTTCCCCAAACCGGCATCCTCTGGGAATGGGCTAGGTCTCACTTATGGAAAGGGCAAGGAAAAAAGCGCACAGGCGCCTAGCATCACTACGTCAGATCTCGTTTCCATTGCCAAAGACAAGTTATCGAAGCAGGACAAGATAGAAATGTCATCCGTGTCACTGAGCTATTATGAGCAGACCGCCAGCTCCGCCACCTCACATACCAAGCCAACCTTGGACAGCACACCTGCGACGCCCACTCCGATTAGACGCAGTTCGACGCTTGGGCCTTCGTGGGAGCGACCGTCTCCTGGCGAGCGGTCGTCCAGTACCAACGACATCGGCTCAAGTCCCGCAAAGCCTAGAGAGACAGCAGCAGCCGCCCCCAATGCTCCTCGATTATTTCAGTTGTCCAACACTCAAGTGGCAACAAGTCCGACCTGGACTCTCGTGCGAGAGGCGACTGGTCTTCCCGCCGAAACTCGTTACGATCTGCTTCACCGCATGCGGATTGCCAAAGCCTTCGCTTCGGAGCACTCGGAAGTACTGCAACTCCTGGAGATCCGAATGCTTGCTATTGCCAATCTTGCGTACGCACTTCCGGAATCTAGATTCCAGGAAAAGGTCGGGATACCTGATTCTGACGAACCCCGCCGGTTTCACCTAGCCCAACAGCTTTGTGACCTATTACAGCCAGGCCCAAATGGGCAGAACATACTCACTCTCCAAGCTGAGACTACGGTACTAGTTGCAATCGAGGCGCTTTCGCGGAGCAAACATAAAGTGTCCGAGGTTGCGGACGCGCTTGCTATCACAGTCAACCACGGGATGCTCTACTATGAGCTGCGAAGAGCAATTTCAAGCTTGAAAGCCGAGGACCATGCAGACAAGACCCTGGAGCTTGAAGAAAATGATTGGCGCGACGCCATCTTTGATCTTGTCAATAGCCTTTTACAATCTGGAGCACAGTCTCGTTATGGTGAACGGATGGTGGCTGCTGGAATCATTGGAATCCTCGTAGAAGCCTTGGAGCTGCGCACTTCCCGTGCCGATCGATTCCACGAAAAGGTGTTGCAATTCTTCGACAGTTTCATTCATGGCATACCATCGGCCCTGCAAACTTTGGCAAATGTCAAAGGACTTGATATCATCTCTGACCTCACCGCATACGAAGTACAGACTGCATTGACTGACGTCCAGAATGAAAACGGGTTGCCAGCTGAGTTCAAGTCTAAGGTGGTTGACTATACGATCCCATATTTCAAGCAATCAGCGTTGCGGCAGCTTTTCAAGAATACGGCACACATGTTCGATCACCACACTGGGACACAAGATCGTCTTCTGAGAAACTTGATCGACACTCCACAGACTTTAGGAGCCCTTCGATCAGTGATCGAGAACTCCACTGTCTTTGGCTCGAACGTATGGAGTGGGGCTGTGAGCATAGTGAACCAGTTCATCAATCACGAACCTACGATGTATCAAGTCATCGGTGAGGCTGGTTTGACGAAGAGCTTCCTCGAGTCAATCACGGGCCAGGAGTTGCGTGCCAATTCTTCTAACCCTGAAGAGACTGCATCTGCAACAGCCATCTCGAGCATTGGCATTCTGCCTGTCGGAGAGGTTATGTGTGACATCCCCAGTGTTTTTGGCGCTATTTGCCTGAACGAGACCGGAATGCAAGTCTTCCTTGAATCCGGGGCGCTGGCAAAATATTTCGAAATCTTTCTCTCGCCCATTCATGTTCGTGCCATGGAAGAGGAAACGCAGGTAGCAGCGACCATCGGAAACTCATTCGACGAGCTCTCACGGCATCAACCTCGTCTCAAGACCCAAATCATGGCCGCTGTACACCAGATGCTGACAAGGCTTCGCGGACATTTCACGGGTCTTGCAGAAGATGAACACGTCGGCGCAAAGCTTTGGGAGCGCGCTGAAGGCGCTCTTCGCATTTCTGGCGGTAAGAGGGCCTTGAAGGGAGTTTCAGCAAGCGACTACACCCGGGCATTGGAGAGCGACGACCCTCTAAATCCTTCCACCACCGATGTGCAAATCATCGATGACCAGACCGAACCCGAGCGGGAGCGTGCGCCCGGAATGCACTATCTCAGTGCAGTTTTCAAGTTCCTCGACGGCTTCTTCCATAACAGTGCCATGTGCACAGCATTTTGCGAAGAGTCAGGTGCTGATGTGCTACTTGACATTGCGTTGTCTTCGTGCAATCCTTACGATCTCGTGTCTTTCCCGGCATTTGCCAAGATCGCCCAGGTCTTGAAGACAATGTGCGATGCCAAACCTCATCTCGTCTTCCCAAGTCTCCTCAGACGCACCCAGCATGCAATGCTGCTTTTGAAACAACTCAATTCTGCCGATGGTCCAGAAAGTTCCTTCCAGGCCTTCACTGACCTCTCATCATCTCTTCCGACGGACTCAGTTAAAATGGATGGGACAACTACTGTGAAAGCACTTGCCAACGCGCATATTCTCACGCATGTCTTAAGTCGCGCACTTTCGCCGGGATACACCATTCGCCACGGCAATCACTTCAATCAGTTGTTCTCTAACCTCAGCTTCACAGATGTTTACGTGGCTCTAATCGAGGATCTGGGCAAGTTGCAAGCAAATTGCGCTTGGGAGGAGATATTCATCACTCGCAGCCTATCCGAAACCCTCCGAACACAGTCTGAGCCTCGTCACTACTCACTAAGAAAAGTAAACTCGGAAGGGCTCATAGAGCCAACGTCGGCCGAGAAGCCGAAGGAGAGCCACTCATCCGCTGAAGACGGCCCTACTGCAAGCATCAGCCGGGGAAATGTTCTTGCTCTCAAAAACTTGCGCACCGTGCGATATCTCCTTGAGCAAATTCCCAAGGGCATTGCATCATTCTTCCATTCCCTAGGCCTTGCGATCCTGCCTAAGCGGACTGAAGCCTCTGTCAAGCAGCATGCCGGATTTGTTGCTGAGCGACTAGCCAAGTCTGTCATATGGTCACTGGAATTTCGACGGTGCCCTCCATCTCTGGATGATGAGCTCACTCCAAGATATGCTGCGCGGATATTGAAGATGATCGGCGAATTATTCTTGCGAAAATCATACTCAATGGAGAGCATGGGCTCGGATGAGGCTCTGACGCTACTTCTAAATAAATTCTGCCTTGAGGGAGGGTTGTTTGTACTGAATAGGTATCTTGATCGATTCGTCCGCATGCTCCCACAAGAACCAGACAAGGACCAACAGCAGCGGCATGACGGAGACGAAGTCAGTCATTGGGTTGGACAAGGCGTGCACTCGATCCTAGCATTCTACGACCAAATAGTGCGGTCCAAGTGCATCATCGACTCTGCACAATCTGCGGCTATCACGCAAAGAGATAGAACCGCCGCAGACTTTTTCATGCCAAGGCAGCTCGTTGTGGAGATTCGAGATGCGGTTCTACCGGCTATCAATAATATCTGGAATTCGCCCGACCTAGACAGGCTCAGCCACGTGAACATGAAGGAGGTTGTCGATATTCTCCGCCTGATCCTCAAAGGCGAAGGGGAAGAGAAAGAAGTGATCAGACGAAATGAAAGGGCTTACAGACGCGGTCGTCCCGCACCGCCGATTTTTCGCCTGAAAGAAGGCCGAGACGTCGCGAAACTACAAGAGCAGGGCTTTGACAAGGATCTCTGCCGAGAAGCCTTGTATCGGTGCAACAATCATTTGAACAATGCTGAGCAATATTGCCGGCTACGACAATCATACCCTAACATCCCAAGATTTCCCATCCCATCCGATGACCAAGCTGCAGTCGATGAAGCCATTCAAGGACCGCCAGCAAATTCAGCCGGGACTAACAATGCCACGGAAGAGGTCAATTCTGTGAGCATGGAAGACGTCAATGAAGGTGGCGACGAGAGTCAGAGTCAAGCGGCCCCGAACCCATCAATTGAGAACGATGAAATGTCCTCCGACGACGGCAATATCGGATCGCTGGGTGCATTACCAGAGTATCTCCAACAAGAAGACCTCAACGCTATGATCTCAAGTTCAGCGGTGAGCGCCTTTTTCCGGACTGTCAAGCCGGGTGAGCTCAAAGAGCCTTTTGTCACTGTAGATGATTTGGACGAAAAGCGAACCACTTTGCGCTCCAATTTGATTGACCGTTGCTTGGAAGTTCTCAGCACACACCCGACGATCACATTTGAATTGGCGGATCTCATTCAAGCTGCCGTAGTCAAGCCAAGCGATGGAACTAACCCTCGCTCAGATATTGCGGAAACATTAGTTACATCACTCATTTCTCTACAAGGAGAAGAGCCTAACAAAGAATCGGGCATCAAGATTCATGCATACGCTCATCTCGTGGCGTTGATTCTTCAAGACCGGGAATTCTTCACCTCGGCGCTGGAACAGCTGAGCGGATTCTTCGGGTGTCTGGTCGAATGGATTGAGCTAAAGCCTGAGCAGAAAGTCGAAGATGCGCCTTGGATCGAAATGATACTTCTAATAATCGAGCGGGCTCTAGCCGAGGATGAACAACCGCTGGACGTCAAATTCGTGACACCACCGGCTGATGATCCGCTCAAGTCACAACCCACCATAGTTGCACGTGAGCTCATCGTCTCTCCAGAGATGCGAATTCGACTCCTTGATACTCTGCTGAATCTTATGCCAAAGCTTGGTAGCAATGCCTCTCTCGTCCTTTCTGTCTGCCGTGCTATGGCAGTTCTTACACGAAAACGTGAGCACGCATTGCGATTGAGTGAGAAGCAAAATATGGGTCGACTGTTTCTGATGGTGCGACAACTTTCTGCCTCTATGAATGACAAGATACACAGCGCGATCATGCTCTCGCTCAGACATATGATTGAGGATGACGGCATAGTACGGCAGATCATGCGTTCTGAAATCCGCGGATGGTTTGAATCGCAGCGGCCACCTCGACAGGTCGAAGGAATCATGTACAGCAAGACTCTCGCCCACCTCGTTATTCGCAATCCCGATATTTTTGTTGAAGTCACCAAAGAGCTCACCGATGTTTGCCGTTTTGATGACGCTAGAGATGGCAGGGAGCCACGCTTGTACCTCACTCTCAAAAGAGATCAGTCGAGCGCAGCTCGTGCAGCCTTGCCCCAGGAAGCGGATGCCGCGGACGCCAATGGCGAAGGAACCTCTACGGCCAAGCAGAGCGAGGGCAAAGTTCCTGTCGTGGAGACTACTGATGGAGTCATCCAGTCTTTGTTGCGCGAGCTGTCCAATTACAAAGACGTCGAGGACAAAATCGTGAGCACGCAGCCAAACACGAATCACGACAAGTCGACGAACCAGATCGCCGACAGTTCTGGGACTGACGTGGAAATGTCTGACGCCAGCGCCACCTCTGTTCCGACCACGTCAGAAGATAAAAATGCTCGGACCTCCAACAAACAAGAAGATTCGGTGATCTTCGTCTATCGAAGGTTCATTCTGCAATGCTTAGCAGAGCTTCTCGCAAGCTATACTCGAACGAAGCTCGAGTTCATCAATTTCTCGCGGAAGTCCGAATCGCAACCGTCCACGCCATCCAAACCCCGAGCTGGAACTCTGAACTATCTGCTCAACAACCTTCTTCCCGTGGGTACACTGGAACATCGCGACGATGAGCAGCACCACAAACGAGCTTCAATCTCTGGCTGGGCCATCAATGTACTTGTATCCCTGTGTACGAAGACGTCAGAGCGGGTATCGTATGATCGCTATGCGCCAGCTCCTGATGCTCTCGACGGAGAGCCTGACCTTGCCTTCGTCCGGAGATTCGTCCTCGAACATGCTCTACGATCGTTCAAAGAAGCTACATCGTCCACCGAGCCGCTCGGACACAGGTACTCACGGCTCTTAGCTCTTGGAGATCTGTTCAATCGCATCCTTACCGGGAAGTACGATGCTCACAGGGCTACGTTGGGGCGAAATGTATCTCACGAGCAGATCGGGCGACTCATGTATGAGAAGAACTTCGTCAGCACTTTGACGGCGGCTATCGCTGAGTTGGATTTGAACTTCCCCAACGCAAAGAGGGCTGTGAAGTACATCTTGGCACCCTTGAAACAATTGACAGAGCTTGGTGTCGCATTTAGCCAGCGTTCAAATATCTTTCCCAATGGACCAGGCACTAGCGCTGACGAGGATGAAATATCCTCTGCTACGTCGTTGTCCGACGAGGACGAGGACGATCGCGAACAGACACCCGACTTGTTCCGCGGCTCCTCTCTGGGCATGTTTGAGTCTAGCGGTGCAGCAGAAGATGATGACAGTGACGAGGAGACTGACGAGGACGAAGATGACGAGATGTACGATGATGAGTACGAGGAGGAGGAGATGGAATACGAAGGCGAGCCCGTGGCGGAGCACGGCGATGTTGTCAGCGACGAGGACGACGACATGGGCCCCATCGAGGGACTTTCCGGCGACGTGGAGATGGACGTCGAAATGATCATGGAGGACGATGACTCCGAAGATGACGACGATGACGATGAGGAGGAAGATGATCTCGATGAAGACGTCGATGAAGACGACCAAGACGATGCCGAATTTGGGGACGACGTGGAAGAAATCACAGGTGATGACGAGAACGCTAGCCTCAACGATCATGATGAGGAAGCCGACTGGGAGGACGACGATATTCAGTACGATGCTCATGATCGGGTCATCATCGAGGACGGCACTTCTGTCCACGGGGAAGCACTAGAGCACATCGCCCATGTCATTGGGGCGGATGACCCGTCCGACGAGTTGGGCCAAGGTGGCCTTCTCCAGATGGACTTGGCTAACGGTGATGAAGAATTTTTTGATGACGAGATGGCCCCCGAGGACGACGAAGAGGATGAAGACGAAGAACCCGATCTCGACAACGACGTGGTGTACGAACCCGAGTTGGAGAACGACGACGATGATGATGAAGACGATGACGACGACGATGAGCCCGCTTGGCGTTGGGACGGTCGATGGGACGCACCACCCCCTCAAATCTTGTTCCGGGGAGCTCATCATCACAGCCATGCAGGTCATCATGGCGGCCCTCGGGGTGTCAATCAGATGTTTGGAATGGGCATGATGGACATCGGCGGCGAGTCTTTCCGTGCGCCAGGTTTCAGAACGCATCGGCCGGCCCCGATTGCGCGCGATGAAGATGGCTTGAACCCCTTGCTTCAGCGTGATGCAACGCATCAGCGTCGTGAGATGTTGGACCTGCCGTTCGGCAGCTCGCGACGACGCGCACTATTACCTCGTCCTGGGGAGAATCCGTTTCAAGAGCTGCTCAATGTCGTGGGACCAGCAGCCGGCGATGCTGGTCTGATCAACGTCAATGTCGATCCGGGAGCGCTTCCTACTCTTGCAGGCTTCCCTGCTATGTTCCTCCCAGGAAGGCCTGGACCTGGACACGCTGTGATCGATATCGAGCCCGGTCGTCTGATGCGAGATCCTTCTTGGCTTAATCCGATTGGTGGACGGCTGCATGATCTTCGCAATGGTGCGTCTATGGACGACACCAGTAGCGGCGAGTTCCGACCTTATCTTACTGTCCACCGATGGCAAGAAGAAGTGCGCATGCTTTTCCCAGGCAAATATCAAGATCAAGCTGCGAAGATCGTCAGGATGCTTCTCCGGACTCTGGTCCCTCCTGCGCTGGAGACTAAGAGACTTAAGGACGAAGCAGACCGCAAAGCTGCGGAGGAGGAGCAGCGTAAGAAGGCTGAGCAAGAGAAGTTGGAGCGTGAAGCCAAGGAAAAAGAGGAGCAAGCTGTTCGAGAGCGCGAAGAACAAGAAGCGCGAGCTCGTGCAGAGCTGGAGCAAATCAATCCGAGCCCTAGCGATTCAATCGAGGGCAATGTCGACATGAGCGAAGACATCAATGCGACGCAGTCAGCGGCCGTCGCCGATGGCGAAAGCCAGAACGCAGCCGAGCCCGGCGAGCCACCTCGAGAGCGCATTACGATAGCTCTTCGAGGTGGCCGTGTTGTCGACATCACCGACTTGGGAATCGATCCTGAGTATCTTGAAGCACTTCCGGAGGATATGAGAGAAGATGTCGTGATGACACAGGTTCACACGCAGCAAGCGCAAGCGATTCGTTCGGGAGACCAGCCCACAGAAATCAGTCGAGAGTTCCTCAGTGCTTTGCCATTGGAGATACAAGAGGAGCTCTTGCGGTCCGAAGAACGAGAGAGGCGCCACAGGCAGCGCGAAGAAGCCCGTCGTCGTAGTGCCCAAGATGGTGCTGGGGCTCCTGCACAGGCAGATGATGTCAACGGTGCCGATTTCATTGCAGGACTAGACCCTGGACTTCGGCAGACAGTTCTGATGGAATCCGACGACTCGATACTTGCTATTCTTCCAGAAGAGCTGCAAGCTGAGGCGCGGCTGCTCGCTGGCAATCGTCGTTTACCGAACCGAGATCTCGGCCGCGTCGCACGCAGTTTTGAGGCTGAGGCTGCGCGTATACTGAATGGCCAGCCGATGAGTGGGCGCGTGCCAGGGGCCGTCGCTCAGGATCCTGCCAGTCGACAGCGCCGTCCTGTGGCTCAGATGCTTGACAAGTCTGGGGTAGCTACGCTCTTACGACTCATGTTCGTGTCCCTTAACCACAAGGTCAGGTCGAATCTGCACAGCATCTTGTCGGATGTCTGCAAAAACACTCAGAATAGGGCCGAGGTTATTAGTATGCTTCTCTCCATTCTGCAAGATGGCACTGCAGACCATAACGCCGTGGAACGAAGCTTCGCTCATCTTTCTCTCAAAGCAAAACAAGCATCCGGGCCGAGAACACCGCAACCGCTCAAGCGTACAGTGACAGGAACGCCGACACTTACACCCTCTGCAGATCTCTCGCCGCTCAATATTGTCCAGCAGTGTCTTGGCACGCTCAACGCTCTGTCAAATGATAACCCGCGCGTGCCCTCCTTCTTTCTCAGCGAACACGAAACAACCCTGAACCAAAAGAACAAAACTCCATCCAAGAAGGGCAAAGTCCGAGAAAATAAAGCATCTAAGTTTCCGTTGAATGCTCTGCTTACCCTCCTCGACCGCAAGCTCATCACCGAGAATACCACAGTTATGGAGTCTCTGGCATCTCTTCTAAGTCACGTCACCCACCCATTGACAATTTTACTACGACGAGCTAAGGAACAACCAATCGAAAATACGAACCATGAAGCTGGTGCATCTGAGGACACCTCCAGTGCTCCAGAGCAGACTACTGCGCCAACGGCCACGGTACCCGAAGCTTCGATGGGTGACGCCACCAACGAGAGCAGCACTCAAGCACCAGAGCCTAAGAACGTGCCCGAGCCAGAATCAAAGAGGAAGCATCGCGATCTTCAACCTCCCGAGGTTCCGGAAGAGAACATCCGACTGGTGGTAAACATTCTCGCAGCACGTGAATGTCCCAGCAAGACGTTCAGTGACACTTTGGACATTATCAAGAATCTGTCGGCCATTCCGGGCGCAAAGGAGGTCTTTGGTCGGGAGCTTATCAGACAAGCACAAGAACTAGCCGATATCTTGGTCACTGACCTCAATGAGTTGGCTGAGCAGATCCATGCTGCATCCACAGATACTAGCTTGCAGGGTATTGCTCTTGCCAATTTCTCGTCAGCTGGGTCGAAACAACGGAAGATACTTCGTGTCCTGGTCGCTCTGGATCATCTATTTGACCCTAAGCGCATGCTAGGAAGCTCTAACACCTCGTCGTCCTCGATCACAGATGAGCAAAAACTCAAGCAGGATATTCTTGCCTCTTTTTACGAGAGCTCCACCTTCCAGCATCTCTGGGAAAGTTTGAGCGGGTCCCTTGCTGCAATCAGGACTCGAGGAAACATGGTCAACGTTGCCACAATCTTGCTGCCACTCATCGAATCATTGATGGTAGTCTGCCGTAACAGCGCCCCCAAGAACTCCTCATCGCTGGGCAGCCGCACACGTATGGACGAGCTCTTCTTCAATTTCACGGAGGAGCACCGCAAGATACTGAATGAGCTCATTCGCAACAACCCGAAGCTTATGAAGGGCAACCTCTCTGTTCTTGCCAAGAACTCCAAAGTTTTAGAATTCGACAACAAACAGAACTACTTCAAGAGCAAGCTACACGATCGACGATCTGAAAGCCGAGTCTCACAGCCGTCTTTGACGTTGAACGTCCGTCGAAACGACGTGTTCTTAGATTCCTTCAAGGGTCTCTATTTCAAGTCTGGAGACGAAATCAAGTATGGAAAGCTCAATATCCGATTCTCGAACGAAGAAGGTGTTGATGCCGGCGGTGTGTCTCGTGAATGGTTCACAGCAATGGCACGCCAGATGTTCCTTGCCGACTACGCCCTTTTCAACTCGGTCGCGTCAGATCGCACAACATTCCACCCGAACCCTCTCAGCGAGATCAACCCTGAGCATTTGGTCTTCTTCAAGTTTGTCGGACGGATTATCGGTAAAGCGCTGTATGAAGGCCGCCACCTCGACGCTCACTTCAGCCGTGCCGTTTATCGACGCATCTTAGGCAAGTCTGTCTCTTTGAAAGACATGGAAAGCCTTGATCTCGATTACTACAAATCGCTGGTTTGGATCTTGGAGAACGACATCACCGATGTGACATTCGAAACATTCTCCTACGACATGGAGCGCTTTGGTGTGACCGAGACCGTAGATCTGATCGAGAATGGTCGCAATGTTCCTGTCACTCAAGAAAACAAACAGGAATACGTACGCTTGGTCGTCGAGTACCGCCTCATCAAATCGGTCGAGGAGCAATTGAATCACCTCCTTGAGGGCTTCTATGAAATTGTTCCGGCTGACTTGATTTCCATCTTCAACGAGCAGGAACTAGAGCTCCTCATTTCTGGACTTCCTAACATCGATGTCGATGATTGGAAGAATAATACTGAGTACCACAACTATCAAGCGACATCGCCCCAGATCCAATGGTTCTGGCGCGCCGTTCGTAGCTTCGATCAGGAAGAGCGAGCCAAGTTGCTGCAGTTTGTCACCGGAACCAGCAAGGTACCGCTCGCCGGGTTCAAGGAGCTCGAGGGCATGAACGGCTTCGCCAGATTCAACATTCACCGTGACTACAGCAGCAAAGAGAAGTTACCTTCGAGTCACACATGTTTCAACCGTAAGTCTACTCCTTTGCACACACTACAATAAATTACATGCTAACATCACACAGAGCTTGACCTCCCAGAGTACGAAAGCTACGAGCATCTTCGACAGCAGCTATACACTGCCATCACTACTGGTAGCGAGTACTTCGGTTTCGCCTGAGACTATGGTGCGCAGCGTGTATTATATCTGTGGCGTTTGAGAGAGCATCGCGTCGGCGTCTGGTTGGGCCAGCATTGGTTTTTCCGAGCGCATCCAAAGATCGCGCTTATGAATCTTAACTCATGCATTGGCTTTGTGTGATATCATGGTTTTCATTAGTCAGTAATACAATGAATTTCGTGAGAGGGAATGCAGGCCCTCTCATTAGGTTCAAGCTTTATTTTCTCACTTTTACTGTATGCAAGGAGGCAACGTACTTGAGGCTGTTAGCTTAATTTTTCCATCTGTGTTGCAGACTGCTGTCTTGACAATACACGAAGTCACGGTTATCGGAGACAGGCGCGGCTGTCACGTGCGAATGCGTGAGGTCAGAAGCCCAAAGCCAAGTTGCAGATGACCGCAATCTGATGAATGAAGCTGAAGAGCCCAACTACCAGAGCTTTGATGGCATGCCTTTGCATGCACAGACCCACCAACGACACACAAAGGAGACCACTTCCATACTCGCATAGTGATATGAGAGATAACAAGAGATTATAAGTTTGACTGCGTTGGACCCAGGTCCGCCGTCGAGGATGGCAACTCCGGTCAAGCCCGCCAAGGACATGCGCATTCGGAATGTCAGCCTTCACAGTCGAGGCAAAACAGAGCATGGCACCTTGTACTTGACTCAGTACCATCTTATATTCAGCTATGTTCCTGATGCGGAGCCGGAGAAGTCTGTGCACAACAAGCCTATTCGTGCTTCGTCCGATTCGCATGCTTTGGCGCCAGAGGCCGAGAGCGCCTCACTACCAGATTCAGTTTCTGTTGCAAATGAAGCAGCCAGGATCATCAACCCGAGTCCAGAGTCGTCGTCTATTTCGGCTTCCGGAAACCAAAGTACATCGACTACTGGCCCCGGAGCGAACGCAGTTTCGGCGGCATCTCGTCCTCGCCCGCGTCCAAAGGAAATATGGGTCCCATATCCGGTGATCAACCATTGTTCGCTTCGCTCAAGTCTATTCTCAAATCACACGAACCCGACTACAGCTTCAGATGGTGCCGATATCTCTGGTGACAACGTGGAGGATAGTCTTTTCCCACCTGTGTACGGGACAACCTTACAAACACGCTCATCGATAGATTCCGGGCAGTCGACTCCGCACTTAGCCCCACAGAAAGCAGTCCATGTCAGTAGTACTACGCCCGCAGGACCGCTACGTGACACTGCGAGAGCGCCCGCACTGCGGATTCGAAGGAGAGATTTCCAGATGATGGCGTTTCATTTTCATGCGGCAAGTGCTACGCAATCGCCGGACAGTCTTGCCAGAGATGTCTTCTATTGTCTCAGAGAGCGATGTTGTGTCGATGATATCCAGGGTATCCATGCTTTCCATTTCAAAGCCCCTCAAGAAGAGATTGCCATAGGCGCTGTTCCATTTGACGTGCGACGGGAGTTTGCGCGAATGGGCATCAACGAAAAGGCGAAGGAGGGGCCTGGGACCGCCTGGCGCTTGACCGATATTAACAAAGATTATCAATATGCGCCAACTTATCCTAGTGTATTGTGTGTACCCCGAGCGGTTAGCGACAATCTACTTAAGTATGGCGGCGTGTTTCGGTCCAAGGCCAGGATACCGGCATTGACATACCTCCACGGTAATGGAGGCAGTATAACTCGTTCCTCTCAGCCAATGGTTGGCCTGCAAAATCGCCGCAATCCTCAAGATGAAAGACTGGTTTCGGCCATCTTCTCAAGTCACCAGCCTCCTCTGCATAGCCCAGAGAGCTCGCCTAATCAACTGCCCAACACGAATATCCCCTCGGATGTAACCTCAGGTGCGGTGTCTCCAGATTCGCATGCCGCTGAACAAGAAGTCCCCAAATTGTCTTTGAACCAAGATTCAAGCCAAGAAGACCTGGAAAGCAACCCCGTGCAGACAGTCCGAAGGAGGGTTTATGGCAGCACCCGGCGCAACCTGATAGTAGACGCCCGGCCAAGAATCAATGCCATAGCCAATCGTGCTTCAGGTGGAGGGATCGAAGATGTTTCGAATTATGTAGGGTCATCAAGAGTTCCAGTAGAGAAGGTTTTCCTTAATGTTGCGAACATACACGTCATGCGCCAATCTCTCGACAGGGTCATCGAGAGTTTCGCAAACTCTGACTACCTTGATATGCGACCGAATCAAGAACTTCTCCGGAAATCTGGATGGCTTGAGCATATTTCGAACATGATCGATGGCGCTGAGATGGTCGCCAGAGTCGTGGGTCTCGGAGGGAGTCATGCTTTGGTCCACTGCTCGGATGGTTGGGATCGCACGGCTCAAGTCTCTGCACTTGCGGAGATCATGCTTGACCCTCACTACCGCTCCTTAAGCGGGTTCGTGACCCTAGTGCAGAAGGACTTCCTGTCTTTTGGACACAAATTTAACCATCGGAACGGCATTCAGGGCAGTGAGAAGTGGTTTGAGATCGAGAATGAGCGCGTCATGCCTTCGCGATCACGGGAGGGTAATGGCAGCGAGACGAGTACGCTGAACACATTCGGGTCCAAAGCACTTTCTGGTGCAAAGAACTGGTTCGAGAAGAACCGTAGCAATCTCTTTCGGCAACCAGGTACCGACCCGCCAGTTGCCGACAACATCGACTCTAGACCACCATCGCCTCCAATTCAAGCTGGCAGTGCCAAGGATGAAAAAGAGAACAAAGTGGACGTCAAGGAAATAGCTCCCATCTTCCATCAATTCTTGGATGGCGTGTTCCAGCTTCAGACTCACCATCCAAACGCTTTCGAGTTCAATGAGCGCTTTTTGCGGAGACTACTCTATCAGACGTATTCCGGCCAATATGGAGAGTTCCTTTTCAACTCCGAAAAGGATCGCGCGAAATACAAAGATCAAACTCCCTCGGTTTGGCCTCATTTTCTGTCTCGCAGGAAGGAGTTCACCAATCCAGATTACAAAGCTAATCCCGTTGATGCACTGCTCTTCCCTTGCAGACGTGCACCAGGAGGCGAGCTTGATGTGCGTTGGTGGAGTAATCTCTTTGGGCGCAAGGACGAAGACATGAACACGCCGCGCTCGCTGGCGCCATCAGATCCCGAGACCGCATATTCATCTCTAAGCGCTGAGCCATCCACGAAGCAGCTGAAGAATGACTTCACGTTGTTTCACACCAGCACTGGCTCACCTTCTGATAGTAACGGCGATCCAACTGATGGAAGAGGCCGGTTGAGTCCTAGGCTCAGACCTCAGGCTGGATCACACTCGAAAAATGCGAGACGGGACCCAAGTAAGAGTGCTGATTCGCGGCCGTCTATCGAACATCAGATCACCGACCCAGATGTCCTCGCCCGATACGCGGGAGAGCTAGCGAGCAAGGAGCCATTGTCCGAGGCTCAACAGACAGAGGCACCCGCTCTGGCGAAGGACGACGAGCATTACGACCCTCTTGGCGCGATCGCAGAGAACACAGCTTCGCGGAGATTGGAGGCCAAGTTGGACTTTGCCGACTTCGCTAGGCAGAACGCCTTCAGTGAGAGGCGCTGACCGCCATCATACACGAAGACTTTGTGATACCTGATATATGCATTTCTCGTTTCTGATGTCCAACGGCATTCGATAACTTACGCCGAAAGGCGTTTTTGCTATGCAGTCTACTACTCATATATAATGACCTGAGACAAGACTCGTGGCTGACTCTATAAGTCCTCTTCATCTCACAATAAGTAGCTTTAGATGGCCAGATCAGTGTGAACCGGGGTTGCGTCGCGGATGGGGTCCGCGGGTAGACTCTGTATATTAACTCCCATCTTGTGGACGTCATGTAACTTATTACGGAGTGCCTGTTCTCAGGGCTCGGACGGGATCTACTGTACCAAGTCACCAAGTGTCCTCCACCACGGATGCTGCCGTCCTCCGTACAGCCCGTCCCATGCCTCCACCTCAATCGCAATGCGCATGTGGACTCTTTGGCATGCACAGAGGTGACGAGATCAACTTCAAACTAAGTGATCATTCACGAGTCTCAATATGGCCGACGAGGACAAAGAAAAGTCCGAAAAGCTGGCAGCAGCCAAGAAACGGGTATGTCACATTGCACGCACCTCAATCGCTGCCATCTGGCTCAAGGAGCGACCTCCACTGACGAACGAAACCAGTTCGAACAATTGAAGAAAGAGCAACAGAAGAAAGGAAAGAAGGGAGGTGCCAAGAAGAGGGAGGCGAAAGCAGACGAGGGCGCTGGCGACGCCGCTGCCGCTGACGATGCCGTCGACACCACGAATGATGCCATTGACGACTCCGCCGACGCCGGCAAGGACACAACCACCGAGGAATCCAAACCTGCTTCCAAAGCACGGACGGAGTCTTTCACAAGCCCGTCAAATGAAGTGCAAGAGCTGTATCGCAAGCAGGTGGCTCGAATAGCGGAATTGGAGAAGGAGAACAAGACTTTGAAGCAGCAGACGGACGAGGACAAGACGAAGCTCGGGAAACTTGAAGAAGAGCTTGACGGGCTACGGGAGAGCAGCAGCGATCTGGCCGAGGTTCGGAGCAAGGCGATGGATAGTGAGCGGCTCGCGCGCGAACTCGCGACCGCGCAACGGCAATTATCACAGGCGCAGCAAGCTGCGAAAGCGCCCAGGAAGGTCTCAGGCGCGAGTCCCGACATCACCGAGCAATTGGCGAGCAAGACCTCTGCAATCGAGTCTCTCGAGTTGGAAATCAGCAACCTGCGCAATCACGCGACCACCCTCGAGAACACCGTCTCGGAACGCGACTCCGCCGCGAATGACCTCGAGGAGCGGGCCAAGGCCGCGGAGGCCGCGAAGGACGCTGTCAAGCAGGAGCTCGACGCTCTGAAACTCTCGATCGCAATCCCGAGCGACGAGACGCAGGCGGCGAACGAGGACCCTGAGGCGCTGACGAAGCGCATCACGGTGCTCGAGTCGGACGTGCGCACCGCGCATAGCGACCTCGATGCCGCCGTCAAGCGCGCCGCCAGCCTCGAGCAGAAGATCGAGGCTCTGACGAAGCTCCACCGCGACGCGACGGCCCAGTCGCAGGCCAAGGACAAGGAGCTCGGCGAGCTGCGCGCGCAGCTGAAGCGACGCGACCGGCCGTCACACGTGCGCGACGCGTCCGACTTCGAGCTCGGCGAGGAGGAGACGGAGGTCGGGGCCCTGCAGGCGCGCATCCGCGCGCTCGAGGCGGAGAACTTCGACTTGAAGCGCGGCGTCTGGCGGGATCAGCGCGCAGCGATGCAGCCGGGCATGAATGAGGATGAGAGTGGTCTGCTCGACTACGAGGAAGTTGATCTCAATGGGCCGTACAGTCCTGGCGGAAGAGGGCGTGGGAACACCGCCGGAGCACGGCACAGCACGCTACAGGATGTCATTACGTCTGGTATCAACGCATTCACGGGTCGGCCGCGGGAGGCACCCAAGCCGGTAGGACACGAACGAAAGCAGTCGCTTGGTTTGTTGAGCGACGATGGGTTTGACGAGGAGGCTTCCAGGCTTGCACAGGAGGAGGATGCCAAACGACGAATTGAGCGCGTGAAGGAGGTCAAGCGCGGTCTTGAACAGTGGCGAGGCTGGCGAATCGACATTGCAGAGCTCCGCAAAGACGGCATTGGAGGCGGTCGCGAAGTTGGCCCTGTCTTTGAGGTATAGTGGTAGGGCCACGCAGGATAATTACGAAGCAGAGAATGAAATGATGTTCACGCATGTCCTTCACGAATATCCCTTCTATCTGGTGTGTCATACAGTTTGCATGTATCATCCCGCGGCACAAATGCGCATCCTCTTTCTTACTACCGGTATCTTAGATGAGCTGCTGGAAGGCACGGTTGAGGGGCGATCGGAGCGGCTTGACCTCCTTGTAGAAGTCGATGGTGGCGACCGCACGCTTGGCGATACCCTCAGGAGTGAATTCGAATTTCTGCTTATCATTAGCCCTGTCCACATTAGCTATTGTACGGATCCGCGACTGACCTTGTAGACGTCCAGGTAAGGACCCGAAGCACCGAAGCGGTTGAGACCGAACTGCTCGTGCGAGTACTTCTCCCAGCCAAGAGTGCTCATAACCTCGACGGAGAGAGAGGGGATGCCATCAGGGATGACCGAGAGCTTGTAGTCCTTCGGTTGCGAGTCGAACACCTCCACGCAAGGCAGCGACACAACACGAGCCTTGACGTTGTTCTTCTCAGCAAGGTATTTAACAGCCTCCAAGCAGAGGGAGACCTCGGAACCGGTCGAGACAAGGGTGATCTGGGCAGACTCATCCTCTAGAGCGACGTAACCACCCTTGATGGCCTTCTCGATGGTCGAGGCCTCGAGGTGTGGCAGGTTCTGGCGGGTAAGGGCCAGGATCGAGGGAGTCTCGTGGTTAGTGAGCGCGACGTAGTAAGCGGCCGAGGTTTCGTTTCCGTCAGCCGGGCGCCAGACCATCATGTTGGGCAGAGCACGGAAGTGTGCAAGGACTTCGATAGGCTGGTGAGTCGGTCCATCCTCACCGAGACCAATGGAGTCGTGGGTGGCGATGTAGATGACACGCTGGTGCGAGAGCGACGACAGACGAACTGAGCCGGCGGCGTACGAAACGAAGTTGAGGAAAGTACCACCGGCCGGAATAATGGTGCCGTAGGCCGACAGACCGTTCATGATACCCGCCATAGCGTGCTCACGCACACCATATCGGAGGTAGCGACCGCTGTAGTCACCGATGCCCAAGTTCGGCGGCTGGAAGTCGACGGCCTTCTTCCATCGGGTGTTGTTGGATCCCGTAAGATCAGCAGATCCGGAAAGAAGCTCAGGAACAGCATCGTGGATCGCCTCGAGGACGCTCTCTGAGAGCTTGCGGGTCGCGACAGCCTTGTCAGTCGGCTTGTAGACCGGCAGTTTCTCCTGCCAGCCCTCCGGAAGCTTCTTCGTCAGACGACGCTTCAGGTCAGCAGCGAGGTCCTTGTGCTCAGCGCTGTACTTCTCCAACAGCTGGTTCCACTCTTGCTCAGCGGCAGCACCCTCGTCCGCGTGCTTCTTGTACAGGTCGTAGACCTCTTGAGGAACGACAAACGACTCTTCCGGGTTGAAGCCGAACTTCTGCTTGACCTGCTTGCAGTCGTCCTCCTTCAGCGCGTTGCCGTGGACACCGCCAGTACCCTGGAGAAGGGAGCCGAAGCCGATGGTGGTGGTGAGTCGGATCATCGACGGCTTGTCCGTGACGGCCTTGGCCTCAGCAATGGCCTTCTCAATGCCCTCGTAGTCGTGGTCACCGTCCTTGACCCAGATGACGTGCCATCCGTACGACTCGAAACGCTTGGTGACATCCTCAGTGAAGGCACATTTGGTGTCGCCGTCTAATTTTGTGTAAGTACTCGCCTACCGCCCGCTCATGTCAAGGAAGGGAACGTTCTTACCAATGGAGATGTGGTTGTCATCGTAGATGGCAATCAGGTTGCCCAGCTGCAAGTGACCAGCAGTCGAGGCAGCCTCACTGGCAACACCCTCCATGGCGCAGCCATCACCGAAGAAGACGAATGTGTGGTTGTTTGAGAGCTCGTAGCCCGGCTTGTTGAAGGTGGCGGCAGTGTGGGCCTGGGCAATGGCGAGACCGACGGCGTTGGTGAAACCCTGGCCAAGGGGACCAGTGGTGACTTCGATACCAGGAGTATCGTGGGCCTCGGGGTGGCCCGGGGTGATGCTGTCAAGCTGACGGAAAGCCTTGATGTCATCCATGGTGACGGCATAGCCGAACAGGTGAAGCAGGGCGTATTGCAGCATGCAGCCGTGACCGTTGGAGAGAACGAAGCGATCCCGGTTGAGCCAGTCCGGGTTCTTCGGGTTGAACTTCATGAACTTGTTGAAGAGGATGTGAGCGACCGGAGCCATACCCATGGGCGCACCCGGGTGGCCCGAGTTGGCCTTGAACGTCGCATCGACCTAAAATGTGCATCAGCGGTGTTACGATCGATTGCAACTGGTGTGCAAATCATTCAATGGCAGGAGTCGCGATTCTTCTCGTTCGATAGACAGCGATGCAATGACGAGTCGAACCCGTCCCTTCCGGCTTCGACTGGATGCACAGTGTAGACGCGATTCAATGGAGTAAAGGTGAACCTACTGCGAGCAGTCTGATGGTGTTGATGGCCAATTCGTCAACCTTGTCGTAACCCATTTTGACTGATCTCTGTAGGGTTCTGATGAAGAATGAATGAAGAGAAATGGGAAACAAACAGAAAGATCGGTCAGTGAAACAACATCAATTTTTCTAGTCTACCTCGCTCCTACGTCAGGTTCCGCGTTGACGTTGAGAGTGGTGGGCTTGGTGGGGTAGCAATGTATCCGCAGCGGCAGAGTATCGGGCTTTGCTTTTCGTGATACTGCCGGGCGCATTCAAGCTAGTCGAGCTCGTACGCGCTCGGTGCTGAAGCATGTGCTATAATTTTATTACGGCCCTTCAGGCTACACTTCTTGTCCGAATGAGTGATGAGCCGCAAATTTGGCATCTCCGCCTGAATAGACGAGTGGTGCCAGTTCCCCGAGGGGCTGGTTCTCGCCACAACGGAGAATCTCACCCCACGTAATGAACGATGGTGGGGTCTCTGCGGCGCAATCTCAAGTACCACTGAGTGACCTTCTCAGCGGAGATGTCGGAGCACGGCGGCATGATTCTCTACTATGACCAATGCCTTAATCAGAGCTGTGGATGGTCACAGGAAGCAGACTAAGCGAATGGTCATCAAAGAGGTCCCCAACAGAAGAACACGTCGTCCTGCTAGCTCCAGCTAGGTACGGTACGCATGCATTTCATTCATCGAACATGCACCAGTCACCGGGAAGCTGGAGCTCAAGAGTTGACCCTCTAGAATTCGGTGTTCGTCTCCCCACCAGGAAAAGCCATCATGTTGCCCTACCGGCTGCAAATGTGATACTGTTCGACTAGATTGCAATAGCCGAATACTCATGTCCAAATACAGCCGCAGTCGGCGGCAACCGGCTATAGGGCAGATTTGTCGAACAAACCTCGATGAAGCAGGTCGGCGACAGCCTGATATCTGCGTGCACGCGAACCCAACACTACCCTGTCCGACCACTCATTGACAATTGGACAAATGAAATAGACAGACCGTTGAGAAGATGCATCCCATCGGAATTCTGGCTAAATTCGATGCGTTGATGCTTCGATACGCTGGGTGTCTGGGTGCCTGAGGCGTGAAGATCTGGTTGCTGTGGCAGCCTCGTTTACGACCAACCACACAAGCCAACGGGCTTGCGATACAGACGCGCGCAGTTCTAGACGCAACTTTAGCTGCATATTCCCGTCGTAGCGAGATCCACTTTTTATCCGGACGTATGCTACAATATTCGCGCGCGCGATCGTAGCAGCAGCAGGTCTCGGACGTCGCAACGATGGAAGCATTACTTTCCCTCTCGTTCGACAACATCTCGTCGCGGGATAGCACCAAGATTCGCAAAGGTCTGCGACAGATCGAGGGCCTGCTCGCACAGATATGCCTCTCGAAGCAGAGCTCGCGCCCGCCGCACAAGAGGAAATCGTCGGCGCTGGGCGAGAAACAGCAGGAAAACCTCAAGCAATTAGGCGAACTACGACATGATCCTGCTTTCAGAGAGTTCTTCCGTCTCCAGGAAGGCTTCCAGTGGAATGGTAAGCTCCGTTAGAAAAACTCGATCATGATCGACGACTAACCAAGGAAACAGTCGCATCACGACTAGTATCGACCCTCGAGCGACTCATGGGCATGGGCAATCCATCGCAGACCGATCTCCTAATTCTCGCTGCGCTCGACCTTCTGCAAGGCGTCCTGTTGCTCCACCCGCCTTCCCGATGCCTCTTCAACCGCGAGATCTACATGAACCTCCTCCTCGACCTTCTCGACTCCACCAACCCACCTAAGATCCAGGCGCAAGCCCTCCTTGTCCTCGTCGCCGCCCTGCTCAACAGCCCCGTCAACACGCGCATGTTCGAGTCCATCGATGGCCTGCTGACGGTCACGAGTCTGTTCAAGAGTCGGGCGACCACCAAGGATGTCAAGATGCGCTCGCTGGAGTTTCTCTACTTCTACCTCATGGCCGAGGCGCCCATCGCACCGCCCCAGAGCGCCAGCGCGCCCAACACGGCCGTCCTGCAGCGGCATCCGAGTAAAATTCGGACGCACGCCAGTGATGGCGGCGCGATGGACATCGATGAGGACTCCAACATACGGACCACGGAGGAAAAGCAGGAGATGCTGGGCGAATACCTCAGCAATGTTGGCGAGCTGGTGCAGGATCTGCAGGAAAGCGCGCCCTTCAGTGTTGTCGCGGCATGCTGAACAGATGTTTCGATTTCTTGATTTATTGCTTGGGAGCATTGCAGCGGCGTTCGACGGGTATATCATGGGCGGGGACATGACATCCCTTTGTGCAGCATATTGTTTGGGGCGCATGGTAATTCTGGGATTTGGTCGGATTGTTTGTCTTCTGCATCGGCGGCGCATGGTGTGCTAACAAGCGCCTGGTAGGAGGTCGTCTTCGAGGGCGTGGAAGGCTACAACCGCTTTTCGGCAAAAGCTATGAACCTCTATTTGTCCTGACCTCATAATTCATAGTTCCTGATCATTGATAGTAGTGCAATTCGTCTTCCCAAATGTTGATAAGAAAACCAAAAGGATAAGAGCACTACATGGAGTGCATAATGCGTACAGGACGATCAAAACAAAATAATGGATCAAACCGCGATTCGAACGCGGGGCCTCCTGCAAATTTGGTGTACCCAAAGCAGGAATCATACCGCTAGACCATTTGACCGAGGCACCTGTTTAAGGCAGAAATTATCTAGTTTCCGACTTCGCCGGATGTGATCAGATTATATAGCTGTAACAGTCATCCCAAGACGCTTTGACGAACCCTTGGAATCGATTGCTAGTGTGCACGATGCTCCGCGGTCGCGATGGAGTGAAGTCATGCACCGGTGCTCCGATGAAGTTGAAAGAAGATGTTAACGAGCAACCTGAATGAGGGTCGAGTAGGGTACGAGGAGGTGAAGACTGGGAAAAGAAAGGCGAAAGGAATTTTATCCGAAGACCGAAAATCAGGAGACGACATGCACTGAGAATGATCACGTTTGAAAGTTCGGTAGATCCGCAAGCAAACGTGCGGCAGCAGGTCCGAGGGTACTGACAGTGGAGGTAAGAATGTGTGAAGAGCCATTTTCATGCTTGGCTGGAAGCATGAATGATTTACTCACGTCCTCATGTCGAAGATCAATTGGTGAGAACGACCAAACGGAGTTGCCAACCAATTCTTCCATTTGTCAATCACTGACTGAATTGAATACCGACTAATAAGGCATACGCACGCACGTCACCTGCGTGGGGGTTCTTTCGGACTTTGACATTGTTCAACTGACTGCGAGCCTTCAGTGTTCGACTTTCTCTAACTTACAAATGACACTGCACTTGTATCCTCCGGAACCAACTTGCTCGGGAACTTGATGCGCTGCACTGTTTTCAGTATCATTGGTGTAGACGGTCGCGTCGCTGCACACTGCGTCACCTGGTCGGCGGCAATCAGCGGGCGTCGCCCAATCGCCCTGCACGACTGGCGTTGACATCAGCAGCACGGGCCAGTCGCGGATCGCGCTGTTTAGCCGCCGGCCATTTTTGGCCTGGGCGGCAGGACCCTTAGCGCGCTACTGGTGCTTGCCTCGACGACGACGGGGACCTCTCCATCCAATTCTCGACCGCGTGAGGGCGCTGGCAACAAAGTGCAGGCGTGCGTGTTCGCGCACCGCTGGCAGTATGCTGCTGCTGGCTGGCTGGGCGCGTAAAACAACACACTGACCAGACCGTGCCTGCGCGATGACGGACCTAGCGGGTTGTCCTGGCGACGATGATGCCGGGTTGCCGTAAGGGCCGCCACGATATGTAATGTTGGTGAGGGCCCGTGACCGCGAAGGTCGATCCTCCACTTTCTTTTCGTTGGCAGCAACTGGTTTTGCGGTCTCGGGAGCGATACATTGGACAGGTTATTTCCTTTGCCTCATTTCCTTGTTGTTATCCATTCCATTTCCAGCATTTTGCATCCGGCGTTGTTTCTTCCAGCTGCTGGTCAGCTTCTAATACCAATTTCCTTGCTATTGACACCGTGCGAGATCATCCTGGAATCGAAATCCGAACATTCATCCTACGACGAGTTTTGAGACAGAACGAAACTGGACAGAAACGCTATCCAGCAACCTTAATAACAGTATTTCGGCCTTCCATCGTTGCGGAACAACACAAGTCATTCGGCATGAGCCTTCCGGCCTCCATTCAGGGCTCGGTCCCAGACTGTGCACAATCATGCCTCTCGACATATGTTTCTCAGACGTTCACGAACTGTTCGCCGACCGACCTAACATGCATGTGCACGGAATACAGCTCGCAAGGATACACGCTCGGAGAATTAGCGTATCTCTGCGTCAAAGTAGACTGCACGGCAAATATCTCGGCTCAGGCTTCAGCTTATAGCATTTGCAGTGCGCAGAGCGGCAACGTGCCAGCGCTACACAGCTCGGTTCTCACACAACCTCCCACCTCGACATTACAACCGGCATCGACAACGACTACGACGGTGGTTGGCACAGGGGCAACAACTTCTTCGAAAGCAACCGTGACGCCGGCTGTAACGTCCGGTCTCGTGTTTACGGCAACCACGACAGTCACTACCTCCGTTGGCTCTCAAGCCACGGCAACCAACGATACCGGCCGACTTGGCAGTGCTTTGACGAATGAGCAAGCGATTGGAATCATTGTCGGCGCACTAGGCGGTCTGCTCCTGTTGCTTCTTCTCATCTTCTGCTGTTTTTGTTGTCGAAGAAGAAAGGGGAAGAAAGACAAGAACAATAAGAAGAATCATAATTCTTATGATTTTGTCGACAAGGAGCCACGGCGTGCTTGGCGCATGAAATATGCATCCTTTGGCGACCGCCCCGCTGAGAACCAGCAGCAGTCAGTCGCTCAACAGCCCGTAGCTGAGAAGGAAGGGTCGCGACCCACAGCATACATGCAGGACGGCGATGTTGAGCGCAATCAGCACCCACCGGCTTCCCGTGGGACGCAAGCTACACATGAGTCTACGAGGCCGGCCTCAAGAGATAGTCGCGTTAGCATAACGAGTGCAAGGACCGTCTCGCAGCTCCTACCGGATAAGCCCACAATCGTCCATATCCAGCCGCCTTCGCGATCTCACACTGTTCGGCGGAAGGATGCGCGGCCGGACGTCCCGCAGAAGTCGCCGAAGCAATCGGATCTCTACACACCTGCGACTGTTTTCGAGGAGGATCGGCCGGCTTTCGTGCCCGGTCTTCCGGCGAACCCCGGTGTTTATCGGGCGTACAAAGCGCCCGGTCAACAACCTGCAGAGCTCAGTGCAACAAAGCCAACGGAGCGATCGCATCAACCTTCGCTGTCGTTGGAAATCCCCCGGACTGCGTCGAAGCCAATAGCCAAGGCAGCTACTGCCTGGCCACTGCCTGTCAACGTTGCCCCAGGCGAGTCTACTTCCACGGTAACTAAGCCTGTCGATGAGAGGAATGCGGTTATCAAGCCTAAGCCGAGCCCTTCAAATGTCAGCCTTCTTGACTACTACGCGCAAAGTCATGGCAGTGGTGGCTCCACTGCTGCTCACAGCACCTCAAGCGATGAAGCTGAACAGAGGCGGAGAGCGGTTCCCCAGGCTCTAGTTATCAAAAAGGCTGAACCGAGACCCCAAGCCTCCCGTCAGTCGAGCGCATCGGATACGTCTTTTGAGAGCATAGGTGATGATGATCCCACTCCTCCCGCCGAGGCCGAGAAGCAACTCACGCCTGTCGCGGAAACATCACCAATCTCCGATATCCGGTATCCCAAGGTCCCGCGGAGCAGCAATCAAGCAGTTTCGCGGTCACCGAAGTTGATGGTTCCCACGAAACGTAGCGACTCTAGCATTGGCGCGATGTGCCGTTCACCAGAGACTGCTGATTCGCGGCGGAGGGCTCACCAGCCCTTAACGCCCGAGCGACAGAACTTCCGCAACTCGCCATCTCTGAGCGGCACGACAATCACGCACCACCAGAGCAAAGCCACTCAAACGTGCGATCCCGACAATGGCCTTCGCATCCTGAACTCTTACGACCCGTCCTACCAGAGCAAAGCTCTGCAGCAGAAGGCCAGCGGCACGCTACGAACGCCGCCTGCAAGCCCGCTGAATGGCTACGAGAAGGATCACAGTGCCACCACAACGTCTGGCATGACAAACCACACCCGCCGAGGACCCAACGGTCGCCTCGTGCTCCAGATGGACAAGACCAAAACGAGCGCCGCAGCTGCAGCGCCTGAAAGTCCTCGCTGGGCGCCGAAGCTGACGCCGCAGCGGCAAGGCGATGATCTCTATCTCAGCGTCTCCGTCGGCTCACCCCTCCACCAGTCGCAATTTCCTCCTTCTGCTTATGCTGCCCCAGCAGCACCCCATGCGCGATGATACCCCCAACACACAGGCGTTCTCTTCTTACGACTTGGATCATTGTAAAACAGTATGATGAAATGTGATTAGCGGATGGCATGGTGGGTCAGCGCTGCTTTTGCTAGATTCTAGATACCTATTATGAAACCAGCCATTATTTACGAGACCACTTCTCGATATATGGCAAATGAAATCCCTTTCAAAAATCATCACAGTCGCTATTATTTCCTTCCATACCAAAGACACTCAAAGGACAATGGTCAAGAGAGTATTAATCTGTCACGTGATGAGCGATTTCAATGCCAAGATTTTGGTTTCGACGCCCGCACCGCATCCGAATCTGAACTTCCGCGATCGACTTCGGATTTCGATTGAATCACCCAGCTCCGACGTAGGATATCCACCTCTTTGCGTCTCAACAATACACAAGACCTCATCATGTCTTCCACCACCGTACGTATACTGCTTTGCTGTCCGCTGCCGCCTTGAGGGCGGCGGTGCGTGCTTCGGCATAGGAGAACAGTAGGCTGAGAAAGAAAATACAGAAGAAGTCCGGCGCTGCCGCCAAGAAGGGCCAAAAGGTCACCAAGAAGGTATGGAATACTGATACATTCCTGGGTTTCATGACTTAATTGCTGACGTTCTGTTACAGTTCATCATCAACGCTTCGCAGCCGACCCAGGACCGCATCTTCGACCCGTCCGCGTTTGCGACCTTCCTGCAGCAGCGCATCAAGGTCGAGGGCCGCACCGGCAACCTCGGCGAGACCGTGACCGTCAACAACCTCGGCGACGGCAAGATCGAGGTCGTCGCGCACCAGGAGTTCTCCGGCCGCTACCTCAAGTACCTGACCAAGAAGTTCCTCAAGAAGCAACAGCTCCGCGACTGGCTCCGCGTCGTCAGCACCTCCAAGGGCGAGTACAGCCTGAAGTTCTTCAACGTTGTCAGCGAGGAGGGCGATGAGGATGAGGACTAGATGGTGGGAGTTCGTTTCCACGGAGCAATGGGAGAAATAAAAGGGTCATTTCATGGCGTCGCATGGTTGATACACTCGGGTTATGGGTTTTCAATATACAGGCAATGCGTGGGCATGGAGTCTACGTATTCGGAGGGCAACTCCAGACGCAATGAATGTCACTCATGAACGCACTACGTTCCACTCTCTATTCATCTCGTGACTATCGTCTCCCTCTGCGGTTTTGCAGACCATGCTTGAATGCCCCACCTCGTGCCTTGTGAATGCCGCCACCCGGCGAGCCGCGCTTTTTGTCCATCCCGAGGCCTCTCCGTTGCGGTGTTTGCTTGCCGCGAGGACTCTTGGCCGCATCTGCGTTCCTCTTTGCGTTGATAATGTCATCCTCTTCCAAATCCATCTCATCGTCGCCTCGCGACTGAACATTCTTGAACTTCAGCTTCCCCTTTTGGCCTCTCTGCGGCGCATCCTTGCCCTTGATGGCATTGACGTATGCGTTGATGCCACCCTCCAAAGTACCGTCGCCGGGCTCCTCGCCTTTGAACATGCCTTGATCATCAAAGTCCATAACTTCGTCATCCGAGTTGTCATTGAAGACAAGCTTGCCGTCCAGGTCCGTCTTGGCCTTCTTCTTTTTCCCATCGTCGACAGCACGGCCCTTGACCGGCTTCGTGGACGAGACGTGAGCCAGTACCTTGCGGTCGAGCAGATCCAGCGGTTCGTCGTCGTCCTCCACGATGTACTGCTTGCCACCTTGCTTCGCTTTGATGCCCTTGGCGACCGAGCGAGCCAGCACGTCGTCATCCGAGATATCCGATTCTGATTCTGACTCGGAGCCGTACACCGCTTGGTCATATTCGCTCTCGAACTTGCCTTTCCGTCTCTCGGTGGCTGGATCCTCATCCTCATCGTCAGCATTATCGCGCTTCTTCTTCCGTCGTTCCCGGGTCTTGCGGATATTTGCGATGAGCTTGCGATCCGCCTCCGGTGTATATTTCTCGATGAGCTCGACGCCGAATCTGCGGATCATGCGCTCGAAAATGTGCTTGACTTTGGCCTTGAAGTGTGCCTTGTGCTCATGACTCCAGACGATCAGGTTTGGAACAAGGGTCTGGAGCGATGGCAACACGAGTTCCCGAGGCAGCGAGATGACCCAAACCTTCACGAAACCTAGAACAGAACGAACAATTTCGCGGTTGTTGGAGGTCAAGAAAAGATCCATCGTCTGTACGAGGTCCTTGATCGTTGATTCCTGCACGCGACCGTGGAATTCGTACAGCAATCGTGTCAAGGCTGTGATGGAGGCTGAGATCATGTGCGGAGTCGAGCCTGCCAGGCCGGCAGAGACCATGGTCAGGTATTCTTCAAGGCTCGCAGGCACTGTCGGGGCATCTGCCGGCATGTGAGGCACTTTGGCGTTGTTGACAGAACCACCCTCTTCCATTTTCTCACCCATCAAGACCAGCAAGTCAAAGGCAGTCGTTCGTGCCTTTTCATTGACCTCTTTGGCGCTAATGACAACCTCTGGAAGTATAGAGGGAATGAAATGGAGATCATCCTTCGAAAGACCCGGTATGATCTCAGCAATAGACGCGAGGCGATCCCGCCGGGCTGGAGCAGAAGCTTTGTCAGCGGCAGAGAGAAGTAGTTGTTGCAGATCAGCACTCCGGTCTGCCAGTGCCTGGCGGCCAGTCTCAGATTCCGAAAGACGAGGAATAAGCTTGTAGGCCTTCTTCTGTAGCTGAGGATCATCTTGTTTGTTCACAACATTCGCGGCCATGCTAAAGAGTCCCGCAAAGCTCTCTCGAGGTAGGTAGGTCGACATTGTAATCACAAGATCCATCAGTGTGTGTGAGGTTGGGGGCATCTTGTCTTTGGACGATTTGATTGATGCTTGTTCCTGTTGCTGACCTTCCGGGTTTGTTTCGGTCAGGGAGCCTTCTAACATGGTGGCAACACGCTGGAAGGTTTCCAAGAGTTCGTCCTTCGGTGTGATGCTGAGGTATGCATTGATGCATTGCAATAAATTTCCACGATTGTGAGGCAGCGTCTGGCTATACACGTTGAAGAGAACTGCAAGCAGATTGCCTGCGAACCCGGACAAGTGCTGGATGTTCTTCTCGGCGTCAGCCTTAGAAATTCGGCCTTGGAGAATCATGCTCCCCTCGCCCTCAATTTCAGCAATCGCCTTGTTCGTGTCAACGAGGTTCTGCAGAGCTTTGCAAATGTCCGATCGCATCTGAGGTTGCTGATACAGAAGATTACTTAGCATCTCAGCGAAGCTTTGGTCGAAAGCCTCAATGAGGTCGATAGGAAGTTGGCAGTAGCCGGGTAGACATGACCAAATCTGGCTGACCACGGTCTCGAAAATCTTGATCTCCATGGTCTTCTCGGCATTCCCTTGATTCAACACGCGCTGGAACATCATCTCACTCAGGGGAACCAACTCAGAGCGGAAGTGGCCGAGACAGGTGTTGCTGACAGAGTCTCGCAGGATCGGGAGAAGCCATGCGCGGCCAGGTTGTCCAGGCGTGCTTCTGTCAAGATTGAGAGGCAGGATCGCCAATGCATTATCCGCGCCCATGGCCTTGATGCCAGCAGCCAGAACCGTGTCTGCCTCTTTCTTGCCATTAAACGAATCGTCACTGCGAAGATCACCCACCATCTTGAATATGCTGTCCAGGAGTGGGTGCGACTGCCACCGCAGAACTTCGAAGGCTTCAGAGAGTACGTTGAACGTCTCCATCCATGACGCTTGATATTGCACGCTGAGGAGACCTTGGAGCGTCTTACAGACTTTCTCCAAAGTCTTCTCGTCCATGATGGATGGTTCCAAAATGATCGATTCCGGAATGCAGTTGTGCAGTAGCGAGATCAGGCATTCTGAAGCAGAAATGCGCACGTTATGTGAGGAAGATGAGAGGAAGGCCGCAATCTTACTAAAAAGCGGTGGCAACTTCTCGAATGTCTCTTCCGGCTCGATTTGTGCAGATACATCATACCCTCTACTCAGAACAGCGATCCAAGGTGGAAGGAGCTGTGAGTCGTTTTGCGAAGGTTGTAGCTCCGTGATCACTTCGAGGAGCTTTGGAAGCTTTGCAGAAGATACTTCATCCGCCAGACTGGCGAAGATGAGCTCAAACACTTCAAAAGCAGCCAGCGTCAAGAATTCGTTGCTGCCTCTCGATATATTCAGCAGCACTTCGCACAAGGCATCCACTCGTCTACTCGGCCATCCATTTTGTGCCGACGCCACGGTCTTGACGAGCTGCAAAGCATGCATCATGACTGGGTCATTTTGTCCTTCCTCCCGATTTCTATGCTTCCTCTTCTTGTTGTTGGCCTCCTCGGCCGCTGATTGTAACTGTCGCAGCGCAGTCTCCGCGCACATATCAGCCGCCGGGTGGTCGAGTGAAGGCGAGGGTGGCGGCGTCCGGAGAATGTGGCTCAGAGCGTCTTGCGCCCTCTTGCGCACCTTTGGTCGTGGGTCGGTCGCAAGCGCCAGAAGTCCGCCAATCGCGCCGCGAGGGCTAGTTGGCGACTGTGGAAGACTCCATGCCTGGCCATCTTGCGCAGCTAGGAGGGACTCAAGAGTGCCGATTGCTGCTCTTATGAGAGGCGCTTCCGTCTCCGGAAGCGTCAATGCTGGTGCAAGGCCATTGAGGATTTGAGGAAATTTCGAACGCAGCAGCGGTGCCGGCACAGCTGCAGTAACGAGGTCGAGCAAATAAACCACAGAATACGCAAAGTCTTTGTTCACAACTCCTTTTTCAATGCTAATGTACTGTCCAAGGAGCGCCAATAAAGCTGCGAAATATGCGGTAGCGGTGGGTTCACTGTTCTGGCTTCGCAGGGTGTCCTCGATGGCGGACAATACAGCAGAGGTCTGCTGCTGATTTTGGAGCTTCGGCGACGAGCGGATCTTCTCCAGTCTCTCCTGTAAAGACATCGTGAACTCAATGCACCGGAGCTGCTGTTTGCTGCTCTATCGCAAAGTTCCCAAAAAATTCGGGCGGATTTTCGATAGGGCGGAACGACTCCGCGTCATGAGATTTTGCCAAGATTTCGGACTTCCACCCCGCGGTCCCCTTGGTCCCTGATCCTTGACATTTGTAGTATCTATATCCTTGCCTTAGATCTCCGCTCACATGCATGAACGTTGACGAATCACAAACACGTCACGTATTCAAAGACTCGAAAAGCAATCATTCGTGCCTACATCACCTCAAGTTCCATTAAATTACTACTTTTTTAATGAAGTTCATAACGCTCTCCCGCCGCCTGGCCTTCTCCTCCTTCTTTATGATCTTAACAGCATCAGCAACCAGATTGTCACTTCCTCTCCTCGGAACATAGACCTGGGGCTCTGTCTGCGGTCTGCCTCTACATTCACTTTGTGACCGTCGCATATCGTCGATAATGGTCTCTTTTGGTTTTGCGGGCTTTGTCCGGAAATGAAGCAGTGGAAAGCGTGATTTCTCCCGCACTTCGTCAACACTACACTGCGATTCTTGATCCCAAGTCGGACGATCACTCGCTTTGAATTTCGGTCGTCCGTTGACCAAAGGCTCGTTATCGTTTTCGTCCTCGTCTGCTTCTCGGAACATCATGTCGTAAGGCATGTCTACCCTCTGCTCTCCCCTTCGGTTGGAAAAGCTGACACCCCAGGGAACGTCGAACGCTTTTGCCTCGTCCCGGTGAAGACCGAACGCAATGTCCTGAAAGCTAGTGGTCACATCGGCAGTGCGACGTTTGAGCGCCTGTGTCCGACGCTTCTCTGCGTCGCCGGGCTTGTAGCTCTGTCGGCCGTCGTCCAGTCCGTTTCGTCGTGACTTCGACTTCGAACGTGACTCCGAGTCTGGTTTGCGTGGCCGTTTCTCCTTCGATGATGTCGAGGAATGTCCGGCGGATCCATTCGTGGGCGTCCGGGTGGGTTTTGATGCAGCTCGTTGGTTCCAAGGCTCGTTTGCGTGACAGACTGATGTTATAGCTTCGGCCTCTGACATTCCAGTGCTGACTGCCGCGAAGAATTGTTTTGGATTTAGGTGGGCATGTGCTTGTATCACTGGCGGGGGGTTGGTGGCCGCCTGGGCTTCATGACGCTGGGACCACTCTTTGACTTCCAGCTTCATTGGTGTCGCCGTTGCCGCAAATTGTTTTGCAGCAGTCTGCGGTACGAAGACACTTCGTCGCTGGCCATTGTTGCGCTCCTTGCGAGCCTTGGCCAGTTCCACCTCGCGCAGGTGAGCCTCCAATTTCAGACAAAGTAGCCGGGCATCGAAGGGTTGCTTTTGTTTCGGTCGAAAGTCCTGTTTGTCCAAGAGGAAAGGGAACGGCTGCTTTGCAAGAACTCATTAACAATTAACATGCGTTGGCACAACGTTTTCTCCTTACCATAACAGACCGCCGATCAGTCGCTGCCATGGCTCTGTGAAGTCTTGGTGCAGATCAAGCTTGTGACGAAACGCGCGGAAGCAACGGAGATCGCCCTCATAGACCGGCAAATGTGCAGACAAATGCCGTTTACACAAATGTTTCTCAGTCTAGGAAATTTGGAAGAATGAACGTGTCAAAGAAACGAAAGGCTTGATTTTAGTCACATCGACTGCACGCATGCAGCAACATTATCGTTCACGACAACAGGCGGTATGCTCGCCATATGTATTGAAGGGCTGATCCCAAGGAGTGGCCAGTGGCGTCACGGCGCTCGCAGCGTCATCTCCTCCGGGCGTTTTTCTGGTGTAGCGCCTTGGGTTAGGGCACAAGCGCACGCCTACCAAATGGCCGAGACAAAAGTCAATCTGAAGGCCGCTTTCGCGTACATTAGCACAGTTAGCACACATACTTCATCTATGTGGCTAGTCACGCGAGACTGGGTTCCTTGCTTATGCTGACTTTCATGTCTCACTTCTTGAATGATCAGCGTCTTTCTTCGAGAAGGTACGTGTTTTTAGGATCGCGTTTCGATAGGGCCAGTTGTTGGTCGGCCTGATTGACCGCTGCTTGTACACACTTGGCCGGTCTAGTGGTGTAGCGACAACACCAACGTCCTCCCTCCGTGCCATGTACCTGTCTACAAACATGCGGCACGTGGTGTCACCCCACCGAGAATGGCCCCAAAAAACAATATGTACGGGCATTCCCTGGCAATTAGACCAACGACCATTCCACCAGATGTGCTGCACATTCCAGTCGATCCTCTGGCGCGCTGCTCACCGTCACCACCCAGTCATGTCGCACCCGTGAACGGCCGTGAGCGTGACCGTGGTCCGAGGTAGCAAGCAGCAGAACTCCGGCATGTCCGCGAAGGGCGTGTGGCAGCGCAGCAAAGATCTCCCAGCGGCGCGCAATCGCACAACACGGACGCCGGAGGCGTGTTCGCGGCCCGGAACGCCCAAACCCATCATGCCCCCTTCGAAAATTTTCCGCTTGAGGGCGCTCGCTCGCCCAGGGGCGGTTGTGCTAATGACCAGCGAGAACTCTATTGAATCTGACGCCCGGGCGTGCCGGGGCGCCGGGTTAGCGAGGACTTTGCTGGTCGATTCCCAGGAGTGCATCGACGGCGCGCTGCAGAGGCTGGAATGAATCTTGCTACAGTCGATGCACAAACTCCTTTCGGACACTAGCAAGGAGTATTGCTGGGCATGGTGCTCTGTTGTGAGCTCGTCACGGGTAGAGAAAAATTAGAACGGTTGAAATGCAAAGCATATCATGCACGAGATTCTTCATATACATGACGTCCTCGCGTTGTTTCCTCACAGCTGTCACGTGGTATACGTGATGCGAACACCCACCGTAGACTTCTGTCAGAACCACCGTTTGCAAAAAGGTGGAAATAAATGGCCAGCGCGTTGTCGCTGAGTCGAGGGAGCGAGTGTTGTGGATGGTCCGATTCATCACTCGCCAAGGGACGTATTTTGGTCGGGCTTCAGCCACAGCGTCCCAAGCGCAGTGCCACAGTGCGCATTTCCGAACTCTAGAATGGCCCTGTCCAGCTGCCCACCCACCCTCATGCCACGCCCTGGCGCCGGCCTGGGTAAGGCCACCGGTCCCCTCCCCACAATCAAAGAATTGGGCAAGCGCCGGCGACCCGCCCTTTGCTCTGACTGCAACCTGGCTCTGCCGACAGCCTGATATGCCTTCCCTTTCCAAGGTTCGCGGGCCGGCGCGGTTAGTATGAACGCCCGCTGCCAAGTTCCATGGTCGACATGCTGGGATATACGGTTGACTAGCCATACGTTGCCTTTGGCACGTGGTCTCAACGGGATGGTATAACCCAAATGAGACTCATCAATTGACTAACAAGGCGTCGCGATAGGTCCTTAGCCTCCGGGAGTTTCGCTGCGTGTGAGTCGGTTATTGGATCTGTGGATCGGAACTGCGGACGGAACTATCGAACACATTAAGCGGCCTCCGCTGTAGCCACACCAGATGCTGAAAATGGATGGTCTGCCTGCGGACTGCTCGTATTTGTTGAGTATGCCATATGGAAGGAACTATTCGATGCAAGCGCGAACACATGTTTGCAGTAAATGCACCGTGAACATGTCTCATTTGCATTCATTTACGTGATCAATGTGGACTATCACCCAAAGACGGAAGAGTAGCTCTTGCGACATCTGCAAAACATTCTTCCTTCAACAATTGGCACCTCACCTTTACAGCTTCTGCGACTAAGTCTGTCGAGGGCGATGCAAAGTAACGAGGCCTTGGTGTGCCGATTACGACGGGCAGATTGACCTTTATGACTATATACCCGACTCTATTCACGGAGCAAATATTACATATCATTGGTAAATGCAAGATCTTCGCCTCCTGTATTCCACATAACGCCATGGGTATTCCACCTAAAACTCCGTGCCCAAGAACAACCAAAAGCGCTGGGCGAACGCAACCAAAAGAACGCGTCAGACTGAGCAGACTGCCAAAAATCCGAAAACAAGCAGGAACAGTCCCATGATGAAGAGAATGACAATCCTCGCCTTCTTGTCATCCAAGTTCGAACCCGTCTTCGCGAGGCCGCAGTCTGGACAAAATTGTCGCGACTCGGCATATCGCGACTCGGCCTTAGATGCATACCCGATCAGAAATGCTGCGAGTCGGCCTTCGACATCTTTGCTTTTGGATACGCGCTTCGCAATCGCAGAAATCCAGCAGCAGCATACGCGGGCCTTGAGCCGACTGATCACAATGGAACCGTCCTCCGCCGCCTTGACCGTGAAGCGCAACCGCGACTGCGCCGAAAGCAACAGCTTCCGACTCTGCGGATCAACCCACGGAATCCCCAACAGGTCCACGCGCACATGCTGCATATGTTTCCGCGCCAGCGGCCGGCCGTGGAAGAATGCGGTCATGCGGCCCGGCAGGAACATGGACTCGGTGAGCAGGAATTTGTTCTCGGCATAGTACTGCTCGAGGGGGAATTCGCCGCGCAGCTTGCGACAGGTCGAGGCGAGAGCGGGCTGCCGTGGGTGGAAGACGGTGGCATTGCCCTTGGCGACCGTGGCATGGATCGCGATCGAGGTGTGCGTCGGCGCGTGCATGGAGAAGATGAGGTTCAGCACTTCGCCGGGCAGCCTCGGCAGTCGCGAAGCTGGGCACGCGACCGCCTGGCCCGCTGCGACATCCTCGCCACCGTTCATCGTTGTGTCGTGCGTGTTGTTGGGCCACCACCTGATGTGAAGATGGTGCGCCGCATCGATGGAGACATCAGATACTGACAGGAAAGAATTGTAGGAATATGTGCCCTGAGCGATATAATAGATCTTCAAAAGAGCGTGCAAAGGATGGAGGACAATGGCGTGAGCGTTGAGCGCCGAGTAGCCTATCGGCTTGCTTGCTCGTTCCCGCATCCAGTGAACATCGGCGCCGGGACAGCTTTATGCAAGCAAGTCTGGCGCTCCCTCCCAACACACATCATCCTCCTGCATAAGCGATACTTTACCAGGCAAAAGAGAACAGCGCATTAACTTGAAAATCGTATGAACGTATTTGGTCGCAGACATGACACTATTGTACATATCCGTCACCGACCATTGCCATGCAGTGCCATGCCATGCCGTACCGTGCCACGAAGCTCAGCAAAAGATACAAGAACATGCAACCATCAAACCGCACAGCTATGTTCAAACCAGAACGCCGCCATCAAAGCAAAATGCGAACCCGTCCAGAAGACTGACCCACGAAAACGAGAACTGAGAGCTACGAAATTCATACCTTTCACCAACGCCTTGCTGTATCATGAGGTGAATGACACATCAACATTCATCAAAAGATGCGCTGCCAGGGAGCTTAAGAGCTCTTCTGCGCCCGAAGAGCCTGAGTGCTCGCACTTCCGATGCGACCGCTGATCTTCCGAACACTGGTCTTGCCATCGGTGCTGCGACGCAATGGCGACGAACGCTTGCCAACGCTCAGGCTGCCAACACCGCTGCCACTCTTCGTGCTAGGTGTTTTCGGCCTGGTCGGGCTGGCAATCATGTCGGCCATGTGAAGATCAGCTTCATCGATCTCGAGGGGCTGATTCTCCGCATCACTGATGTCGGTCGGCACATCCCACTTCGTCGTCGTTGTCGTCGTCGTCGTGCAGGAGACCGCCCGGCGCTTGCCGCGTCGGCTGACTGGCGACTGGCTCGCTTTTCTGCCGAGCAATCGGAGCAACTGCTCCTCCTCGCTCTCGTCCGCTGCGACCGCCGTTGTTGATCGCTGCATGCTGACGACCTCGCTGTCGGGCTTGATGTCGAACGGTTGGTTCTCAGAGACCATGCGCCGACCTCCGTAGATCTTGCTCGTCTTTCTCGGTTGGCCCGGCGTCGGCGCCGGAAGGTTTTCATCCGCTACACCCGTTCCCTTCAGGTCATCTGCGGAATCGCTGACCACAACGGAGCCCTGTGATGCCTCGTTGTTGGTGATTTCACCCAGTGCTCGTCGAGGGCTGCCTGCGGCCCGCTCGCCGTTCGGGGGAGGCGTGAAGGTCTGGCCATTACTCATCGGCCGTCGTCCAGCGGATTGCTGAAGTCTGGTAGGGGTGCTCGGCTGCATCGATGCAAGAATCTTCTCCTTGGCAGTGTCCTCGAACCACCACTCGCGGAAAATGCCTTGGTTGAGGTGCAGCCAGTGCTGCTGCGGGCCGACGACCATGCCGGGCCGCATGAAGCGCATGTAAGAAATGACTTCATTTGCAGTGAAGCCGTGGCGATAGATCAGGTAAGCACCGATCAAGCAACCCGTCCGGCCGAGACCAGCCTTGCAGTGAACTGCAATACCCTTGCGCTTGACATTGATGGTAGAGTGTGCGAGGTTGATGAACTTGCGCACAATGTTAAGGGCGGGGCAGGTACCGTCATCGAAGATCATGTCCAGATGCTTGATTCCGAGGGCGGTGAAGTAGCTCGGCGAGTATAGCTCAGAGTTGAGACGCACGACAAGACCGATACCACGCTCCGCAAAGTGGGTGAGGATGTTCTTGAATGGCGTGGGAAGGGTCTTGTCGCGCTGTAATGCTGACAGCGATCGCGGCAGTTGCGCATAAAGCGGCTCATTCGGTTGAATGATGTGCGTCGGCTGGTGGTTCGGCGAGGCGAACGCAAGGAAGCTGGGCGACACCCAGTTGAAGTCACCCATGTCCACACGCTCGAACGTCTCATACTCTTCCAAGCTGAACTCCTTCAGGCCAACCAGTCCTTCCTCCTTGGCTTTCCAAACACCATAGACAACGTCTTGAATGGTCAGGGAATAATCTGCTTGGCTGTAGCCAGCGTCTCTGAAAGGCATGCAGGGCGGGTCCATTTGGGAAATTGGCGCCAGCGCCAAATGAGGAGGCCAATTCTGGATGAGCACCATGTATGTTGCAAGAATGCAGGCAGAGTTCGCACGACCTGTGCAAATGTTAGAACGATCGCGGGAAACTTTGCGCAAGAGCTATCACTTACTGCGAGAGTCAGGCCCGCTCCAGAACACAATCGGACGGTGCTCATTGTCGGGATGTCCGAGAACGTCATGCAACTGAACCGCGAACCGGTAGAGGTGACCAATGTGCAGTGGGCCAAAATCGGCGTGGAAAGCGTTGTACAACAAGGTGTTGTCAATGGAGAAGTAGACCGGCGGCATGTTCAGGCCCGACTTGGAAACTCCGTGCGGTCCTCCTTGCGCTTTCGACGATCTCTTAGACGGCGATCGGCTCTCCTTCGCTGGATAGGGAAACGGTGTGCTCTCGTTCGGCGGGTGGGTGTACGACGCCAGGTAGAGGCGATCTGAGAAACAGGACGACCGCGATCAGTACATGCTCAAGCGCCGACGTTGTAATGATTCATACTCTGGATGTACTCGATCACCTGTCCATAGCTGGTGACGGAAGGCACATCGGCCTGGCTCAGCCGCGACTGGTGCGGCATCGTCGTCCTCGAATGTTGTGCAAACGAGATCGCTTCCTCTGTCGCCAATCGATTGCGCGCTTCGATCTGTCGTCGAAGTATTCGCAACGGATGTCGAGCAATCCGAAGCGCTCAATTGATCGGTCGCAGTTCAGACGATGAACTGGAGCGCAGGGCAGGCGAGGATCACAGTCAAGAAGGGCAGACTGTTCTCGTCAAGGACATGAGAGTTTGGCGAAATAATCAGGCAAGTGACAGCTCTAACATTGCGGACTTGAAGAATAGTTATCCGGAGGAATGTTATGGGAGTGGTCGCTCCAATGTTGTGTTGGCAACCATAGACATATACAGAGATTCTGCGCCTGGGCCAAGCATGGTTGGTTGTCATGAGCCCGGCAACGCCGCCAAACATACAAACAAACAAAGCTGCGCGACGGCCCGCCCGTAACGGTCACGTGCGCTTCCGCGATCGGCTGGGACGTGCGTCACCACCACAAATCTCAAGTGACGAATGCATTGAAATTATTAAACCGAACGGATCAACAGTACATCTGACTTCCATAGCGACTCTGCTTGATTCGTTCAACGAAAGACAGTATGATCATCCAGACTGGTAAAAAGGAAGGCTGGCTGCACTTGGACCTCGATGCTACCCTCTCATGGTTGGAGCATTGTGGAGTGAAATTCCACGCGTGTGTGCCTGCAACGATACCCGGCAGAGGGACAGGATTGAAAGCGATCCAAGATCTCGAATCATCCAAGAATGGCCCTCAAGAATTGTTGACTATCCCGCAAGACTTGATACTGTCCTTGGATGCGATTAAGCAACATGCACAATTCGATCGTGACTTTCGGGAGGTGCTCGACAGCATTGACGAGTTCGGTAGGGTGTGTATTCGCCTTTAAACATACGCACATTTGACTTTCTGGTTGTTCTGTCTCTATTCAGTAATGTCGGCTCTGACTTCCCAGGATCAGAAATCGCCTTTTGATGCCTCCAATGTATGTAGGCTGATTCTCTGGTAGACACCGCGAGGCGCTATCCTCACTTTTCTCCTCTTCCAAGCAACTTTATCATCCCCTCAACTAGCTGGTCGTTTCGGCGTACATTGTGAGTTCACGCAGTATGTGAAATGTCTACCATGCGAAGCCCTCCCAACATTCTGGACACCGACAGAACTGGAGCTCTTGGTCGGAACGACCCTGGCACCAGCTGTATCATCGAAGGTCAAAAGGCTGCGTAAAGAATTCGATGACCTCTGTTCCGGAGCCGCGAAGACCAAATGGATGCAGCTAGTGGAACCATACCTGGAGTTTGATGATTGGCTCCAGGTGGATGCCATGTTTCGGTCCAGAGCTCTAGACTTTCATGGATCCTGCATGATTCCTGGTAAGAGGAGCCTTGTCTCGAGAGGCATTGACTGATCAATACCAGGCTTGGATCTCGCGAGCCATGCGTCCGGAGAGGCGACGACTGCTTTCTACGACCGGGACGACACCAACTACAAGTTGCTAGTAATCAATGGCAAGTCAATCAAGAAGGATGAAGAAGTCACCATCACATACGGCGACGAGAAGGGCGCCTGCGAAATGATCTTCTCATACGGCTTTCTCGAGGAGGGTATCGATACTGCCGAAACACTCTACTTGAACCTTGCCATTCCCCCGGATGACCCCTACCGGGCCGTTAAAGCTCAACAGGCGGAGTGCGCTCCCGGGTTCAAGCTTATCGATATCTCGGATAATATCGTAGCGCAGGGCGATCCGACAGCTAAGACAAGTGCCGGGAATGCAGTGGAGCCGGACATACGGAACGAGGCAGGCACCAAGGGAGATCAGACGAGTGCTCAGGAGAGTGCCCGGAAAGAATCCCTGCCAGTCCCAACGAAAAGCGCATCAGGCGCAATGGATTGGAAAGGCGATTTCGTGTGGCTTCTGTGCGTCACGGAAGAAGACGGCCTGAGTTTCGAGCTTGCGCACACGGTCGACGGCGAGGAAGAAGTGCGCACGACTTTTCAGGGTCAAGAGCTTGCGCAACCTGCCGGCGACCTTCGGAGAATTCTCGCACAAAGCGAGCTGTGGGACGTGTATCGCCTGCGCGCGATCGTGATTCTACAGCAGCGTGTCTTCGAACAGCTCCAAACCTTGTTCACGACTCAGGACCAGGTCGAGCACACGCCTCATGGTGACGCAGCGGAGGTGTCTGAGCACCGCTTCGAACTCGCGCTAAGATTGAGGAGGCTGGAATTCGAGCTCCTGGAGAAGGCGTATGAGGACTTCGAAGCTCAGGTGAGTTTGCTTTGCGACAGCGAATTGAGGTGACGGGCTGACGCATGGCGGGGCAGAAAATCGAGCTGGCCAACTCGCAGGTGGTGCAACGATACTTGGCGGAAATGAACGGCGAAAGTGCGGAAATGAGCGCGTCCGGGGGCTCGCCACTAGAATCAGCGGAACCGGAGGAAGACTTCGCATGAACTCAAGTTCTTCTGTCAGTGTCATGGCAGCTTCATAACATCGTACGTTCACCAGGATTATTCTCTTGGCGCTCAATCGCAAGCTACATTATTGTTGCGCCATGACTCGCCGCGATGACATGCTGAGTAGTACCTAGTCATCGAGATGCACAAAACGTGTGTGTTTCATTAGTTCGCGAGCCTGATACGAAGGTGACGATTAGGTAGCTTCTTGGTTGGATCGCATTGTGGCCCTGCTTCTCCACAACGGCAAGTGAGGACGGCACCCCGCAGCACGCACTGCCTGGAAACGTGCAAGCCGCCATTATGATTCTACCTGTGATCAACAACGAACGGATCTCGAATCGACGACTCGCGTCCACGGCATCAAAAGATACCAAGTTGTGCATGGAAAGTCGCAACGTAGTTGCGCACCCTACTGGCTACACAGATGTCCAGCCTGCCAAGTGTGCTCCTCTCGTGCGCTGTGCGGCTGGCCTTCAACTCGCGATCGTGACGATTTCCCATTGCAGCGTCAGTCCTGATTGTGTTGGGAGGATGTGGCTCTCTCTGAAGTACTTCGTACAGCAAGACCATTGGTCGATATACCGCAGCTCTTTTGGCGCCAATGATGACCTCAACACTTGAGGCTGTTGGGTACTTCCTGGCTTGTCCTGCTCAAAAGCAACACGTTCATCGGTGCCGCGCCCAAAGTCGCGATGTACTCGGTATCGTACCTATGTCATAATGCTGCTCATTTCCAAAGCTGAGTCTTGCTGTATCTCACTAGTGACTAGCATACTGCATGTATGCAAGTCACGCAGTGAAAGCTGAGTCTCTGTCGCAGATCAACATGGTGTTGCGATCAACTTGATGCAATAAGTTGACGGCGCAAAGCCAGAATTTCGCGATCTCCAACATTTGTTGATCGCAGAGCGGAAGGCTCTAGTCGCCGTTCTTCATGTGGGTTTTGCTGACGGCGGTCTTCGCTATAGCAGAGTATATTAACACCTCATTAGCGACGCAGAATTGATTGCGCACAGCTATAGTGCATTCGCAGGACTTGTACGATCGACAAATCGAGCTCCACATGGCTGGACTTCTCCCAAACCCCGCGTTATTAGCCGGGTTCGCCTGCCCAGCAGTGCCAGGCAGGCAGGCATGGCAGGTAGCCGCGCTGGAACCGCTCACACCACCACTCTGCCGTGTCTGCGTCTCCAATCACCACCCAATCACATACCCCCGCATTCATCAGACACCCTCATGAGGGCATTAGCCAGCCTCTCCAACAGCAAAGGCATGGGTACCACGTTCCCTTGGCCTTACCAGCTACAGACTGTGCCGGGACGGGAGAACACTTCCACTTCTGTCCGGTCCGTCATCTTGTGGCCAACGACAACAGGAGAATGATATTACCACTGAAACTGTCGCGTGCCTCTAGCGGCGTGATAACGGCCTTCGAATCACATAATTACGTGCACTCTCCTGTCAGGTGGGCAGGCTCAAGAACGACGCTCGGGACGCGCGAACAGGTAGGCTCATGGGCTACCCAAAGGCCGCAAATACAACGAGGCGGGACCGGTCGAAGGTGAAGGTGCCATGGTTTCTCGTCTCGTACTCCATCGTCCGCGTCCCGACCGTACGGCTGTGATTGTGCGGGTCGAGTCAGATCCTCGTGTCGCCGCGCAGCGACACCAGTCATGAGCTAGTCCGGCCGGTCGAAAGGCACAATTGACCTAGCTTGCCTTCAAACAGTATGATCCGGTCGGTTCTCACACCTAAGCGGGCGGTCCCACATCCATCCGCCACTACCCCGGATTCTTGCAATCCCTTCATCATGTGGCAGTCCCGCTGATGCCAAAAGCAATTGTATTCACCTGCATGCTCGCTCCGTCTCCTCTGACGACGTCGATTTGAAAGCGTATTTCAAAGTAGCATCACATTGGCGACACCCTACGCTGCCGTCGGCCTCGATAGTGTCTTGCACGCAGCCTGCAACGCGACCGATCCACTGACAACACGCGACTGATCCGCGGAGTTTAATTCCGCCCCACTGTCTCGTTATATGTGATTGCCCTTCCATTTGGAAGGGACTCCCATTGCGCACCATGCCTGGAATCCTCCCAATGAAGGTTATCAAGGTCGGCGTCAACGCGCAGACGCGTATTGCGCAAGCGTGCGATCGGTAAATCCTCCCAGCACAAGGAAACGTTGCTGAAGAGCTGTTTCACTGACTTCGCTTCCAACCAGGTGCCGCAGCAAGAAGATCCGCTGCGATGGGATTCGACCTTGTTGCTCGCAATGCTCGAGCGTCGGCTTCGAATGCAAGACCAGCGACAAGTTGAGCCGGCGCGCTTTCCCTCGAGGCTATACTGAGTCGCTGGAGGAACGGGTTCGAGCGCTTGAGGCGGAAGTTCGCGAGCTGAAGGACTTACTCGATGAGAAGGACGAAAAGATCGATGTTCTGTCCCGGATCCATTCTCAGTCTTCGCGTCCATTGCATCTGCCGTCGCCGCGACGATCACCCGAGACCACACCATCGTCCATCGCTACCACGGACGACAAAGATGAAACCATGAAAGATGACATGTTCAAGGTACAGCAGTCACCATATCTTTGCGATGATGGTCGAGCAGAGTCGTACTTCTCTGGGACTTCGAGTACGAGGACCATGATCGAATCATTCAAGGATCGTGTGCAAGATACGGGGCGCTCAGCTGCTGATATTGACATCTCACAACTTCTTGCCACAACTTCCCAGCCGCCTGTCGAGTCCGACACCACCAACATCGCCACTGCGCTCTGGAAGGCCCCACCACGCTTAGTTGCGGATCAGCTTGTGAACATCTTTTTCCAGGAATGGGCGCCTCTGTTCCCCGTTCTGCATCGCCCGACGTTTCTGTCCCTCTATGAGAAGTATACGAACGATTTCGAGTCAGTTACCGACAAGGCCAACATCGCCCAGATTAACCTCGTCTTCGGCATCGCCACACTTTCGAAAGGATCCACAATTTCGGCGGATATCGATAGCTTCGAAACGCAATGGAAAGCGGCGGCGAGTGCGATCATTACTCACAACTCGATGCCCGCACTACAAGTCCTCGTCCTGGCTCAGCTTTATTGCATACAGCAGGGCGATCTCACCAGGCTTTTAACTTACAAGGGCCTGGCTACCAGCCTCTCCGCACGCCTTGGTCTTCACCAATCGCAGAAGCGCTTTGCGCTCGGTACATTGACGTGCGAAACGCGAAAGAAAGTATTCTGGACATTGTTCACGCTTGATGGGTGAGTATCGAGTCGATTCTGATATCACGCTCCGATAGACTGACATGGTCCAGCTTCACCGCTGTTATGCTTGGCCTGCCAAAACATTTGAAGGACGAAGATGTTCATTGCGAATATCCCGTCGATGCCGATGACGAATACGTTTCCGAACAAGGCTTCCAGCCTTCATTACCAGGCGAGTCCACGCGTCTGTCAGGCGCGCTGGCGCTCTTTCGCGCCTCGCGAGTTCTATCGCGCGTGCTCGAAGAGATCTTTCCCGCTCGGCCTTCCTACGAACTCTCGTTAAAGAAGCTTGCCAGCTTCTCAGATGAGCTCGACTCGTGGTACAATTCCCTAGCCTCCCACTTGCGCCTGCAATTTGCGCTCGATAAGCCGAGCACAAACGTAACCAGCAGCCGCTCGCCGATCCTCGCATTAGCATATCACTACATTCGCGCGCTGATCCAGCGCCCAGCCATCTGCGCTTCGCTCGGCTCCCGCTCTTCATCATCCATGATGGCCATGGCAAGCTCGTGCAAACACATCGTTCAAATCATCGATCTCTTGGATGAGCGTGGAATGAGCTTCGCGTTTTGCCTCAATCGATCGGAAGTCCTCGTGCTCTCTGGCTTTGGTCTATTGTTCCAATCCATTGGTCTCGAGCCCCAATCGAAAATCCTCAAGGACAACAGCAAGACTGTCGCAGCAATTGTTCAGTATTTGAATGCTTCCGCGGCTCCGTGTGCCCCAGCATTCAAGCGTGTAGCAAACATGTTCAATGAGCCGAGTTCGATGCCAACGCTCTCGCGTCAGAATTCCAACAGCGCGAGCACGGCAGAATCTCCCACTTCTACGCGAAAGCAATTGAAGGCCATTGCCGCACGTCTCAGCTCTAGCATCGCGCCCAAAACTCAAGGGGTTGATGGTTCACGACGGCACAGTATTAGCCTTCATCCGCAGAACGCTCGCAACGCCAGTCAGCCCAGCTTGCATCCACCCACCTATCCCTCCCGCTCAGAGCCCGCTCGATCGCCTGCCAACATATTCGGCCGACCGGCATCTCTCGATGCCAATCCTTCGGCGCCCGTATCCACGAAGCCCCGCAAACATCGACACCAGCCCAGCATGCCGAATCTCGACTTCCTCTCCTTCGGCGGCGATCCGGATATGATCGTGCCGCCGACCACAACGATTGCGCCCGCGTCTCTGCCCGTGAAACCCGATTCCGGACCATCCGAATGGGAACGACTTCTTGGCAACCTCGACAACGGCGAAACGAACATTTTCGATGCCTGCTACGGCGGTCCGCCGGTCGAGGCGTTACTCGACGCGCCACCCCTCCGCGCGCACGCGCCCCTCACCGCCTCACCGCCGACTACGATGGATCACGATCTCTGGGCGATGTACCCGAGCGTGTCCAACCCCAGCGCGATCGCGGCGCTGCCCCATGAAGACAGTCTCCTCGATGCCGCCGGCAGCATCCTGTCCTTTTCGACGGATGACGGCCTCAGCAGCGGCGAGGAGCTGACCGCGGAGTGGGCAAGCGCGAGTAGTGCGCACGAGGAGGAGAATGCCTACACAGGCTTGCTCCTGCCTGAGTTCACGGCCGCGGACGACGCGACGCTGGATGCGGCGTGGGGTCTTTTGGATGCGCCGGAGGTGAAGGCACAGCAAGGATTAAGGAGTAATGCATAGTGCTGTCACAGTTATTCTTATTTGGCCATTCATGAATGCTGATCTATTGTTGGTGGAAGTTTGGGCGATTTTTGCTGATTTGATCACGAACGATACCTCTGTTGCGAATTGTATTTGTTCCGAGCTCTATGGAATTTACCTTTGGACCGTGAAAGCACACATTGACTAACTGGATGATTACTTGACATCAGAGTATGTATCTTGCGGGTTTAGTAAAAGTTCGGTCTTCGTCTAATACAGCAAACAAATATCACTTTGATTATCGCGGTGTTCAGGCATTCTCGGATTTTTAGTTCGGTGGGCGGGAATCCGATGATTCGCAACCCTTAGGGTTTGGGTTAAGGATCATTTGCTGCTGACGACACTCAACCGACGACATCGACGACGTAACCTTCTACGATTCTTCGCAGAGGTCAATGAAGGCTCTCTTCCATTCTAAATTACCGTCGTCTCAACAACACAAAATTTCGTTGAGCGCAACTAACCTGTTGTAGATACGTAAGACGGAAATGACCTGAGTCACAAGATCATCCTGCAGGTGGGTCTTCGCGACTTGCAAATTCGCCGCCTGCCGTAAATGGGTAGGTATGAATAAGTGCAAACACATTAAAAAATCAAAGGGTTGCACTGCAAGGACAATGGCCATTGTAATGGACACTCTCCATGGCATTCGCAGTGACGACGACACGAAATTACTTCATCTTCTGGTTCCGGATGAATACTTGCAATGGCGATAGATGTAGAGACAACGAAAGTTCCTACCGCGCAAGCGGTGCCATTGGACAGAGGCTTCGATGAAAAAGCCCGACCCGCACCGTGCGAGACAACACGCTCAAGCCCGGCAGAAACCGATCTACCAAACAATGACGAGGAGAAGGCAAAAGACAGCCCCAAGGGGGACGAAACGACGCGATACCCTCAAGGATGGAAGTTGATCTTGATTGTCTTGGCACTGTGCTTCGCCGTCTTCCTGGTCGCGCTAGACCAGACGATCATTTCGACGGCGATTCCGACAATCACGGATCAGTTCCACAGTGTCGATGACATTGCTTGGTATGGCTCAAGTTATCTACTCACCAGAGCTGCCCTACAGCCGAGCTTTGGACGCATTTACACGCATTTCGACGTCAAGAAGACCTTCCTCACATCCATTGCCGTCTTCGAGATTGGTTCGCTTGTCTGTGCAACGGCGCCAAGCAGCAATGCCTTGATCGTCGGTCGCGGCGTGGCTGGTCTCGGAGTCGGCGGTCTCTTCACTGGCTCCATCATGATCGTCGTTCGCTGCATGCCGCTTCGCAAGCGGCCGGCTACGATGGGTGTCGTGGAAAGCATGTGGACGATTGCCTCCGTCGCAGGACCTTTGCTCGGAGGCGCTTTCTCAGATCATGTGTCCTGGCGATGGTGTCTCTATATCAACCTACCCATTGGAGCTGCAACGATGATCTTCATCGCGTTCTTCCTGCCGAGCACGAGGCAGAGCGGCCAGGAGAAGCCTAGCATCTGGCAGCGAATCCTGAAGCTGGATCTCATCGGAGCCGTTCTCGTGATACCAGCTACCGTGTGCCTGATTCTGGCTCTGCAATGGGGCGGGTCGACCTACCCATGGAGCGATGCACGTATCATCGGACTCTTAGTTGGCTGTGGCTGCTCAACAACCCTTCTGATCATCTCGCAGCTCAAGCTCGGCGAGAAAGCCATGCTTCCCCCAGCGATGTTCTGCGACCGAAACATTCTCTGCGCCATCACCTTCTCCTGCACGTTCGGCGGCGCGTTCTTCTCTCTCGTCTACTACCTAGCCCTGTACTACCAGAGCGTCCGCGCGTCCAGTGCTCTGCAGGCCGGCATCCAGATGCTCCCATTGCTGATCGCCACCAGCATCACCTCCACCGGCTGCGGGTTCCTGATATCCGGGTTCGGCTACTACACCCCCTTCATGCTGATCTGCATGGCCATGTTCGCCGCGGGCGCCGGCACGCTGACGACGCTAAGCTTGACCACGCCGTACTGGACCACCTTCGGCTACCAGGTCTTGACCGGCCTCGGCATCGGCGTCGGCTTCCAGGCCAGCCTCATCGTAGTGCAGACGGTTGCTCCGCCACCCAAGATCCCGATAGGTATTTCGGTCGTCTCGTTCTCGTTTACGGTCGGTGGTACCATCTTCCTATCCGTCGCGCAGGCTGTCTTTCAACATGGACTCGTGCGGACCATCGAGACGCAGGCACCGCAAATCAACGCGCAAGCATTCCTACAGGCCGGTGCCACGGAAATCTCGTCCCTGCTGGCCGAGATGGGACAACAGGATGCCATCGATGTTGTCCTACAAGGGTATGTGGTCGGCGTGCGAAATGTGTTTTGGGTTGTCATGTCGTGTGCAATCGCGGCTTTTGGCGCGGCATCTGGGCTGCAGTGGAAGAGCGTGAAAGGACAGTAGCACACCGTATCCAGATCTTCATAGGCGTTGCAGACCAGGAGGAGCAAAGGCGACGTGATAGACGTGCTATGAGCCACCTATGGGTTGTCGTTGGCTAGACACACCGGAGTCACGATGGTCATCAGACTCTCCAAAGATCCGCACGAGGTCACTGGCCACCCACATGGCCACTTCGCATCGACCGTAAGTTATGTGGAACGCAGAGATACGACCGCCGTGTTGGCAAAAGCAATATGTCATTCGTTCACATGCTGATTCCCACACGCAACCCTAAGGTACTTAGTAGCGCTGGAAATCTTGCAAATGACGTAGCGAGGGGTTTGGATATCGCCGCATCCCACTTGCCCCCCCGAGGCACGTTGCGACAGAGGCGCATGTGTGAGGTGCCCAGACGTCGTGCTCGGCAACGGACGGAATCTCCGTCAAAAAGGTGGAGGGGGAGAGAGGGAGTGTTATATAGAGTTCTCTGCCCACTGAAGGGTCGGTTGGAGGATTCTTCTAAACTGACTGCGATTCGCCCTTGATATCTCAAGAAGAAGAATACTCCTGTCAGACGATTCGAAACATTTCAAAATGGCCGAGAAGGTATATGTTGCCCGCCCTATTGCCAAGCTGGTCATTCCAGTACTCACGCATGGGTCGATGAACAGGAGACCTCCACCCTGCAGTCGTTCGTTGACAAGGTAAGATGGTTTTGATGGCAGCACGCCAGATGTCGTCGGCACGTCGGCTAATGCTCTCTCGCCAGGCCTCTGGCACCGTCCAGAGCCTGTTCGGCTCTGCCACTGGCGACAAGGCGACCCAGGTATGCCACTTTGGTAGACACTTTTCAACACGCTGATACTGACCTTGTTGTAGCAAGAGGGTGAGAGTACGTAACAAACTTAATGCGCAACCCAGCAGACCGCTCGAGCTCATCCATACTAATCACTGCACTCCAATGGAATCAGACAAGCAGGCCGTCGCCGACGCGCGCAACGAGGTCTCGCACGCCGGCGCCAATGTCGGCGGCTACTCCATCTCTGCCTCGGGCGTCGCGCAAAACAACCCCGATCGCCAGGCTGGCTCGTGGAACCAGACCATCGGCGCGGGCAAGGAGGCTGTCGGTGGCCTGCTCGGCCTCGATGGTCTGAAGAAAGAGGGCCAGCAGCAGAACGAGGAGGGCAAGGCACAGGAAGCGGCGGGGCAGCTGAGTGACTATGCTTCGGGCATCCAGAGCCGTGTGGTGAGTAGAGATATCGTTCTCATAGATGGTGATGCGGCGTCTCGGAAGATTACTGATCGACTCGGTGGAATCCACACAGGCTGGTACCGTCGGTGGCGCCGTTGCCGGCTTGACGGGCGATCGTGCCGAGCAGGAGAGGCGTCAGGCGCAGCATGACCAGGGCAAGACGCTGCAGCGCGGTGTTGAAGCAGATGCGGCCAAGCAGGTGGAAGCCGAGAAGGCACGCCAGGATGCGGCGTAAGAGCTCTGCGGCGATGCAGAAGCAACGTCCCGCGGAGCACGCGGCATTTCGGCTTCGGTGGATGTTGCGTGTGCTCTCACCGCAACACTGCTAACTTACCCTCACATGATTGCAAAAAATACCCAAATCTCTTTGATAGGATCACTAATCGAAATTAAGTTTCCCGATGCGTAACGTGATAGAGGTGATGTGGACGGCCGATGGATCTTTGTTCTCGAAGGAAAACCAATACTGCAACGGGGTTCCGGATCTGGGTAGTGCACAAGGGATCTGGAGAAACTGTTGGTCCGGGCCCGTTGCGAGCGGAGCTAAATTTGACGATACCGTACCTCATGAGATAATCGATTGGCTTGGACGCAGAACGGAGGGGCTTCCTTCATAATTCATGCCTGCCTTTCTCTCCCGTGCCAACAAAACATCGTACGCTCCCCTTGGAAATCCTGCCTTATGTTCCGCCTTTCAGTACCCCACGATGTGACAGTCCTCCATCCACGACCTTCCGCCGTCAGCCCGCGGTGATATTCTGCATCTCCGCTAACTCCGTCGCGTGGGCCCTCATAATCTGTCGCATTGTCAGCGTCGTCAGCAGTCTCGCACACCAGTACATGCTTCTGGATATACTTCTACAATGAGCATGGAGGACAGCAAGTCATATCCCGGCAGCCCACGCGAGGGTCAGAGTCGCAATGGACGCTCTGCCATGGCTGAGGCCATGGCCCGTACGCCTATCCGCCGTGACTCGTTCGACCGCCCACCCGGGCAATTCCCTGTACTCGATCTCGATAATGCGCCGCGGCGCTTCTCCACCGGCGCGGCTCAGGTGCCGATGCCGACACCGCAGGTCTACGCCGCCCAGGTCGCTGTGGAGGCTGAACTCGACGAGCAGCGATCGAAGCTGGTACGCGGCCCGCAAGAGCTGACCGCCGCCCTCTCCCGCTTCAACCTGCGCTCCGACACGCCCTCGATAGCCCGGTTGACGGCGCTCACGAGCCCCTGCTACTTCCACAAGCGCTTCGGCGACGCGGTGGACATCGAGAAGGTGCTGGAGGAGATCCGGCTGGACGATCAGCTGTCGCACAGCCGGCTCATGCAGACGGCAGCCAGCGTAAGAGAAGTGTCGCGGCAGCTGCAGCGCCGGCCGCTGAAGCGCGCGGTACGCAATGTCATGATCATCACAAAGGCACGCGACAACACGCTGGTCACGCTGACGCGGGAACTGACGGAGTTCTTGCTCGCGACACCGCGCTACGGCAAGGATATTGGCGTGAACGTCTGGGTTGATCAGAAGCTGCGGAGGTCCACGCGATTCGGGACAGAATCGCTGTTGGCAAAGGACGCGCGATTCAAGGATATGTTGAGTTTCTGGACACCGGCGCTCTGCCTAGAGCGACCTGAGCTCTTCGATCTGGTCATTACATTGGGTGGTGATGGCACCGTTCTGTTCACATCTTGGTTATTTCAGCGGATTGTGCCGCCGGTACTCGCATTCTCTCTGGGTTCTTTGGGATTTCTAACGAATTTCGATTTTTCAAAATATAAACAACAGCTAAACCATATTATGGGCGACCAGGGCATGAGGGTCAATTTACGAATGCGTTTCACAGCAACAGTGTACCGGTCATCAGCATCATCATCCTCAACATCTGGGGCGCAACTCTCGCAAGCGCCATCAACGGCGAGCCTCTCCACCATCATGACCAACTCGCCCGTCGAGCCACAGTCCGCGAAGATCGAGGGCGAGACGCACGAGGTGCTCAACGAGCTGGTCATCGATCGGGGACCCAGCTCATACATCTCTAGCCTCGACCTGTACGCGAACGACAGTCTGCTGACGCGCATCAGTGCCGACGGCATCATCCTGAGCACGCCGACGGGCAGCACGGCCTACTCGCTGAGCGCGGGCGGCAGCCTCGTCCACCCGGACATCCCCGCGATCTTGTTGACGCCCATCTGTCCACACACGCTCTCCTTCCGTCCGATGCTGCTGAACGATGACATGGCGCTAAAGGTCTCGATCCCGTTCTCCGGCCGCGGCAGCGCCTTCGTGTCCTTCGACGGCAAGGGCCGCGTCGAGCTGGGCCGCGGCGACGAGGTCGTCGTGCGCGCCTCCCAGTACCCCTTCCCGACCGTCATGGGCCAGCCGCTCGAGTGGTTCGATAGCATCTCCCGCACGCTGCGCTGGAACACGCGCGCCGCCGAGCAGAAGGGTTGGAGTGGAAGTGCCGACGCAGTGGAGAATGGCGGTGAGGCCGAGGACAACCGCGACCAGAGCGCATCATCGAGCGTCAAGGAGCCGGACTTTGATATTGACTTTGAGGATGATGGGGAGACGGCCAGCAGCACTAAGGATAGGTGAGTGTGTCCTGATGGAGGACGACTGTACCTTTCGTCACTCTTTCCACCCGCTAACCGTTGTGCACGTTTTAGTGGCTATGAAGGGACCAACCCCGAGCTCGGCGGCAACGGTGAGGAGCGATCATAATGGAGTGATCGAAGGAAGCATTATGACCGACCGTCCACTTGGTATTGCATTGCGTGCCAAGGAATGGTGCAAGCATTTGCTATGCAAAGCTTCGCGTCTCGCTACACGGTAGAGATATGCGGTGCCGCGCGGAGAAACAGGTCCATGGCGGTACCTGGGTTGGATAATGCCCTCCTCCCCTGGCAGATCAGTTCTTGGCGACGCGCATGTGTGTGGATCCATCACCAGATAGAAAGCATAGACAGACGATAACAGAAACGTATCATTACTTCCCCGTGACAGAAGGACACATATCCACCCGAACTCCCTCACTTCCTCCATGACTCGTGGCTGGCGCGAAACTCTCTCCCCTCACTTTTCTTCTTCTCCGCTCCTTCCCTCGTATGCTGTGCTGTCATTGGGATCAACATCCTCCTCACTCCCTCTTCTGAATGTTGGAGAAGATCGTGAACGACCGGGGTCAAGGGACGGGCTCGTGCGAGACAAGCGTCTAAAACAAAAATTAATGCCTGCGTCGATCCGGCTCGGGCAGGGCGGCAAGTCCCGTTTTCGTGCCTGCCTGCCTACCGGTGGTTACACGAAGTCCCCTCGATCGGTCGATTGACGATCATCGATTGACGTCGAACTTGGCTCCGGCGGTCTCAACCTGAAGGAAAAGTGCACCTCCGAGGCTCTCTCTCGTATGTCCACCGATTGGTGGAGGCGACCATCGTCAGGTTTTACTCGCTCGCTCGCCCGTTGGGAGCTGCTGCTACAGACGTTAAGATATGAAACGCAACGGCACGACGCCTCCTCCAGGACCTTGTTGGCTGCCTCGGATCGGTGGCAGCTAAGTATCAGTCCGTATCATGACCCCGTGCCCACACGCATCATCCACGCACCTGAGTTCGTGGGATCCAGGTAAGAAGAAAAAAGCGGGATACTTCCGCAGGGTTCTTCTGGAAAGTGGAGAGCTGATTCGCTGATGGCGAAAGCTACCATCTGGCAGATCACAGTATGGCCGCTGCTGTCGTCGTCATCGCCACGGAGAAAGGGCTCGTTGGCCAAGATGGCGTCCCTCCGCCGTGGGTCGGTGAGAATGGCGCAAGCGCTTACCCCAACGACATGACAGACGGGACATATTGTAGTGGGTAGCTCACGTTCCGACAGGTGTCTCTCGTTCCGGCTCATCAGTAGATGAACGATCGTGAGGAAACCTCCCGCGCGAAACAAGAGCAAGGCGGACTATCCAAGTTGCGTGACAAGGTTAGCCATTTCGTACCCGGCTCCGGTGCTTGCCAGTCATGCCAGGGGAGGTACGGAGTGACCTGCCCTCGCTATACTATGCGGCACTGAGCAATGCTAAGCAATACTTAGCACCAGTCACACAATAAGCTTAAATCCGCCCGTCAGGCGTTGTCGGCGTCGTGAGTGGCTGGAGGGCAGGACGCCTACTCCGGCGGCGGGCAGGGACGATCGTCGTTATGATCGCCAGGGATTTCGCCTTCCCACGCCAGTGCCTGACCCGTTGTGGGGCGCTCCCACTCTGCTTCTGCTTCGCGAAGGGACAAATTGCGTTTGTCCGGTCGCTGCCGGTGCGATCGCTGCCCACTGCTCGGCTCTTCCGGCGTCCCCCTCCTCCGGGAAGTATTCCGCCAATGTCAATCCCAAACGGCTTTGAACTACGGAGGATCAACAAGCTATGGACTAGCACCGAACCTTGGATATCAGTCGTGCCTTAAGCACGACGCGGGATTTTTGGGTTTATGCTTTTGTGCAGCCGGTAGCGAGGCCGTGATGAATGTGACCGCTGACGGCACGGTACCAAGAAATGGAAACATGACGGTGTTGTTCCTGAGAATGCTATCACGATCTGAAGTCGAATGTGCCTGCACAAGATTATAGACAGCTGCATATCTCCTCGTTTCTGGTGGGGGCAGATGCGCGACTTTCTTCCACGCTTCTCGTTCGCGATGGCGGGAAGGCCATGCAAGACTATACAGACGAACAATCAAGCTCGCTGTGATCGTTGCTGCGCAGGCGGTCAAGCAATAGTTGCATTCCCAGGCCGCAGGACACGATTCAGGAGACGCCCATCACCCAATCATGGCGACGTCCACGTTCACGCAGTTGCAGGAAAAGGGGGCCAAGGCCACATCATGCTGTAACTTATGTCAAAGCAGAGCCGCATGTTATCTCTGGCGCACGGCAATAACATCTGCATTATCATGATACGATGCTCGCGCGGGAATCCTTCCCGCGGTGTTTGCTGCGAACCGCAGAGTGACCTTGCCACGAGCAGAAGGATTCGCTACCCTGTCGCACGCTGCCGCCAACGCTGGCCCGTTGGTGGTGGGTGCCAGGTGGGCTCAACACCCAAAAACCCGCCCTTTTGCCTTTTTCAGACAGGCGGGCGTCGTGGCCAATGGGCGGCTGCCAAAGGGGCGAGCTAAGCAATCTGAGACTACGCCGCGCGTGCCGCTGTGGATCGTTCCCAACGTCTCGTCGTCTCAACCTCCTCTGTCTGTCTTTGCCTCTGATGCAATCTTTTTCAGAAATTTCTCTTGGTGCTGAATAATCTCTGGCAAAGATGTAAACGTCTCAGAACGGTCCTGGATGGCGAGCTTCGAATGAGACGATGTTTTGCTTGACCAATTGTCTTCTCGAAGTGGCGTTGCTCGCGGGACGCCGATATCAACGACTCCAACACCATGGATCCAAATGTCACCGCCTCCGATCTAGTGTTCAACCCACCATCATCCACCATCTTTTCACTTTCCCTCACGCGCCGCGCTCAGAAAGTCTAAAATGTAAACCACGTTCGGTGGCGCTCAAGCTTTCGCTCCGATTCATGCACCCACCAGGTACCGGCCGGTCCCTATTTTGGACCTACCGCGATATGCCAATCGCGCCGCCGAACAATCTCTCGGACCGTTTCTGCGTCGGTCAACACCGAAACGGAAGACCCACCAGGGTGGAGCACATCATCCCGCCATCGTCGTTGCTGCCGGGAACTCCCTGCTGCATCCGGCAAATCCACAGATGGACTGTGCAGTAGGACGAAGATGAGGAGGACCTCTTCTATAGTCCGACAGTAGCCGTTATTGGGCAGACACGCCAGCTCTCGACGGATGGACAGGCGTGTTTCCGCTTGAGAAGAATCACAGATCCTCTGTGCATGCACAGATCGTCGTCCTCGAAGTTATCCAACCGCCCACGTCACCCCTCGTGTTGCTGTGCGTGCTCCATTACCCATATACCCCCCTCGTCCCATTCGATAATGTTTCCATGCATTCGAGAAGCCAATCGTCCTTCTCACATGCCCAACCGCAGCAGGACTTCGTGTCGGCACCCCGGGCCGCGTCATGTCATTCCAGGCACGGCCGAAAGAGAGGCGCACGGGGCGAAACAAAAGATAGACCGACCGGCGGGCGCTTCTTCGGCGATGCGATTGCCAAGCACCTCTAAGTTGGACTCCCACGCAATCGTCGGTCAGGGTTTTCTTTCTGGTCTGCTACTGTCTCTAGTGCTATCAACCTCACACCTCTCTCTCATCATGATTGCTCACGGTACCTCTAAGCAGCAACCGCCTCTGGCGCTGGAGTGTAGTGTAGTTCCTGCTTAGGTGCTATTCGCGCCCACCACCCCCATCCGTTTCCTTTGTCGGGCCCGTCTCTGGTCGGACCCTTCTGAGTCAATGCACGTACTGTAGTCCATATTGCTCACCACTCGCCGCCGTATACGACAATTCATCGCTGTCTGGTGGTTGCACGTGTGAGTGGTGGCGCACCACCACTCGCTCGCTCGCCCGTCCCAGCGTGTTGGCTCCTCCTCTGCCCTCGTCCCTTTCCCCGAGAACGTTCTAAAGTAAACTTTCTCAACCTCTTGTGCTCAGACGGGGTTCGTGGGTAGCGTGTAAGGTAGGTAGCATAGCAGAGTGGCAATCAATAATGGTGGTCGTCATGAACAGAGAGCGACCGGAGGGTGGGTTGCCCGTTCGTGGGTGTGGGTATACATCAGGGCGGAGTCACTTCGATACAGACCATGCCCAGCATCCGTCTACATTTTTGTCTTTCGCCCGCCTCTCTCTACCTGCGATCAAGATCGACAGTACCCTTTTTCTTTTCTCCTCGATTGTGATCCACTTCTCTCTCTCTCCGCATCTCGGGAGAGGGCCCAGTGTTGATCTCCCGCAGGGGACAAGCGTTGGTGATCGTCGCTCTCAAACGACGACGCGCGCCATCACTTACCAGAGGATCGAAAAAAATAGCTGAGACGTCTCCCTTCCTATTTCTTCTTCCCGATACAGGTCATCCTGCGCTCCGTTCGCCCATCGAACGAACGAGAAGGGAAGATCATTATATCATAATCATCATCACCCCTACCTACCTGAAATTCCTGGACCGGACTGCCAAGGATCTGGGTTGCGTATACATGCTGGATTACCAGGCCATCCTGTCCCTTCTCATCCTGCCTTGAGGATTCTCGGGACGAGTCGCGTCTCCTGGTCGTGTCGTCACATTCGCTTCCAAATCATCCAGGAACGAAATTCTGATCCCTCCACCCCGGAAGTCACGCGGTATCGGGTACCTACATCATATCAGGAAATCCTTCAGGTTCGCAGGAATACATCCAAATTCTTTCGTACTTCTGACCAAGAGGAACAAGGAAAGACGACGGCCGTCGTGGTCTCTCGTCCGTAACTCCTCTGGACTCCTGGTTTAGCCTTTCTCCCTCCGGAAACCAGAGGAAAAATTCAAGCAACAATGAGCTCGCCGGTGTTCGAGTTCGTCAACCCCTTCGCGGATCCGGCCGATGCTGAAAGTTCCGGTCGACGATCCGTGCCCCGAGAAGACCTGGGAACGGGACCCTCACCCAGCACGAACGTCAGCCGGCGAAACAGCCTCGATGACCGGCCGCCCCGTGCCGGCAAAAAGCGAGTCGGCTTCCACGCGGGCGAACCCGCAGTCGTCGAAGTCGCTGCAGATCGTCGACCCAAATCGCTCCTGACCGCAACTGGAGCTTCTGCGAGTCGAACGCCGCGGTCACGGGAACAGAGCCGATCACCCGTTCGGCCGAGCAACGACAGCGATCGTGACAGCCGGGCACCGCATCTGCCCGAGCTGTCCGCACAAGATACCGCACAAATCTACCGGGCGCTTTCCCGGGATCCGGAACCGCTCGCTGTTCCGCCGCGCCCGGCGATCCGGCAGTCCAGCCACGCGCGATCGATCCCGCAAAAGGTCGACGAGGAAGAGGACGATCTGGAGCACCAAGACCAATCGGGACACCGCGCCGTGCGAGCAGAACGCGCACGGCAGGCCTTCGAGCGCGGCAAGCAGCTGGAGCGCGACGAGCAGATCTGGTCGGAGCCGAACTCGCGCCGCGTCTCCCCCGAGCGGATCTCCCGATTGGAGACCGCGGACGCACCGTACCACCACCACCAGCACGACGCCCGGGAAGAGACGGACGCCGCCCACCGCGCCGCGCGCCGGCTCTCGAACACGGAAGCCTTCGACCTCGTGCGGAACCTCGCGAACCTCCATCCGGACGCCTTCGGGCCCGGGCGGCCGGAGTACACGGCGGCACTGGAGCGCACGGGCTCGGCATCGTCGGCCAGCACGACGGCGGAGGATATCGAGGAGTACAAGAAGCGGCCGTCGCGATACCGGGGCGGCGTGCTGGGCGCGCTGTTGAAGCTGCACAACACGCACACGCACACGACGCAGCCCCACCATCCTATCGGGGGGAGCAGCAGCAATAATAACGGTCGCCTCTTCGGTCGCTCGTCGTCGCGCACACCCTCCCGGAAGAACAGCGCGGATTCGAATACCACGTACAGCGGCTGGTCGTCCGCACCGCACTCGCCGTCCGCGTCCGGCACGACGACGCCCAATGGAAGCCATTGGTACTCGCCGTCGCGGCGGCTGCGCGACTCGACGGCCGGATCGCTGAGCACGCTCGTGGGCTCCGCCAGCATCGCGGGCGCGCAGGGCTACCCGGCCTTGGGCGAGGAAGTCGCGAAGCATTTCGAGAAGCAGCAGCAGCAGAAATCCCCCCGGCGGCCGGGCCTCGGCAAGCGGTCGGTCAGCGCGAACGCGCTCGCGGCGATCAACAAGCGGCTTACCGGCCGCAGCACGCCCCGGCTCGACGACGAGCTCAAGATCACGAAGCACATCGCGCAGATCATCCAGCGGCAGCGGTATCTGCTGCGGCTGTGCAAGGCGCTGATGCTGTACGGGGCGCCGACGCACCGGCTGGAGGAGTACATGACGATGAGCGCGCGCGTGCTGGAGATCGAGGCGCAGTTCCTGTACATCCCGGGCGCCATGATCATGTCGTTCGATGATGCGGGCACGCACACGGCGGAGGTGAAGCTGGTGAAGGTCGCGCAGGGGCTGGATTTGGGGAAGTTGCGGGACGTGCATGAGGTGTATAAGGAGGTGGTAAGTCGGACTTATATCCTTGAGCGTTTGTGAGGTGATGATGTTCAAAAAGGCTGATGATTTGTCACGCAGGTCCACGATCGCTTGGGCGTCGAGGACGCCACCATGCGTCTCAAGGAGATTGCTTCGCGACAGCTCAAATTCAGCCGATGGGTCCGCATTCTGTTTTACGGCTTTGCGGCCGTGAGCGTCGGGCCCTTCGCGTTCGGCGCGCGACTCATCGATCTGCCCATCGCCTTCTTCCTCGGCTGCATCGTCGGCGTGCTGCAGCTGGTGATCGCGCCGCGGTCGGACCTCTACGCCAACGTCTTCGAGATCAGCGCCGCGGTCATCACCTCGTTCCTCGCGCGGGCGTTCGGCAGCATCCGCGGCGGCGAGCTCTTCTGCTTCTCCGCGCTGGCGCAGTCCTCCATCGCGCTGATCCTGCCCGGCTACATCGTGCTCTGCGCCTCGCTGGAGCTGCAGTCGCGCTCGATCGTCGCCGGCAGCGTGCGGATGGTGTACGCGGTGATCTACTCGCTGATCCTCGGCTTCGGCATCACGCTGGGCACGGCGCTGTACGGCATCCTGGACCCGACGGCGACGTCCGCGACGACCTGCGCGGACCCGATGCCCGAGCACTGGTTCTTCTTCTTCGTGCCGGTCTTCACGCTGTGCCTGATCATCATCAACCAGGCCAAGTGGAAGCAGGTGCCCGTGATGCTGCTCGTCTCGTTCGCCGGCTACCTCGTCAACTTCTTCTCCTCGAAGCGCTTCACCGGGAACACGCAGGTCGCCAACACGCTCGGCGCCCTGACCATCGGCGTGCTGGCGAACCTGTACTCCCGCGTCGGCGGCCGCGTCGAGAATGCGTGTCTGGACTTTTTGGAAGCCAAGGTGCTGCCGCTCTGGTCCGGCACGCGCAAGCGCATCTTCGGCTGGCAAGATCGGCAGAGTTCGCCCCAGACGGTGGAAGAGGGCAAATCGGCCGAGCCGGAGCTGAGCGGCGGTTTCGTCCCGAAGGCGCGACGCGTCGGATACAGCTTAGCGGCCGCGGCGATGCTGCCGGCGATCTTTGTGCAAGTGCCGTCCGGCCTGGCGGTCGGCGGCTCGCTCGTCTCCGGCGTGGCCTCGGCCAACCAGATCACGGGCCATGCGATGAACGGCAGCGAGGTGATGAGCGGGCCGGCGATCGCGGCGCATTACGGCGCGCTCAACAGCGTGGTGTTCAACGTGGCCTACTCGGTCATTCAGGTGGCGATCGGCATCACGGTCGGCTTGTTCTTGAGCGCGATTGTGGTCTACCCGGTCGGAAAGAGGAGGTCAGGATTGTTTAGCTTTTGATTTGCGTTGTGGTGAGGAGACTGGGTCTCATGATGGGTGACGATAACGAGTATTATGATGACGCCCTGGAAGTGCGGGCGCTTGGGGTAACGAAGAGCATTGGAGGTTCAATTGATTGATTAGCATAGCGTTGTTGCATACATACCCGTACTTGGATAATGATTTGGTAGCGAGCAGCATAGTACCACAAGACATTGGATCTCTCCAAAGCTCTGCCCGTTGACTGTCATGGCTGCCATTCGCTCGCGAATCACCTGACGAGCAGTCCATCTATCGCTCGACAGACGCGTGACCTGTTGAGCGATTGCACGACACGAGGATCGTAGATGGTACGACAGTGACAACAGCCACAGTGAGGACGCGTCGATCGCCGAGCAGGATGAAAGAGCTGTGGCATCACCGTTGTGGCTGGTGACGTGCAGCCACGGCCGCTTACGACATCGGCACCGCCACACGCCGGCAGGTTCCTGATCGGCGTGGCTGAGGTGCCCACAATCAGCGGAGTTCGCCCACCGGATGGGCATGCATGATGCCATTGGCGATCTTGCCCGCGTTTCAGAGCGTCTCTGACGCTTGGGGGACGTCAAACCACATCACGCGTGGTAACATCGACTCTGTGCCTTGTTTGCCGCATTCCTGTACGGCCCTCAACCAGAGAGCGCAACGCAACGAGCGGCAACTGCGGTCCGCTGCCAGCCTGCAATAACTCTCGGCTCACTGGGATCGCGCGGGCAGGCAAAACCTCGGGCGGGCGGGCATTTCGAGAAGCACTTACATCATTCCGCCGACGCAGACGGGATGCCGCAACGCGCTGTCTTGTCGCAACGCCCCGGCAGGCAGCGCCAAGGGCTCGTCGACCATGTGCGCCGCGGCACCAAGTGTTGTAAGCTTCTGGACTACCAATCATCACCGGCACACGCCGAGCGCACGACGAGAGGGGACGGTGCGGTGCGCTGGGGATGCGGTGGATCGGCTGTGATTGCCAAGCCGCCCCGTCACGAGAACGGCGCTGCGGCTCTCAACTCTGTTTTTCTCGTCCCGACCTTGCCGACGTAACGGGTCGAGGCGCGGCAGACAGGATGCGCTGGGCTTGTCGTTTCCTCCTGGCGTACAGTAGCAGTGCGATGACGCCGCTGCTGAATCGTTCTATCCTATAGGCTCCTCCCCGCAGCAGATCTGCCAATGCAGCAGGCGCTGGCGAGGACGTGGCACCTGCGTCCCAGCTGTGAATCACGATTGCGGACACGAGTGGCGGGCGAGACGTGGCTTGCGCGCAATGATGATGAGCTGGAAGCGGAAGGACCCCTCCGTTTTTGGTAACTCAGTCGGACATGCGGGAGCGTCGCGATGCGAGCCAGAGGTGGTGCGACGGTTTCGTTCCCAGCATCCCTGTTTGCGTGTACCCAGCAGTGAGTGAGTGAGTGTGTCTCTGGCCGTTGACGCTACAGCCGGGGCGAAGCTTGCATGGGGCGTCACGCCCAAGATTTCAAGGAAGTGACTGGATACAGCCGCGAGCTGGCCGCCAAATGACGTAAAGCCTGCCTCCCTGGCGCGCACCCGGGTACTGCTAGATCGCGCGCATGATGCGTGATCAATGCCATCCCGACCGAGCGCTGGGCACGGCAAGGGCAGTCATCATTGTTGCTGGGCGCGCGCGCTCGCTCTCGCCAGCCACCTTGCCTAGACCACTGCGCGGGAGTATATACTTGTCTTGCTCGCGCCTGCTCACCTTCTTCTTCTTACCGTCACCGTCTACTGTATTCAACTTGCACTTCACCACACTCTTCACCAAACCCCAACCCATCAACCCCACCACCAAACCGCCAAAATGCCTTTCACCGGAAGGTAAGCCATCTCCAGCCGTCTGCGATCCTTCGAAGGAGCGAGGTTGTCGTGCGGCGTCGCTGCTGGCAAATGTTGCGAGCCTGCGTGCATGCACAGCTTCATGAGCATTCGAAGATCGCACGACCTCCGAGCTGTGTCAAGCACAGGAAAGCTAACCCCAGCGACAGCGACATCATCAAGATCATCCTCGCCATCATCCTGCCGCCGCTCGGTGTCTTCCTCGAGCGTGGCTGCGGCGCCGATCTCCTGATCAACATCGTCCTGACCTGCTTGGGTTACATTCCGGGTATCATCCACGCCCTGTACGTAACCACCCCTCTCCCTTGCTTCTGCTCCTCGACGAACAATCACTGACAACGCTCTCGCCAACAGCTACATCATCCTCAAGTATTAGACGCCGCAGCCGAAGAACGTGTTGCACTGCGCAAACCTGCGACCTAGGATGGCACTCTCCTCACGGATCGCCCTCCGGGACAATATGATGCGTCGCTGCTGCTGCTCCTCCCACCTGCGACTTTGATTACTGCGATACCCAATCCTTGTTTTCCTTCCTCTCTCTCGAGATTTCTGGCGCGGCCGGCGCGTTTCCAAGCTTGCGCACGGACACACCTGGATTTCCCTACGCGACTTTTTGAAATGACGTACCCTCGGCAACCCCGCCGACAACGCTTTGGACACACGGATTCCAACCACATCACCACGACCACCGGAACGCGGGGACGATTAATGTGAATGTTATTGTCGCGGGCGTTCGTGACGGTGCAGAATGAACATGAAGATGTGATTCGGATGATACGAGGAGCGGTGGAGATTGGGGCCTGAGGAGGCAGCAGGGTTTAGATGACCGATATTCAATAATATTATCCTGCTCATCAGACGTTGTCATTTCTTCCATTGCCTGTCGGTACATTGTCAAAATCTTTGTTCTAGCATGTCATTGTTGTCGTCGACCCAAACCGCCCTTGAAGTTCATAGTGATCGCTACCGAACTCAGCATTCCACCTGACAGCAGTGGTGCACGCCTCGCAGCAACCCAACGGAGAAGAACCACTCACAGCACGGCGCCGTCCCTGACCTAAACTCCGATCCGACAGCGGCGTGAACTGTTCTCTCCCTTTATCGAACTCCTCCTCTTCACACTTACATGAAGAAACCGACCACATGCGAGGTGCGGTGAACGAGGCGAGCTGTCTCCGCACGCGCGCGAAGCTCTCTCCGCATCGGCGTTAACAAGCACGCGGCCTGGCGTGTCCTGTAAGCTCCGGACCGATGATGTGGCTGTTGCGATGCTCGGAGGCCAAAGGGATGGGTTCTGCAAGAAACCCTCCTGGTGGGTTGTCGCATCGCGTTTGATCCTCGTACGACAGCTTCGGCCGAGCTTTGCGATAGGATATAAATATGATCACGCAGGTTGTCCAAAGTATTTCATGGGCAGTAGATGCATCAAGTGATTAGTTGCGATTGACTTGAGTATTCTGTTGCGGAGTTAGCTCCATTGACTGCACAAGACGAGACCAATCCTCTTCCGCCATATCCAACATTGGAGCCTTTCAATCCAAGATTCAACGTCAGCTCAAGAGAATATTCCTTCCCGACCGCGATTCGTGGACGCGAGCGACTTCCCCATCGCACGACGCAATCATGGCCGCAACCGCATCCTCTCCTCCTCCTCCTCCGCCGGCCAGCAGCGTCGCCGGCACCTTCACTTCCGTCCCGGCGCTCCTCCAGAAATATGACTGGCTCCGCTACAGTGCCGACCTCGGCGAGCTGAGTCCCAGCACGCGGCAGGTGCTGGAGAACTACAGCAAGATCCCGCCGGAGGAGGTGATGCCGCACGTCTACGCCGTGGTGAGTGCCCTCTCCGGGATCCCACCCTTTCCGCTTCCTGTTACGAAAGCTAACACCTCTCAAACCCCCAGCGCGACAAGGCCTTCCTCATCCACCCCTACCCCTGCATCGGCGAAGGCCGCTTCCTGCAGCTCGCCCTCGGCCAGCACGCCCTCTACCCGGAGATCCTGCGCCGCATGCGCCACGCCGACCCCGCGGTCCATCCCGCCCCGACCTTCCTCGACCTGGGCTGCGCCTTCGCGCAGGACCTGCGGCGGCTCGTCGCCGACGGCGTCGACTCGGCCCGCTGCTACGGCACCGACCTGCGCCTCGACTTCCTCGAGCTCGGGTACGAGCTCTTCCGGGACCGGGCCACGCTGCGGAGCACCTTCATCGCGGCGGACATCTTCCGGCTGGACGGCCCGGGGAACCCGTTGATGGAGCGGCTGGAGGGGAACGTCGACATCGTCAACGCGAGCTCCTTCTTCCATCTCTTCTCGCTCGAACAGCAGCGGGTCGTGGCGCGGGCCGTCGTGCGCTTGCTCCGCCCGCGGAAGGATAGTCTGCTGGTCGGGCGGCAGAAGGCGAGTGCGGTCGCGGGGAACACGGTCGGGCGCGCGACGCCGCGGCTTGCGGATCGGTATTGGCATTCGGAGGCGTCGTGGAGGGAGTTCTGGAAGAAGATCGGAGAGGAGGTCGGCGCGCAGTTCGAGGTGCAGGTCACGATGTTGGGGGATCGCTTCGGCACGCTGGAGAGGCCGTTGGAGGAGGCGCAGGGGTTGGCGATGAGTTTTAGCGTGAGGAGGTTGTGAAGAAAGGGACGGGCGGCTGTGTTGAGGGGCAAGAGGGAGAGGGATGGTGGTTTTGGACAATTCCGCTCGGTGGTGGTTAGAGTGGTCGCTACTTGGCGTGAAGACGGTAGTGATTCGCTCGAGAGCTGTTCAGATCTTCGACCATTCGAACTCTTCAGGTCCTCTTCACGCTCTGAGACCCCTTCGCCTCAACGTCCTCGATCTATATCACTCATCCCGAACTTCTCACGTCGGCGTCCGCGCGGTCAAGCTGCTCACAGGCTGAAGACAGAGAGTATTTGTTCAAAAGCGTGCGCTGTAATCATCGGCGACCTGTGTGTGAGGAATGCTCACGAACCGCGTGTTCCTGCTCCACTCTTCGAAAGGTGAAAGCTTGCGTTGGCTTTTCCATCGCTGAAAGAGATCCATGTGATTTGTACTATCAACATAGTTCTTTAAATCACAAGTGAGCCAAAAGCACACACCGCGCAGACTTTTGTCCACCAATTGTCAGCCAGACTCCCTTGTCGCGCCCCTGTGCATCTCAAGCAGGAACTTGTCGCGGCACTCCGAGGGGAAATGCCGCTACCTCATGAACAAGAAGTTCCAAAGATTCATACATGCTGAAGGATTACAGAGACGCAGTTCACTCGGCCGTGCAGTTCCTGAATTTGAAGCAGATATGCGGACGTTGGCGTATCCAGGATCCATAGCGGGGCGACTTCGCGAGGAACCACACGTTCGTAAATTCTTCCTTAACCAAATATATATCACCCAAGCGCTGCAATCGGAAGTGATGCTCATGGCACCTGCTTTGCAGCCAAGAGACAAAAGACAAAGAGCTCACAATGCGAGAGTGCGAACAATGCAAAACCACTTGGCCCTCCTAGCGAGCTTCAGGCCGCCAGCTGGAGGCCGCCAGCATCTCCCGAAAGAACATATCACACCACCTTGAAAGCTCTTGTTTCATGGCCTCGCTCAAGCACAAAAACATCGGTATTGATTCGCAATTCATGGACCATGCGGGGTGATATCTTTTCCATGTGGTTCAATTCCACCAGCTCGGAGCCAACCGACACGAAGTATCGATACGGTCCACTTTTTGATGGCGAGATCCGCCTACTCCACCTGGAACCGGCTGGTCCTGAAGAGCCGTTATGTTGCCGGGTCACGCATGAGACTTTGAGTTGGCCGCCAGACTATATCGCAATCTCGTATACATGGGGCACCTCCCCTGCACGAGAGTCAATGCTCTGCGATAACTTGCCCCTGGAGATCACGGCGAGCAGTGCGTCCGCCCTGCGCGCTGCGCGCCATCCCACCGAGATCCAGACCGTCTGGATCGATGCCATCTGCATCAACCAAGCCGATGATGAGGAACGCAATGCCCAGGTCGCCATCATGGGCAGCATTTACCGGCGAGCGTTCCGAACCAAGATCTGGCTGGGCGTAGAGCTGCCCGGCTGGGAGAAACATAAGCCCGGTATCTCGATCCACGAAGATGACGATCCCAAACGTGCTGCACGCGACCAATACGGGACGAGGAAAGAGCTGCGCTCGCTGCTACGTCAAGCCTGGTTCACGCGGACCTGGGTGATCCAGGAGCTCCTGCTTTCGCGCAAGCCGCTCGTCATCGTGCGGCGCGGCGTCGAACTCGACTGGGATCCCTTCTGGTCACACGTCCACGGACAACGCCTGACCGCTCGGCTCGGCGAGATGCGCCGCGACTCCGGCCAAGGCAAGATCGGGGCGGGCAATCTACCCTACTGGCGCCTCCCCGCCGTCCTCGCCCTCACCCGGGACTTCCACTGCCAGGACCCGCGCGACAAGCTCTACGCCATCCTCTCGCTCTTCGCCCGGCCCCTGCCGCCCCTGCTCCGGCCGAACTACCAGAAGCCCGTCGCGCACGTCTACCGCGACCTCACGCTGTTCTTTTTGCGCCAGGATTTTCCGGATAGCCTGCGCCACGTCGTGGCCGCGGAGCGCGCGCTCAACGCTCCCTCCTGGGCTTACAATTGGCTCCGCGAGGACCTCATCGCGCGCGAAGAGGCGCATTGGGATTTCTCCTCGGACTCACGGGCGGGGTTTCAGGTGAATGAGAGGCAGGTTCGGTTCAAGATGCGCGACGAGAACGCGATCGTCATCCGGGGAATGATCCTGGGAACCGTCGTGGATGTATCGGAGCAGGTGGGAGCTGATGCGAGCAGTAGTCTCAGGCGACTGCGTCTGGATGATAGTGAGCATGACGGCCGGGCTGAGAGATCCAGTCAGACTGAGGGTTCACCCTCTCGAAAGTCACAGGACGCGGATTCGGACTCTGGTGGAAGGACCTCAAGTACTGGCAGTGAGGCATCAGACTCGGACGACGATCAGTCGAACTTCAACAGCGATGTCCTCAACGCGCGTCGGCCTCGCTGTGAGATCGAACGCCCAGACCGTCCCAACTCCCATATCTTCGCCGCGGAAGGAACCCAGGTAGGAGATTTATTCTGCATTCTCCTAGGATTTCAAAAGACCTTTATCCTCAGGCGATCGAACACCTTTCTGGCCAAACAATACAAGTTAATTGGCGACTGTAATGATGACGATCGTGAGTTTAGAAGTATCGATGCGATCAATTGGGAAACCGTCGCTCTGGAGTCATGCACACCGCCGCTCGTGGACTTTGTTCTTGTTTAAGAATTGTGCCATCAATGAGCTGCTTGGTACACCACAACTTCAAGTAATGGGCTGGCGAAGCTTCCAACGTTTATTGCGATAGCGACATGGCCCATGTTTTCACCCACACGGGCAGTGCCGACCGTTTCGACAATGATAGCCAGGCCAGTGGTGTGAATCACAGTTGCTGCAACGTCTTGGAGAACACGACTGACTATCTGACACTAGATTGGATATGTCAGCTACATGATCGATGTGCTTGCTATCAGAACAATCAATGCGCTCTGGAAAAGGGGACCGTCTTGAGGTGTATCGATCTGACCACCATCCTATGATCGCTGTGACCATCGAGTGCTAGATCTTGATGAGAGTGCTCATGCTATGCGGTAAACAGTGAAGGACCAAGTTTTATCAGAAGAATTCTTGGCCGACATCATGTCAGTCCCCTTATTTTGCGTTTGCGTAAGCAAGAGAATGTATGCAAAAGCACGTAAGCTATAGCAGCAGATGGGGCGGAGAGTCACAGCTTTTACTGTGCAACCTTGCAACATCGCCGAATTTGACCAGGCTGAATGTTATTATCACTTCCCACTTTCACAACTGGTGGCTTCATGGATTCAGTAACCAGAACAAATCGTAACTTGGTATCAATCGAACACTGTAGCAGCTCTTCACCTTGATACCCCATGTATATGTGGCATCCATTCGATGATCAGCCAATAAGCTACAAATTGAGTCGGAAGCGGCCCCAGGCTTTACTATCGGCTAGAGCGCGCGAGTCGAGACGCCAGCCCTGACGAAGCCTGTCGCGCAAAATTGGATGAATATATACGCACAAAGTACTCCGCCTTCCATGATCATTCGGTCGGTTAGCTCAGGTACATCTCCCTATTAAGCTAAATCCACAATGATCACGGTTCTAACAATGTTGCCACAGTTGGTTAGAGCGTGGTGCTAATAACATCCCATGTTGTCAACGCCAAGGTCGCGGGTTCGACCCCCGTACTGACCATTCACTTTTTATGTTTTTCCCATCTCATCAATAATGGTAGATCATTCTTTTGCTTTCACAAAGCCAAGCTGTGTTCAGACTGTGATCGAGACAGTCTTGCATCCAATCACTGATCTTCTGTAAATCTACCTATGCACGCACGCACCTTTTTTTGGCCCTCGAGTTTGTCGCCAAGGTTTCAGCGGTCCGCTGCATCCACATGCTTCAAAGAATGTCGTGGCCTTTGCTGCCAAGTATCGGAGTAAGTCGCAATCGACTCGAAGACTATTTGCGAGAGATGCATTGTCATGTGCTTGATTCGAGTGCTCACTGCCTTGCTATACCGTGTTGTAGCCGAAGGACGGAGGGTATGTCGCGACCCGCTCAGAGCCAATCAATCCTCGGGTGAGAAAGCATAGCTTCGCCCGAGCGCGCGGAACTGCAATCCTTCACGTCCCTTTAATAGTTCCTCCTTGCGCACATTCTTCAATAAGTTACACTAAATCTTCAGCTGGAAACGCTTGAATTTCCTACCTACCTGCCTTCCTACCTAGCAAAAGGCAAGTGAAACTCACAGGCTCTGGTCGCCCTTCGTAGAGGACATGTTGGTAGATTCGCAGTCAAGTGCGGCTCCGAAAGCTGAGTGATGGAAATTGAAGGGCGCATGGTTGACACTACCTACGCTTTCGTCGCATGCAGTGTCCGTTGTTTAACATCTATGGTCATATCATATGATGGAAGGCAATGTGAGTATTTGACGTGCGCTTTGCTATTGCTCGGATTTATCGGCGGCGATATTCGAGGATGGTCGGAGATTTCAAGTCCCGCTGAGAGTCAATGGGGGTGCCAAAGGACAGGCTGGCTCAGAGCGCGGGGTGGGCTTCGGCCGAGAGTGAAGCACCACCGACCAATCCGAACGGGCATTTGAAGCGTCCGGCCTCGAGCTGAATACCACCAGCCGACCACCACGATCCGACATTGTGCTTACGTTGGGTGCCATTATGTTGGGGCTGAAGTCTGATGTTATTGTACATATCAAGGCGCCACGTCTTCGAGGCGGTGGGAGACGTATATTATCCCCCATCCTTCCCACCTGATGAAAGGGAGGACACTGCATCACCACATTAACTACTCAAGCGCATCTTACTTTGCCTGAACCTATTCATCGACTTGACAACAATCAAGCACTGATACCGCCACACCATGGTCCTCAGCATAGCAATCATCGGCGCCGGCCCGTCTGGCTGCCTCCTGGCGCGACTCCTCCAGCAATCCAAGCAAGACATCAACGTTACCATCTTCGAAGCCGAAGGCAGCGCCAACTTCCGGTCACAAGGCGGCACGCTCGACCTGCACGAACACACCGGCCTGCTAGCCATGCGGCGTGCGGGTCTGTGGGACGAATTCCTCAAGCATGCGCGCTACGACGGCGAGGCGTTCCGCATCGGCGACAAGAATCTGCTCTACTACATCAACATGGGAGCGGCTGCCAACTCGGCCTCAAAGGAATCGCGGTCGGGTCGGCCGGAGATTGACCGGCCGCGGTTACGGGAGATCCTCTACGATAGCCTGGCCGAAGGGACGGTGCGATGGGGCAAGAAGCTCGTCCGGATCGACGACAGTGCCACTGCATCTCGAACGCTCCACTTCGCCGACGGTTCATCCTTCTCCGACTTCAACCTCCTCGTCGGCGCCGACGGCGCCTGGTCCAAAGTCCGCCCACTCCTCTCCACCGCCGTGCCCACCTACTCGGGCATCAGCGGGCACTCGCTCTTGATTCCCGACGCCGAGCGCAAGCACCCGAAGCTGCACGCGCTCGCAAACCGCGGCAGCATGTTCGCCTTCTCCGACGCCAAGAGCGTCATGGCGGCGCAGCTGGGCGACGGCAGCCTGAACGTAGCGACGTGGGGTCGCCGGCCGGCCGACTGGCAGCAGGCCTACGACGTGCACGACCCGGCCGCCGTCCGCAAGCAGTACCTCGAGCACGAGTACCAGGGCTGGCACGCGGAGCTGCGCGCGCTGCTCGCCGCCGCCACGTCCGGCGAGGAGCCCGTGACGCCCCGCGATCTGTACATGCTGCCCGTCGGCCACTCCTGGACGCACCGCGCCGGCCTCACCTTGATTGGGGATGCGGCCCACCTGATGACGCCGTTCGCGGGCGAAGGCGTCAACCTCGCGCTCGAAGACTCGCTCAAGTTGGCCGACGCCATCATCGCCGCGGCGGCGTCCAGCGCGGGGACCATCACGAAAGACCGCCTATCCGCGGCCGTGGCGGGATTCGAGAAGGAAATGTTCGCGCGCGCGACCAAGACGCAGCAAATGACGGTGGATCTGATGAATGCGATGTTCTTCACGGCAGGTGCACCACGGACGGTGATCGAGCCATATATCTTGACGGCGATCCGGGGGCCAGAGCGCTCGTGGCTGACGTTGCCGCTGGTACCGATCGTGTATGCCTGGTTCTTTGTGTTCAAGCTGTTCTATTGATCCGAACGGTATTTTAAAATGGAAGATTCCGTTGGGTAAAGATGGAAGTTCATGGTTGTTTGTCTGCTCGATCATAGCGATAGGTGGAGTCTTTGTTGATTAGCGAACTTATCAATATTCATATTGTTTTCAAAAGATTCCATAGATTCCATGAAATTTGCGTGTGGCACGTTGCTCAGATCGGATAATCCTACCGCCAAACTTGCTGGCAGGGTCGACGATTAGGATTCATATTAGGTTGAGGGTTTGTTGCGAAGAGATAAATAGTAGTGGCAGCTCATCAGCTCATGAGATGTCCGTGGCACATCGATCACCGAAGAGTCCGGCGACGGAGGCTGGTGTGCAGCGGTTGACTGTGCCATAATGTGCGGGCTGGGAAGAAACATAACCCTAACCCTACAAGCGCATATCATCCGATGTCGATACATGGAACGAGTGGGTGTCTTCTTAGGACGAGACCCGCGTCGGAGATTGTAGTTCCGACCGTTTGGTCGTGCCATGTAGCGAAGAGAATTGTGTATTTACCGACGATGGCGTTCAGCCGGTTCATCTTACCCACTGTTGTGGCGAGGATCGACCAGCGGAGTACATCCTCTCAGCCATCCATGCATCGAAGAAACCGTTAAGGTTCGTGACCGTGCATGACTCTCTGACGGCGATGCATCCTTGAAAACGTCCAGACTACGCGACTTACTGTGCGCCATCAGAGTCTGGAGAAAGCAAGCGAAAGCGATGATAAAGTCAAACAAATGATTCGATTCTCCGATCGTGCTCAGAATTGAAGACATCGTCTTTGAAGACATTGCAAAGTGGTACAACAGGTTGTTCAACAACACAAGAACAAACCGAATTTCTCTCTCAATCAACCAGGCCTCCTCAGGAGGAGCCTTCCAACAATGACATGCTCGAATGTTTCCTCCCCAGGCTCGTCCTTCAGTCATCCCCATTGCAGCTCTCGAGAGTGACCCCGCGCTTCCGAGCGACGTTCATCCTTTCCAGGAGAAGACATTCCGCGCTGGGCGCAAGGTTCTTCCAACGGCAAGTCCAGGTACTCCGTCCTTTTCCCTCCAAATGGGAGAGGGAAATTGGTTCGAGTACCGCGTCTCGCCTCTGCAAAGAACTTTGTTTTTGCGCAGCGAGACACCTTCTCCAGAATAGTATGTGAACAGAACACCCAAAGAGGGGCACTTCGGAAAGTGACGGCATATGATATGAGATTTTGAGAGTAGATCTGCGCGGAATGTTAGTTGAACATCCAGTGTAGAGACTTTGGAAATGCGAACTCACCATTCAGGCACATCAGCGTCATGTCTGACGACGCAGTCGGAACCTTTTGCTTTTGCTGTGAAAGGCATGTTCCGACGAGTTTGGGTCCCGGCGGAGCTCCTTGATTCAGGCTCGACGTTCGGGTTCTTTCTCCAATCAGTGGCGAAGGCTTTAGGTGTGTGTGTGTTTGATGACCAGTGGTAAGGTAAGATAATCAGGCATCCAGCGCCGTGACCGCAGCAGACCTTTCAAGTCGCCGCCGCGCCCTTGACCTTCCTCGCACTCGGCATCTCGCTGCCATTGGTCGAGCTCGAGGCCTTGCGCTTGCGGCCATGCGCCTTCTTCCCGGCGGGACCGGTCGCGCCCGCCGCATTCTCCTGATCCTCGGCCGCCTCGTCCTTCCAGCCGTGCACGCGGCGCATGTGGTCGCACAGGTTGTACTTGCGCGGGAAGCCGTTGTGCGGCAGGGCGCGCTCGCAGCCGGCGTACTGGCAGGGGAAGGGCCGCTCGCCGTGCCCGTGCAGGCCGTGCGCCTCGCGCTCGTGCCGCAGCACGCAGGCCATGGAGGAGAAGTGCTGCTTGGCGCAGCCGGCGTCCTTGCAGCGGAAGGGCTTGAGGTGGGAGTCAATGTACTTGCTGTTGAAGGGAGAAAATGTTAGTGGACTGGGGGAAAAAGCGCGGCTGCGGGGCAGGGTAGAGACGTACTCATAGTTGCACTTGAGCTTCGTTGGCTTGTGCAGGCACTCCTGGCCCGGCTTGGTCGCGAAGGGGCAGTGGTAGAGGCCGTCGGCATGGTGGGGCGAGTTCTTGTACAGCGGGTCGGTGCGGTAGCGGCCCTCGTCGCCCTCGGTCGGGGAGTTGTTCGAGAGCGTCGTCACGCGGAAGCCCGGGTCCAGCTTGATCATCGGCGCCTGCACATTTCCGGAAGCAATTCCCAGAGGAAGTGGCTGCATGGTGTCGTAGGCAGACATGTGGCTGTATGGAAGGGTTAGTGACGATGCAATGGAGGAAACAAGTGCGTTTTTTCTGACCTCAGGGACCGCGTCATTGAAGGAGACATGGCATAGTACGGGAAGTTGTCCAGGGTCGGGACCTGCTGATACACGTCCGGGACCATGGCGGGACCGATCATGGGAGCCGGGAGTTCCATGGTATAGGAGGCATCGTACGAGGGCGCCATCGAGCAGGTATCCAGCGTGTTTCCGGAGGAAGGGTGCGAATCAACGGGGCCCTGGCGGGGCGCCGACGTGCTACCTACCATGTCCTTCGAGTCGACGCGTTCCGAGGGGGACAGCTGCGGCTGAATCACCCGGTACTGCGAACCCGACTGTGACCGTGAAAGAGCAGGAGCCTGAGGAGTCCGGGGCAGTAACCTTCGGCCTTGGGCAACATTGGGCTCGGAGAAAGATCGCTTGACTTCGCCCACGGGCAAGTAGGAGACGGACAACTGCGGAGCGCATGTCGTGAGGGTCTGTTCCGGCACGCAGACGGGCAGGGAGTCCGAGGCAATGTCCGCGGAGAGAGAGGAGCAGTTATCCTGGGAAAGGAAAGGTCCATGCGTCAGATTGTCCGGCGCAGTCCACTGGCTGAAGTCACCGGTCATGGAATATTGGTCTCCGGAGGGAAGGAAGAACTCGGGAAAGAAATCCGCGCCATGTGAGTTCAGGGTGTGCGAGTTCTGGCTCATGTGGCTCAGAACAGGCGACACGCCCGCTACAGATCCGTGGGAGGCGGTAAGCCAGGTAGCATTGTCCGAGACGGACGTCTCTTGCTTCGAAGTCACCGCTTGGCTGGGCCAGCCGTCAGTGGGAAGCTGTTTCCGGTCGTCGGCCATGGATGTGACGGACCAGATCTCATCCGAGGACGTGGTTTGCGTCCAGTCATATAATGAGCTCATGTCTAGAGGAAAGTCCTGGCTGAAGTCCGGTGAGAGGCCCGAGTCGCCTGATGACTCCGGGGTAGGGGGTAATTGTTGTGATTGGCACCAGTAGTCTACGTCCGAGGGTTTGGAGAAGAGCACAGATCCAGGGGGAGAGTATGGCGAATATGCCTCGCTGAACATGACATATGCGTTAGTCTGTGGGTCTGTGGCCCTCAACGTCAAGCAGCTTGCGAAGAAGAATGCAGAAAGAAAAGCAATTGATGACAATACGAAACCAGATGTGTCGCCCTTGAGGAGGTCGGGAGTTGTTCTGTTGTCGTAGACCTGAATAGACGAGTGTGTGTTAACCGGCGGGCGAAGGGCCTGGGGAGAGTGAAGCCATAGGCGCTTGACGAGTTGATCGACGTGGGGTGAGGGTAATTGGCCAGTCTGGACAAAACGAAGACCGAGGAAGAAGCGTCGGATCCTTTCATCGTGCGGGAACCATGGGCGTCAAGCCAGAAAGCCAGAATAGTCAATCCAGGGATTCAACGGGCCAAGTCCGCAGCGGCATGTGAGTATCCAAGTCCAATGGCAGGGGAAGCAGGCGCAACACCAAATCCAAGCATGACCAGAAAACGAACGTGAAAACGATCAATCATGCATAGATTGATCGCCTAGACGCCGATCTACATGTGCCGAAGCACGGTGCCGTACAGAGCGGGTCTGTAGGCGCGATCCAACAACGCAACTCATGTCCTGGTAGGCCTGGAAACAATGTTGAGGGGAAGAACACAAGAAATCCGGTCATGGCCAATGGTCAAACGTCGAAATTCCGAGCTGACGGGTAATCCACAGGCGGCCAATGTGTTCGGATCCAAGTTCCTGGAACGGAAAATGCGAGAAAAACAACAAAGCAGAACCAAACCGCCAAATGGCGATATCAAATGAAAGAAACGGCAGCAAGAATGGCAAAACGCAGAAAGGAATACCTGGTGGCGGAAAATGTGTCCTCGCGGCCGCGAAATGTCATCCTGGAAGGTTGGCAAGAGTCCCGTGGCTAAACCAAGAGCCGTGGGAGAAATGTGCAAACAGGAAGTAGAAGACAAGAGGATGATGTCAAGCAGCGAAGGGATCACGCTTGGGAGATCGACCGTCAATGCTGAGCAATATTGCTGGTGCGAGAGTTGGGCAGGAAGATGTGTCGTGGTATGAGACCGCTGAGAGTCTTCTTTGACGCGGTCCAGGCGGAGGAATGATGATATGAGTTGGGCAGAAAGAGTTGTCGAAGGGACGGAGGTGCACAGAGGTGGGCGAGCGAGTTGATATGGGAAAACGGCTAAGGGAGGAGTGCGCGGGTGGTCGAGGTAGCGCGGTGACAATGCGGTCGCGCATGCATTGGCCCGATGCAGCGACGGGGGCCGGCGTCGCAGGAAGGTGCGTGGGTTGTCGCCAGCGTGCGCGCGAAAGTCACGGAAAGTGCGAGTGGATGGAAGCGGAAGGGATTGGCGCCTTGGCCTCGCCGGCGTTCGTTGGGCAGCGACGCTCCACGTCAGAAGCGCGTGCAGCGAGGTGCAGCTCCCGTGCATGCGTGCGACGAGCCGGTCTGCACCACCGAGCAATCTTCGCACCTCTCGTGCGTCGCGCACCGCCGGCCGCCTGCAGCTGCTCGTCCCACGTCAGCCTATGAAGCGATGCGACGGGAGAAAACGCGAGACGACAGTGCCAGCGAGGATCGTGTGTTGTGCCATGCATCGCTGTCGGCGTCGGGCCAGACGGGACACGTCGCACGCGGAGGAGCATCCTGTTCCAAGGCAGCGTGCCCGTCCGCCCAGTTGCACACTGACGAGAGCACTCTCACCGTATTATCCGTGGTATACGAGCTGTGACCGGGGTGGAAAGGAGCCCCAATCAGCCTGTACACAGTCGCACCGCCGAAGCCTTGTCGTCATCGTCCACCGTCGTGACAGGCCTGACCATGGACCCTCGCTCGAATTAGTATGTGATAACAAACGTGACAGCGAGTCGTCGTTCGTCCGGGTCGTGAACCTGCCGATCACGTGTGTATAGCGCCCGGTCCGTCCGCCGTTTTTCCCGTCTCTGCCGGCCGATCTTATTCACGGAAGGCCAAGGGCCGTCGTTCGTCAAGGATGAAACGATGTCGTCGTAAGTGAGGATCGACACGCGGAGGAATTTCGTTTTTGGCGAGGGGTGAAACCAACGGGATGGGAAGTATTCTCCGACACCACTCCGTCGTTGGTCCCCTTCGCTCTCCCTTGCTCTGTTCTGTGGGTCACCCGCGCCGGCCCGCTGAAGCGGACGCCGAACGGAGGATAATTGGCCGGACGGTATTTTTCTTTTGGTGCGCCGTACAGCATACAGTACACCGCTTGCGAGGGACGACTTCCCACGCACGCACACACACCGAAACCCGCCGCCCGCCGCCAGGGACAGCACATACATCATCATCACCGTCGTAAAATGCCTGCCTATATTGTGGTCTCGGTAGCGGGGCGAGATCCGATTGCTCAGCCTCGGCTCTGCTGACTCGGAAGCCACAATGGCGCCTCTGGATCTCGCTCGCCTCGGATGCTTTGTTGATCGGTTCAGCCCAAGTGCGACACCAGCCATCTGGAACCGCCACGATGGCGAACAAAGACGGCAAGGAAGACCACAGGACGACTGCGATAGCAAGCGATGTGCGAATCGCAGGCGCAATGCTTATCAATAATGTGTCATCGAGAGCGAACGATATCCGATGCACGTCCACGGCGTAATTGTTGTGCCTCGTAAGCCAACCACCAACAAAGCGCAGAGGTTAACATGATGTTGCCTCATTTGAAGAAAAAAAAAGATCGTAGAGTTCCCCAGCCGCGCCAGGTGTTGTTGTGTTGTACACGGAAACCAATCACGAACTCCCTGAACGCCTCGCTCGCTGCCAATTTTCCGACGTGTCCCTCGATCCCAATCCATCATCCAAACGTGCTGCCAACAAATCCTCCTTCCAGCCCAAGATTTGCCCTCCTTTTTTCCCTCCTTACCGCACTTTACTCATGACCGTCGCCTCGGCGCCGCGCTCCAGGCTCAGCTCCGCAGCCTTCGCCTTCACGCCGCTCAGCATGCTGCGGTCGAAATCGTCGCGGCTGCGCAGCACGGCCTCGACCCAGCCGATCTGCACGTCCCAGTACTGCTGCTTGAGGCGGGCGAAGGCGTCGACGACGCCGCCGCCCTGCTTGTCGGCGGACAGCAGGTTCTCGAACGCGTTGACCGCCCGCCACTTGTCCTTGATCAGGTCGAAGGTCGGGCCGAAGGGCGTGAAGAAGGTGAAGACGGTGACGATGTCGTCGCGGATCCGGTCCGTGAAAGGGTCCTGGCGCCGGAACTTCACGTTCTTGTTCTTGGCGCATTCGAGGTAGCGCACGAGCAGGGCGTCGGAGAGTTCCTCGATGAGAATGTCGCGCAGGGACGGGTGTAGTACTGTCGTGAAGTCCTTGAGGTAGTCCTCGAAGGTCGTCGTGATGGACGCCATCGTGCCCGGCTTCTTCGTGTACCAGGTCGGGGTGAAGAACTCCGAGAGCACGGGCTTGATGTCCGTGGCGAAGACGACGCTGGCGAAGAGGTTCATGCAGTAGGTCGCCAGGTCGACGTAGCCGTTTTGTAAATTGTCGTGCTCGACTTGGCTGGTGACGATGTAGGCGGGCGAGACCAGCGGTTCATATTCGGAGCGGAAGCGTGTCAGGAACGACACTGAACCGCTCTCCGGGTTGTCGTCGATGATGGTGATCTGGTCGTTGGCGATGGCCACGAGCCAGTCCTGAAGCGATCCCACTCCTTCGACCTGGGTCGGGTCGGGTGCTGATTCGATCTTGCGGTACTCCTCCGTGATCAGACGTTCCCACATGGCCTGGCGGCCCTTGAGCGCCGTCATCATGGCATCGACCACGCCTTCCACGACATCCGGCCGCTGTGAGGACTGCGCAACCGACAGCTGCTCGCGCAACATGGTCCACATATCGCTGAGACTCTTGGTATGCAGGTGCTGATCCGCATCCTGATCGAGGCTGTCCTCGGCGCGCGAGACGAATGTCTTCCGGTCAGCAGCCGCCATGCGGTCCATCCATTGCTCCACGGCCTTTGTGATGAGGTTGCGGTAGTCGCGGACCAGCTCACCGTCGCGCTCGTCGATAACGTGCGGACGCAGCTCGTCCGCCTTGACCCCGAGGCGCTTCATCTTGTTGTAGTACTTCTCCACCCAATCGAGGATGGCCAGCATGTGCGGGGGTCGAGTTGATTCGTCGTTCAGGCGATCCACGAGGAAGTCGTGCATCAGCTTGTGATAGATGTTGACATACGTCTTGAAGATCTTCCACTTCTTGGGCATGAGATCCTGCATGCCCAGCTTGACCGTGTTCAGATCGTTGAAGTACCACCGACAAGCTTTCTCCAATTTATCGGAGTCGTCATCGAAGGTTTCTCGCACCGCGTCGAATTGTGCTTGAGCGCTCATCTCGACCGCCTGCAAGAATTTTTGTTTGTACCCGCGAAGATCTCTTTGTCGAACGTGGATATTTTGCAGACGCGAGGCCACATCCTGGAACTCGCGCTGGGCGTCTTGCAACGCTTTGGTTTGTCGATCTTTCTTCTCCTCCTCTTCAATGACTAGAGCGAGTCGTACTACGAGGCCATTGTTGCCAGCTTGCACCAATGAGATCAAGTTCAAGCAGGCCTGTCCGACGTGCTCATCGAACCACTCGACCACATCGTCGAGCTTGGTGAATAGATCCCGCAATGTGACACCGGATTCTAGCGGAAGATTCTCGATGAGCTCCAAACCAGAGTCGCCCTCAGCACTGCCCTTGACCTGTTCCATTGCAGAGTCCCGGACATCACGAAGCGATGTCAGTCCCGCGTGGATCGCCAACAGATTGGGTTGATTCTCCAGATCCTCATCATCCTCGCGCAGGAGCTGCTCTAGATCCCCCAACTGCTGCGCGAACGTGTCGATGCTCGCCTTGAAGCTCTCGACCGACGCAAAATTCCGCTGCATCACACTCATGCGATTGATCTCCGGGAAGTCCTCGATCATGGTCTGCGCCTCGGTGCACAGCTTGTCAATCTTCATCATCTCCTCCTTGATCAGGGCGACGATCTTCTGGCCCTCGTTGATACTCGTCATGCCATTCTGCGTGATCTCCAGCTGCTCCTTCAGCCCGTGCTTCAGCTGGCCGTCGATGGCCGCCTTCTTGCGGATAAACTCGCTGCGCAGCGACGGCAGCTTGTCGAGGTCGTCCGGGTGCCGCAGCAGCTCGGCGAGCTTGGACGTCGTGTCGTCCAGCCCGGCTCCTCCATCATTCATGGTCGCGGCGAGAGGCGTCGCGGGTCGCGGGCGCTGAGTGAGGTTCGCGACGACGGCGGTGCGGCGGGACAGCTGGTGAGCATTTGGCCGCGGAGGTGAAGTTGTGGAGAGCACCCCAGCCCACACGCGCGTGTCGGCGTCGGCGGAGGTCCTCAAGCTTAAATTTATTCCGGCTTCCTTTCCTCTTCCCCTGCCGCATTGAAAACATCATTCGATATCGACTCAATTCGGAGTGATATACAATACTGCAAAAGTATTTGCATCACCAGCGTCATCATGTCGACCAACTACTTCCGCATCACACTCCTGCGCTCCGCCATTGGACTGCCCACCAAGTACAGCGGCGTGCTGCGCGCCCTGGGCCTGACCAAGCGTATGGCCACCGTCTACCACCCCGTCTCGCCATCAGTCGCCGGTCAGATTTTCGCCGTCAAGGAGCTGGTCGAAGTTGCAGAAGTCGATCGCGCGCTCAGCAAATCCGAGATGAAGGCGCTGCGACGACCGGAGCCAGGATTCTACGTCGAGAGCCGAGCCCGCGACCTGCGAGCGCAAAATGCTGCGGCATGAGCCTCGCCAGCGCTGTGCCTTTCAAGCATGGATGGGATGGATGGAATGAACGAAGAATGGGAGGACGTCAGTGCCGAGCCGCGGATGGAAGCGTGGGCTAAAGTGCGGCAATGCTCTACAGGACCAGGAAAGACCGTGGCCAGGACTCACAATATTCTCCGCGGCCACGTGCGGGTCATTGTCGACCCAGGGCGACTCAAGAGCTATTGACCTGACGGATTCGATCATATGCCATCCCCTCGAACGGAGTTAATGTACATTGGGACCGCAGCCTCTGCACCACACCGTGACCCGTTCTCTTTACGCGACGAACAAGACTCCTTAAGCCCCCGGAAGTTCCTATGGTCAGCTTTCTGCGAGCGTTGGTTGGTTTTGCGACTGATTCATCGATCAAGTCCCGGACCACTATTCATTGTATAATACTTGGTCGTTAGTGTACGATATCAGAAGAAAGGCGACAGGGAAATTTGGCTTTCACAGCCTATAGGACATGTACAATAGTATATGAAACATCACGAAGAAAAGTACCCGAATAGCGCGATTGCTCTCGGGGGATATACTGATTCGTTTCTCTGCCTTCCACGGCTGCGTAGAAACCATGCACTGTTGATCCAGCTCTGTATTAGTGGACCATGGGCAACACCATATGCTTGACCTCCAAAATGCATCCTTTAAAACATTCTTATTGATCGGCAACGGGCTATTGAGGAGGTATTACTTCCTATCTCCAGTGGACAACAATCTTCGTCTCGATAGGACGCACTGCAAGCACACGACCAATGACCCGAATTTCAGCCGAAAAGCTCGGGCCAGCTGCACCTTTGCAGCCAAAATCCAAATTTCACTTTGAAGCTTCAGCATTGAAGAAAATTGGAGCCCGGGGAGAAAAAAGTGTACATCGCCACTCCAGTACCGAACCATCAACTACAAAGCCCCGGAACCAAAAGTAATTTTACCGACACACACAGCCAAAATGTCCAAGGACAAGTCGGACGCGGAGAAGAAGGCGCGCAAGGAGGAGAAGAAGAAGCGCAAGCTGGCGGAGACCGCGGAGGTCGAGGAGCCCGTCGCCAAGAAGGAGAAGAAGGACAAGAAGAAGAAGGCGGCCGAGGCCGAGGCCTCGCTCGTCGACGACTCCGTCATGCAGATCGATGGCGACAGCGACGCCGAGGGCTCGGAGGTCCCGCTCGCGGCCCTCGTGCCGTTCGCCAACCCGCTCGCGGACGATAAGCAGCAGAAGAAGGTGCTGAAGGGGGTCAAGAAGGGTGAGTGTCACTATCACCGTAGAACCAGCTCTTCGGAGGAAGAGCAAATTAGGTGCAATTCTCATTGCTAACAAATCATCGCAGCCGCCAAGCACAAAACCCTGAAGCGCGGCGTCAAGGAATGCGTCAAGGCGATCCGCAAGTCGCCGGCCGCGACGCCCGCGAGCCTCGCGGCGTCCGCGCCGCCGCCGGGCATCGTCGTGCTCGCCGCCGACATCTCGCCCATGGACGTCATCAGCCACATCCCCGTGCTGTGCGAGGACCACAACCTGCCATACCTGTTCGTGCCGAGCCGGGCGGAGCTGGGCGCGGCGGGCTCCACGAAGCGGCCGACGAGCGTCGTCATGATCGCGGCGAACAAGGGCGGCAAGAAGGCGGCGGAGAGCGTCGACGCCGCCGCCGAGGAGGAGTGGACTGAGGCCTACAAGGACCTGTGGAAGTTGGCGGTCAAGATGGGCCAGACGGTGAAGGTCTAGAGATCTTTCGATCCCCCGAGTGGTCGAGAAGATGGTGTGATTTTGTTCTCTCTCCACTGTTCGCGAATCACGGCAGGGTTGGTGGCGTTTTTTCACGGCGTTAGAATTCACTTTGAGGAAGGATCATCTGGGGTGCGCTTTTGCGCCATGTATGTACAGCAGAACGAATCTCGAAATCTGATGACATGTACGTTTTTCGAAGAAAGAACGAAAGGAACAGCGGCCGCCGTCTGGCACATTCCCTTTTATGACGCCCATTCACATGAAAAGGGTGAGGAAGGACTGTTGAACCATCGTATTCGCAGCTACTAGTAAGAGGCCGCCCACGACACTACATACGACTCATGAAAGATCTGATCCATCTCCATATCCCCTTTCAAAAGAGACAAGACCCTTGCCCCGGAGACCGGCCGTCAGCAAACAATCTCATCTCATTCCCTCCCCCGCAGATCGAAAACATCCTCCTACCCTACACCCTCGGCATCCCCGCACTCCCCGTCTCCGGCATACTCGCCCGATCCTTCGCCTTATCCACCCGCAGCCGCTCAAGGATGGCCTTGATGGCCTCGCTCTTCGTCGACGCGGGCAACTGCTCGCCCGCGGCGGCGACGGCGCCCGACGAGCTGCCGGCCGCCGCGAGCGCGACGGCGCGATCGACCTCATCGATCAGCGCGAGCGCCTTCTTCGTCAGGCCGCGCAGCACGCGGCGCGTGTAGGCGAAGCTGCCGGTGCGCGTCTCCATGTAGCTGACGGCGTACCGCTTGACGTCGTCGTCGGTCGTGCGCTGCTTCAGGATGTTGAGCAGCACGAGGTTGGCCGGGTCCGCGCGGATCGCGTGGATGATGGGGAAGGAGAACTTGCCCTCGGTCAGGTCCTCGCAGAGGCCCTTGTTGGCCGTGTACAGCCCGTCGCTGAGGTTGCGGTAGTCGTCGAGGATCTGGAAGAGCAGGCCGATGGTGTTGACCAGCGGGATGTAGTCGACCCGTTGTGGTTGTTGCAGGCCCGCGGCCGCGGCCGCGGAGGAAGATTGTGGTTGCTCGGCCGCGTAGTCGCCGGTGCTGGAGGGCCGTGACAGGAAGGGCGGGTAGTTGTGCGAGGGGGACTCCGCACACATCAGCTTGATCGCGAGCCGGAACAGACCGCCGGTCTTGTTGCCGACCATCTCGAGATAGTCGTCTTCCGTCGGGCAGGTGAGGGTATCACGCCAGAACAGATCCATGCCCTGGCCGCGGTGCAAGTTCAGCAATTCATCGGTGTAGATGCGCACGACCTCCGGGTTCCCGAGCTGCGCGAGTTCCTGCAGCGCGCAGAAATAAATATAGTTGGCGCTGTTGATCGTCTGCGCGGTGCCGAAGATGGAGTGCGCGACGGGCTTGCCGCGCCGCAGCAGGCTGCTGTCCTCGACGTCGTCGATCAGCAGCGACGCCGTGTGCAGCATGGCGACGACGCGCGTGATGACGGCGAGCGAGGCCGGCGGCACGGCGAGCCAGGCGTTGAAGGCCGCGATCAGCTGGCTGCGGATGTCCTTGCCGGGCGTCGACTCCAGGTAGTCGTACGGCCCGCGCAGGATGTTCTCCTTCTCGGCCGTCCAGGTCGGGAGGTCACCGTTGATCAGGTCGGCTCCGCCGCCGCCGCCACCGCCGCCTTCTCGCCGCGATGGCTCATTGCCGTCGGCGTAGCCCGCACCGCCGCCATTCCCGGCGTATGCCGGACCGCCGGCGTGGGGAGGGGACATCTGGGCAGCGGCGCGATGGCCGGGGCTCATCCACTCGCGCTCCGTCACTTCCGGCAGCGGCGATGTCGGGACAAAGTCGGATCCCGACCCGTGGCTGCGGTGCTTGTGGGAATGATGGTGTGGGGTCCGATGCGCCGAGGACGGCGGGGAGATGCTGCCGTTGTTGTACTCGCTGTTGAGCAACACGCGGCTTGAACTGGTGCGAATCGGAATCGACGCCGGTAGAACGCTGGTGTTGCTGCCGCCGCGAGCTCGAGACTTTTCGGGCGACGTTTGCGGCGTGGTGACGGAGGTGTCGGGTGTTGCTGCGGGCGCCGTGGTCGCCGCAGGCGCAGGCGCAGGCGCAGGTGCAGGCGCACTTACTGCAGCAGCTTCTGTGGTCGCAGTAGGAGTCTTTTCCACATCAGCCGAAGTGCTGTTGGACGCCACATCGATCGCTGCGGGAATAATCGAGGGTGTTGTGGTGGTGGTGGTAGCGGCCGTGGTTGCGGCCGCGTGCTGCATCGCGGACGAGCGTCGTGGTGGGGGCGTCGCGGGCGTGCGCGTCGTGGGCGTGATGTCTTCGATGAAGCGGCTGATCAACTGCTGGGTGTCGGCGACGAGCCTCCGGCTGCTCTTATGTCTGATTTTCCTCTCAACCTTCCCGCTGCTGCTGCTGCCTCCTGCTGCACCTGCATCTCCTCCACTGCTGCGCGCACGACCCGTGCTGCGATCTCCAGCTCTTTCTTCCCCTCCTCCTCTCGTTGTCGCGGCGAGTGATGTTGACGATGCGTTGGCGCCGGCGCCGGCGCCGGAGCGGGGCGAGGTTGCGTGGGAAGACGCAAGGCTGGCGGCCATTCGGACCTGTGGTATTGCGTCGCCGGCGACGCACGAGCGGTGCTCTGCCGCGCTGCTGCTGCTGCTGCGAGACTACTGCTGCACCTGCGGTCGCACGCGCTGTCCGGCTAGCGGGCGCGCGCAACTGCCGTGACTTTCGGACCGAGGATCTCCGGGGCGCGCGCTCGTCAGAAGTTTGTCGCTATGCGATTCTCTAATAGTGCTCTGCGGTTGCGGTTGGTGATGCTCGCGAACACCTGGCACCGGGCGATTGGTTTCTGGGTGCCGTGGGTGCAGACGATAGTCCGGGCTTCGTGCGCAAGAGCGTGCTTGGTGTACAGCAGTCCGGCGCAGGTTAGTCGAGCAGGCTCGCGGTCGATCGCTTCGCAACGGCACCAGAAATGCTCGATGCAGTGGGGAACCAAGGGATGCGAGCAGGGGGAAGAGAGGGGTGATGCATAGGTCGTGGGTCGCAAGGATTACAATACAGGTAGTATATAGGTCGTTTGGATGTCTCTCCGGCGGGCAAGGACCGGGTAGGTAGGTAGGTAGGTGGGTATAGGTGAGGAAGATATGGCTCGGTCGCAAGAACAAAGAAACCCATGCAGCGACAGGAAGGATCGGAAGCAACTGGGCAAGATGCCAACCCCCATCACACATCATCACAGCAGATGCTCTGCCATCCCGAACGACCCGTCCTCCGGCGCGCGCAGTCCAAAAGGTATTCCGCCACCTATAGCACCGACCATGTCGTCAACCTTGTCATGCCCCAGTTGGCCAGTGGCACGACGCAAGGCCTGCAGAGTTCACGGACCCATTTCCTGGTTGTTTCTTTTCCTCCTCAGCCGACGGACGGACGAAAAGCGCACACATTCGGTCTGGCATCATAGCCAGCAACGCACAGGGCTTTCCCGTTTCCGCCGCCGCCGCCGCCGCCCGCCGCCCCCGGCGTCGATGGCGTCGAGCTGGGGTCATAATTGCGAGCGGCACAAGCTGCTGGACCGACGTGACGAGGAAAGTGAGAACAACCTGGATGCAGGAATGATGCGAAATTCTACCTTCGCCAGGGTCTTATCAAACTTCGCCCGCCAATGCAAGCATGAAGACGGCCACGGACGGCTGCGTCTTCTGCCGATGTGTTGTCCAGTGGCTAAAGAAACACCTGCAGCTGCAGGCCCAGTGCTCCGAAGCTCCCAGCTCCAGCGTGCGCGTAATAGCGCGAGGTGGAGCTGTTCGCCCCGTTGGCATGTGCCAAAAGCCCGCGCTCCCGCCCGCGCGCGGCGTCCGCCCGTCCGCCGTCGCTCGGCAGAGCCGCAAATCGCCTGCGCCGCTCGCAACGCTGATTGGGCTGGCACGGGCAAGACCTGGCATGGCCGCCCGCTGAGAAGATCTCGTCCTCGCGTGTCCGCTCCCGTTGGCGATTGCAATCAATCAATCTCATCAGAACCTCGCGGAGGCCTGATGCGACCGGTCGATCAGGATCGGTCCCGACGCTGCGGCGGCGCGCGCGGGCGGGTCGAGGACCGCTCACGGCCCCGGGGAGCGTCCGAGCGGGCTATGATAATGACAGCCTTGTACCGCGGGTCTGGTCGGTGTTGAAGCTGGCGTTATAGGTACAGGGAGGCATGATGAGATTTGGCAATTCTTCGAGATAGGAGAATGTACCTGTGTCGTACTTGGGTGACTCGGTATGCATTGCATGATTGCAACTCCCGGGATCGTGAATGCATGGACTCGGTAGGTGTGCATAACATGCCGGCCATCTTCGGTATCATATCTGAACGCGGTATACGAAACAAGGATCACCAGCTATAAAGGACGCTTTCCAACAGAATCCTTGGAAGGCTCATCGAATGCTATCGTAGGAGTGGAGTTGAATTCTCTCTACTAATGATAGTATGCGTCCCAAGATACACACATCCACCCACCAAAATCATCTTGATGATATTGTACAGGCCAGTCCGGCTCTATCTTCACCCGCCCCAATGCACCATGTATCCCCATCCAAATGCATGACCGGCCCTCTATGCCGTTGTCCAAGAGAGTTCAACGGAGGTGAACCGAATTCCGAAATGCACAAACCAAGTAGAAACCGTTGTTGTTGATTCCTTCACGCCCTGTGCGTATCAGGTCGCTTTCCACCCCAGGTCAAGACCAGCCCTCTGTCCGTAAAACTGCAAACGCAAAGTCCAAACGAGAACGCCTTCCAAGATAAGATGCATAGACCAGTGCGACAAGAACGCCACCCATGCCCCATGATTCCCACTTCTACCCCGCTAATCGAGATCACCGCCCTCTTCACACTCCAACGCCACCATCAACTCCTTCCCAACACACCGCTCCCCTTCCTCATCTCCGATTTCCAGCTCGTCAACCCAGTGCGTGCGCAAGAACACTTCCACCGCGTGCGGCGGCGGGTAATGGAAGTCCTCGAGTGCGGGCGGCCAGACGATCGCGCGCAGCAGCCAGGGTTGCCGTGCGGCCGTGTTCGCGGTGACCTCGACCTCGGAGAAGGGATGCGTCCCGCAGAGCTGTGGCTGCAGCCGCGGCACCGGGAGACAGCGACCGTGGAGGGTGTCCGTAGCGATGCGGTCGTCGCCTTCGTATTTCTGCTCCTGACGGTCCGGCCAGGCGGCGCAGGAGGTGGTCGTGGCGGCGGAGCTGGAGGCGGAGGGGGGTGCGGTGAAGATGGGGCAGGAGGATGGCGCGGGAGAAGGGGAGAGCGAGGAGGCGGGACTGCCGCTGGGCCAGGGCGTGAAGGATGTTTGCAGACAGAGGACGGCGGAATGGGCAGTCTTGAGGGCGCCGCCGCTGAGCGCGGGGCGTATCGTTATAGACGGGAAAGGCCGTGGAGGCGGGTCGTCACCGAAGAAGTTTCGCGCGGCGCCTGCGGCCTCTTTCTCTAGACGACGAAGTGATTCCGCATGTGCTGCAGCCTGGCGTTCTAGGTAGACTTGCCAGTCTGCGCGGTGCGCCTCGAGGTCAGCTGGCCAGAAGGGAGATCTCGGGCAGAAATGTTCCCGGATTTCTTTGAGACGCTGCTGGTTCTTCTTCTTCTTGTACTCGGGAGCCTCCCAGGTCTTGGAATTCGAATACATGCTGCCGACGCAAGGGTCACGTCGTCAACGACGGCGTCACCGATGCCTCGTCTTCTGTGCCGGGAGAATCATTAGCGACATGAACGCTCAGATGAACCAGTGCTCCGTTGCAAGGCCGGGGTTGAATTGAACATGTTCGTTGGTTCTGTGTTGGCTCGTGGCCTGGTAACTCGCTTCGTGGTCTTTCCGGTCCAAGTGGTAGAATTGCTCGTGACTCTGCTCAGAGCAAGATCACATGCGCGCAGGATCCTGTGCTGAAGCCATTCCTTATGACTTCCACCTTGAATTGGAAGTCGTCTAAAGGGATGTCTTCTCTAGTAATTCTATGAGTTCTACTATTCTATAAGTGGTGGTGTCTATGCCTGGGGAAGGCTATACATACCTTGGTCTGGTGTAATATCCTTGATTGTTACCCGGGCAGAGGTTTGTGGTTTGTGAGTTGACCCAGTCTTCACTTCTTCCTCTTGAGGGGTGCGCTCGTTGTTATATGGGCGGTTGTCGTGTTCAAATGCTCCTCAGGCTACGTCTATGAGCTGGCAAGGTCAGCTGGATCATTGCACAGGTCCGCCATTGTCACAGCGGAGATTGCCCATTGTTCTGCCCAGGCAGCCGCCATTAGCCCCGGGAATGACATTCAGCTGACGATGTCGTGCAAAGTGGGCGTGCGGGAGGCCTTGCCGCTCAGTGCGCAATCAGGCTGTTAGAAAATGTGTACGCCAAGATTTCACGCACGCTCGTACCTACGGTGATATCCTGGAAGGTATGCATTTTCGATGGAATTTGATGGAATCGAAGCGATGTATGTGATTTCTGTAACTGAGGAACACAGACCAAACCGGGGTTTGCCCAACCTTCGTGCTGTCATCGTGCTTGTTTGCTGTAACCTACTTGATCTATTGTGCGCTCTGGAATGAAACAACGGGACACCCCCGGCCAAATGTGAGAGATGTATCGCAGTATCAATCCATGGGAGCGCCCGGCGTGTCCTCATACGTGCGAGAACCGATGTCGTTGAGCCATGCGAACCCTTGAAACAGGCCGCCGGGACGTCCATGACTGGTACGAGATGCAGGTTCAAAGGCGCTCGGAGGATTTTTCTTTATCGTCGACTGTTTCATATGCGGACAATTTCTGGGGTAGAAGGATCACAAATGGGAGCCGAGCGAACATCACCTGGTGACGAAGCAATGGGGAGGACAGAATGAGCAAGTATGGACACGTAAGCGATAGGTGATTGCAGGTGGTAGGTACTGTAGGTGTCGAAAGAATTCGAGGACGAATCAAGGATTTCGAATCACGGCTTTCTCGCATCCTGCCCGCTCGGACCTGAGATTGCATCAAGATGATGCCGCGTCGGATCAGGCAGTGGCCCGCGTTGCCGCGACTGCCAGGTCGATTGTATGCCGTCGCATCGCTCGGCCCGGAGCAGTGCGAGATACTGCGCCACGCCGATCAAGACGTTCTCCAGAATTGTGCCCCGCCACGTGTCGAGACTGTGTTTCCCGATGGCGAACGTTGTGCTTAAGCGAAGAAAAGACCGGTTGAGGTCGACAGGGATGTATGTATGCCCAGTTTGTGTGACGTCCGAAATCAAGGAAGAGCTGCGGGAGACCGGGGATGGGACCCGCTGTTGAGTGGCTAGCACAGCCAGTTTGCCGTGTCATCCTCATAAAGATCCTGGCACGGCGCTCCACCGCGCCCTTCCAGTGCGGCGGGCGTCTCCCTCTGTCGCTCGCTGCTCTGTGTCATCGTCGCCGTCGTCGTCCTTGTTGACGGCGGCGGCAGGCGGTGACCAGGTCGGTGGAGATGGCAAGGTGATGTCCACCGACAAGTTCACAGCACGCGGCGGGACACAGACTACGACGGAACGAGCAAATCGTCGCTGCCACCCGAAATCTTATTTCGCTCAACTATCAGTGGCGACGATTTGGCGCCTCGTTCAAAGCAGCCAAACTCGCCTGGCCGTCCGCGGGCGAGCCGCCGACCTGGTGCGCACACGTGACGCGCGCGCCCGACCTCGACAACAGACCCGTCGGCCACGCTCTCGGGAAAAACAAAGATCTGCTATACCGGGCGCATTGCTTGCACAGACCGAGACAAGAAGATTGCGACACGTGCAGCAAGCGCCCGGCCAAGGAGAGCGACGATGGGTTTGTCTGACCAAAGAATCCGAGCGGGCTTTGCAAGTGCGCCCCAAAGCGCCGACGCTCCAGTGCAACGACTGGCTGTCGGCGGTCGCTTTACCGCCCTGCGCAAGCGCCCGCATCCCCACTGCTGACAAGGGCCGTGCCATGCGCCCAATTCACTGGACTGCCATTTTTGGTTGTCCAGCTACACGAAGTCAACGAATGGCCTGCTGTTCATGATGGGAATAATGCCTACGACTCACGCCTATAGCAGCGATCATACGCGTGTTTCAGGCAATTCGAGTGGAATGAAGTTTCTGATCATCCGACTCACGCGGCATGACCCGCCATTTTCCCATCAGAGTCATGGTACGTTGCGTCCGCCATTCCATACCTGTCGTGCCTCCATTCTTCACTCTATTGTTCTTTCTGATCTTCCTTTTGTCATTGTCACTTCACCCACCCGCGCAATATACCGTGCTTCTATTTCCTTTATTTCCTTGCAGTTCATATCGACGACGCTACGAGTTTCATTATCGGCATTCTTTCATCTGTGACGCTACTTAACTACATGCATTCCGATCAACGATAAGGACGATTGATTCTGATCACCTCCACCACACATCGTCCGCATCTTTCCTCATTGCATCTATATCCTCTGGCAGGATCAACACCCAACAGAATCAACGTCGCTCTGGCCAGCGCGCTGTTTACTGAAATCAATACCTACTACAGACAGACATAATCTACGCGGCAGGCCGCTCTCATGGCACCCTCAGAGAACCAACAGCAACCCCCGAATCCTGCGCCGCCGTCTCTTTCCGCTGGCGGCCATGAGACGCGCGACTACTACGCGGCGCAGAATGCATCGCGACCTCTCCCACCTGACGAACCCTACCTGACACCTTATCTCGGTCTTCGAGCGAGACTCTCACAGACGTGGATCAATCGCTGGACCATTCTCCTCCTTCTCGTCCTAGTTCGGACACTCTTTGCAATCGCTAGCCTCGATGACAACCTCGGATCGGCGCGCCGCGAGGCGCTCAGTATGTGTACTTCGGTCGAAAATGTCGGCTCCGCCATGGCCAGCATGCCTCATTACATGAGCCAGGGCGTCAACGCTCTGACAGCAAAAGGCATCACGAAAGCCATCAACGGTCTGATGGAAGGTCTGATCCTCGTCATTTCAGGCGTTGAGCAGATTGTTCTCTTCGTTATCCATCTCATGACCTCGACCTACCTTTGCTTGATTACCCTGGCAGTCAGCGGCAGTCTACACGTGGCCGTTTCCGTAGCCGAAGACGTCGGCAACTTCTTGAACTCAACCATCCAGGATGTCGGCAAGGAACTCGGCGATGCCGCTGGTGATTTCGAAACGGCCATGAATGGTTTCATGTCCAATCTCAATAAAGTCACCGGCCTACTTACCGGCAACTCCGCGACGCCTCCAAGCATCGATCTGTCATCGGAAATCAGTAAGCTGGACAACCTACAGTTACCCGCAGGATATGACCAAGGCCTCGAAAAGCTCAACTCTTCGATACCGACGTTCGATCAGGTGCAGAACTTCACCGATAACATCATCAAGTTGCCGTTTGAAGAGGTCAAGAAGCTGCTCAACTCTAGCCTACCGAAGTACCACATGAACGATACTCTATTCCCGGTACCGGCGAAAGAGCAGTTGACTTTCTGCTCCGACAATAACGGCATCAGCGAGTTCTTCGACAGCCTCGTGAACATCGAACGCATAGCGCGGAAGGTCTTTCTGGCTGTGATCATCGTAGCTGCAATCCTGGCCATGGCGCCAATGGCATGGCGCGAAACTCGCCGCTACTACTTCATGAAAGAGCGGGTGCCCATTATTAAGAACGATGCAGTTGATCCTCTTGATGCGGTGTATATCGTTTCGCGACCATACACCTCTGCGACCGGAATCTGGCTTGGCAACAAGTTCTCATTTGGATCAAGCAGACTCAAGATTCTCATTCGCTGGAGCGTGGCATACGCAACCACTGTCCCTGCTTTGTTCGTGCTTTCCCTCGCCCTTGCCGGCCTCCTCGCTTGTCTCTGCCAATACATCTTACTCAAAGCCATCGAGAAGGAGGTGCCGGTGCTCGAAAACATGGTCATTGGATTTGCGGACAAGGTTATCAACTCGCTGAACAATGCTTCGGAGCAGTGGGCCGTGGGCACGAATAAGGTCATCATCGACATCAACAATGACATCAACCACGATGTACTGGGATGGGTTAACACCACTACGACCGCGGTCAACCAAACTCTCGTAGTGTTTGTCGACGAAATGGTCGGTGCACTAAATGCTACCTTTGGTGGCACGATCTTGTACCAGCCCATCTTGGATGTGCTCAACTGCCTCGTCATCCTGAAAATTCAAGGTATCGAGAAAGGCCTGACATGGGTGAGCGACCACGCGCACGTGGACTTCCCACTGCTTGACAACGATACTTTCTCGCTCGGCACGATCCAGAAGGTCTCCGATTCACAAACCGACCTTTTGGCCACCGGTCCCAACAGCGCCTCTGCCGATGCTATCTCGCGCGCTGTCGACCGTGTCATCAACTTTCTCGCCAAGACGATCCGCCAGGAAGCTATCATCTCGACCTGCGTCCTGCTGATCTGGGTCATCATTGCCCTGATAGGCGTAGGCCAATCCGCATGGTGGCTATTCAGAGGCGGTCCCATCGACGGCACTAACGATCGAGGTTTCCATTCCGATCCCTTCACTGGTGAGAAGCACTACCAACAGCGGCAGCACGAACTCAAGGAGATGAACCAGCCCGCGCCCTCGTACGAGCAAGCGATGGGCTCCCCAGATCCTGGCAACCACAGTGACAACAGGTACAATGGCCAAAGCTACACATTGACCCCGATGCCGCTGCCGACCTTTGACTTCAGCAAAGCGCCCTCGCCCACCGTAAGCTCTGGCTTCCAGCCGGCCACCATGCCTAGCCAGGCCAACGAAAAAGTTCACGACGTGCAGGGCTCCCGCAATGTCGACACGGCGATACGCCGACCCACGCACATCCGCGCCTCGAGCCATGGCGATTACGCCCTGACAACACCCGTATCGCCCCAACTACCGCCGAATCCGTTCCTGAATCCGAACTACGAAACTAATTCCACGACCAACTTCTCCCGCGGAGGAGCAGCTGGTAAAGGAGGAGATACCGTCCCTCGAACCAGTCCCTTCGCCGACCCCAGCCGCTGACAGGCACCAAAGGGCCCCGATTGTCATGAATCGGCCCCGGAGGCGCCACAGTCAGTCCACGTTCCCGAAAGCTCGAACATTGACCTTTGATCTCCGCCATTCGCAACCGTACGGCGACGGCGGGGTGAGTCTGAGTCACAACCCGAGTATCTTTCGGCGCGGATCACCGCGGTTTGGGGGTTCGGTGACTGTGCTAAGCAGTCTTTAAAAATTGCTCAGATTGAGAAAGTGTCTAGGTCCAATCTGTCTCTCGCTTCCTCCTCTTTTGGAGATGAGTTTGAGAGACAGGCGCATCATGCAACCTGTTTACAGGCTGGAATTTGCGTAAAAGCGCGCTTTCTCGGTGTGGAGTTTTCTATTTTCATAATGTGTTACGCTCTGCATTCTGTTTCTTTGTTTTCCATTACAAGAAGGGAGTTTCCTTCATTCCAACCTTCCTCTTCCAAGGGAAGGGAAGAATGAAGGACTCCTGCCCGCGTTGCGAAAAATTTCCCGCTTCCACTCTCCTTTCCAAATTCCCAATCCTCATCCGCCCTACCGACGAGTCAACGATACCTACCTGAGAAGTGGAAGCACGTTGCCGTCTCGCGGTGGTCGTTTCGCGGATGTCTGTGTTCATTGGGAGCCCTGATTATTTTCTCTTCGGAGGAATGGGAAGGGGTTTTTTCTGGGGAGTGTTGAAAGAAGCGGATCTCACCCGATGTATTCCTCCTTTTCCGAAAGGAAGAGAAATCATGGGGTGGTTTTTCGCAGTGGTTAGTCGCCCTCGAGGCCCCCTCCATCCCGTCTCGCTCTGGACTGCAGACCTTATTGTACCATTTTTCTTACGCGACTTGTTTTGTTTGCGCGCACGATACCACGGGCGAATATTGATGATTTGATACCTGGACTATCTTTCCGAAGGATTGGGATCTGGATCGCGGCACGATACCGTCATGTGGATGGACTTAATTGATCTTGATTGTGATCGAACTCCACTTTTCGCTTGTTTACTTTTCGACATCCTACTGGATATTTGCGATCGATGGCAGGAAAAACAGGGCGTCCCTTCTCATCCGGAACTTCCTTGCTAGGCCTCCCTGGAACCTTGGCCCAAAACCCCAACTCGGTTTGTAATCCTTCGAATCGTGTTCTCTTTTCCCTCTTCTCCGCTCTCTGCCGCTCTGGAGGCAGTAATGTGTGGCTTGCCCTGGCTGCCCCCATTGGAGTACGAAGCGGGAATGAGCAGGAACGGAACGACATCGAGGAACAAAAAAATGTGGAGAAGGGGCAAAGACCAGAGTTCCAGAGGAGCAAAGGCCGGCAACGGGAATGTGCGACTGCGAAGCGCGCTCTTATCACCTGTCGCCGATTTCACCAGCAAGCGAAACATTCACGGAAGACAAAGAAGACTCATTTACTCGACGACGCACGACCGCAACACCCGGATACATCCCACCACCCCCAAGTCCCACCATCTCATCTCTCAACAATCTCATCCCGCCCGTGACGCACGGCGCGCTATTCGAACACATACGCAGAATCATCGGGAACTCTGCGTTTCTTTCCATCAGACCGGACATTTGTTGCCGCGCTATCAAGGTGCGCGGCATGGGCTTGCGTTCTCGTAAGCCTGGGCATGGCCGCTCATTCCACTCCCGGTGCTGCAACATATCTCTCGCTTGAGCTGACTCGTGTCCTCTGGACATGTTGTCGCCGCGATTTCTTCTTTCTGAGATTGCCGCCGGAGTTTTGACCGATAACGAGCGTTGTGTTTCTTTCCTCCTTGATTTTTTTCTCAGGGAATAACGGAAGGAAACCGAAAGAGACGCGCTGTTTTGTGCGGTTTTTAGTTTTCATTTCATGGAATTTTGCATTCGGGCCGTCCCTGTCCCACGGATATGGGGTTGGTTCGCCCCGACCATTTCCCTCTTTCCTCTCCTTTGCGGCTTTCAGCTTGCTGGGCGGAAGGAGAGGGAGCTGGGAGTTATGATGGTCGGGAATCTAAGTGCTTGGTAGCACGATGGGAAGGATTGTATTTGGAGTCGATCTCGATTCCGCCCACGTTCTTTTCAAGCGAAGGGGAGGGATGGAGAGCAAAGAGGTCACCGGGATATGTACTTAGGTTGTGGCTTGATAAGATTGGAAGTCTTCTGCCTCCCCAATTGTCTGTCCGTTTGTCTGCGTCGTGCTCATGGTATGATAACTCCCGGTGGCCGACGATACTCATCATACCGATCAATACGACCACGGATCAGGCAGTACGTGTCCGTCATGACATACTGGTACGCTGCGCGACTCCACCCGATCTCCTTGGCCGTCACCCCCTCGATCGGTTCCCAGACCTGATCGCGCGGATCTGGCGCCTCGGGCTCCCAGTCCTTCCAGACGAGCTTAACCCAGCCAGTTCCGTTTGCATCGGGCTTGGGCGGAGGGACGGTATCATGGACGACCAACTCGAGCGCCTCGTCGTCAATTTGAATGTAAAATTGATATCGTTGAGACTCACCCGGTCCGGTCCCTTGCTCCTCGTGCGGCGCGGTCGCAGCCCAAGCTCTGAAGTGCTCACGGATTGTCGATGAGCTGGCGCCCTCGAATGCAGCTTGATCGTCGAATATCGTGACCCGAAGGCTCTCGAGGAGGTCAAGACCATTGTTGCGCTTCAGCATTCGTTCGGTCCGTGAGTGAAGGCGGGAAAGATATTCGGCCCAAATCCTCATCATTCTCGTAGGTGCTGCGGTAGATAACCCAACCCCATACCTTATAGCTATCGTAATTAAGATATCTTTCTATGTTGTCTGCGGTGTTGGAGATCGTGTGCTCGTCTGGAGTTCTGGCAGACATGGCATCAGGGTTTGTCGCTAAACTCGCCATTTTACGCCAAGTGGGCAAAACAGTCTGACGGGCTCAAATGAAGCCATCAACACTCTTCCGTGCTTGCAATACGTACTGTATGTTCGTGTGGAAAGTGGCAAATGTACAAAAAAAAAAGTGCAAAACATACAGCACAAGGGATTCCCACGTGGTCACCCACCGTAGTACTAATCTTGCGGTCAGTTGCTTATGTATGCCAGAGCGGACGGGATGGCCAGTATTCAACTGCCTATGGCCGTATGTGTTTGCTAGTGAAAATCAATTGTATATAACCATGTTCTTTTGCTAGCGCCACGTTTGGACCGCATGTACATCAGTAAATTATCGCAGAGCTATTGTCACCAATCATGTGAAAGTGAGCACTCGCTCCGCATTACGCTCGTAAGCAAAGCGAGTGCTGCTGGCAGCGCGCTCTCATAGCCTTTCTTGCCAAGTTGTCCTAGTCATAACAGCCGTTTCCCTTGGTAATGATACATGCTCGCAGTGACGACCTTCCTGGACCTGAGGTATGATCGAGATCCCCACTTCTCAGCCCCGTCTGCGACAGTCGTGCGACCGGTGTCACGCGCAAAAGTTGCGATGCGTGCGCGACAGTACCAGCCCCAATGCCAGCACTGGGGCTGCCGGTCAGAAAGGATCCTGTCAGCGCTGTAATCGCCTACGGTCAAAATGTGTCTACAGCATGAGCGCTCCGAAGGGCAGACCCAGCATCTATAGCGTCGCGCCCCGAGTCGATAACCCACAAGGGCCGTCAAAGGACGGTGAGTCGACTCGAAACGGTGGGACACTGGACAGCCACTCTGAGGCCGTATCTTCAGCAATGCGAGAAAACGGAGCGACCGCAGTAGCCGGCATGAACGAACTTGGTGCGACAAATCCATTCGATATATTTGGCGTGAAAGAGACCCACGTGGACTGTGATGCGGATCAGTGGCTCCAGCAGTTTGTGGATGCCGGAAGCACAGATTCGACCATCATTGACACAAGTATGCTTGACTGGGCCTTCGATGGGAGCAACGACACATTCAACGAACAAATTCAAGGATGTGAATCACGGTCTCTCGATAATGAGAGCAGCTCCGGCGCAGTCAGCACGTCCAGCGTCGAACCTACAAACCTGAAGGGAGCTGACTACGAGCCTGCTCTCCCCGCATCCTTAGAGAAACTCTCGCGGTTGAATATGCGGCTCTGCACACTCAACAGCCTCACTTCTGCCTTTGCACTGGATGGCTGTGGTCACCATGATGGTCCAATCGTAGACGAGGCTGCCGTGATCACGATGACGAGCTGGATGTCACACGCCTCGAGTGGCACTTCGAACGATAAAGCTAGTGCTGCGGCGACCATCGACCAGTCGTCCAACAGCGTCGGTACCGTTATGTGCGATATCTTCTCGGCTTCCCGTGAGCTATGTGAAGTTTTGGGTATTCTCGCGACTTTCTATGCGAGCACCACCGAGAGCAATTCTCCCGCGGCAGAAGCTCAAGTATCGACGATGACGATTGTGTTGCCATCGTGCGACTCGTCGGAATGCAGCGGGCGGTCATCGTCCGTGATGACCAGAGATGGATCATCGACGCGCCAGGGCGCAGATGCCGTCGACCAGATGGTCATCGCCTGTAGCATTCTCCTCACGAATATCTTCACGGTCGTCATCACGGCCATACACAGGGACGCGGAACTGTGGGCGCCGACCACGCCCATGGCAGATATTCGGCCGATTCTGGTCGCGCAAGTGTGCTCATACGTAATTGATCGACAGAATCGAGCGCTCGATACATACAATGAAGGGCGAACACAGCCGCGATCATTCGACGGCGAGAGTGCGGTGAAGTTGTCAGAGATGAATGCACGCCGCGAGGAATTAGCTCGTCTGCGAGAGGGCGTCCAGGCACGCTTTGACCATCTTCGGAAATTCTTGCGCATGTAATCTGATGGTCGATCTGTCTTGAGGAGAGAGGCCTGTAAGTCGCCTCAATTCGTGGCAGGAATGCACCGCATTCGCTATGCATTCCAACTATTCCGAGGTCGTGACCAAAACATTCCACTATGGAAAACCTTGTGTCTTGTAATGAATGTGTTTTGCGTGCCGGGCTTCCTGCTCGTGGGAAACGCGTTCATGTTGTGCTGTCGGACAGGTGGAGATCATTGGCAAGGCTTCGCACGTTGGCAAATGGAGCTTGAGAGCTTGAAAGTCCCAGCCCGGGTTCGGCGATTTTTCTTACCTAAGCCAACGCCGAAGCATGCCCGTGAGGTGGAAGCAGGCCGGGGCCGATTCAAGTCGCCGGATACACTTCGTGCTAGACGTGTTCTTGGTTCGGAAAGGTATCTATTCAGTGGGAATCGCTCAGGCGGAATCATTGCAGTCGGCATCAATGCCACTTTCCCTCACTCATGCTGGCGCAGCCATCGGTCGGCGTTTCATCGTCGACCTCATTCGTCAGTGCAGCTGCTTGCTGGCTGGGTAGAGAATATATAATGCAAGTGTCGTCTCGCAATGCAAAACAAACATGTCCACATCGATCTCTCAGTTCAATTTGACCCCTGTTCGACTTTTCGTTTAATATTTGACACTTCTTAGCGAGCATGGCAGGCATTGTCCGTCGTCTATGGGGTGCCTTCAACCCGCCGAACGTGCCTTCAAAGCGATCGGATGCACTCAAATTTGGCATACTGGGCGCCGCCAATATAGCGTAAGTACCCCTTCCCTTCTTATCATTTCCGAAACCTACAGATGGCATATACTGACCGAGTTCTGTAATTTGATAGGCCACTCACCTTGATCAACCCGGCCAAGTCGCATCCAGAGGTCATTGTTCAAGCCGTAGCTGCCCGTGATCGCACAAGAGCCGAAGAATTCGCGAAAGCGCACGGTATTCCAGATGTGAAGGACTCGTACGAAGGTAAGCCAGCCCCTACACACTTCAAAGATGACGCCGGCTGGCAAGAGCTGTCCTGACCTTGCGGGTAGACATCCTTGCAGACCCGAACATCGACTGCATATTCATTCCTCTTCCTAATGGGCTGCATTTCGAATGGGCCGTCAAGGCTATCCGTGCAGGCAAGCATGTCCTGCTTGAGAAGCCTGCCGTCTCCAATGCAGAAGAGGCAGAGTTTCTCTTCAATATGCCTGAGCTTTCTGGACCAAATGCACCAGTGCTTCTTGAGGCATTCCACAGTCGCTTCTATCCAGCGTGGATCAAGTTCGTCTCGCTCATTGACCCACCGAACGTTGTCTCGGTCAAGAGTGATTCTATGATCCCTTGGTGGGGCACCAGTAAGAGCGATATCCACTTCAATTACAACCTTTCTGGTGGCAGCATCATGGCCATGGGCACATACAACTTGGCCTCGCTGCGCGTGCTTTTCGGCGCCGAGCCCGAAGAATGTCTCGACTGCATCACGCATCATTTCACAGATGGTATTCACCATGACTGCGACTGGGACTTCCGCGCTCGTTTTCGATTTCCGAACGGAGGCATTGGTGAGGCCAGCACAACTCTGCGCGGACCCACTCTGTGGAAGCCTTCCACCGCAGAGGTCCAAATGCAAGCCGTATCGGTCCCAGACCAGCTACTAGCAGGGACCAATCATGAGAAGTTTCGCGCGCGGAAGGCGACTCTGCATGGGGTGATCCACGGGGTTGTATGGCACCGCATCGACATTGAAGACACTTTCGAAATCCGGGAGCGAGACACACAAAAGCTGGTTAAGACCTGGACGGAGAAGCGTTCAGAGAAAGCATACACCTTCGAAGCAGCTGGTGGACAGTTTGCGTCGTTGCCAAGTGAAGAGTACTGGATGTCATTCCGTCATCAACTGGAGCAGTTTGTCAACAAAGTCAAAGGCCGAGATACTACGACCTGGATAGGTGGGCAGGAGTCGATAAAGCAGATGCGCATGATCGACCTGGCATACGCGAAGAGTGGGTTGGGCCCACGACCGTCCAGCAAATTCCTGCCAGCGAGTTCGTGATGACCCTTGGTGGATGGTGCCTTTGCATGTGTCATTGGGTCACAAGGCTGAAGCAGGGTTGTGGTTGGATAATTAGTACAAACACAGACAATCGAGTGGAAGTGCGAATGTCTCAGATGAATAGAAGGATATAAATGATGTTTTCTCACACCATACGCGCTCTCGTGCATGGACGCGTCACGATTTGCCCCTTCATCATGGCTCAGCCCTACAGGCGGCCCGCGACGTGCCGCGCTCTCACTTTCCGCGGGGTCTCAAAGCACATTCCATCATCGCCTATACAACGCCCTCTATTGATACTCACGACACCTGGCTGATCACCGTCCTTCCCTTCGAACGCATAACCCACACGCTCTGGCCCGACCCGGATGGCCGAAGCAGCTCGCGCACGTCCGTGAGATGGATGTGAGCAGCGAGCGCCCTTTGCGACGAGTTATATAAACATCTCAAGTCAACATTTCGCCAGCCAACATGAGCAATCTCCCTCCCTTACGTCCCCCACCGCGGCTGGGGTCGCCGTCGGGATCGCGGTCCCAATCGGCAATGTCACAGAACTCCATCCGCAGCGAATCTAGCATGTCGAATGTGTCGGTGGATTCGAGCAGCCATGGTGCACCGCCGCCGCTCTTCCATAATAAGCGATCGCCATACCTGCAACAAGGCGACGGCCGACCGTCTACTGCTGGCGGGGTGGCGCCTTCACAGAGTAACAGCACTCTCTCTTCTTTTCGAGGAGTAGGTCATCCCAATCGTGGCTCTGTCGATGGCACTTTCCGGACTGCATCTCCTCAACCCCCACAAGGCGGTGCTCTCCAAGCACCGCCGGTGCCCCGGTTGCGGCAACATAGCCAGGGCTACTTTGAGCCCTCGCTGCCGCATGCCGCAGCGAATCCGGTTGGATTGTCTGCGTCGCAGATCGCTGCTCAGGCGGCCATGCACCACATGGTCGCGCAGCCAGAGCGGAAGCTCTCGTATCCTGGACTGGCACCTTTGCAGACCAATCACGGTGCCATGGGACGTCGACCGAGTGGATCTCCCAGCCCTGGCCTCACCTCACCTGGGGGACTCTCCTACAGCAATGGTACCGTGGGCGGCAACAAGCTCGCAGCCACAACAGCCGCTAATGTCGTATTTCCCATAAGTCGGGCGACACCAGCGTCGCCACAGCTGGGCAGCTCAAGCATTTTCGCACCGTTTGAAAAGGAGCCAAAGTCAAAGTCATCTAAGATGAATCTTTTCAGACCGAAGAATATGACGCTATCGAAGGAAAAAGCTAGCAAGATTGCCACGGGCGCGCCTTCACCAGGCAAGCCAGGCAGTAGCAGTACAGGCAATCTACTTCGGTACACCAACCCCTCAGTCACTAGTCTGGCAGATCAGTCTGGCTCAAGTGCCAACTCGTTGTATTCATCTGCCAATGCCTCGACATCAACGCTGGTACCTGTGCCTCCGATCCCGCCGGAGAAGGACAAGGAGAAGCGCCATCATTTCCTGTCACGTCAAAAGCACAAGAACAAGGAAGAGGTCCCAGCTCTTCCATTATCGTCAGCGCACTCAAACTCTCAAGCTACCAACCCGGAGCACCCTCAACCACTGTACAACTTCGCACCCGACTCTCCCGGCCCGAGCTCATTTGCCAAGAGTTTCCATGGCGGGCGCGGCTTGCTTCGCACTACCAAGAGAGAGGACAAGGCAGCTGCATCAAAGCTTGAATTGTCATCGCTTTCGTCCAGCGCCCCTGGTGTGCCCTCTGTCGACCAGTTTCTCGGTCCTAGCCCTTTTGAAAACAGCGTTACCGGGCCAAGTCCTGGTGGCGCCAGTCTATTCTCGCTCGCCTCCGACAACGTGACAGCGCAAGCTTTCAGCAACATTGGTGCACAGATGGGGCTGCCGGGAATTGGGCCTGACGATGCCTGGCCGCTTCTCAAAGCACGCTTGCTGAATTTATTCTCTGGCGAAAGCCTGCGGCCGCCAATCGAAGACTTCAATGCGCTTGTAAGCGTGCACGTCCGCCGCTGCATCCAACGGCGGACTCCTATCGTCCTCGTCGAAGACGTCCGGGAGCTACTTCAAACTGGCTTTGGATCTCTCGCGCAAACACTCCGTGGTGTTCCGGATGACAGACTCATTACCAACCTTGTTGACATGTGGGTCGGCGTTTATGGGACAATTTTACCCTTCCTACAGGCTGTGTTCTTACCCCTCGAGCTCGAGTTCAAAGGCAAAGGTCTCCTCATGACCACGCGAGAGGCACAAGAGTTCTGGGGCGCCATCCCGGAAGCGAACCTGGCCCCGGACCAGCGACCTCCATCTGAAGGCAACAGCAACAGCAGCACTCAACAAGCACAAAATAGCAATGGCGTCGCTGAAGAGCTCGAGATCCGTCGTCTCACTCTCATTGCCTTCCGTGACGCCGTTATAATCCCGAAACACGAAAGTTTGCTGAACATCTTTAGCCGGCTTTCGCTTGACAATATCCATACCGCTCCGACGCCGGACTCGTCTGCTAAGGGCGGTCGCAGTCATGCACGGAGCGATCTCTCCGGCGGCGACCGTCCCGGTACCGCTGGTAGTCTGAGCCCGCGTCTCAGCAGCTACAACTCCCAAGGCTCGTCAGCGTACCTGGACGCTGCTAGCACATCATCCGGCAATGCAATGAGCTTGGCCAATCGGAGTCGTGCAACGTCAAATACTTCTGCCGGTAGCTTCGGCACAAGTCTCCCGCATCTCAGTTCGCCGCTGGCGACCGGCGCTGTCTCGGCCGCGTCCGTGGGGTCCTCCGCTCCGGTCAACTCTGCAGCGCCGGTCGCGTCGACCGATCCGGCGCAAATTACACAGACTGTCGCACAGATGCTGCAGTGCCTGTATGTCGTCGCATCATGTCATACTGGCGATGTCGCACAGGGAAATGTGGAGCGGCTTACTGGGGCGCTGAAGTACAATTGGCTCGGACGCGGTCGCACAGGGCGCGATCGTCGTGGTTGGGTGGGTATGAAGGCGGGTCAGCGGGTTGGGTTGGTAGGCGCATCATGAGAAATGAATTTCGGCGCTTAAAATGGGCATTCGGGTTCCGGTGGAGTTGGCCTGTGCGTCATCTTCATATTGGGGTGTCTTGGAGAAAGGACATATGCCTGGGATGGTCTGGATGGTACTGGCGTTCGGATCAGGCTTGGTTGGATAGTCTTCGTCGTGGGTCTCACGCAATGCTCTGAAGTCACCTCCGATTAACATGTCTTTTCGAACAAGTGTTCGCTCCATTAATTGGTCATCCTCGCACTCTATGATTGAGCGAATCTCCGCTCCTTTCGCCTCTCTGTGGGCGCGTGGCAGGATGTGATGGCCCGGAGCTATCTTTCTCTACTAAATGCGGAACGGGTCAAAATATGATGACATATCACGAAGTAGTGGTGGGAGTCATACTCGATGAGTACGGCCTATAATAATCCTTAGCTATATAGCTCGAAGCTCCACTAGGTATATAATTGTCTTCATGCCAAGAAACAACTATAAGTCACTTGATAAACCACAATCCTATGGCGGCTACACTACAAATTGTTCCTGGCGAAACAATTGCGCCCAAGTTCGCCCGCTTCAACGTCGTCCATCTACCCTACAAGCACATCGGCACCGCGCCCATCCTCACCTCCGTCTTCACTCCTAAGGATGTGCCCGCTGGCGACCGCCCGGTACTTATCCACTGGCATGGCGGTGGTTTGGTGACGGTGAGTTTCGCGTTTTCTCAGGTCTTCAGACTGTGCTGTTGAAGTGAATATGTGCTGACAGCATTGCTCATAGGGTTCTCGTCTCTGGCCCGATTGGTAAGTATCACAGTATTCAACGGTATGGGAATTGCTCTTGTTACTCGTTGTCTGACTTATCGTACCTTATTGCAGGTGGGCTGACTGGATCCTCGATCTCGCAATTGCCCACAACGCCGTCGTCATCAGCCCCGACTACCGTCTCATCCCCGAGTCCACCGGCCTCGAGATCTTAGCCGACGCCCGGGATTTCTACACTTGGCTCCTCGACCCCACCAGCACCCTTGCATCCGCCGTCTCAGCCTTGTCGCCTTCGACTCGTGCAGATCCGACCCGCCTCCTCGTGACCGGCGAAAGCGCCGGCGGCTGGCACGCACTGCAAAGCGGCTTCCTGCTCGCCGCGAGCAAGCCTCACGCTGTCGCCGCGATCATCGCCCAGTATCCGATGGTCGACATCCGCGCGCCGCACTTCACGGCCGACTATGAGAAGAAGCTGCTCGATCCGCCGGCGCCCCAGATCCCGCTGGCGGTCGTCGACGCGCACGTCAGTTCCTTAGCACCCGGCACCATCGCGACCGAGCGCGACAACATGTCCCCGCTCGGCCTCGCCATGATCCAGCGCGGGCTGTATGGCCGCTTCTTCGCGCCGGTGACGGATGATGCGAAGGTGCAGAAGGAGCAGCGCGCGCTGTTTCCGCTCGAGGCGCTCGAGGATGCGGTCACGGCGACGGGATCGCCGGCGTTCTTCCCGCCGACGTGGTTGCTGCATGGTAAGGTCGATAGTCTGGTGCCGTACGGGGGAACAGAACTGCTGGCGGCCAAGTTGCCGGCGGAGAGGGTGCATCTCACCTTGGCGGAAGGCGAGGAGCATGGGTTTGATTCCCATGAGGCGAGGAATGGTGGATTGCCATCGACCTTGGTACGTTTTCTACCAGATTCGATCAGGACGTGTTTGCAGCACTTGCTAACTGTTGGTCATGTACAGGAGACGCATTGGGTCAAGGATGGTGTCCAATTCATTAGCAAGTTCTGGCCGGATCGGTCTGCATAAGGAAACGAAAGACAGGAGGCAAGGACAGACGCAGGACCAAGGGAGAGCGGAGCACGATCGTGAATATCATACATTCAAATTACAGCTTAGCGCAGCCATACAAAGACATGAGAATACACCGCTTTCCAGCCTGACAGCCTCGCACGTCTTTTCGAGCTTGCGGCAATTGACGGATAGAAAGGATCGTCGAAGCTACTGTCCAAAACTCGCGATACACGGTACCATCGTCATTGCCAACCAAACCAGGTCTCCGTATTCAATTCGGATGGATTTTACCATTCTCGATACCACCAGACGTCCGAATACCGAAGACGAAGCAAGACCAAACATGCTCCTCCGGAGACAGTGGGCGCTCTGTCGCGCGAGGTGAGACTCCCACGACATACAGTCTCATGTCTCCGCCGAAAAGATACTCCGTGCATCCTGAGACCGCCTTGCCCCTTTTATGATAGATTGGTTCATCGATAAGTCGTCATTCCCTATCCAAAATATTCTCTAGACCGTTGTTGTATCAATAACTGTTGTCATGGACAGCCGGCTACCGCGCCTGGAACTCCGAATGCGACCGAGGGGGATTATTTGTGATCCGAAGCTCGTCATGACTTGTCGTTGAGGAGAGCTTGCATGCTGTTCCACTTTTGCTTTAGTGAGTCGTGATCCGTTTGGGACTGTAGGTAAAAGGTCAGCACGTCAAAATCAATCGGCAATCCAAGGAATAAAAAGGTCTCACCTGTGCGTGAAGCATCTTCACGTTCACCAACGCATGCTCCATCTCATCCATCTCATCCTTGAGATGTCGATTCTCATTCTGCACCTCGATATTCCGCTGCATGATGCGCTCCATCTCATCCTTGAGCCGGGTCTCGATTTCCGCAGGCGCGGCGTCCAGCAAGCGCTGCAGCTCCTCGGCGCGTAATCGTAGGCCTTCGTTGGCGTCCTGCAGGCTATCGTTCTCGACCTTGACGCGCACGAGCTCCTGCGCCATCGAGACGTGCTCGGTGTCGTGCTGTTGCACGCGCTCCTCGAGGCTCTTGACGCGCGCGGTCAAACTGGCGTTGGAGGAGCGCAGCTGCTCGAGCTCCTGTTCGCGCTCCCGCGTCGTGCGCTGTTGTTCTTCCCACTCGGCGGTATAGCCGGCCAGAGTGGCTTCCGGGAGGGTGATCTCGCAGGCGTCGGCGACGAGTTCGTCCGCGCGGTAGAGTTCGCGGTCGGCACCGCCCGTGACGGAGCCGAAGAAACCGGAGTCGAGGAGCGATGAGGCCGAAGGTGACTTGTCGATGTATACGTCGAAAATCTTTTCCTTGAGGAAGGTGGTCAGCTGGCTCATATCGCGCATCGCAAGCAGAGCTTCGCGATTGCGCTGCATAAGCACAATGCCAAATTTCAGAATCGCCGTTGTGCCCTCGGTCAGGAGCAGATCGTAGACACGCAGCACGAGCTGCAGAGGGAATCGGTACGCAAAAAGTGTGAGGAACCACTGTGTCGCATACAGCTGAGGTGTGACGTTTCGCCGCCTCAGATGGCAGTACACCGCCGGCTCGAAGTCCTCTAATAACCGCTCAAACTGGTATAACCGCAGGTGTAGACCAGGCATATCAGCAGTGAAGAGGCTGCGAAGATTGTACTTGCTCATAAGCCGCACGAGCAGAGTGAAGGCTTCCTCTTCACTCATGTTGAAGAGAAGTGGCATCGCGATGAAGTTGATGCCCTGTGCATAACCCACACCTTCGTCGAACAGGGCGTACGCCTTGCAGACACCGAAGAGCCCATCCTGAAGGCCTGCAGACTGCGTGTACTTGCTGTACGACGTGCGCGAACCGAGATCCCGTCGGATGGCCTTCTCTAGCTTGGTGAGCGCAGCAGCCTCGCGCTTCTGCTTTTCCAGCAGCAGTTTACTCTGCAGCTCGGCACTTTGACCTTCGATCGAGACGGGCGGACTGGCAAGACCAGAGGCGGCGGGCGTGGAGTTGTCAGAGTGAGTGCTGGAGTTATCGGAGACAATCGATTCGGGTGCAGCGCCATTGACGTGGGTAGTACCATTCGTCGTCGTGGACCCGGCGCGAGAGGGGGTTGGTCGCTCTGCATCTGTGCCACGGGCTTTGAGGGTGTGGTAGACGTGTTCCAGCTCTTCATTTTTGCTCTCGGCGAGCACCTGCCAGACAACACCTCGGATCGCTGGGGGGATACCAGAAGCGATGGCCTGGTTGAGCTCAGCGCCACTGGTCCTCGCCACGGCTGCGGGTCCCTCGTACACAACCTGCTGCCAGAGATCCCAATTAACCTCCCTGGGAAGTTCGGCCGGCCCAGCAGACATGCCAGCAGCGGTTCCTGGTGGGAGGCTCGGGTCCATGGATGCTGATTTCAGTGTCGAGGCAGGACTAGGCGGCGAAGTTGGCCGAGAGTCGCCTGCTGGTTTGGTCATCACGGCGCTGTCGTCGCCCTCCTCGGTCAAGTTAACGTTCTCCATGTGATATTCTTGCTCTCGGCGCAGATTCGAAAACTGATCTTGCAGGCTGGGCCGGCCTTCAGACTCATCTGCGATAGATCTCAAACCGGTGATAGAGGCGGCTTCGGTCGAGGTGACCGAGGTTGCTGTATTTCTCCGCTCGCCCAATTGTGATCCGGGTGGTGACGGGGCCGATTTCCGACCGATCCTGCCAAGCAGCGCTCCAAAGCCACTTGAAGCCTTGCGGGCCAGGTTCGCGGTCGGTGGAGGTGAGACTACTCGTTCGGCCGGCAACCCTTGCTCGAGAGCTTGTGCCCGGTCGGCGGTGGAAGGTGGAGGTGGTTGGTTGACGCTGAAGTCTCCCGAGAGGCCCTTGATCACTCTCTTTGGCGATGGCTCATCCTCAGCTATGGGTACGGGTGCGAATACCGCCGGCTCTTCAGCACCAGGCTGTGTGGCGGTGGTCTCGGGCGCGACCGTTGTGCCTTCAACTTCCGGACCAGTCGGATTTGACTCTGCTTTCGCAGTCTCTTCAGCTTTGGCTTTGCTGTCCTTTGTGTCCGTTACCGATTTTGCGGGTGCCTTGGCTTTAGCTTTGCTCTCTTTGTCTTCCGCAGCTGGCTTTTCAGGCTCGGCATCAGCCTCAGCTTTGGTCTCCTTCGTGTCTACAGCAGCTTGCGCAGGCTCTGATGCGCCATCTGTGGTTTCTGCTGGGCTACTCTCGACAGCGTCATCGCTCGCGGCATCCTTGGCGACAGATTTGGGCCGCGGCGTAGCCTCTGGTGATTCCTTGTCGGAGACCTAGATTACCTCTTAGCAAATGCCTCTAGGCGGACTCGTAAAGTGCCACACTGGTGCGGGGTGCGAATATATTCTTACCACAGACTCTTCAACAGGCGTGCTTTCGCCATTGTTCGTCTCCTCGGCCTCCTTCTCAGACATAGCGATCTTGATAGGAATCCTGCGAAAGGTAGGTCGAGAGCGCAGCGGTGATTTGCTTTTGCTGGTGGCAGGCTGGTAGCCACGAGTCGGACTGGTGTGCCCAGAGCCGCCGGAATATCTCAACTGATGTTGTGCAAGGTTGCGAAGTGCGAACGCAAGCGCAACGGACGAGGAGGAGCCAGGAGTGGTGCAGGTGTTGGTTGTGGCAGCGAGGTCAGCCGCAGCAGGATCACCGTCAATGGCCTCCGCAGCGTCGAGCAGCGGAGAAGGGGGAGCGGTGTCGGTATCGGTGGTTTCGGCGGAGGTGGTGACAGAAGGGGACGGCGAGGTGAAGAGCGAGGAGAAGGAGGAGGAGGCAGACGAGTCGGTGGGAGACTCTAACGGGACTTCCTCATAAGTTGTAGCACAACTGTCACGAATGGGCGCAATTGTGGGTATTCTTTTGGCCGTGGCTGCGGTGGCTGAACTGGCAGTCGCTCTTGTGGCACACGTCAAGCTTTGGCCCGCCACGATGTCCGACGCTTCATCTGGGGAAATCACAACCGCGGGACCATTCGTCACTTCCACCGCTGGACAGCTGTCTGGCATCCTTCAGCTGTCTCGCTCTCTACTATTATTTGTTGCTTTTTGCCTGTTAGCGGACGTTCTGTTTCGATCTGTATGCACCTCAATCGCTGGAAATCGCCAAAGCCCCAATTCCGGGTAACGCAGGCAAAGCTCCGGCCCCTGCGATACTTGTCCTGAAAGCGGTCGTCGGCGGCAGTCTAAATTCCTGGTTCAGGCCTGGTACCTGGCACTTGCGCGCGCTTGTTGCGCTTGTCGCTGGGGAAGCCTGCTCGTGTCAAATCAACTAATAATGATCATCACACGTACTTGGGTGGTGCGTCGAGGGCGAATTTTCAAGAAGAGAAGAAACAACGGCCATTGCACGTATTGATCTACATCCTGATGACACGCTCGTCAACTTTCGTGACTATATATGATATCGCGAATTTCAAGACACCTGCCAGGTAGACTGTGCCCCGACCCAGTCAAAATAGGCGCCCTTGTCTGTGTTGCAACCTCACCCTTCAGCACTCCCTTCTCCCTTCTACGCGCATGGCACAAATGATCAAACCCTCAGGCTGGGCCATCGGCGGTCTCGCGTGGCCTAGGAGACGCGAGTAAAACCACATGGCTGAAGTCGGTAGGGGCAATTGCGAGAGAGACTCCGGAAAGAGGGGCTAGAAACGCCACTGCCCGCCCACTCACCACCGGCCCAGCAGCCATGAATGAGGGGAAGGACAAAATCCGGCGTGCGACGTGACCATACAGCCGGGGCAAAACAAATGCTTGGGATCTGGTCCTTTCGCACGCGACGCGTTCTGGCTCGTCATTGTCTCCGCCTGATAATGAGATGTTAAGGCTTTGCACCAAACACCCGTCAGAGGTTCCCTTCCGCGAGTCGGCCGCATTCTCGGGGCCGATCCTCTTCCACTCTCCAAACGACTCAGCTTTGAAAGCCAAGGGCGGTAACTGTCTCACCTGAACACAATGCATTGTACAATATTGTAGCGTGGCTAGTTGCCTCGAGAACGAGAATAGCCACAAGTGTGGTGCGATGTTTCAGCCTGGGCGGCTCGGTGGTTTCAGCTCGCTCCAGCTCCTGCAACTAAGGTAAGTTATCCTCGCACAATCGGAAGACCGGCCCGGCGCCAACTTCCCGCCCGCGCGCGTGAGACATCATGTAACCTCACTATCCAGAAAATCGATGGACGAGATTGACTTGACCCGGCGCAAGTCGATCAATCTTCCTACGCGCGAATATCTAGGTGGATCAACACGATCCTTGCTCCGCGGAGGCTCATTTGCTGACCTTGCCGGCTTCTTGAATACTGTCTGCTACGACTACTAGGACGTGACGGATGTGATGCAACGTTCGTTGTTAATGAATATGCGTATTTGAACAGATAAATGAGGGATGTTATTTCAACAGCGGAATGCGCATTTCCCGCCTTCTTTAGTGACAGTGCATTTTGAGCTGCTAGTCCTCCCGCGGCATATCTTCGAGCCAAGCAGACCAGAATCGCTGCATTTCATCCCCTCGACCACGCCTGACAAATGCTCAGCCATCGGCTCGCTACGAGCGTGTTAGAGACCACAAGCAAAGAACGGCAGACATCGAGATAACACGCACTATGCGAAAACAGAGTTACAACGCTTCGGAGCTACTCATCCGGCCTCCACGACGCGCTTTCAACGTCGTCGCTTACTGACGCGACACGGAACAAAGCTTCACCAAGACTTGTCGCATCACCCGCGAAGATTCATATTACCGCCAAAGGGGCTCGACAGTGATCATCATTCGTCGCGATTTTGGCGCGCGTCTCGCGCATTGTCGCATCTGATACTGCACGGTATTGTACTGTAACCTCTCACCTTATTCGACCGTTATGGTGAAGTGCGAGAATTGCGATCGCCCGCCTGACAGATCGATGGAAAGGCGGGAGAACGCGTGTTGCGGAGGGTTGAAAACTTTCATCCGAGCTACCCAACTCTATCGTTTTGGCATATTCCTCTGAGAACAACGACGGAACGCATGATTCTCCATATGTATTCAATTCGCGTTCATGGGTCATTGTACTTGCAAATTGCGAAGCAAAGGAGGCGTAGAAGAGAATTAACTTCATGTATCGGGGCAATTTAACAATTTGGAGCATCCGTTAGCGACGTCATTGTCATCGCGGTTGACCGTTACGAGCCAGATTTTCAGGGGAAGTCACGTGAATGGGGCTTACGCAAGCCGGCGTCGTGCAGGTGCCCAAAATAACTCTAAAGCCACTCAAAAACATCGCGGTTCAACATTCTTGCTTCCTCTTCATTCACGTTGTTCACCACATTTTTTCACATTCATTCCTTTCCCTCATTTCCGTCATGAAATCCACGCTCCTTACGGTTCTCGGCGGCGCCACGAGCGCTTTGGCCGCTGTGAAGGGCTTCAACTATGCTGCTCAGGGTCAGAGCCAGGGCGACTTCGAGGCGGCGTTCAAGACTGCCGCCAACCTCCAGGGCACCGATGGCTTCACAGGTGTGAGACTGTACACTATGATTCAGGAAGGCACGACCGCCTCTCCCATCACCGCCATCCCGGCTGCGATCGACGCCAAGGGATCTCTTCTCCTTGGTCTCTGGGCTTCGTCGCCACAGAACATCTTCGACAACGAGATTACTGCGCTCAAGGCTGCTATCCAGCAGTACGGCTCCAACCTCGCCAACATCGTCACTGGTATCTCTGTCGGAAGCGAGGATCTTTACCGTACCTCCGTCACTGGTCTGGCCAACGATCCCAACGGCGTTGGTCAGAGCCCAGACACCCTTGTCAACTACATCTCGCAGGTGCGGGATGCCGTCAAGGGCACAGCTCTGGGTTCAGTTCCCATCGGCCACGTCGACACATGGAACGCGTTCGTCAATGGCTCCAACAGCAAGGTCATTGATGCCTGCGACTTCCTCGGTCTCGACGAGTACCCCTACTTCCAGACTACCGACCCCAACTCGATCGACAATGCCGGCAAGCTTTTCTTCGAGGCGTACGACAAGGTCGCTGCTGTCGCTCCCAACAAGAAGATCTGGGTCACTGAGGCGGGTTGGCCTGTTGCTGGCAAGCAGTCCGGTGCTGCCATCGCTAGCGTGAGCAACGCGGAGACTTTCTGGCAAGAGGTGGCTTGCGAGCTCGAGCACCGCAACATCAACTTCTGGTGGTATATCCTGGACGATGGTACTGCGACCCCGTCCTTCAGCGTTTCCCAGAACGGCAAGCCTCTGTTCGACCTGTCTTGCAACGCTACTTCCGGTTACCAGGGTTCCAGCTCTTCTTCCTCTTCCTCCTCTTCTTCCTCTGCCACCTCTTCCGGCTCATCTGGCTCTGCCTCAAGCGGCAGCCCGACTTCCACTGGCGGTTCCGCCGGAGGTTCCACCGGAGGCTCCAGCTCAGCCACTGGTGTAGCTGGTGCCGGTGGCCACTCCGGCTCCGGCTCCGGCTCCACGAGCGGTAGCAGCGGTAGCGCCGGTAGCACCGGTAGCAGCCCTACTGCCACGACTGGCTCCTCCACCCCGAAGTCCTCCAGCGCTAGCGGCACCGCCAGCGGCGGAGCGCCTGCTTCCACCGGCGCGGCTGGCAAGGTTGAGATTGGTCTGACCTTCACCGTTTTCGCTGCCATCGCGGCTTTGGCTTTGTAAAATAGCATCCTCCTGGGTAAACTCGCAACGGCGCCCGCAGTTATAGAACCTGCTGTCAGGCATGGCAGGCTCATACACTAGCATAATCTTCTGAGCATATCATCTTCCTAATCCTCATGTCAGCTTGTTGAATTCTCTTTTCTCTGACTATCAGCTAGAGCTTAGATCACGAATTATCGCCTATGAAACACTTCAGTGAGCTTAAGCGTCAGGTCTGGTGATCCCCGGTTCCGGTCTCCGTGGAACGGGGTCCTAATTGTCATGAACGTGTTGCGACTGTGCTTCGTTCCGGATCCTCCAGTTTGAACATACTGCTCCTTCACATATACTAAGCAGTCAGGTCATCATGGCCACAGAACTGATCATTGCGTCCATTACTCTGCGATCAGCCACCGAAATACTCGGGTGCGATCTGACAAAGTATTACAAAAATTCACAAGTTTCGCGCCACGAGCAGCCATGCATTCCGGGACTGCTGCGTGGCAGTCACGGCTCGAATGTCTCGGTACTTGGTGCACTGGCGTGAAGCTGCTTGGTGAATTGCAAGCTGTGCCTCGCCACTCTCAACGACAATGAAGCTTCATTGACGAAGTCACCATTCCTAGACTCCACCACTCCGACAACTTCACAATGAAGAAACACACTGTTAATGAGGATGGCTCGAGTATCAAAAATGCGCATTTAGCACGCTTTGGCTGTGGTTCGTTTCTCTTTTTCTCCTCCCGTACAATCTTTGATCACTGGCTCGTACTTTCAGTCCTCACATTCCACTGCACCATTGACCAGCGTCTTCCACGTTCTCGAGGATAAAGACCAGGTATCGCCGCGCCGCGCGTGTCTGGCTGTTACGATAATATTAAACCGCAAGAGCTCCCCTCGTCGAGCTATGCCGCGCCACGACCTAGAAAAGGGCGCACCTTTGCCCCCAACGCCCATCTACACGTCCAAATCGATCCCCAACAAGAGCACCTCACACGCCGGAGACGAAAGCCCGCCCGATTACGATTACCCCGCCGAGATCTCACGGCTCGTCTATCTCAACATGCAATCCATGAGAGACGACTGGCATCAGCCGGTCCCTCCGGAGCGAGAAGCCCATGTCGGTTGGCTCTCGCGTCGCACCTGTGGAATCATGCGTTGCAGACTAGTTGGAACTGTCCTCATTGTCGCATTCTTATGCTTCATGATGTTCCTCGCTATCCATTACGGGGTGGAATCCAAACGACATTTGAAGGATGCAGCCGATCAGGTAAGTCTTGTTCGTCTGCTCTGCGGGCAGCAGGGAGAGCCCATCGTCCTTGAACCGCTCCTGACAGTTCGGGGATCCGGGGTACCCTGTGTAGCTTTTGCTGGCGGACTCCATCACTGTCGACGTTCTTTCTAATTGTGTGATCTTCTGTCTTCACCTGAGCAGCCATCGCATGTCATTAGTCCGCCGACCGCAACGACCCTCAGCTTTACCGCAACTAATACTCACTCCCCAACCTCGATCTCTTCCGCCACACAATCTTTTGTGTCCGAATCATCGACCCCCGCTCATACCTTTCCGACGACTGCATCATCGACTCCTGCGCCTTCCGCTCAAACGCCAATGGCACCATCGCCATCATCCGCCACCCAGCAGGCAGCCGACAGCGCGACCCAATCTACTCCAGCGCCCAGCCCAATGACTGCTAAATCGACGGAAACGGCAACAGCTCCCATTACCTCGACCGTGACACCTCGGGTAGGTTTTTGCGGTACGCCAGGTATGGCGTGTGCTGGTTAAGCTTACTCGGACCCTTCCGCAAGGAGCAATGGACGACGGATGATGGTATACGAATGCACATGAGGACAGACAACAAACATAACCAGGTATCAGATGAGGTCAATTGTTCTTGTATCAACGATGAGACTGGCATTCGACACACGCGTATTCATTTCCAATTGCGAACGTCTCTTAGTGACGCTCAATACCAATGCTCGTGTGTTCCGATTTGATCGCCCCCTGTATTTGATCTATGCTACAAAAATATCCCAAAGGATTTTTCTTTCATCCTTCGACTTGCTACGCTTCCGATTCACGAGTTGGTGGTCAAATCTTGAGTAAGACTTTTGTATCCTCGAATACGCCATCACTATAACAAGTCAGTCTCGATGATGTGCTAGAAGAGTGACGTTCTAGATCAGCGCTTACTATGTTGGACATTCTAATCGATCGAAACCCTGCATGGGATCATCAATGGGCAGCTCTTCCTCACACGCATGCAGGACGTTTTCTTCGTCCAGGTTCGATTCTCCTTCCATGTCAATGAGTGTGACTTCACAGTTCAGACCTGCGAACATGCTCCGTAGATACAACACCAAAGCCTGCTGCCGTGCTGGACCACGGATACGATTGGTGCGCATGGAAAGCTCTGTGCCCAAGCCGGCGCGATGCCGTGCCTCGACAACTTCCCACGCCTTGCCGATTGTGCGAGTGATTTGATTGCGCGTGCGCAGAGCCCGAGTGAGAGTGATGAGTAGGGACGTCGGCATCCTCATTATTCGAAGAGCGATAGGGATCGATAGGGAAGTCTGCTGGGCGTCCTTCGGTTGCACGTCATCGAAGTAGACCCGCCACATCTGAGTGTGCAGCGCGGCGCCCACGGCATCGAGATATATGCTCTTGCAGGTGCGTAACAGATTACAATAGCCTTTGTTGATACAGAGGTTCATACACGCTCCATCTGCGTCGCGGTATCTCCAGATGACTGGGGTGAGAATGATAGAGCGGAAGGCTTCGAGTATGCTGGAGATTCCTGGAAGGTTGAACTCGAGCTGGATCTCCAGGGTGTAGCCATAAATCTTCTGGCGGACTTTGGCTGGAAGCCTCATGAGACCTTGCGGATTAACCCCGGAATCGTCGAAGGGTAAGGCTTCATTGGCAATGCCGTGGATTGATAGCAGTTCCCGCCATTGCCGAAGTTGTGAACTCTGTGCCATCTTGTCGATGTTGGATACTACGCGCGGAGGTTTTCGTGTCTTTGAAGAGTTAAGAGTGAGGAGAGATTAAATCATAGAGTCCGTCAAATTTCGACCAGCAAATAAGCATTTCATTTGTGTAACAGCAAACGCCGTCGACTGTGAAAATGATACGATCTCTTTGGCATACTGTCGTGAAACCTGAAATAAGGACGCCTTGACAGATCAATCAACCATGCTGGATTTTCCGCGACCTATCATTTTGCAGTACTAGTGCAAATGTGTGCGCGATTGTCAGCAGTTTGAACGCGTGGAATGCTTACGAACAGTGTGGTTCTCCTTCATATCTGATACTACATTCGAAGTATATCCTGAGTCTCACATTTCCCGAGTGCGTCGATGTATCAAACGCTCGTGCTCAAGTAATCAATATTCACAGAATGCGTACCGCATGTGTGAAGTTGTAGTAGTAGAGATGTGCGTTCAGTGGTGCAGTATTGAGAAGGGAAAGCGGGCGGTGATTAAAGATCCACTTGCGAGCACTTCCTCCAGGCGTTGAGTGAAGCTGTTTCAAACAATTTTTGTTTTCCAGCTAATGGCCCATGTCCTCACGCAATGCAGCAAGAAAATTCTACGCTCATTGCATCGAGTTTGTTTCCCAAGTACTAAGAAATGACATTAATGATCCGTACCAATCAAGTTCCATCGACAAGACCAATCCGTCATTTCTGCTGGAACATATCAGCATGCATTTCGACTTGGGACAAAATTCATCGCAACTCAACATGGAAGTCCTCGTGTTCCATGCTCCATTTCCTCGTCCTCATTTCCCCTGGATCCGACCAGCAGATACAACGAGATCTATGTGAGCCTATGTCATTGATGATTGGTCAATCGCAACACAAGTATATCTGCATGAGCAACTTCCCATCGCTTTTCAAGTCTCCCAGCCTGGCAGGACATTGCCCAGATCAACGCTCAGAGATAAGAAGCGTCGCGTATTTCCCGAGAGGTATGCGTCTGCAACGAAATCAATATATGCTCTGAGAGGATGATCAGGGAGAGGAGAAGGGGCGTGACTTACAGTGGTTGCTCTAGTGAAGACAAGATCTGGTCCATTCGGCTTTTGCTCGTGACGGTTCCATCCTTGGACTCGAGCACGAGCTTATCCTTGTCGGACAGTAATTTATGTAGATACTGTGGGTCGGGTCGGAAATGACGCGCGCGGACAGTACAGAGGAATTCCCCGTAAAGATCCTTGAGTAGGTCGAAATATCGGACTTGATCATCGAGTTCAGCTACCCAGGCGACGTAATCGATATGTGTCCGAAGGTTACCCCCTTGTCGCGCTCTGAGTGCTTCAAGAACGAGCCCGCTCATCTCGGAGCTTTCTTCGAAAAGGCTGATGGTGATTTGTGTCGGCATCGCCAGGATTTTCATGGCCGACTGCCACGACATGCGGTTCGTTTGGCCGAACTTGTAGGCTTCGCTGATGCGGGTATACAAGCCTTCGTACTCCACGTACCAGCGCTGACTCCGAAAGGGCGCTTCGACAGCATCGAGGTAGATACTCTTGCATGTCAGAAGAAGATTGGCGAGGCTTCGGGGCCGACCGATCACTGCGAACATGGTCGGTTGGCCTTCATTCTCATTTCGAACCAAGCATGGCAATTGTACGTTGTCTTCTCTGGTCAGCTCTTCGTATATCTTCGCGCGTATTTCACCGGGAAGATCCATAATCCGTGGTTGTGATGTTGGGGCTTCCGTGTAAAGTGTCGACTCGACGTCGCGGCCAACACTAGAGAGAAGCGTTCGCCATCTTGCTGCTGGGCCTGGGTATGTCATTTTGACGTTAAGATGTGTATCAACAAGGCTATAGGGAAAGGATAGGCTCACGAAGAGGACGCTCTGGGCCAGCGGATCAATATGTAGTTGTTGAACAATGCATTCTTGTTCACAGCGTATGCTGGATCCATGTAATTCATGATGGCTTTGTCAAAGGAGTCGCACATGTGGAGTGACAAGGAACCAAATAACGTGTCTTTGGATATGGAGTGATTCTGAGTTGTACCTTTGCCCTTTCGCTAACTTGGGTAATGCTCAGACTTTGTTGAGGATCAACGTTATGTTGAAACGTATTGGAACAATCATCTACTCAGAACTCCAATAACAAAGTCGATCCACGATCTCTGTACTGAAGCATCGGCGATCAGTTCATTGGGAAAATAGAGAGCTTTTGACTTACGGCGGTTCGAACTTGTCCTCTACGAATCTTTCAAAGATGCTCTGTAAGGTTGTCCGGCCGACATCATATTCCAACGGTACAGTATCCTTAACATCACTCCAATTACCTTTGAGGCCTGTCAAGGTGGCGCTGCACCGCAAGCCGCCCAACTCATGCTGGAGGCCCCTGATGACCGCACGTTGATGGTCCTGGCAAGAGATGTGACCGGCGCTCACCGTGATCTTTGTGCCACGAGCGCTGAGCTTTCGTGATTTGACCGTCTTTGCTAGAGCTTGTAACTCGTGAATAACGTCCTTGCCATACGGTGGCGTCCATGTGATATGCATTCGTCTTGGAATTGTGATCACAGCTGCGAGTGCTGAGCATGGCAAGTCCCGGTGCCCATATCCTGTGCTGGAATTTCTGCGGGATTGCAGATTCATTGCCCAGTCGTGGATAAAGAGAGGTATCTCGACGGCATCGAGGTAGACGCTCTTGCATGTGAGCAGCAGATTGTTAAAAGCCGATGTTCGCCGAAAGGCAATAACCGCGCGTTTGGACACTGAGTCTACAGCGACGATCGGTCGACACATGGACTTCGAGAGCTCCGTATATATATTTATTCGTAACTCGGCAGGTAAATTCAAGCCTTGATATCGGATGGGTAGTTCATCGTAAAGGGATGGCACAATGGGAAAGTCAAGATGGAGAAGGAGGTTTCGCCATCGCTGCATTGGAACAACCGTCATGCAGCCAATCTATCGAGCGTGTATCAATTGTAGGATGTCGGGAATACGTGATGACATTTCGGCGATCTGAGATCTCACCCGGTGCCATTGCGTATTTGAATTAATTCTTCCTACTGCGAGTTGCTGAACTCAGGCCAGAGCAGTCCCGAGCGCACATGAGGTCGAAATTCCCAAACGCGTATGAGTTGCATTCCTGATGTTTCCGTCGTGGCAAAGACCATGAGAAATGTCCACAGCCGGAATTCGCTTTAGCAGCAGCGATGTGTTTGTACCGATTTTTGCTACCCGCCGGCAGATTATCAAAGATAGCGGGCATGCCTTACCAAGTCCCAATAATTACAACGTGCAACACACTGTTACATCGGAGCGAGAGCGCACAAAGAATGTGGCTTATGGCGTTGTACAACTGCATGCTCCGTGTGCTCACGCTCCTGAGCTATAAGCGCAGCAGTATGAGGCGGAGATAGTTATGGGCTTACCCGTGCATACAATATATGGGCGATCTTTTCACCTTAGAGCGTTTGCGCAGCAGCGCAGTGAGGACCATTCAGTGGGGAATTGCGGCAGTGAGGAATATCGCGGCCTAATATGCAGTGCAAATGATCGCGCGTGGGTGTTATATCATGCGCCGCCATTTTAGGCAGCTCCTTTCCGGGCGGGCTTCATCGGCCGCAGCAGATGTTGAGGAATCACGACCGCATAGGATGAGAAATCGACGAGACCAAGCCACACCCACCGCGCCGGTGAAGATGATGACACCTTCCGTCAACGGGCGGAGTAAATTGATGTCCGCGAGAGATCGTGGTTGAAGGACAAAAGCATAGCCTCCGCCGCTTCATCCAGGCGCCAAGGCATCTCGGTCGTTCCGCAAACGGCGAGGTCAGATGGTTTCTGAGGCACGCACGCATGATGATACTGTATGCGGCAGTGAGGAATGCAGCATGCGCAGCGGGTATTGAGGCAGGAGGTATAGGCGTGCGGCGGGACTCGCATCGATGCACCGCATGGGGGACAAGCCAAATTGTTGAACGGGGCTGAGCGCAAGTCATCAGTGGCCGGCAGATGCCTCTCGAATGCTCCAGCCAAGGCCGCCACGCCGTCTGCCCAGTTGCTTTGGCAGAGGCGCGGGCGGGATTGCGCTGGGCTTGCGTGTTGTGTGGGGTCGCGGGCACCTTGCACAGCACCGAACGTACGCATGCCTGGTGCCGCTGATACAGCGAATCCGTGACTGCGAAAGGTAGAACTGCGCCTCAACGGCGGCAAACCATCACCCTCCGTGCCGACCGGGTCTGCCATCACAGATAAGCTTGTTGTGAAGCAGGCATGAATACATATTTAACACGTCTCTCGAATGATCGACCTGCAGTAAATCTGCTCTACGCGCAACTCTTCTGCAGGGTCTACACTATCAAAGCACGTGAGCTTTGAAACGTTCGCAGCCGACCATAAGGTTATCTATATACCGTTTTTCTCAACAGTTCTACTCTCAGCATCCACACATATGGCGGCCGCAGTCATGTCGAGCAACTCGCCCCAACCTGGCGGAATGAAGCGACGCTCGCCTGGTCTCTCAATCGACATGTCAGATCTACCACCGCTTATCAAGCCTTCGCCACCCACCAACACACTGCTTATCACGAACCTGGAGTCGAAGGAGATCTTCCAAGCCAACGTTCTGGATAGCATTCAGACGGCCATCAACGTACAAGCACCTATCCACAGCTTTTCACCGCTCAAGTCCTTCCGTCGCATCATCGTCTCCTTCCACTCCGTCGAAGATGCCACCAAAGTCCGCCAACTGCTAGACGGCGAGACTGTCCTGGGCAACCGCGTGCGAGTCTACTTCGGCCAAACGACACCCATCGCACCCGCCGTCGACCGCCACCTCCAAGCACCGCAAAGTCGCAAGCTTTTCTTTATCTCGCCGCCGCCAAGCCCACCTATGGGGTGGGAGATGCGGGACGAGCAACCGCCCAACCAAGAGGTGCACGCAGAGGACCTTGCGACCGCGCTGTCAAGATTGCACGCCCGGCCCAGCGCGGATGAGGCGCTCGGCGAGGACGGAAACTCCGCGAACCGCCAGCGTGCTGGCAGCATGACGCTCGTTTACCATCCAGAGGACCACGGCCTCTCGCCGGACCTCCCGGCGATTGCGGTCGAGGACACCAGCGCTAGCCCGGGCGAGTTGACGCCGATGGAGGGTGTCGAGAAGAAATTCATGCACACTGCGCGGCCGCCGGTCGAGCTCATGGAGCAGCAGTAGGTGGAACGGCAGCATTTCACCTCCCAATATCATTCATTCTCTTCAGGGGATCTCGTTGCATGGCGTTTTGTTCACATAGTAATCGGTGATGGAGCTAAGGGAAATAGACTTCAGAGGATGCACGCTCGCCCAGAAGGGCCGAAAAGTTGATCACTTTGTATTGTGATTATCTGTACCATATCGAACTTTGATTTTCTGAAACTCATTCTATTTCATGTTAACTGTCTCCAGTGCTTTCGATATTACTTGCAACTTGGTCTTGTTGTGCAGTAACAATGAAGCAAATAATTGGGAGATGGCAGCATTCACAGCACAAAATCCCAGCGCGACTTCCTTGTCCGTCGCTGAGCGTGAATCACTATGTTGCCTGCCAAAGGCAGTCACGAATAGATCACAAAACAATATCCATCACTCAATGACATTATAACGAAAGTGCTATATTTATAAAAATGGCCGAGTTGCTACACGAAATTTCCCATCCACGATACCTACAAGATCCAACTAATCAAGACGATGGCTAGATCAAAGCGAATCCGGCGGGACCACCACACGGCGGGCTATGGTCCACAAGGTGGACGCAGCAGCAACGACAACAACAGCAACAAAGACGCCGCTGCACATCGCATTCGCAATGACTCCACGGTCGATGACCTTGCCGCCGCTGACGTCTTGACGGGGATAGCATCAACTTCAATCCATCCATCCATCGAGACAAGCGACTTCAGTCCTGCCGTTCCACCATCGCGACGTTCTACTCGCATTCACACCGGCCTGTCCGCGACTTCGGCAAAACTAGCTGGCACCGCCCGTACAGCCCAGAGGGATGGAGAAGTCAGCAACAAGCTCTTCGTACAGGGCCTGGATCCCGATATCACGAATGATGAAGGCGAGGGTAAGCAACAAGCGCGGCAATCCGTCCAAGCGTCACTTCCCATCTCGCCTCCTGTTTACTGAAACACGCGCTGATGAGATTTAATAGCACTCTTCGCCGATCTACCCGATCGCATTGCAACAAAGATCCATACTGGCTACCGCAACGATGACACCCGCGTCGGGCTCGCCTACATCACCTTTAAGAATCAGGAGCGCGCGGCGCAGGCGAAGTGGCAGCTGGAGCGGGCGTACTCTGCCGGTGGAGACCTGAGCGTCGAGTACTGCAAGCTGCGCAAGAAGGAGAAAGATCAAGAGGAGGATCCGGCTGATTCGTCGTTGTCCGATAAGGAAGAAGATGAGGACGAGGAGGTGGAGGAGCTTGGGAATCATACGGTCCTTGACGGGCGATAAGAGCACTTCGTAGAAGTTTCCCCGTGTCGGACCTCAAACATCCGCATCATATTGAAAAGTTGACAGCAAAACCTAGCAAAGATCCTCGCTCTAGTTTGATTCTTTCCGAGATGTAGAATGAAGCAATCAAAGTACTGTATCGTCAGGCAAAGTCCAATGACCGTGAAATTCAAGGCAGATAAGAGTGGCGGCCCGCTGATTAGATGATCTTATCGCGCCATCTCTGGGTACGGAATACGATCCCACTGTTTGTGTGTGGGCAAGCTTGGGCACGTCTGGCTGCGTGGCTCTTTGACCCCCAGGCGTAACGGTCTGTGTAGGCATTCAAGAAGTAAGAAGTTGGAGGACCTTCGAGCACAAATTCACCCTCCCGAATGTCAATTTCCTCTTTCACGCAGTTTCAATACCTTGTCTGAACCCCTACAAGATGGTACGGTGCCGGTGCTCACAAAACCTTGGCTCGAGGCTGACATTCCACAGGCGCAAGTCATCTCAAATTCAGGCCACGATGATATGATTGTATGTAGCGACAAATGCAAGCGACAATACGAACCTTTCCTTTCGGCGTCTCTTGTTAGACACGAATCGACAAGACTGACACCATTCTTCTTGCTAGCACGATGCGGTCTTGGACTACTACGGCCGACGGCTTGCGACTTGTTCCTCCGACAAGACGATCAAGATCTTCGAGATTGAGGGCGAGACACACCGGCTAGCGGACACTCTGAAGGGGCATGTTTGGTCTAGAATTGTTGATTTATGAATACAGCTCGCTGACGAGACGGGCGATATACAGACATGAGGGGGCAGTGTGGTGTGTTTCCTGGGCGCACCCGAAATACGGCACTATCCTGGCCTCCTGCTCGTACGATGCGCGCATTCTGATCTGGCGGGAACAGAACAACCAGTGGCAGCGGATCTACGAGTTCTCGACGCACACGGCCTCAGTGAACCTGGTCGCGTGGTCGCCGCCGGAGACGGGCTGCCACCTGGCCGCCGCCAGCAGCGACGGCAGCGTCAGCGTCTTGACCTTCGAGAACAACAGCTTCAATCACGACATCTTCGCCGCGCACGGCCTCGGCGTCAACTCGGTCTCGTGGAGCCCCGCCGTGCTGCCGGGCCAGCTGACGAGCGCCCAAGCCCCCGGCCAGCCGCCTGCGCCTGTTAAGCGCTTTGTTACCGGCGGTTCGGACAACCTTGTGAAGCTGTGGACGTACAACTCAGCGACGCAGCACTACGACAATACGTGCACGCTCCCGGGCCACTCCGACTGGGTGCGCGACGTCGCCTGGTCGCCAACGCCGCTCTCCAAGACGTACATCGCCAGCGCGTCGCAGGATCACACCGTGCGGATATGGACGCTCGCTGCGAGCGCAGACATCAAAGACGCCTCCGCGTGGAAGAGCGAAGAGCTCACCTTCGACGCTGTTGTCTGGCGCGTGAGCTGGAGCCAAGCGGGCAATGTGCTAGCGGTCTCCGGCGGCGACAACCGTGTTAGCTTGTGGAAGGAGAAGTTGAAGGGCGGCTGGGAGGTCGTCAAGACTATTGAGGAGTAGAGCGACAAAAATTATTGGGCGACGGGTTGAAAAGTTGCTTGCCAATGAGGGAGCAGGAACGGGAACGATTGGACCCAACACCGAGAGGTGCGTGGCTGACATGTCACTAGCCGGTCGCACATCGCGGCGACGAAGAAGGAGCGGTTGGGGCAGTGACTGGATGTAGCTGCTCCGCCACGAATCATATGATAATGATACTGTGGATGTGAGATACGAACCCTTCGGACATACTGTTGCGTAACTGGCGAACTACCAATTATTTCGTGCCGACGCCCTTCGGAGCCCGCCATTCGCTTCTCGGCACATCGCACAGGCGCATATCCAGAGCCACTCGCGGGACTGTTCGGCTTCCTATCTTTGTTCGAATGTCTCCATCGCGATTCCCACTTCGAGTGCAGACAGCCGCTGCTGTGGTTCGAGCGCGTAGCCATTTCCACGAGATCCTCATGTATAGATAGATGTCCAAGTCCCAATTTCTTTTCGCATCTCGACCTATGCGATCAAATAACCCTGGGAACTCGTATTTTTAAGCATCCTATACTAAACATCAAAGGAAAGAACACAGAAGCCAATAGCGAGACATCACAGCGCCATTCGTCATGCCGAAGCGTATCTATCGTGAAAACATCGAGATCTGGAATAATAGCGTTCCGGCGCGGACGGCCGACTACTATTATGTCCCCTCGCCCACCACGCCAGCAGGGCGTAAGCGCGAAGGTGGCGGACGTAAGTGCTCGACTCTCATCACAAACATGAACAGATGTTGTTGCATTATCGTACTGACCGACCGGTATTGTAGGAACGTCAGACAAAGCCGAGGAGAAGCAAGTCACCTTTGAATCGTCGTCCAGGGGTCGAAAGCAGCATACGTATGACCGCAATACGCCGCCCGCGGCTGTGACGGAGAAGGCATGGCAGACAGCGAGGAGGATATGGGAGCAGAAGTAAAACTCTGGGGCACAGAATCCATTCCGTTCTCGTGGTGGGTAGTGGTGGACGGCTGTCCGGCAGAATGATGGCGATTGACTATTGAGCGACCAAAAGTTCATGATTACGATCTTGCGGTGTTAATGAGCGATGCGTTGAATGTCTTTTGAATATCATGTCCACTTGAATCTTTCGATTAGTTACTTTGCATATTTCGTTCTGAATCTTACGATCCGTCGCTTTGCATATTTCGTTTCGATGCTGTCAGCTTTATGATCATGCGTTGGCCCCATAGTGATTGACTATCCAGAAGGCATCTCGACCGTAGTGGCAACCATTTTCGATCTGCTCCCTAAGTCACCACAGAGCGAGGTGGTGGGCCTAAGCATTCTCCTGCCCGTATGTCAACGGTGCTCTCCGCTCTGCTGGTCCTCAAAACGTGTCCGTCCCTGCACCCTACGATCCGCGAACCGACCACATTTCGACTCACCAGCAAAAACGCCTGCGCCTGAAAATCTCCTCGGACCGTTCTTTTCAACGAATGGACAAGAACGGGCGACCCACATCTAGTCCAACTTGATACTTCCCCTGCGTTTCGCAAGCCGTTTGCGCGTACCTTGGGGAAACCCTGACGGCGTTCACGGGACCGGAAACGATAAGAAACCACGAAAACGCAAACCGATGATTCACGAGCGGACACGTGGAAGGAAAGCAACGGCATGACAACCTGGCGCAAGGGACATCTGCAGTACGACCCTTGCCGCTGATAATTGAATCGCGGTTCTGACAACGTTACCTGACCGACCGAACAGTTTACGTTGGAAAAAGCGGAAAGTCGAGCAACGAGAACTCCGAGTTCGCGGAAGATGGGCGGCGTTACCATACTGAGAAAGTAGACAGACAGAAGGGAGACGAAAGATAGAGCATTTCGTAAAGTCATCGTCAGAACAAGGGGGACTCCATCATCAACTCCGCGTTGTGCGAGGCGTGTGTCTCGCGTGTGTCACCATCCCCGCCAGGCGCCCGAGGAAGTCCGGGGTGGCTGCATCGAGGCGCACTCGAGGCGCACTCTCCCCCACACACCCGACCCCGGCAGAAGAGTGAAGGAGCCGCAAGTGCTGTCGGCACTTGGCGACAAGCTCTGAGCTCGATCGAGCAGAGCAGAGCACTACTATAGAAAGTACTTGTGAAGAAAAAAAAAATGCGGTGATCCGAGACCTGGAGCTCCGACGTTCGCATGGGTGAAGTGAGACATGGGGAAAGGTCGATCAGACAGCTCAAAACGTCAACTTATGACGATGAATGTTGCGTAGCGAAACGAGGTTGACAACGCGATCGTACGGCGCCAGCGCAATCGAATTCTTCTCTGAAGCAGTATCGCGAATGCATGGAGACATCACAGTATAAGAAATAATGGACCATGGTGTGGTAAAAGGCAGTGTTTATTACACATTAAGCTGCCGCAAAGTAACAAACGCGCGAGGAGTCCCGAACGGCTCCGGTGCGCATTTCTGTTTCCTGTCTCGTAAGAGAAAAGGATGGTATCATAAACAAATCAATCATCGCACGTTAACGCTCCAATCCGTTCCTCGTGTATTTGTCCATCGCCAATTGCCCTTCGCGACCGTCATGAACGAGTGTGCGCTGGCTACGAAAAGAATCCCCTAGGGCTTGTCTGCTGATCCGTGTACAACACCGTCTTAACGGCTGCGAAGCAAGCCGAGCTTCTCCTTGGCTGAACCCTTTTGCGTTCATCCTCCTGTTGCTTAGAGAGCAAGGGCAGCCAGGGCAGCAAGACCCATGAAGGCCGGCGCGGCGGTCTGCAGAGCAGCGACACCGCCGGCAGAGGTCGAAGAGGTGGTGGAGTGCGCGGTGGTGCTCTGTGCGGAGGCCTGGCCGGTAGTTTGGCCTGTAGTTTGGCCGGTGGTCTGGCCGGTGGTCTGGCTGCTTTCGTTCGCGCCGGTGCCGGTGGTGGAGGCAGCGCCGCTGCCGGTCGAGGACGTGGCAGTGCCGGTGATGCTGTCAGCGCCGCCGACAACGGGAGTGCCGTTGAGACCCGAGATGGTGGTCTGGCCGGTGAAGGTGGAAGTCACGTCGCCATTGGTAATGACGGAAGTGAAGCCGGAGGTGGTGACGGCACTCAGGGACTCCTTCAGGGTACCAGTGGCGCCGCCGGATGCGGTAGCGACCGGGGTGCCGTTGAGGCCGTAGAGAGTGGTCTCGCCAGTAGAGGTGACGGTGGAGCCGTCCGAGACGATGGTGGAAGTGTAGGCGGCGGTAGAGACCGGGGTCAAAGCCTGGTTGGAGTTGCTGACGGAGCTGGAGGCCGAGTTGCCAAGGACCGACGAGCAGTAGGTAATACCGCCAGCGATGGCGCTCTGGGCATCCTGCGAGTTCGGGCAGGACTGGTCGGAGCAGTCGCGGATACCGTAGCCGAAGTCGGGAGTGTTGCAGTAGCAGGTGTAGTCACCAGCCTTGCAGCCGAGGGTCGGGCCAACACGGTTGATCATGTCGTTGATGCAGAAGGTCTACGCGGATGGGTCAGCTCTGGCCCTTCTCGCAAGCAACCTGCCGTTCGGCAAATGATGCCAAATGTTACTTACACCGCAAGCCGGGAGACCGGCGGGGGCCTGGGCGGCCGCGAGGGCGGCGCCGACGATGATGAGGCTGACAGACTTCATTGTGGTAGAGAGGGGTGTGTTGTTACAACGACGACGGATAGCGATGCTGGTGAGGACGGCACAGCGGTTGCGTTTGACGTTGCGAGGTGTGGTGATGGAGACAACAAGAAACGGCCGAGCGAATGGTCGCGGCGGAGGGTGGTCTTTATCACAAGCGCTGCGCTTGGGTTAGACGACGATGTCACGCTCTGGCTTTGTTGGCAACTAGGGAAAAGAACGGGCCGGTTGCACGAAACAAGATCTCGCAAGAATATGGAACAGCCACAGGGCAGGCGCGATGGGCACGACTGGCACGGGCACGGTCACTGCCAATCTGGGAAGGGGCAAGCCGAGCGGCCAGCATCGCAGCTATTGGACTACTGCGGAAGCCAACCAGGATCATGACAGAGCCGCACATCGCCCTCTCACGATCGCACCGACCGCGGACACGCCTAGACCGCCTCGATAACAACGCTTCAATATGCAATAACATACTCGATATTATCTTGTATCGCTTGTCGGGCACAATTCTGGATCCTCTCCATCGGACAGGAATGAATGTCCTATTGTTGAAAGCTGAGCTCAGCTCAGCTCCTCGCTTGGCACGCAAACAAAGTGCAACCCCAGCAACGAGAGATGCACACGGTGCACAAGCGGCCAAAGTCACAAGCATCACCGATTTGCACACACCGTCCCCCCCAATGGCCAATGCCCGGTACACTACCACCTGAATGACCCCATCCCTCCTGTGCTTAATTATTGCACCTCAATCATGGTGCCAATAAAGTCGACACAAACTAACTCCAGACGGCAATTCTCTCGCCTGTCCACCAACATCAGCGAAGGGGCACTTCTCAAACAAACTTTGGTTTTGGACCCGGTTCCAGCTTTGCGCCGGGGGAGGCTGTGCGGGAGTTGGCCACGACTGCTACAAACTTCGCTGCATGCGCAGGGCGAAGGGAATGTCTGGAACGGCCGGTTCAGCTGTCGAGTGCCCTTGGACAGCTTCGACGGTCGGGAAGCACCTCCCGGTCTCCTGATCGCGGTTTTTTCTCCTCCGACTCTATCGCGCAGCGTATGTTTCCTGATGCTGTCCGGCGTGCGCTGTGTGCGCAAGGACCAGTAGCCAATTTCCCTGTTGTCTCCCTAGCGTCATCCACGAAGTGCAGCCCAAAGGTGCCGGCGCATCGGATGGAGCCGTAGAATTGGGCTGCGCCGCTGTCATTGGTGCGCGCCCAGGCAGATTCCAAACGCCTCGTTCGCTTGAATGTCATCGATGTCACACTTGCTCGATCTATTGCCAACTCCTTAATCTAGATATCGCTCCCGAGCCCGGCGAATAACGAAGTTACAGCAAACTGGATGCGCTGTTAGTCACAGTAAAGGCGCCCAAGACTGCGTGCTGTACGATTGCATCGACACTCCGTGCGAAGGCCGCTCCCAGCCACAGAAACTTGGCATCTCGTCGGGATCGTACAGGATATGACGATAAGCAAAACTTGGTCATAGACGGTCTCCAAGACCAGTTGAAGTAAGAAGAAGTGCTTCATATGTTGCCGCGTGTGCGCTGGTCCGTCTCTGAAAATCCCTGCAGTGCCATGCATGTGTTGTCCGTTGTCGGCAAAACTGACCTCCCAGCCCTGTTCATGTGCATGCAACCGTCGTCATGCAGCGGATCCCAGGCGGACACGCGAGACAGCCGATCAGGGTTTCTACGACCCGATCTTTCCAGTCACTCTCACAGTGTCAGTGCAGACGCCGTGTCGGGGCGTGTTGAGGCCCTGTGCGCCGCAGAAACATCATCGTGCTTGCATCTGGTTGACATAATACAGTGCCTCCGCAGTCTCAATGCGCAGATGCCGGTCAACACGGCGTCATGCCTTGGACTTATTGCAGCCGGATTGGCTCGACCGTGCCAGAAAAGCGGACCGACTCGCGGATCTCGGCATGCATGGCTTGTCGCGATCCTGCTCTACAAGCATTTGTCCTTCGAGTCTTTGGAGAATAATATGTAATGCCTACCTCATCTAGTGGGGACGCACCCACAGCCCTGTTCGAGCGTATTTGCCTACTTGAGCAACTTTTTCGAGCAGGGTGCATCTCAAATAGAGCACGGGCCTCCGAGAAGTATATCATATTGCATATGCTCTCGAGCAGAAACGATGGCGCTCGCGGTGGAAGGCGGCGGCATGACGCTATTCGTTCTCGGTTCATTAGATGGTTTTCGTTGGCGCATGAAAGGTCATCTGCTCATCTGTCCTACCCCTACATCACAAATCAGAGCCCTTCCCAAAGCGAAAACCTGGTTCAGGGTGAACAGAACAAAGGGCGAACGAGTTTGTGCGAGGAAGGGGAAATTCCGGGCGGGCACCGGTCGAAATGCGATATGAGCTCATCTCCCGCGACCTTGGTCCTCTCTTCGTCCGCCGCACACCCGGCCCGACGAGTACTTCGCGGGCCGTCCTCTGTCACTCGTCTCTGGCCCCCTCTTGCAAAGCGAGAGGAACGACGGCGCGCGCTAGATTGGTGCCCGCAAGGAACAGAGAGCTTGATGTGAACCTCAAATTTCAACGTCCCGTCGCCCGCTCCCATGGAACATCACCGTAGCCCTTTTGAGAACGAGCGTTTCGAATCGCAGCACGCAGACGACGGCAATCGGTGTGACTTTTACGCCGGCATCGCAGCAGTAAGTTCTGGCAATCCATACGAGATTCTCGCTCCTGGAGCCCCCTTCTCTGAAAACGTGTGCTATGCATCCCACAGCATCCACATGCATTTTCCCTTTCAAGGTTCAGGGTGGTTGGTCACCGTTTGCCCTTGGCCATGCCTGCTGCACTGGACGTTGTGCGCTGAGCCCGCACGAGCATCGTGCATAGTCACGCTTCTTTCTTTCCTCAATCGGCTCCTCCTGCGTGCCCAGAGCTTGAAGAAGATCTTGACCTGCCCGTCGCAGTCACCGCTGTCACACACGTGTCACCGCATGTCCCCGCCAGCCATCGCCCATGATCATGGTTTCGGATTGCCGTACATCATTCCGGGGCTGCGTGAGCGCTTCCATCCGGGCGAATCAGGGCACGCCGACACTGCTGCTCTTCGGACTCGACCTGACCTCACACTTACAGCAGCAAGGCATATCTCATCAGGACCCTTGGCATGCGCGTCGTCATCTCCGTCAATTGCCCTTTGTACTGACGATCCAGACCGCTCTGCGCAACAGAAAAACTGGATCATTGGCAGCCAATGCGCGCGTCCGCGCGCTGCACAGCCACTAGGCAATCTCAGCCACAGGTGCGAGGGTCCTGAATTCCAGACTCGTGGCTGTGCAACTGTCGCGAAGACTGCTAGGGTGAGGCATTTAGAACAACGTTCAACGTTTGCGAAGAATCACGGACCGTCAAACGTCACGGGACGTATTGTGAGGCGTGCACCAGTGACGCGCCTTTTCTGTTGCATGAGGCTGCGAGCTGAATTGTGAGAGGGAGATAGTGGCAAGTGATCACTTGCGATCTTGGCTGTTTCCTCCACGACTCGCGAGGCATAGATGCACGCGCAGTCCTGGCGGGCTGATTACTTATTGCAAGGGAACGTTCGAGGCCTGCCATGGAGATCCGGTGCATATCCACGAAGATCCAATCGATCGCGAGGCGTCGAATACGTACAGCAAAAGGATGGGCTCGGAAACGACTTCTTATCATATCATTGAATACTTCTATTCCTCGGACTTTCATAATGGCATGATCACGCATACCTTTGATCCAAGTAATTCACACCGGTGTCCATTGTAGAGCTATTCATATTTCGGAGATATCGTTGTACGATATCTCTGCCAGGTGTTGGTTTGCAAGAGATATCAATGCCTTCAAAGTGGTGAGATCCTCGCCCTCAACGTGCCCTAAAGTCGAGGAGCAGGTCGGTGAAAGCCCCAGCAGCCCGCGTGCCCGCCCGCCCAAACTGACCTCACCTCACCTCTCGGGCGCTTTCCCGAAATTACGCCAGGGATACAACTGCACGGTACACTCCTTGTGTAACTCGACAATTCGCGATAAGTGAACTGCCTCCACCGAGGCATCCCACCACGCGCCGGGCCAAACGATGACCGTACCATTCTGGAAGGAAAGTCGCCCCCATCGCGACCCTTGCAGCAGCAAGATTGATGGGGCGTACGCACACGATCCACGTCCCCACGCGGCGAGGGTCAAACGTTCAACGCCCCCGCGCCGCCCCGAATTCCGTTGACTTGCTGCCCGCGAACGGACACTAAGGGCATGTCGAGTATTCGGACTGAATGCGGGATGCACTTGCCTTGGGGGAGTTTGGACCCGTGGGTATGAGTTCGTGTTATCATCTACGATCGACACAAGGTTTGTGGGATCGAATGGGGAGAGGCATTCTAGCGGTCTACGATTCGTGGTGGTCAGGCGCGCGGGTTAGCGCCGGCAATCAACGATATCGCCTTGTAGGCGGAGGTATTACACTTCGGATCGATTAATGTGCAATGAAGCGATTGCATTTCCAGTCAGTGATCGGCATCTCCAATGGCCTCATCACCTGCCTTTGTCATCACTACCACTAATGGTCATGATCGCTTGGGTAATCAATTAAGAGCACGGCATCAACGACGATATTCAGTTCGATGAAGATGGCAGCAGCAATGACGGTGACCTGTGTTTCATCTTGACCGGTTGTCTAATTGTCGTCAGAAGAGTCACTAGAAGTAGACGAAGAAGAGCGAGATGTCGACGTTGACGACGAACCCATCGAGGGTGACGATGATTTCCGTTGGTACTTCGCATCCATGGCTCGCAATAACTGCTGGCACTCCTCGGCTTCCAACCTGGCGTTCACGATACGCCAATACTCATCGATCGCGTCGTCCCATGCCGGACCTAAACCGATAGCCTGGACCAGAACTATCTGGCCAGCGTCCTGTTGCTCCTCCGCGACGTCGCAGATGTCGAACTGGATCCAGCGATGGCACAGGAGTCGAGCTTCCTTGATTGTGCGACGATAGGGAGTCGGGCTGCATAAATCGTTTAATGGCAGATCGAAAGGGCACTCGAGGATTTCTCGTATCTGCCTCTTCGAGGGGCTTTCATTCCAATAATTGGTCAACGAGATGGTCCTGGCAGGAGGCCACAGTTGTCAGTGCGCGAAGGATAGGAATCGCAAACCAAGGGTACAATGACTGACCAGGACATCCCAGCCAACGCTGATGATTCGCACCATTGTGCCTCGTCGAGCCCGTTGGCCAGCACATAGTAGTCCATGTCTCTTCCTGCCATTGCGATCCGATGGTCAAGCACAACGCCACCAGTCCCGAGGTACTCCTCCGTCGCGATAGCCAACCTAATATCATCGGGTTCATCGATCAGGATGAGAACCTGCCGATCCATGAATTCTGAACGCGTCGCCGCCGAGGCTGCCGAAGCCAGCAGGCGCGTGACCGCGCCGCGATCTTCGCCCTAGAAGATCCCGTCGGCCTCGAGGATCGCGCGGTCCGCTGGGTCATGGGCCATGAACGCACCCGAGTTTCGTAGCCAGGTGAGGAAGGAGCTCGTTTTGCGCATCCAAAAGTCATTGGCGGTGGGTGAGACTGACCTCGCCGCCTTTGTTATGCCCAAGAGTTGCTGGACAGCATCGAATCCATTCGTCTTGACGAGCTTTTCGAGAATTGAGCTACCGATCGAGGAGGGTTCAGTAGACGCGCTTCTAGTGGACTCTGGAGCTGGCGAAGCTTGCCGTTCGTACAATTTCTGAATGATCGTGCTCATGTGCTCGACATTACTCGGTGGCGGAGATGAGGCTGGGGATGATCTAAATGCAGAAGACGAGGCTCGTTCAGCATTGCCTTCCCCTTGGCCCAGCGCTTTGGTTTTCACATCGACGTCCTGGGCAAGGAGAGAGCGACATTCGCCGGTCACCGGATTGATATATGTCAGTAAGTCGTCGAAAAGCTGTGAACCTTCGAAGCCTAGCCCTTGAGTATCCGACCACGGGTTACTGAACGATGCGCCATCCAAACGTTGCTTCTTGGCCGGTCTGTCTGGGAGATCGGGGGCTCCAAAATCCTCGTTTGGAGGGGATCGTGGAGACTCCAGAGCTGGCTTGCCGGGAAATTTAATAAGAGATGATATATCCGCTGAATCGTCGGTGTCGCTCGAAGTTTCCGCTGCGCTTAAGGGAGGCAATGAGTTCCAGCTTCTCGACTTGCGCAAGAACGATTTATCGAGACTGTTATCATCTTTGTTCTTACTCTCCGTGCTTGGCGACTCGTCCTCCTCTGGGAAAAGCGTCGGCAAGCTCAACTGTGAGACCGTCCGCCTCTTCGGCCGGGGTGAAGCCGGTGGTGATGACGATGATGGCTCCGAATCCAGTATCTTGAATGCCTCCCTGAACGCTGCGTCCAGTGCATCCTCAGCATCGGAATCCGACTTCGACCGCTCTCGCGCCTTTTTGCGTTTCTCGTTCTTGGTCTTAACGGACCTGCTCTCGCTATAACTCCTCGGTTTCTCCGATCCCTCAGGGCAGGCTCTCATGCGCATTCGCGCCCGTTTGCCTGTATGAGAACCTTCGGCGTCCCAGTAGAAGTCGTTCATCCACTCATGCTGCTCGACGCCCATTCGAGCCAAGGTTGCGCCGTTCTCACGGGCAAAGGATTTCTGGGCTGATGGTCGGTAGCCGAAGCACCAGGTGGGCACAGCTTTCGCGTCTGGTATCTTGAACGTTCCGTCATCAGCAATGCTGAAGACTTCGGGTATCGAAGCCGTACGACTGCGGCCATTCTTGTCTTCGCGTTTACCAGATTTTGCATCTTTGATCGATCGGGGTGCTGGTGTTTGTGGTAGTAAGATGTCGGCTAAAGACACACTGTCTCTCCGTCCTCTTGCAAGGCTCGCGTCGCGGCGAGAGCTTGACCTGGTAGTAACGGGCGGGCTGGAAGCGGGCTCGCGTGAGCGACCCGGAATCCTGAAGACGCTCTTGCACTTCTTCAGCTGACCCTTGTATGCTGAAAAGTTCGTGAAGTGGTCGTCATTCAGAATGAACGAACACGGGAGGGAGGCATCGTCGTCAACGGGCCATTCAGAGCAGACGATCTTCCATCGAGGTGTACGACTTCCAGTAGACATTGTTCAGATACCCTTGCTAATCTCAAGACGTTCCTTGTTTCCGTAAGTATGCTCTGTGGCGATGCCTGCGATATGCATGCAGCGAGTGATTCTATTATGAATGATGTGGTGATATCACAGGCGATCGTGATTACCGGACTATAATTATTTTTAAGAGAAGACACCAGATGTCGGGTCAGGCATCCTTGGCAGTCACAAGGCACCGGTTGTTGCAGCTTCTTCGCCGCGAAGAAGCAGTATCCTGAGACGGCAGGGAAGGTACTGGTCGGCACCATAGCAATCATAAATACCCACCTATCATACAAATTGATAAATCATCGACGAAATGGTATCTGTACATCGATCAACGGACAATGGAAATACACGAGATCAAGCGTCGAAGGAGGAATACTCAGCTCTCCATGATCTTGTCCATCCAACGATCGTAGAAGCCCTTGCCCAAGAACGCTTCCTCTTCCTCCTCCCACTTTTTCCGCTCGATTCGCTGTCGAGCGTTGAAAGCCCGAACGAACTTCCATGCCTCCGTATCTGCCAGGTTCCAGCCCTCGACTGCATCTTTGAGCCTCTCAAACTCCTTCAGTCTCTCTATGTCGACCTTCTTGATCTTCTTCATCGAAAATTTGAAGCGCGCCTGATCCAGAAGCGATCGCTGCGACTTGAGATCGGTCGCGGAGAGCCCAGCACCGTCACCAAACTCGTGGTCGAGCTTGCGCACAGGCGCACGTCCGGGTGCTGCGTTAACGCCTTCAGCCTTCTTAGGTGGTGAGCGACGAATCTCAAAACCCAAGACCCAATCAAGATCTTCAAGAACGCGGCTGCTGTCTTTTTGAAACGGGCGCTCCGCGGTCAGCCAGATCGATCTGGCGAAGCCTTCGTCAGATGCGATGGCATCTTTCAGAACTGGTAAACGGGCGTATGCGGAGAGCCTCGTGCCGAGGTAGTCGCTCGTCAGAGCGCGGATCCACATGTCGCGTTTTGTCTCACTCCGGACAAAGAATGTGTCGAAATCCTGGCGTCCTTTTACAAGGCTGGTTGTGGTGTATGGATGTGGCAACGTGCCGATGGTGAAGACCTTGCTGTCGTTCTTGTAAAACTTTGGGGTCGTGATTGTAAAGTGGTTGCTCGAACAATGGTCGCATCTCGCACGATTAGGAGGGCACGCGGCCGGCACAGGATTGTACGGACAATGCGATAAATTCTTTGCAATAGCCATGGCAGAGTCGACTACGATCGTGGCACTTTCGGGCAGAGGCTTCAAGACTGCGATGCCCTTGGGAAAACTGACCTGCCAATTTTGATGTAGGTGACTATTAATGAGATCTGGCAGCATCGCAAGAGCGTCTCCGACCTTTTCCGGATCATCCAGAAGTTTTCTGATCGGGACATATTTGCTCCTTATCGTATCCATGCTGTAATACGCGATGGCTCCAGCAGCTGGCTCAAGCTTCAAGTGGTCATGCGAGACGGCCTCGTACATGGACTTGACACTCTTGATGGCACGGGAAGCGAGCGCTTCTTTGATTGCAGAGTCAATGCGCTCCTTCGAGCCGACATGGAAGCCAACATCAAGGTCCTCGTACTGCAGCAGGTCCGGGAATTCGCCACGTCGCAGAAAAGTGAGCAGCGGGTCATCGTACGGGGCCATGGGGAAGGCCAGCCAGCTCGCGAAGATTCCCGTGCCCATATTGCTCCACGCCAACCATTTCATCAGCTCCTGCTGCATCTCGGGCTGGAGCTCGAGGCCCTGCATGGTTCTGTAAAGCGGATTGTGCGTCGCCTCTGCGCTGGTCAAGATCATGGGCTTGAAACCCTGCGCCCACCAAGCCCGCCGCCATGCCTTCAAGATATCCTGCTCAGCTTTCTTGCTCTTCTCGTCCTTTCTCCTCCCACCAACATCATAGTATGTGTACACCGGCGGTCGGGTCCTCAGTGGTGGAAGCACCGCTCGCTCTTCGTCGAAGGTGACGCTGTCGCTGAAAGGGTTTTTCCATTTCCAATCACTGTACCACTTCGCCTCGCCACTTGAGCTATTCGCTTGCTCTGGGAGCGGAGAATGAGCAGACGGTCCGAGGAGCACTGGAACATGGTCCACGATGTTCTGCGCAGCTTCCACGGCCTGGTGCACGCCACTCTGCAATTGTGGCCCGACTTTGGGCACTTTCTCGAGGATCGGATCGAAGTCGTGGGTGTTGGAGGTACCGAGGAAGAAGAGACCGAATATGAAGAACAGGCTTAGGACCAGGACGAACTGCAGCCGGCGCGGCAGGCGCAGGCCTCCGATCGGCCTCATTGGCATGTCTGTGTCGCGTGATGCGCCCGGAATGGTCCGAACGCTGGCCAGCAGCGACTTCGGGGCTCCAGCTTCACATATGTATCGGCAATCGCTCTAATCGTGATATATGCCCGGTGTGGGCTGTGGCAAGAGCTCCATTCGTTGCACTGAGGCGCTTAATGTGGAGATGTGGTCTCTGAACTTTCGACCCTTGACGTCAGTGGAGTCCGGATCGTTCGCACAACCCGCTGTGAGCGGTCCTGTCAAAGCCGATTGCTACTTTTCCTGCGCACAGAGATCCTGCAGTGAAGGAAAGGTGCAACACAAACAGGGAAAGGTTTCAATGGGTTCACTTATATGAAGCTCGATTAGCGGCACGGACCCTGACTGACGATGCGACCCAGGAAAGAGCTTCTATGCAGCCACGCAACAGGAAATGCGGAGGTGTTTGTGTGGGGCGGCGCTTCTCTAACCCTTAAGATATTACCAATTGTGATGCAGAACCACGATCCATGAACAGGTCGACTAGTAGGGAGCAGTGGTAACGAAGACGATACGAATATCGAAATTTTGTCAGAATATGTACAACACTGTCACCTACGCCTCATAGGAATGCAAATACTGATATCACCAAAGGAATATAAAGACATGAATTGATTCACGTCTCGTTCCGCCGACTCTCACGCAAGGATATAAGTGATTGCTGTCAGTGGAAATAAGTTGGTGCAGGGCAGCATCCTACAGTACCGTCCAGCAATATCCCTTACCAAGCGGGCGAGCGATCTCCCTCCAACGAAATCGTCGTTCAATTCATCCACCGTCATGGCAGCCAATCACAATTCTGAGTCGTTTGCCTCACAACACAAAAAAGACGATCTCCAATCAATACTCAACGACTACGAGAAGCTCAGCTGGCTTGCAGCCAGCCGGCATCAGGTAGGCGATTGAAAATCCACATTTCGCTCGGGTCTTTGTTCTGACGATGCATTCCAGAGCATGGCGCAGACCCGCCTGGACTTGCGATACGAAATCGCGGGAATGGAGCCTCCGCGGCCGTACTACAAAGAAGATTTCACGCCACATCCAGGAAAAGACGGTGAACAGCCGACTTCGAGCCGGAAGGGCAAAGAAAGGGAGACCAGCGCCAGCAAGTGAGCCGTGATCCGATGGCCGCGTTCTTATACCAGAAACGTCCACGACACGCCATCGACTGTCTCAAGTCCTATCCTCAAGCTCGGCATCAATGAATTTAATGAGTTTGTCACAATATTTTTACTGTGTTTCGATAAGATACATGATTGTCAACGCATCTGATTACACGTGAAGATGGTGAATGAGAACCTCCAAGATGGAAGAGGAGGTCATTCTCCGAGAGTGGACCATCAGAACAAGATTTCATGTTGCAGACTGTCTATCATCCCGATCCCGATTTTGGCCCTTATCCCGATTGAAAATTAATCGCATTTATTGTTGCCTGTTCCACATATCTCTGGTGACAGCATAAAGAGTTTTGAAAGAGCAGTGTAGTGTGAGAAGCAGGGGCTGCTATGGAAAGTACCGGATCTGATAAAAGAAAAGTTACATCCAATGGTCTGCCCTTTTCGATGCGAAGCCCGTTACTGGTCGGGGCTCGGTCAAGCGAGGCAGTGGTCTGGATGCCTCGACTCTTATCAGGGGAACTCCCAGTCGTTGTCGAACGAATCGCCTACTAGTCCGAGAAGATCCCCGCTAGCAGTCTGACGCCAAGCCATTGGATCATCGTCTTGGTGACCTGTATTGACAGACGCTGCCTGATCACTAGCAGCACATAGGGGGTTGTTGTACGCAACCGTGAACGTCGGATCGTTCATCCATTCAAAGCCAGCCACGGTGCTATCAATCTTCTTCATCGGCCCGCGAGCAGGGCGTCGAGGGCGAGCTTTGTCATAACGATTCGGCTCGAGAAAGCTTCGGGGTCCTGGAGAATCTTTGTCGAATCCGTCGTACTTGGACTCGAAGAGGTTTTTCATCTCTCCAGGAGTTGGAATGCCAGGCTTGAGAAGTGATCCCAGATCAGCTTTCGCCTTCGGGCCACCCAAGATACCATTGCCACCATCGGACGACACAGGCGCCATGTCCGGAGGAAAGCTCCAAGCACTGTCCACCATTGTGGGTCCACGAACAGGAGAAGTTCTTGGCTCTTCTAGGACTCGTATCTGCTGGAAGTATTCACTGATGCCAGTAGGTTGCTGCTTGGCCGGTTGATATTCACTGACCAGCGGATTTGGAAACTCGGAGACAAACGGCATCGATCCGCCAGTGCTGTCTAGCTGCTGCTTGATGTCCAAGGATCCGCCATGCTGAGCTGCGAACATGCGTCCAAGAGCTACCGCGTCAATGCTCTCGATAGCTGACGTAGTGTCATTGGGCTTGCCGTAGCTTGGATTGCCTGTGGCCGATGTGGCAGTGTTGTACAACGGGCGAGTGGCGCCTGGCTGCTCAGAACTATTGTCCTTCTCCAAGACAGGCATGCCGTTTAAATAAGCTTGGCCGTCGACGAATGTCAATTGATTCAACAAAGAAGACGAATCCAGTGTGCCTTTCACATCCTGCGATGAGGTGTTGTTCGCGTGGGAAGGATTGGAATCTCCTCTCTTAGTTTCAGTCATTGAAGACTGGTACCGAGCTCCAGTATTTGACCCAGAGTCTGCATCGTTGAATCCTTTGGTGGGCTGAGGGCCCTTTAACCGTTTCCCGGCGGCTCGTGACCGGGATGGTCTGCCTCCAGACATTATACTCGAGAGCTTTTTTTCTCCTATTGTATCAACTATGTATTGCTTAATGGCGCTTGGAAGGTCCGAACCACTTGCCTTGCCCTCTGCAATGGCTTGCAGCATGCACAGGACGTCGCTACGGTCGAAAGGATCATTCGGTTCCTTGCGTACCCCACGTATCGCGGTCAAGCGATTTGCCGACCTGATTTTGTCCATCGGGGTGGCTTTTGTATCGTCCTTAGCGTCGCAAAGGTGGAATATTGGATCATTGGGATCCATATCGGATGGCAGTGCAATGTTTTCAAAGTCAAGGCTGTAAGTTGCAACGTCCTTGGTGGCTCTCGCATTATTGTGCAGCATAGGGGCGTCGTGGCCAGTATTGTCTGACCACTCGAAGGGCTGCTCCGCGAAAGAATTGTGTGGTTGATACGTTCGGTAAGGTTGATAAGGTTGGTATGTGTTGGCTGGTGGGCCATATTCGAAATCCTGCACATGGTCGTTTGGATATGGGTGATGTTCGAGATGTTGCTGGTGAATGCTCTCCGAATCGCGACGAGAATCTACAGGTTGGAAGTCATCGTCGTTCTCATGGTCATCTTTGAAACTCCCACCGAGCAGTGACGGAGTGGAGGATGATGTTCTCCGGATCTTCTTCGACGGCTTGCGCTTCTTACGAGCTTTGTTGAAGCTAACGCCCTTCGGATTCTGTATGTCCCTACGCATACGATATCAGCAATAGTTGACATAATCGGCTGTGAAGGAGAATAGTACCATCCAGCATCAATGAGGAGTCGCGGAAAGTCACCGCTTTTCACGTGCGTCTCTGCGTGACGACGTGTGAACCATGCATGTTTCCAATCCTTAACGGCAGCTGCACCGACACAAAACCCGCATCGAGTCTCACAACGCTGTATGACCAAAACTCCGGTCGTCGGCCAGATATGATTGTGGTGAGGATTGGTGCAAGGCATGATTCGAAGTCTCCACGGATGGCGATGCAGTTGATCTGGTGGAGGTTGTCGTTACCGAAAGAGGCCGAGACTGAAGAGAGCTTCACTCCGGAATAAACGGTTTCATGTGCAAGGCGGAGTTCCTGAATACACAGTACGCAAGGCTTGCGAACCCAGTGTCAGAAGCAAGTCTTGGAAGATCGTCTCGTGGCAGTGGAGGAAGCTGCAGCGCCAGCGCTGAGGCAATATCAGAAGAACGACTGCGATAACAATGAAGTGGAATGTAAATGTTTGGTATGCAGAAAGCAAGCGAGTCTCACGAAAAGTACAAGTAGGTAAGTGGACGAGGTCTCAACCTACTAGTGTGAACTCCCAGCCTCATCTGGTGAGTTCCGATTGTGAATGAAGAGGTTTGTTCGTCAGCGCGCGTCGTAGAACACGAAGAATGTGATATTGTGGTGAATGTAGCCAACACTCGCAGCGAGATGCGGCGCTCAGACGAAACCCAGTTTCCCCGCTGCATCAAGTGGCATTCACATGTAATGATCATGGCGCAGTTCAGGTCAGGTAAGATACCATCAAACATTGAGTCAGGTAGTCAGTCATCCAGACTTATCTCAGAGCGCAGGAACGCGGCCGCTCCGGGCCCAATTGTCTTTCAATCATAGCCACATACTTCGGAATATCGTGTCCGATTTAATAAATGCGCCGCGATCATCTGCGACTCTCTTGCAAAAATCAGTCGTGATACCGAACCGCCCAGAAGCGTTGCGCAATGTGAATATCATGGAAGTGTTGAACTGTTCGGCAAACAGAAACAATCACTGATGCGAAAATGACGACAGTCTCGGCTTCGAGAAATGCTCTTGCCACATGCGATATGAGTGCGCCTGTGCATGTCAATATCGTCAAGCGCAGATCTCGCTTTGGACATACACCACTCCAGCCATCGGTGTGGAGACGCGCAAATCAATCAGCATCCTCAAATGAACAATACCGACCGGATCTGACCCGAGGAGTCACCGCAGGCATCCGTGGAAGGTTGCCAAAGTCTGTTGAAGCAGACAATATCTGGCACCTGATCCAGGCCCTGCGCAGAATTGATAAGTCACGTGCCTTGTTCCATGAGCATGGCGCCAGTGGGCAAGCGGCAGAGCGCGAGAATGTGAGGTACATTACGATGATATCACTCGGATGACAAGACAGAATACTGCACAAACCGACAAACAATCTGAATGGAAAGATAGGTGAATTCGTCGAGAGGTTGTGAGCCTTGGAAGGTGTGCAGAGGGAAACGTACCGGGAAGCTCCGGCCAATCGGCAAACCCTGTCCGCAAACGAGCTAAACTCCCAAAGTACAGCCAAGCAACCTCAAACAGTTTCAGCCGGCGAGCTCTTCGTCGACAACATTCGCATCATATCGCCGCTTGACATCACCGCAATCATGTTGGCCAGCCGTGTCGTTGCCCGGTCTGCCCGTGTGGCAGCTCCGCGCTTTGCCGCCGTCACCACCCGATCCTTCGCCGACGTCAAGGCCGCCAGCACCAAGCCTCCTGTCGAGCTCTTCGGCATTGATGGCACTTACGCCAGCGCTCTGGTACGGCCAATGGGTCCATCGGACTCGCGTCCGCCTTCGCGAAATACTGCTAACACGTCCGAATAAAGTACACCGCTGCCGCCAAGAACTCCTCGCTCGATGCTGTGTCCAAGGCTATGGAGACCCTCGCCGCTGGCTTCAAGCGCGACCCCAAACTCCAGACCATCCTCAGCGCGCCGACCTTGACCGCCTCGGACAAGAAGCAGATTGTTGCCGAGATCCAAAAGAGCACCGGTGTCCAGGACAAGACCAACACGCTCCAGGGTTTCCTTGACACACTCGCTGAAAACAACCGTCTCAATGTTTTGGAGGGTGTCTCTGAGAAGTTTGCCCAGCTCATCAGCGCTGCGCGCGGCGAGGTCGAGTTGACCATCACCAGCGCTCAGCCGCTGGACAGCAAGGTTGTGAAGCAATTGGAGGCTGCCGTCAGCAAGAGCCAATACGTTGGTCAGGGCAAGAAGCTGAAGGTTGTGCCCAAGGTGAGCACGGGAAATGGGCATACATATATTTGGGGTCATCTCTAACAGTATACAGGTCAACCCAGACATCCGTGGCGGCATTGTTGTCGAGATCGGCGACCGAACCATCGACCTCAGCGTCTCATCCAAGATTGCGAAGATGAACAAGCTCCTTTCGGACTCCCTGTAAATATGTACTCTAGAAGGGGAAAAATTGTAGTTTCTTTTGTTGAAGCGAGCTCAATTTCAGAGGCAATGATTACGTGAAACACTGCACAGCTGGGCTAATTTACTTCCAATGCGAGAAATTAATATCGCTCCAACTGAACACGAAGCTGAAATGCTTTTGTGCCCATGGCACAGCAACGAGCCGGCACACCCTAATTGTGCCGTGTTCACAATTTCCCGCTGTGGCATTTGTAAAAAGTGGCGCGTTTCGACAACAATTCATGCCTTGAGTAATGTTCACTTCGATGATCAGGAGCCAGATGCGGAAGCGCTCGCACAGATGTTCTTTTGTGGCTTCTCATTATACCCTGACATCCCGAAGTAGTATGCTCTGTGATCTACGCGGTACATGCTGCACGACAAGCCGCTGCATTCTGCCTACCGCGACCAGTTCCTCGGATACAGTTTCATCACAGCCTGTGTTGCTCAAGTCTTTTACCGGCCGGCCCATATACCTTGCCCAATCCCGGGCCTGCTCTCATTCACTGGTCGCTTTGCAACTCTGCCTTGAGCCCTCACTCCTTGTACCACCTTATCCAAGCTCGTTTCCACCACCACTCCGCCTACTATCATCTCGCCGAGCACAGCATGCAGAGTCTCGAAGTTGAATATCAAATCCAGCTCGCAGACATTCTCAAATAATCGGTCGAGTGCCTCCACAAAGACTTGAATGAGGTCCAGCAGAGCGAGTGGTGATTCTGTGGAGGTCGAGATGACAATGAAATAGAGCGTCGCGTAATGCCGGTAGGTCACGAGCGAGGGAGCATCGTTGTGCTCAGTCGAGGCTGGCGACGCCGAGGTCGCAGGAGCCAGCAGCGGCGGCAGTGGAAGGAAGTTACAACTACTTGCTGGCCGGGCGGACACAAAGGTGAAGATCTCCGAGATCAAGCGCTGTTGCACTGCGGTGTCCTATCACGTGCGGGGCATTAGTCGGCCACAGAGCTCTGAAAATGGTGTTCCTGGTTCGAAAGACGAACAAGCTGTGTATAGAACTTGGTCAACCGCGGCTGACCATTGTTGTTGAACACCAGCACGGCGTTGATCATGGCTGCTCGTCCTGCTTCTGGTTGTTTCAGCAACTGCCGAGCGTTATTCTATACCATGAGCCGCTTGCGCCGGCACCTGACTTAGTTCTCACATGAGGTCAACTTCATGCAAGTCAACTTTCCCCCCGGCTGTACCCGAGCTAGTCTGCTGCTTTCTTGAGCCAATCACAGGGTACATCGCGTGTTTCTTGCAGCGATAATGGTCTTACGGATTGCAGAGCAGGAGCTCAAGACATGAACGTCGCGTTGCGCTTCATTTGCGGAGTTCATGACATTACATGGATGTCTGTGATACTGGACCCGGAGTTTTTGACCCAGGAGATCGCGATTTGCAAAGTAATTCAATGCCAGGTCTAATCATATTTGCAATTTGCACTTCTGCTTATGGCAGGCTACTTATCTTGCCAACGCATGCCGAAACACTAATATGTCACATCATATCCGTGAGCTTCGCACAAGTTGCACGGCGCTACCAATTGATTACGTCTTGACTCGTTGACAAGTTCGAGCGCTGGCCATGCCAGCGTACCCGACGACACACCGAATTCGCGATGTTTCTCTCCGAGACGTGCCCCAAACGATGACGGACATCGTTCGCAAGCTCGATACCCTGTCCGTGAGCGTGCTGCCCCCTCTGCTATATTACCCGCATGGTTTTCAAGCTGCATTTTGCCTGGTCCGCACGGTTCCCGACTTGGCCCCGTCAGCTTAAGGTATGTGTCCAGTTTGATTCAACACCCAACGGTCATTCCTCCACTGAAGGTGATTCTTCCGTGAGAGCGCCTTCCTAACTCTGTCCGGGATTTACGCATGTTATGGATGGCAGAGCCAAAGTCTTCTGCATGCTGAGGCGGATGCGCCATTCCAGAGGAGCGGCTTGCTGCAACTGTGAGGTAGCGGTTGTGCGGCAGGTTTTGCGGCAGGTCAGTGTTATGCGTTTGACCTTCGTGGGTTCACTTCGCCGGCACGGAGGCAGGGCGTGGAGCTGGTGATCCGTAGAGCAGGTTGTGGTACCAATCACGAATCTGAGTATATTAGCGCATGGCGCAGTGCTTCCATTGAGGTCTCACTTACCGACTGGAATGGAGACATTATCCGCTCATCAACATCCATGAAAAGCACACCATAAATCACGGAGACCGTGATCATGCCCCATTGTACCAACTTCGTGCCCCTCGTCCATACAGGTCGTTCGAACTTCAATTTGGACCTCCGGCGATAGCGTCGTTCAAGACTGAATTGATGGGCGTTTGACAGCTTGGCGAAATCAGGTGGCCACGTCCGTTTGCATCTGTAAGGATTCGTCGCGACAGTGTATGGGAACTTCGGAAGATTGGCCGGGACTTGAGGAGCTCGGCGGAAGAGCCACTCGAATGCTTTCGATGCCATCGCTTAAATTGTGCGCTTAGGATATGCGCAATGCAAGAATTGGCATTCAATGCGCTGCCGCCGGCCTCCGAAGATGTCTGGCCCCAGCGAGGGACGTATAAGCGCAAGAAAGCGATGGCAGATATCCTTTGCACTTCTTCGGCTGAAGCTACGACCCTGGGATGACGGTCTTGGCAGCGACTTCCGCCGCAGGCGGGCTTTGAGTCAGGTCGACTTGCTTCCGAATGGGAAACTCCAAGCTACTGTAGCACTTGGTTCGAAATTCGGAAAAGTCCTTGTAAATTCGCATGCAGTCCCCGTGACTCACCACCACGCTGTTCTTAACATCTCGAGCTTTGCCGCGGCTGCGTGGCCTGCGCATTCGTTACTCAACTTTCGCAACCATGGCAGCCGTTCAGGCAACAAAAGAAGCCCTTGCACCAACTCAGCAAGCGGGCTCCTTGAAAATCGAGAATACAGACAAACGAGATACACTCATCGCCATCGAGAAGAAATACCAGAAAAAATGGGCCGACGACAAAGTTTTCGAGCAAGATGCTCCGAGTTTGGAAGATGTCCCATTCCACTCCGTCACCCCCGCCAAACTCCGCGAACAGTTCCCGAAGTATATGGTCACCATGGCGTATCCTTATGTCAATGGAGTTCCGCATGCTGGACACACTTTCACTGCAAGCAAGCTTGAGTTTGCGGTTGGCTGGGCAAGAATGCAAGGAAAGAGGGCTCTCTATCCTCAAGGATATCATGCTACCGGAATGCCTATCAAGGCTTGTGCAGACAAGCTTGTACGCGAGATTGAGATGTTTGGTCAGAACTTTGAGAACTGCCCTGTGGATTCAGTCAAGGAGGATAGCGATAAGAAGGAGACCCCAGCTCCTACACAGGGTGCCACAAATGAGGATATCACAAAGTTCAGCACCAAAAAGTCGAAAGCCGCTGCTAAGGTCAATGTTGCCTTGAAGTACCAATTTCAGATCATGTTGGCCATTGGCGTCCCACTTGAAGAGATCCACAAGTTTGCGGATCCGCAGTATTGGCTTCACTACTTCCCGCCGCTCTGGACACGTGACTTGACAAACTTGGGCTGTCGAGTCGACTGGAGACGATCCTTCATTACGACACCAGCAAACCCATACTATGATGCCTTCGTAAGATGGCAAGTCAACCGCCTTAAGGAGATGGGCAAGATCAAGTTCGGCAAGCGGTACACCGTATACTCGCCGAAGGATGGACAAGCCTGCATGGATCACGACCGAGCTTCGGGTGAAGGTGTCGGTGTCCAGGAGTACACTGCGATCAAGCTGCGGGTCAAGGAATGGCCGGAAGCTGTGCAGGAGAAAGTCAAGGCTGCGGTTCCGGAGGGAGACGTCTTCTTCGTTCCCGCTACCCTTCGACCAGAGACCATGTATGGTCAGAATGCCTGCTTCGTCGGCCCGAACCTCACATACGGTATCTACGAAATCTCAAAAGGAAAGGAATACTACTTCGTCGCCGACAGGGCAGCAAGAAACATGGCTTACCAGAAGATCTTCCCAGAGTGGGGCGTGTTCCCCAAGGTTGCAGAATTGCAAGGCGCGGATGTCATTGGCACCCTAGTCAACGCACCGCTCTCTGTCCACAAGGATGGCATCCGCATCCTCCCAATGGAGACTGTCAAGGCGACCAAGGGTACTGGTGTTGTGACCAGTGTGCCTTCAGATTCTCCTGATGATTATGCTACGACGATGGACCTTATCAAGAAGGCTGAGTTCTACAAGATCAAGAAGGAGTGGGCTGAACTCCCAATTTTGCCCATTATCGACACTCCAGCGTACGGCAACATCTGCGCTAAGCACCTTGTTGAAACGATGAAGATCAACTCACCTAAGGATGCCAAGCAGCTTGCAGAAGCCAAGGATCTCGCTTACAAGGAGGGCTTCTACAAGGGCAAGATGATCTACGGCGATTTCGCAGGCAAGTCTGTGGCAGAGGCAAAACCCCTTGTCCGTCAACAGCTTCTCGATGCAGGTGACGCTTTTGCATATGCGGAGCCGGACGGACAGGTCATCAGCCGATCAGGCGACGAGTGTGTCGCTGGACATCTTGATCAATGGTTCATGAACTACGGAACTCCAGAGGCTTCCGGCGATCCGGATTGGCAACCTGCTGTGCTCAAGCATGTTCAAAATGAAGACGGTGAAGGCCTGAACACGTGGTCGACCGAGGCCAAGAATGCCTTCGAAAAGGTTCTTGTATGGCTTGCACAATGGGCCTGCGCGAGAAGCTACGGCCTGGGTACCAAGCTTCCTTGGGATCAGTCGCAGCTCGTGGAAAGTTTGTCAGACTCGACAATCTACATGGCCTACTACACAATTGCCCATCTCCTTCACAAGGACTACTTTGGCCAAGAACGAGGACCGGCGAATGTCGCACCCGAGGATCTCACTGACGAGATGTGGGATTACCTCTTCTGCCGCACCGAGGAAATTCCAAAGGACACCAAGGTCGACCAACAGACTCTGCACAAGATGCGTCGCGAGTTTGAATACTGGTACCCGCTCGATTTGCGTGTCTCAGGAAAGGATCTCGTGCAGAATCACTTGACATTCTTCCTTTACGTTCACGTTGCCATGTTTCCCAAGGAGTACTGGCCTCGTGCAGTGCGCGTCAACGGACACTTGTTGTTGAACGGCGAGAAGATGTCAAAGTCCACTGGTAACTTCATGACCCTCGCAGAATCGACAGAGAAATTTGGTGCCGACGCGACTCGCATCGCCTTGGCTGATGCTGGAGACGGGTTGGAGGACGCCAACTTCGACGAGACAGTTGCGAACAGCAACATTCTGCGCATCTTCGAGCTTCGGCAGTGGTGCGAGAGTGTTATTTTCGACGCTCGCTTGCTCAAGGACGGTGAAACGTATGCTCAGATCAAGGATAGCGAGCGACACAAGAACAATGACTCTATTCAACGTACCGGCGAGAAGCTCTTCTTCGATAAGTTGTTCGAGAACGAGCTCAACGGTTTGGTTCGTGAGACTGAGAAGAGCTACGATCTTACCAACTACAAGGCAGCCATCAAGAGCGGTCTTTATGACTTTATCTCGGCTCGCGACTTCTACCGTGAAGCTACCAAGGCTGCAGGTATCGGCATGCACCACGATCTCAACAGACGCTATGTCGAGCTCCAGGCCCTGATGATCACTGTTGTGGCGCCTCACTGGGCGGAGTATATCTGGTCCGAAGTTCTCAAGAAGCCCGAGACTGTGCAGAATGCAAGATTCCCGCAAGTACCTGACCAGGATCCCAGCCTGACTGCCGCGCGAGAATATGTTCGCACTACGCAAAGCAACATCACCAGTGCGGAAGGCGCTCAGCTCAAGAAGATGCAGAAGGGCAAGCAGACTTCGTACGACCCGAAGCAGGACAAGAAGCTGTCCATCTTCTGCGCATTGAAGTATCCTGCCTGGCAGGACGGCGTCATTGATGCCGTTCGCCAGAATTTTGCCAACATGAAGCTCGACGTTGCCGCAGTCTCGAAGTCGATACCCAAGGCAGAGAGCAAGCGTGCCATGCCTTTTGTGCAGTCCTTGAAGAAGAGCCTTGAGAGCGGGGTTGCTCCTAACACTGTCTTCGAACGTAAGCTAGGCTTCGATGAGGTGGAGGTGCTGGCAGAGATGGTGCCCGGACTGCAACAGGTCATTCAAAAGGCGAAGGTGATTGAGGTCATTGCTGTGGAAGAAGGTGGCAAGCACGGCAAGGTCGTCGCTGGCACCTCGGATGTGAAGATCGGCGAAGAAAGGACCGAATTGCCTCAAAGTGCCGAAAACGCGATCCCTGGACAGCCTACATTCTTCTTCGAGAACACTGCGTAAGAAAGCTAGAATTGGTATTTAATGAACAAAAGTCTCTGTGCCGAACCGCTTAGCGATAGCAATGACACAACATGCTCGCGACTTCAAACATCGCAACGGGTAACTTGAAAACCACCTGCAAGTAAGAAATGGACTGTTCATTTGATGAGCAATCGTTTCTGGAGGGCCCACAGGCGCTCCAGCCCCGCGTTGACGGTTCGCCCCACCAAACCCGATCAACCACGCCCATTTGCGTCACCGGTGGGCATAGCATCCATCGGCATTGAGCTAATGAAATACCATGGATTCGAACCCCGAGCCGCGATGCATCCAGAGGTCGCGATCGCGAAAACAACCTCCCGCCAAACGCCGACGACAGGATCTTTAGGCAAATATGAATCCAGCGCTCGCCAACTTTATGCTTGCTCGCACTCCCGAACATATTCTCAATCCTCCGACAATGGCTGCCAAATCTTTCATCCTGAACACGGGCGCGAAGATCCCCGCCGTCGGACTCGGCACGTGGCAGTCCGAGCGCGGTCAAGTACGAGCTGCGGTGTCCCATGCGCTCAAAGTCGGCTACCGGCACATTGATGGTCAGTCAACCCGAATCATCTGGTCGCAGAAATTCTCATTGCGCGACTCGAAATACGTTGCTAATATTTCGTCTTCAAGCCGCTTTCGTCTATGGCAACGAGAATGAAGTTGGAGAGGGTCTGAAAGATGCCTTCAGCTCTGGCATTAAGAGAGAAGACGTATTTGTGACCTCCAAGCTATGGAACACATACCACCGCAAACCGGAAGAGTGCTTGAACGAAACTTTGAAGCGGCTTGAGTTGGACTACCTGGACCTCTACCTCGTCCACTGGCCGGTGCCCATGAATGGCAATGGCAACGACCCTCTCTTCCCCAAGCTTCCCGACGGATCGCGCGATCTTGACAAGGAGTGGTCGCACGTCGATACTTGGAAGAGCATGGAGAAGATCTTCCGGTCCGGAAAGGCGAAGGCGATAGGTGTCTCCAACTATTCCGTCCCATTCTTGAAGGAGCTGCTGGCCAAGGCTGAGATCACTCCTGCCGCCAACCAGATCGAAAACCACCCGTACCTTCCTCAACAAGAGATCGCCGACTTCTGCAAGGAGAAGGGCATCATTCTTGAGGCATACAGTCCTTTGGGCAGTACAGGTAGCCCGTTGTTCCAGGAGGAAGGCATCCAAGAGCTCGCAAAAAAGCACAATGTCGGTCCCGGAACAATCTTGATTAGCTATCAAGGTAAGGCCAGCAGTGAAATCTTGCGCGAGTTTTCTACTGACAACCACTCGCAGTCAGCAAGGGCCATGTCGTCTTGCCAAAGTCGGTCACAGCTTCGCGAATCGAAGAGAACCTCAAGACGGTCGACCTGAGCGCATCTGATCTTGAAGAGTTGGAGGCTATCTCTAAGAAGAAGGGCCTGACCAGGTTTGTCTACCCGCCATTCGGGGTCAATCTTGGATTCCCAGACAAGCAATAGATATAATATGCCTTACAAGCACGTTTGTGAGCGGGCATGGAGAGCATGAGATGCGGAAACGGCAAGGTTGATATCAGGCCAATGCTCTTCACTTGGCCTTGGCTTCCTTGTTAACAACAGATTTGGCGTGATCTTGTAGAATGCCCTTGAGAACATCATTGTGGCGTCCAAGGAGGACTACGTCCTTTGTATTGACAACATTACGGTCTGCATGCTTTGCAAAGGCTTCGAGGTCCACGGCAACGGAATTGATGCGATCGTATACCAGTTCACTCAAGCCGGCGATAAATTTGGGTGAGCCATTGATGCTTTGGTTCATCGAAAGTGCATCGACCGTCTGCCCAATGGAGTACCACAGCGCGGCCTTGAGCTTCTCTTCATCAGTCGCGTGAGGAACTGTGTTGTCCGCCATCTCAGAGCGTGCTTGTGTTTGACGCTGGTCGCTATTGAGCCCGATGGCGAAGTAACGCGTGGAGGCATTGTCTCACTATAAAACTCGCGCAAGCAGCGCGGACTGTGATCTCGTGTACGCCTGAGGCACCAAGGCCACGGTAGTGATTCCGCACCACAAGCACCGCGATCAACCATGTAACAGACCACAAATGCTTTCTACCGAAGTACACTTATAGCAAGAAATTGGTCGCAAGCGTCGCGATGGCTCGTAGATTGCATAGGGAAATAGCAGATGCCATGATCGCTTGTCATACTTGCTTCAAGCATTCGCGGTGTGGGGATCCTTCGATTCATCCTACTTGACAGACGAGTAACCAATGATCCCGATTTGAGTTTCAATCTCAAGAAGCAACTAAAACCGGTTCTACGAGAACGAAGGAGCGTGAGCTCTTGGATATTATTCAGCGGTGAATTGAGACCGCGCCAGCCGTGGCACTGGCCTGCATCGCGTGACTTTCGAGGCGACCACAGTAGCTTATTGAATTGATCAGCTGCCTCAAACGCCATTTCGATGGATTTTTCTTCGCCCTCTCTATTGATGGAATGTAGCCAGGAAACTCGTTGCAGGTTGACCGAGAGTTAAGCTCGTTCTGTACATCCTGGGCATCTCACAATTAGCCGTGGATATAAACATGTTTGGGAGGTACATGATGTGATGGTCAAATCCCGCCGCGACTTGCCGTCCGATCGAATCCCGATACTCCACAGTACCACAACGTTTGTAAAGGCATGATCAATCCGTCGGCCCGATAAGGAACCCCGTTGCCGTCAGAACGCAAAGTATGCAAGGTTCAGAGCAATGTACCCTGCAGCGTTAGTGCATGGACGAAGTTCGGGCACGGTTTCCGTCGGCTGAGATGCCAGTCAGCCACACCATCTGGGGCAAAATATCCGGGCGCTTTTGCCTGTTTGTCTCAATTTTTTCTCCATTCGAGATCCCGTCGGCAACGGCAGTCCGTGCAATGCTTTTTGAGGGGTAGTCAACCGTTCGGGCAACATGGTGGCGGGCGGGGTTCTGGGGCGGGTGGTTGAGAGCGAATCCATCTGCACGACACGTGTGCTGGAGGTGTATCTGGACCATTGAGTGGTCTGCCATGGAAGTACCCTGCTGACACCCTGGAGCACGGTTCGTCATATTCGAATGTTGTCACACGATGAGCTCGATGCCAGTAGTCAGCATGAATGCGGTTCATAAAACCAAGAATGTAGGTGTTTCCCTGGCTCTCTACTCTCATTTAACAACCCAGTCCTTGATTCCACCCATCTATTTCCTCCCATAGTTGAAAAGCGATGCATTTGGTTTCGACTCCTGTCAAGGCTTTCGACGGAAGCAGAGATGGTCGTGCTCTCGAGGCAACATCGGATGCCATCGATCAAGTGAACGTTCTCAAAGCGACCATGCGCGTGCACAACGGCACGGCAACGCAAGAAGAAATCGACATCTACGAAGCGTCGAAATTCGATGCGGACAAAGACAAGTCCCAATTCCGGCAGTACGAGGCCGCGTGCGACCGCGTCAAGCTCTTCTACCAGGAACAGCACCAGAAGCAAACCGTCGCCTACAACCTCAAAGCCCGCAACGCCTTCCACGCGACGACGCGCGCGGGGATGACGGTGTGGCAGGCGATCGAGAAGCTGAACACGCTGATCGACGAGTCCGACCCGGACACGCAGCTCAGCCAGATCGAGCACCTGCTGCAGTCAGCCGAGGCGATCCGGCGCGACGGCAAGCCCAAGTGGTTCCAACTGACGGGCCTGATCCACGACCTCGGCAAGCTGCTCTTCTTCTACGGCGCCGCGGGCCAGTGGGACGTCGTCGGCGACACCTTCCCCGTCGGCTGCCGCTTCGACGAGCGCAGCATCATCTACGCCGCCGCCGGCGACACCTTCGCCGCGAACCCGGACAGCCGCGACGCGATCTACAGCACCGAGCACGGCATCTACACGCCCGGCTGCGGCCTCGATAATGTCATGCTGAGCTGGGGCCACGACGAGTACCTGTACCACATCTGCAAGGCGGAGAGCACGTTGCCCGAGGAGGCGCTGGCGATGATCCGGTATCACTCGTTCTACCCGTGGCACAGTGCCGGTGGATACCGGTGGATGATGAACGAGAAGGACGAACGCATGCTGGCGGCCGTGCGTGCGTTCAACCCGTATGACTTGTATAGTAAGAGTGACGAGGTGCCAAAGGTGGAGGACCTGAAGGACTACTACCAGGGCCTGATCAACATGTATTTCCCGCCGAGGGAGGGCGAGGAGGCGCGAGTGCTGAAGTGGTAAATGCCACTGCCTATTGCAGTGTATGACGAGGTTGCGAGCGAAGAGCAAACGCAGCTTGTAATGAATTAATGGCTGAAATTTTAGGGTTACGTTGATTGTCGCGCTTAGGGTTGAACCAAGATATCACGATACCTAAATCAGGTACACGGATCTACACGACGCTATGGTGCTTCGTGCAATAGGTATCAATACATGGTCACGTATGACACACCGAACCCTTCCACTGTTCTTTTCATTATTTAAGTTCCACAAATGTTGAATTTAGTGCCATGGACCACAATATGAGCTGAAATGGTGACTTGTGTTAAGGTCATCCATTTATCGTTATCGTCGACCAAAGAACAGCTTACCTTCGGAAATGAAACAGTCGTAAGCGGAGGCAGCTATCACAACAGATTGGAATCAAATCAGAGTCGAGAAATGTAGGGTGCGAGCACCCTCGCAGCAGCTCTTGTTATTTCGCCCTCGGTCTCGAGGGCGTCAGGATTAAGGTATCACGCCTGAACTATCATACATTCGTGTGTCTCGCGACGTTCGCTGCCCGCAGCTAGAAGGTGAGGTGAAGAAGAAAAGTTTCCCTGCCTCGCGGTCTGCTTTACTCTTCTTCCGACTCCTCGCTGTCCTCCTCGGAGCTCTCATCACCTGGGCTCTGTGCTGTGCCCATCGCCGATCCGGCACCCCCAGAGCCAGGATGATTGAATTGGGCGAGCTGGCTCTGAATCTGCGCAATGGTGTCCTGTTGTTCTTTCTTGCCCATCGGCTTGTGCTTCTTGCGCTTGCCACCACCAGCGCCGCCGCGGCGACCGCCGCGCTCGGGCTCGAAGTCGTCATCATCCATTGCGGCAAGATCATCTGGCGATGCGGCGCGGACGCGATTTGGGTTGCCAAAGATGCTGCGCACATAGTCCAGCAGCATGAGTTGGACGTTGTTAGGCAGATCGTCGATCTCCAACTCCATCTCCTCCATTTCTGCGTACTTACTGCAGTTCTCGGTGATAATGCTGGTGAGCTTCTCAAGCTGAGCGGCGTCCAGATTTTCAACAGCGGAAGAGATTTCTTGCTTCTCGTCGTAGGTAACTTGCCGCGGTTTCTTGGCAGCCTTCGGCTTTGAAGGCTTCGTCTTAGTCGTAGTGGAGTTTGAGGCTTTCTTTCCACTTGACTTCGACTTAGTCTTCTTCGTCTTCATAGGCTTACCAAGGCCAGCAAGAGCATTTTGCATATCGAGGAGCTGCTTCTGCAAAGCCTTAATAGTCTCGAGGTGCGAGCTCTCTGTGGCGTCTTCTTCATCCTCTTCCTCGTCACCGCTGTCCTCGTCAGCAGACGCAGAAGCAGCGCGCTGAGACTCCGCCTTTCGCTTTTGCACAAATTTGTCCTTGCCCGCCCAGAGGGTTTCGAAATCCTTCTGGAGCTGAGCGCCCAGTTGTCGGACTGCGTTACCAGGAGGGTTGAACAAGAAGCAATTCGAAATGATCAGATCGAAGTCCTTCTTGAACTCGCCAGCCTTGCCATAATCGCCATTTTTCAGCTTCGTGCGCATTGTCGAAAGATCCATGGGGTGCTTGACAATCTGGTTGTAGTTCGGAATGTTGAGGGCAACGGGATCAACTGGCGTCAGGAATGGGTTGTTCTGCGGCTGATACTTGTTGCTAACAATCTGATTGAGGGCCATCTCGCAAAACTTCAGCTCTGGCTGATTTTCCTTTCGCTTAGGCTTGCCATACGCGATCTCCCGGTTCTGAGGCGGCTTGATAGCGCGGTTGGGGCGATTGATGCTTGCGTCTCGGCGGATTTGAGGAGTGCCGTCTGCTTGCAATGCGAATGTGTCGTTTACAGCTGGAGATGCTGCAGGAGCAGGAGCAGGAGCAGGAGCAGGTGCATTGGCTGATCGAGATTCACGTCGAGGAGCGGGTGGTTTTTGGAATGCTGGTGACTGCTTCTTCAACGCCTTTTGGGGGATCGACTCGTCCGTACTGGGAATGTACTTCATCATATTTCGGAAATATGCCTCCATGGCGAAACCAGCCGAGGTGACGGCATGCGCATCGCCGTTGAAGCGCCGGGTGTTGCTGACGATCAAGTCGAAATCATCAGCAAAGTCCTGGACACTGCCGTATTCGCCATTCTTCAACTTCGTCTCCATAGTCGTTAGGTCCATGGGATTCTTGATTATCTCGGGGTAAGCCGGAATTTTGAGGGCTACATAGTCTACTGGCTTGAGGAAGTAACCGGAATTCCTAGTCTTCTTCAGATTCTTCATCTTGTCGAGTAAAACTGCTTTTTGTGCTGGTGTCATCGGGTCTTTGCTGTATGAAGGCTTATCGGCTGCAGGCGCAGCTGCAGCTACTGCCGCAGGTGCAGGTGCAGGCACAGGGGGAGGTGCTGGCGATGCTTCTGTAGCTGGTGCAGCAGCAGGAGCCGCGGAGTCTGTTGCCTCAACCGCGGGCTTCACATCCTGCTCAGAAGGCTGTGTGGGCGTTGCTTTGACATCGCTGTCGTCGCTAATGGCTAATGCAGGCGGCTTAGATTCGATGGCGGAGTCTGTTTGCGGAGCATCAGGCATCGGCGTATCTGCGCTTTCATCGGCTTCGATCTTTGGGCGCTTGGCTACGCGTTCTGCATCCTCGCCCTCCTCTTCACGAGGGCGAACAAGACTCGATTCGGCCGGTTTCGGTAATGAGGACGTTGATGCTTCATCTTTCGTTTCCTCAACGCTGGACTCCTCGACCTTCACATCCTCAACCTTGGATTCCGCGATCCTGGGTTCCGCGGCGAGCGGCACCTCAGATTTAGGTGGTTCAGCTTCGATGCTGGTCTCATGGGCTGGAGGCACATCATCTGGCGGTGGCGTCGGATGCGAAGCTGGCCGATCCTTGGGCAAAAAATCGGCAACGGGAGCTAGGCCAGGAGCAACATTCTCCACAGGTTTCACATCCGGAATCTTCGACTCTATTTGTGAAGTCTCTGTTGAGGCCGGCGTCGTTTCGTCCTTCGCATCGATCGGAGTAATTGTTGATGCCTGGCCAATAGGCTTTTGCTCGTTCACTGGCGCAGTCGCATGGTCGCTGCAGGGAGGAATTAGTGCCTTGAAGGACATCACTGGTAAAGCTACAACATACCCGTTTGTTAACGGCGCACCATTGCTTAAGACACCATTCGCAGGGTCAGGCCGCGATGATTCCGGATGATCGAATGTTGATGACATGGTGATGGGGAGGCGAAAATGTGCAGCCAAGTCCAACGCGCACGTGATACCGCGCACCGAATAGAACTTGGCTGGCTTGTGCAATCACGCGACCAACTTTCCAAACGGGATATTATGTTTGTCGCGGAAGCGCGCAAGTACTGTGCAGTGCCCAAGAAAAGTATCGAGACGCGGCAAATGGGATGCGCGCGATTTATATAGTCGTGGACAGATCGTGTCGCGCAGATATTAGGTTGCCGTCGAAGCGGTCGAGAATGTGAGGCTCTGTGCGTCGACGAATGAGCGTGCGTCGCGTGTGGCTCAGCGTTCGAAACAGAGGATCATCGAGAGGTGAGAGAAAGAGAAATGATTTATGGCCCACACTAGCGAAAAGCGCGGTTGCTTCCGACGCTAGTCCCGGAAACGTGTAGCTTGGTAATTTTGTGAGGAAGGCGCGGTCGAGGAATGACGTGCGATTCGTCACCGTTCTTGTCTTTGTTGGTGACCAGTCTGCGGTAGCAAAACTGTGTTAGGACGTCTTTCTTGATATTGTGAAGCGGCCGAATTGGGGGTGACACTTCTCGACGTCGTACTCGTAACACGCGACGAAGTGTGACAGCCACACCAGGTCGCGACTGCTGGGCCTCAGGTGTTGACGAATGAGAACGATCCGCTAGCGAAAGCGACCGTGCGTAGGTGCAGCAGTTGTTATGCAATTCCGCCGGCCGGGAGAGACCGCGCGCGCCCGACTGGACGAGATCGCGTCGCACCAGGTACTTGTTGTTGGCAAAGGATTCAAGACCTGTAGCTTTGTCTTGATCTGGCGACAAAGCGTGCTGGTCGCGAAACCCTGGCCTAGATGATGGAGAAGCGAGAAGTGAGAAGAAACCACCAGGTTGGTTGCGCGCAGCCAATCCCAGGAACGGCTACAAACCAGCCAGCGGGCACGGGTGGGGTAGTTGCAGCAGCGCTCTTCTGGAACCAAAGATGAAGCAGGCGGCCACGGCGGTGCAGCTACCTAAACGATGCGCAAGGCAACAGCGGCAGCGAAATAGCCCAGGGTCCTGGGGAACGTTGGTTGCGATCTTTTGTACCGTACGATGCCTCGTACCAATTGATGATTCGGAATGGCAAACGCGAGTCGCCCTGCCGGGCATGCGACGGCCCTCTTATTTGTTTTCAACAGGCCTCGCCGCCTAAAACGTGCCTTCCTGCCTATCTGGCATCTGATTGGTCGGCTTCAAACGTCTCCTTTTTCTCACATGAAGAATTCTTTATGACCGTTTCTTCCTTCCTGCCTCAGAGACATGGCCCAGGCTGCACGTGATCATAGATCCAAAATGACCAAAAAAATTTGATCGTGACGCTCCAGACACTGCACACTCAGCTCTGGAGCCTGCAGGTTACTGAGATCACGTGCCATATGCGACAATGATGACTCAACCTCGAAGTCCTGCTCCAGCTGCAGGTGGGCCCCCGGCCGGGCGCTGCCCTAACTTCAATGCCAAGATTGGTTCAGGTGGCCTGTGCTTCACTTTCTTCTGCGCTAGTCCATCTCATCAGAAATTTTGTCCTCGCGGCTCAAGAGCACTTCCGTGAACGGATCGGTGCGGTGAACGACCTCAATTACAGATTTTCGTGCGACCGGATTATGATTTCGCTATGAGTGCCGCAAAGCGGTCTCGTCCGGGGCAGGCGGCAGCAGTGCGCTCTGCCTCTCCACTTCCAGCCTCCAAGCGACAAAAGGTCGCTCAGAGCGGTCACGCGCCCTCAAAGCCGAATGGACTCGGCTTCCTGGTCGACGAGAATGCAAGAGCTGGAAAGCATCTGAAGGCGGAGTTGACGAACGGCGTTTCGGGTTTTCGCTCTTCCCGCAAACAACAAGCACGAACGATTGTCCCACCCGAAGCATCTGCAGAGATCGACGGCGTCAATGGCCACAAAGCGTCTGCCAAGGGCTCTCGCGACGCAAAGCGACTGGCCAATGGCAGCTCTAAAGCTGGCTCGAAGAAGGCTGCTGCAGTCATCGACATCTCTAGTGCAGAGGAATCGAGTGACATTGACCTAGACGAAGACGAGGATGAAGAGAGCGACGGCGACGCCGAGACGGATGATGCAGATGGCAAGTTGGCCCTTGCTGGAAGCGATGGTGCAAATGGCCAAAGTCGGAATAAGGCTGGCAAATTAGATATCTCAAAAAACACGAATGAAGAGGTTTATGCAGCCGATGAGCCGGCCTTCGGGGAGTTATTGCTGGCACGCAATGATGATCAGATTGACGTCGAGGAGTCCCTTGGAGCAAAAGGCAACGGGCAGTTGGTCCCGTTCTCCGGCGAACAAAGTCTCGACGGAATCTCATCCGCGACTCTCGGCACTGTTCTGACCCAGGCCTTGAAGACGAACGACAAAGACCGCCTCGAGACCTGTTTCCTGGTCAGCGACCCCGAACGCATTCGCGCCACAATCCAGCGTCTGAGCTCACAACATGTGGCAACTCTGCTGCAGCGCATCTCTGAGCGCATCTACGCTCGACCCGGTCGGACCGGCAGCCTCTTCGTCTGGATCCAGTGGTCATTGGTCGTCCATGGCGGCTACCTTGCCACTCACCCGGAGGTGATGCAAAAGCTCAAGTCATTATCGCGAGTGGTTCGCGAGCGTGCGAGAGGCTTGCAACCTCTGCTTCACTTGAAGGGGAAGATTGATATGCTCAGTGGGCAACTAGACCTCCGGCGGAGCATCCAGCAAAGCGCGGCCCTTCGGAACGCGGAAGATCAGGACAATGAGGAGGGCGTGGTGTACATCGAGGGCCAGGACGACGAATGGTCAGATGACGAGGAAGGTGCTATGGCTGGACAGAAGCGACTCCTCCAGTCGTCATTCCGGTCACGGAAGGGTGCCGATTCTGATAGCGAGGACGATGACGGGACGCACGCCCTATCAAACGGCGTTGTCAACGGCGTGGATGACGACAGTGACGACGAGGACGTGGACGAAGACGAAGACAGCGAAGGTCTCCTCGACATCGAAGCCGAGGAGAGCTCAGACGAGGGCAGCGGCGACTCCGATGATGCCATCGACAGTGACGCGGAATCCTCGCTTGGCGAGGACGATTCGGACGATGATGCAAGCGACCAGGAGGTCGTCAAGCAAACGAAGCTGAGTACCCTCAACCGACGACGGTAGATCATGATGCCCTGCCTACGGTCGGGTTCTGTACAAAGCCAAAAATTTCTTCTGGGCATTTGGAGGTGTTTAGGTTTTTTTCTCATGACTTGCTCATACAGTCAGCGTCGCTTTACTTGCGCTCTCTCGATGTTGACGAGGTAGAGGACTGTGCAGACATACGATGCATATGATACCGTGTGTTTGTATCGCCAAAATCGAACGGGAAATTTCACTTGAACATTCGGCTCTTCGCCTAAACGTTTTTGATTCCGTGAAACTGGCGGTGACTCAGGTGACCGCTTAAGCATGTTCAGCCAACGTCGCAGGACATCAAGTCATTATTGTTCATGCATATTCCGAATTCGTTTAACCCTCGAGATCAGCCAGCCACGGCGGCGCATCCGGCAGCTCGATGAGTGAAGCTAAGTGACGGGATCTGCTGATGTTCCTGCATGCACTCCACACTTACAATCCATGAATGCAGAACGGGCGCAAAATTGGTTGCAATGGTCTGTAGTATTTGGGTGGCCTGAATCAAATTCGTGCGTCGAGCCCAGCTCTAGACCCGCGTTGTCCGATGTTCGCCCGCATGAAGGACAGCGAAAGCTCTCAATCAAGGCATGCAGCTCGTAATGCAAATGGCAATAGCGCCGGAACATTCAGCTTGTGCAGAAAGCGGCGCGAAGGATTGCACTTGTTGTTCGGGTACGCCAGTTTCACCGCGAAAGAGCACACAATGGACTCCGCTCGTGCTCTGTTCGTCCAACTCTCTCCACACGTGGTCGATTATGGGAACACGCGGGCGGATTTGGAGACTCATGGCGCCTGCCGATCAGCATTGCTACTGCTACAAGCAAGACCTTGGGGGAGGAAACGACCGTGAGATCTAGCCAGGAAGGGTGCCGCGTTCGAGATGATCGTCGGAAGGATTGTGTAGAGTGGTTGCGCAGAGGTGCAGTTTCGGTGGTCTGAGGCGCAGTGGCGTGCGCAGCACCAAGGGTTCAGCTGGCCTCGACTTTCATGGATGGCCGCCGGCCCTAACTAATAGGGTAGGTGCCAGATTCAGCCTCGCAAGCCTCCGGATCGACGAATGTGTCCATTGTGTCCGGTCGGTCTTATTACATATAAGCCGGCCGGATGATCGTCTGGAAACAATGCTACAAGATAAGATCCAATCGCTTCATCAGCTTGGTCGGTCATTGTCGAATTGCTTCTTGAACCAACGATAAACATCACTTGATCGATTCTTCCTACCTCAACCACCACCGCAGCCATGGTCAACTACGGCAGCATCCTCATCCCACTCTACATCTACCCCTATCCTTTCGCCAAGTGGCAACCGCTCATCGATGCCGCAACACAATACCCACAAGTGAACTTCACCGCGGTCATTAACCCGAGCAGCGGCCCGGCGCCCGTCGCCGGCGGCTGCCCAAATAATGACTACGTCGCTGGCATTGCTGCACTCAATGCCCTGCCAAATGTCAACACGATGGGCTACGTGCACACGGCGAACCGCTGGGACTGCGGGCCGAGCAAGAACTGGATCTGCCCGGCGACGGCGCCGCTCGACACCGTCAAGGCCAACATCTCGACGTACGCGAGCTGGCGGACCCTCTCCTGCAACGGCTGGGCCTCGACGAAGCAAGACGTGCACATCGACAGCCTCTTCATCGACGAGGCGCCCGGCCAGGACGGCGGCGCCAACTACACCTACATGTCGTCACTGGCCGCCCACGCGCGCGCCGTCGGCTTCAACAGCACCCGCAACTCCGCGAAGAACAAGCCGAAGTCCGGCATCCTCGTCTTCAACGCCGGCGCCGCGCCCGACCTCGCCTACTTCAACCTCACGGACCAGATCATCATCCTCGAGGACACGCAGGCGGCGTGGGACGCGCTGCCGGACATCGACGCGCGCAACGGCAACGGCGCCTTCGCGGCCAAGTCCGCCGTCATCATCCACCACTTCAGCACCGCGGCGGCGCAGATCCTGGCGACGACGCGCGAGGTGCTGAGCCTGGCGCAGGATGCGTTCCCCAGTCTGTACATCACGAACCTGCCGAACGCGACCCAGCCGAATATCTATGGCGCCTTCGGCACGAACTGGAAGACGTTCGTCGCGGCGGTGAATACGACGGTCTATGAGAACAAGGCCTACTGCAAGACGCATGCGTGCTCGTGATGAGGTGATGAGAGGGGAGGTGGACACCACCACGCTTTTGTAGCAGGGTGTGATGCCCCACGACGATCAAGGTTTCGACGACCAATAATGACGATAGATTAAGATCCGAGAATGAGTGCTTTTTGGATGTTTCACATGTGCTCTCCATGTCGCTAGGGAAAGCTCTTCGAGTGCTGTGCCTTTGAACACTCACGAAACCAGCAATATTACTCTGACCTCACATACCATCAGCGAATCTGACGAAACTTCAACAAGGCAAGAGCTGAATGTCAGAACGAGAGAACACTCGCGTTTATGATTGATGAGTCCAATTAGATTCCATTCATTGCCCTCGTCGACGAGGCAGTGGCTAGCCTGGCCGGTAAATATATAATGTTCTTTAGCTGATGGCCATATAGATCCAATGTATCGGCCTGATCCGTTTGACCTTCCCTATCCACACCTGTAATTTTCTTCTTTCTCCCCCATATATATCTCTCTGCCGTATCGTGATGTCGTTAATTTCGAAGCAGTTGTTGTGAATACATGTTGCGCCGATTGGAGTTTCCCCTCGCTCCAACCTCCCCGACTGGGTCTTCAAAATTTTGGTATAATAGATGGAAAAGAAAAGAAAAGATGTAGAAGGTGAAAGTAGAGAAGATAAAAAGAATCGCCGTCGTGGCTCCCAAATAAAGAAGAAAAAAAGGACAAAAAGAAGTAGGGAGCAAGAAAAGCCAGAAGATGTTCCCAATCCTGTCTCTGATGCGCGACATTTAATGGAGCGAAAGGGTGTGTCGGGAGAATATGTTTAATGGTAATAAGTCGTCGCCTCGTCGTCGTCCATGTAGACCTGGATCGTCTGAATCGTCTGCGCCGAGTAGCCGCGCCGCTTCGCCTTTTCCTTGAAGCTGAGGCCTTCCTCGTCGTCAGGTTGGTTGTTGTTTCCCCGTTCGTTGGCCGTGTCCGCGACGCGCCGCGTCCGGAATGAGTCGCTGCTCTCCTGCCAGCCCGGAATCGGTGGCAGCGCGGGCAGCGGCGCCTCGTACTTCCGCGGTTGGAGGATCGGTGGCATCGCCCTGGGCACCGGAAAGGCTTCGATCGCGGTGGCATTGGGCGTCGTCTGCGAGGTTGGCGTTGTACTGCGCAGGGCGGACTTCTTGGGAGTCGCGGTGGCTGAGTTGGGCGCCTTCTTGGCCAAGGGCGCTTTCGGCTGCTCGGTCGGAGCGCTGGTGGGTTTCGATGCCTTCTTCTGCTTCGGCTTCGACGACGAGTATACCTCGAACTCTAGTTCGGGAAGGTCGTCCCGCAGGCCGCCGTCGTCGCCATCGCCGCTCGACTTGCTACCTTTGCGATTGTTGGCTCGCGCCAGCAGGCTCAGGAGCTTGGCAGCCTTGGCAGCGTCGATGACGATCTTCTTCGGCTCGTCGCCAAACAGCTCGTCCGCGAGCATTTCCGAGTCGGAGTCGGTGAAGCTGCTGTGCTCAGGGATGATCTCCTGGACCTCGTCGACCGACGTCTGGGTGGAGCTGCTGCGCACCGAATCATCGGTGTCGCGCGTGGACTCCGACGACGTGGCTGGTCGCTCGTGCACCGGCGTGAGCGGCGGCATGCCCGAGCGCTGGACAGACTCCGGGAAGGCCGGAGGCACGGCACTGTCGGCGCTCTTCGGGCGATAACCGTCTCCATTGCTGCTGACGGAGAGCTTGCCTTGGTGTTGTCGGTATTCTGAGGCGTCGGTGTCGCTGAAGTCGGACGTGAGGCGACCGGTGGACGGACCCAGCGAGTACTTTCGTGAGCTGGCTGAAGCGTACGACATCATCGACGAGACATTGCTAGCGGCACCCTTGCGGCCGGTCGTCGGCTGCCTGGATTGCGCGATCAGCGCCGCGATGGCCTCTTCTTTCCGACAGTCGAGCGCCTTGAGTTTCGCAAAGCAGATGTCCATAGAAGAGCTGACCGCCGCCAGCGACAATTGTTCGTCTAAGAGCAGATTGGCGTATTCGGGACCCGGTCGTTGCTCCTTCAGCTTCGCAACCATGCTACTCGAGATCTTCTGTCGTTCGACGCGCAAGCTCGCGTATCGCGTTTGCAGCGACTCGGTCTGCTCTGAGAGCTCTTTCAGTGTCGCTGCGGGGTCGATAAGAGTAGTGAGTGAGCCCTTCTTGCGAAGAGAGGCGGGCGTTGCTAATCGGCTCATGCTCGGTGCATCGGAAACAGGGGATCGAACAAAGTCGGTGTTGGGCAGGATGGTAGGGGCCGGCTCGGAAGAGTTGAGCAGGGCGATGTTTGCTCTTGCGGCAAGCACTCGGCTCATGGCATCGGTGATCTCTGGCCGACTTGATGAGCCAGAGGTCGACCGCGGGGTGCCATTTGCGTCAACCTGAAATGAACCGACGGAAGAAGAAAGACTCCGCGGCGGGAGCGGCTTGCGGTTGGGCACGCTCGTTGACAGCGCGGGCATAGATTTCTTAGATCGCAAACCCTGACCTGCGTCCTGTCCTGACTCTGTTCTGCTATGCCGACTGGATGGCGGCGAGGCAGGCCCTTTCGAGACCACCTCGTAACCCCGAACAGCTTCCTCCAACCGTTCAACATTGCGTAAACCCACGCTCGGGGGATGCTCGAAGGTGCTCGTCTTGGGGCTAGGAGGCGAGTAGTGTTGAGTCCTTGGACTCGGCGGTCCAAAGTTCGCTGCGCGCGGACTCGGGGCTGGCTGCAGAAACTGTGAGACAGGACTTGGCGGGGGCAGATCATCCAGTCCCGGCCGGGTCGCGAACCGCGTGGATAGCGGGCTGACTGGCGCCGTGTAGATGCTGGCATTGTCGCCAGTGACGAACCCGAGCGCAGAGGTGCTGGACGAGGCGAAGCGACTGGCAGATGACAGGCGAATGGGTGGCAATGGCTTCGCGGCGAGCTCGCCGGCCACCGATCGTGGCATGGTCGTCACGCCGGCTGCGGACGCCGCGCGACCACTACGTATAGATGAAGGTGAGTCGCCAGTTCCGACGTCGGGTCCCGAGCATGACGCCTGGGTCTGATGCGAAGTCGAGGGCCGCGAGGTCGGTGGTCGCGGCAAGCGCGTCGGCGTGGATGGCGGCGGCGGCGCGCTGGGTCCGACGGATTGCTTTCGCGTCGGCGAAGGAAGCACGCCCAAGGACAGAGATCGCTGGTCCTTCACCGGTCCGGCAGGTACGGACAGGTTCTCGGCTTGCCTTGGAGACTTTGGCGGAGGTGGCGGCCGACGGTTAGGAGACTTGGTCTCGTCCTGACCGACAGCGATTCGCAAGTTGGGCCCAGGCTTGGACCGGAAGCGATTCGCCTGGAAAGATGGAGTCGGAGGGAATTCGGTGTCATCGGCCTCGAGCGGCGAGGAAGTGGCAGGCGCAGCGGCGGCGGTGTCAGTGGTGTCAGTGGTGGACCCCTCATGGCTGCTGCGGGCTCCTGCGGAGTCGTCTGCCGGCAATATCGAATGCGAGTGGTCGCCGCGAATAGATTTGGAAGGTACGCTATTGGAACGGTCGCGATAGTCGGCAAGCGGCGCACGGGCCTCGCGGTGCGGGAGGGCTGCGGCCGCTTTGGGCGACGACGCGGTCGAGGGCACCTCCAGCACCGGCGTCATCAACCGCATTCCGTCTGGCGGCAGTTTGCCGTGTGCTGGATGTGCATGATGTCCGCCAATGCTCGCCGAGCGTGCAGCACCCGAGGAGAGCCCGGCCGCTTGCAGTCGTTGCTGTTGCTGATGCTGCTGCTGTTCCAGCGAGGAGGATCGCCGCCGGTTCTGCTGGCTCACCACCCTGGTCAGTGTCGCTTTCTGGAAGGCCACCGGCGACGTGGGTGGGGTGGGTTCGACGACGGGGAACAGTCGATATGACTGTCGTGATTGTCGGGACAAGCCATTGCTGTGGGTGGAGGAGAAGCTGCTGCTGACGGGCGAAACGAGGCCGTCCATGCTCGCGGCAGGTATGTGAAGAAACGAGATGCGTCCAGGTCAGCCAGGCATGCTGTGTGATAAGTAGAAAGGTAGATGATGCGACCGGGGAGTCCCGTCGGAGGAGAGATCGATGCAATCGTGGGCGAGATTGAGACAAGGCGAGTCACACTGTTTCTGCTGGCGACGATGAGCCGCTGTGGCAGACCGCGAGCATGAGTGCAGGATGTCTGAGACCCAACCCAGACGATCCAGCGGTGCCCTCTGGCGGTGGTCGAAAAGTCGCGACAGCAGTAAGGGAGGTCCTCTTACCCTATCCAGAGCTCTCGCGGAGGGACATCATGAGAGATATACCAGTTTTTTGGGGGGCCATCCTAGCACACAAATTTGCGACGTCCAGCCTGTCAGTTCGCGAGACCGGCCAGGAGCAAGATGCTCGTGGCGCCAGTCTTGCTCGATCTGGTGCCAAAGTTACTACAGGGCCAAAGTCGAAACACGCAGGCCAGACGCCATGCAGACAACGATGCCGTCGACCGCAGCGCTGCTACTGCAAGCTTAACTGCTCGCCTGCGTGCTCCCGATCCTGATCAGCATGCGAAACTGACTTTCCTTGGCGGGTTTGGGAGGTGCATAGTGCTCGCTCCCGCGCATTGTCTGAGCGTTCGTGCGCTTCGACGTTTCCTCACGACGAAAACGAGGAGGCGGCGTCAACGGGGGCCCCGGATGGTTTCCAAATATCGCAGGGTTAGACAAATGCGAGTTCATCGGCGACACACCCCAGAGGCTGCCAACGGAATCGACTGAATATGGGCAATGCGCTAGATCCCGCCAGGACTTTCTTCCCTCTACCGCCCAAGCCCTTCTGGGGCATGGTGGATGGAAGGGAAGGTCAGGGCGCGTGCCAGCCCGCTGGCTCGCTGCAGCAGGTGAGCAGGTCTAGCCCAACCCTGTAAACCCTCATTCGCACCGCCTATGCCGGCGTCGCTTGCACGTTGTCGGTCATGCCCGCTGTCCCCATAACTTTACAGTACCAGGCATACCTTATGCTTGCTTGACACGGCGATCGGTGGCAGCCCGTTTGCACGGTTGACACGCAAAACACTGCCGAACCGGTTGCAGAAGTTTCCTACTGAGACTTTTGCAACGTTTGGCCCCGATGGCACCAGATGCTTCTGAAGCCACAACCAAGTGAGTGATCCGATGCTGCCGAATCTCGGGCGACATCCTTTCCGAAGAGGAGGTAATTTCGTCGAGAGGAGCAGCTGTACATTTTCGCTGCTCCACTGTCGAGGACGAGGACGAGGGTGAGGGGTGTGTTGGTGTGCCCCGACCATGCCGCATCAGGCCATCTGGTGACTCGATACGGTCGAGGGGGGAGAGCAAGACTGTGAGGACTGCGCGTGTGGGCTGCTTCACCCCTGGTCATCAGTCGGCTGCTGGGCTACTGTAGGGTGACCGGGCCTGCTGCAGGTACCAGCACCAGCCGTCTGTGGGGACCTGCAGGCACGGCCTGCAGTGCCCGCAGCAGCACCCCTTGCATGGCCGCCTCTCTCTTCACAAACGCACTCGCGCTGCAGACCGTCACAGCTTGTGCAGCCCGAGCAGACAGAACACCGCTCACACAGACCGCAGCATGGCACTCTTGACCAAGCACGGACATAACGACCTCGTCGTGTGTTCCTTGTGCTCCCCTGCTAAATGGCAGGGATTGCTGTTTCATCATCCATAATCCATCAGAAGAACAACAATAACAGCAGTCATGCCGTTTGTCGCATCCCTCTAGAAATCGGGATGATCGACGTAGCCCTGCTACTGTATGTCCCAACGATATACATACCGTATGCAGCAGGACGCCCGTGAATTTCTCTATTGAATTGGCGGCGACCAATTCACGTGCTTCTTCGCCGACTCACGCTCTCTCTCCTGCCTGCCTCAGCGATCTCCCGCCGCGCCCCGTGTGCACGACCGCTCAACTGCCTTGCCATCCCCAGCTTATAGCAAGTCTCTGTCCGTTTCATCAGCTACATGGGCCAAACCTAGATCCTGCTCGTTCTCAATCCGCAGGCGTCCACGAAAAGTGCCATCCCCGACAAGGCCGGAGCAACACCGCCGCACCTTCACTATCATATCGGAGCAGGGCCGCGTGCCCATCGCGTGATGGCTATCGCATCGAGACAAACATAGCTGTTCTCTTAGCAATATGGCGGCGGTATAGAAGAAGCGGCGCGCGCACGGAAGCAGGGGCAGCTGCACTCCTCGGATGTCCTGTATGCAGACAGTGCCGCTGACAGCACTGCCGCATTTGGGTATGTATATCGTATAATAACTTATACAGCACCGCATCTACCCAGCTAGTACTTGATTGACACCTGCGATCGGAGATCTCTCGGTTCATGGTCAACCAGTGTCAGCTACCACACAATCGATCGCTAACGGAGTGAGACAAGGCCTCGAGTAGCTCGAGACAAAGTCGGCCTCATCAAAGCGAGCACAGCCACGTAGGGTTGCCCAATCGTCAGCACAGTACATGCCATACCTTCAATCATACAGTATATACCCACAATGAGACAATATCAGGAGGAGCAGGGGAGAGGGAGGTACATACTATACATTCGTGACTGCAATATCTGCATCGGTACATCTTGGACGGCACGTCGTGACGGTGTACTCGAGCTGTAGCTTCGCCCGTCTCCCGCCAAGCCATGGTCGTCCCTTTGGGACTGAAATGCACTTCCGTCGCGTGAGGCTTCATCACGCGAGCGCAGCTCGAAATCTGGCCGGCTCGCTCGTTTTCTTCGCTTCTGAGTGCCACCAATGCCTTCGCATTTCCTCGCGTAGCATCTCGTCACGAGCATTATGAGCTTTTGGTGGAGCCATTCAAATGTGTGGTGGTGACGGCGCACATCGCCGTCGACACGTCGGAGGTCCGGCCAAAGGTACACACACATGTGGTGATGTTGTGCGAAGAGAGGGAGAAACGGTCGATAGTGCCCTTGCACGTTCTCTGCACACGTGGAACTACATCAGAAGGTACGACTCAAGGATTCGTAATCCGATTGATTGTCCTCACGGCGGCCTTCTCGTGGCTGAGTGTGAACGCACATCTTCATTATGCGCGAGACAAATATAGACACAAAGAGATATAGCACGGGAGTACGTAAGGTACAGTACAACATCTACAGTCCATCGAACCCCCGGACACGGCCCGTCGGCGCTGCAAGCCTTGCAGAATCCCACGCAAGTCATATGTTTTCCCGCCCTCAATCTAAATAGATGAACTTGGGGAGCCCCCGGCGGCGCCCTGTCCCCAACGCGGCTCCCCAGCAAGCAAGTAATCAATCAATCAATCAATCATCAATCCTCACACAAGCACCACCCGTTGACATGTGAGAGATCTGCGCTTCCGATTCGGTGAGCTGATTCAACCTCGCACTCGTGCGCGCGCGAGCAATCTGGATCGTCGCGGAAAACGGCAAATCCTTCGTAAGACACATCGATCGCGATATAAGGTTATTACAAATTGACAGTTGTACATTTCGTGTATCCTTCCCGCCGGGAAGGATTGTCGGTGAGATGCACAGGACTTTTTAAACCATTGGGGGAAGATCCCTTGGATCCGATTCGGTTCCCCTTGCGGACCAATGTGCTCATTTATACATTTGATGAGCCCGGGGCCACGGTGGATGTTCCTCTTCCAGGGCCTCTTGGAGGATTGCGCGATGCGAACGCAGGGACAGTGAATGGAATTGCACTCGGAGATCTACATGGCCTTTCTCCCAGCTTTGCCACCTGGCGGCAAGGGAGAAGGACGCAGGATGCGGGATGATTGGCGAACCATCTTTAGGTAATTTCGTCCCGATCGGCCGACTTCTGAGATGCCTTCGAAACCATTGGTGATCTGAGGCGTGCTTCGACCTCAGCGAGAGCACAGGCGATTGCAGCTGATGCTGCGGCTGGTTCCCGCCGGCATCGTGCTCCGAGATTGGCATCAACAGTAAGAGCAGACGAACGCATGTACTTTCAAGCTTCTCAGCCCCCAAATGCCGAGCTCCGGACATCTCATTCCGCTGCTCGGATAGGCGCAGAGTGACATATCCACAGATTTCCGAAAAAGAAACCCCCCATTCCAACGCTCCAGACCTACAACCGCTGGTGGATCCAGCTCTCGACCACCTTCGTGCCCTCGTGCTTGTGCTTGTACCCGAACATCGCCTCGAGGATGAAATCGTCGTGCGACGCGCCGGGCTGCACGACCAGCTCCGTCCGCGGATGCACGGCCTGGAGCTTGTCGTTGAAGCGGTGGATCGACTTGATGATGGCCTCGCTGCCGCCGCCCCAGATGAGCACGTCCTTGACCTTGGTCGCGAGGCCCGCGAACCACTCCGGGTCGGCGCTGGCCGGGTTGTTGTATTCGTCTTCCTTCCCACTGCCTATCGATGAAGGTCGTCAGCGAGGAGATTCGAAGTGGATCGGTTGAGGACCTACCCAAGAATAGAGCAGACCATCGGCGACCCGCGTCGATGGTGATAACATCGCTCGTCTCGTTGAATATCGATTCCTCGGTCTGGACAGGGAACAGGTTCGTCCATGGCGAGATCAGAATGACACCGGCGAGAGGTTCCGCGAGATCGATGTTGGTAGCTTTGGGGTGAGGATGCAGCAGGTGGGACATGATTGAGACGCTCATGTGTCCTGCACCTTTGTCAGCGATCAATTCCAATAAGGCGTGGGCTCCGCTTACCTCCTGCCGAATCGCCCATAATGATAATCTGCCGACAAGTTAGTCCGTACTCGAGCCAACCCGCAGTCTGAGAATCATCTTACATCACTGGGCTTCTTGCCGCCCTCGTTAAGTAACCAAGCCAGCGCCTCGGCGGCCTCCTGGACCTGCGACGGATACTGGCCCTTGCCGAACGGCCTATCCACCGACAGCGTGTACGCCGGCATGAAGATGCTGACGGTGTGGTCCTTGGACAGGTCGTTCAGCAGATCCTGCGCCCAGCGATAATGGCCCGGGCTGGCCGCCTTGGCGTAGCCGCCGCCGTGATAGAACAGCAGGACCTTCGCGGCGCTCTTGGGCCCGAACCAGCAGCACTTCATGCCGGACGGCATCGTCTCGACCTGCGGCGCGAACTTCTCCTTCTTCGCGAAGTCGTAGTAGCCCTCCTCCGTGGTGAGCAGGCCGACCAGGGTTTCCTGGGCGACGTTGAGGCCGCGCAGGAACGAGCGCAGACCGGCGAAGGTCACATCCTTCAGCACCGTGCTGGCCTTGGGCCGCTTGGAGAAAGGTCGGGACACGAGACGGTAGAAGCCGGCCAAGACGGCGCGACCGGCAACCGGGACCAAGAGGATCTTGTCGGTCAGAGTTGCTTCATACCGGAGTTCGATCTCAGGGAGTTCGGATTTTGTTGTCATGATGAACGGAACGCAATTTTATCCAAGTGAAGCGATGTATTATCGACCGGTCAGAAAGGCCCGTACAGGTGATGGGATGTCCAGGAATGAATTTTGAGATCGAAATCTATTTTTCTATCGCAGGATTGCTCAATATTTATCTAGACCGTGGCCTGGTCGTTCATCACGACTCTCCCTTGGATTTATACGGGATACGGCCGGCAGATCGTCTGCAGCTGAACTCCCGTGCTCCCGATCCCGAGGTCTTCGTCAGGCGAGGAGGGGTCCAGTCGCGCGCCACGCTGGCGGCGTGTACACCGTGTGGGGAAACCGAGCAGGCGCGCCATAGCATGATTCGGCGACGTCAGGTGTTTGATGATGTTATCGTTAGGATTGCTCCCTCATGTAGCCCATTGAACAAGCAGAGACAACCGGGAGAGTGCTGACCTATGCAAGCCAGATGATCCCTCCGTAGAGCGAGCTCCTGCGGCGATGCAATGAGAGCTGCATGACGGAAGCAGGCGCAAGCGTATGCTACTTTTGGCCCCACCAATGGGCGATCGTGATCCATATCGTCACCTTGAAGTGGTGATCATTATCGCTCGAAAGCCTCATTTTGGAAGCGAGCCACCATGATCAGATATCTCACTGAGAGCTAGGATGGCTCAAGACATTGCAACCTCCATCGACCAACTTCCCGAAGAGCTTCAACTTCACGTATTCGAGCATCTCGATTCCGAGGCGCCTTCATATGTCAAGATACGCCACGAGCCGAATCTCGACTTGACGGTATCAACGAACCACGATATCAAAAACATCTCCCTGGTCTCGCAACGATGGCGGCGCATCGCGCTGCCGCTGTTGTTCCGACATGCACGCATACGCCTTGATGCGCTGCCGCGACCCAAGTGGGAAGAATGTCGGGGATGTCTCTCGTACGCATCGGTGCACTGGGCGACCAGCAAGAACGAGACGTCCGCACAGTCCGACATTGCGACGTACCACACCACCGATCATGCCGTCGGCGTCGTGACGAATGACTTCTGGAACGCCAATGAGCGCCTCGGGACTTGGTCGGGTCTGACGTGGGAGACCCGGTTCTTCCATCGGTCCGACGACTTCATCCGCTTCGTGCAGCGCCACAACTTGCCGATCGAGAGCTTTGTGCTGTATACCGGCAAGCTCCTCCAGCATGTCGGCCGCTACCCACATCGCTCCCCGGCTGCCGCGGATCGCTTCAAAGCGTCTGCCGTCCTCTGGCAACGCCTCTTCTCGGCAATCCAGCCAACCCGGCTATTGATTCTTGCGCCGCCCGCCGAGCTCGCGTACCTGACCAATGCCGCCGTTGATTTGTTCGGTGAATGGGCCTTCTCGGATATGGACTACCACATCCTCGAGCTCGCCGTGGACCCCACAACGCCCTCCTGTCGACGCCATCCTCGGACGCCGCCGCCTTCGCCCTTGCCACCCTCTGCTACCATCCCGACGACCACGGCAGCATCGCCGACGCCAGCGTGCTGAATCTACGACCCTGGACCCACCTCGGCCTCAACGAAGGCTCATTCCTCAAGGCCTACGGCACGTACGAGTACTTTGAGCGCGGCCCGCCGTCCATCGTATACTCGATCAAAAATTGCCTCACGAGGCATCGACAATCCATCGGCGCTTTGAGTCCACCACCACCGCTGACGACGGCGACGACCGCCTTTCCCAGCGGATCAGCAGACGCCGCAGCGGCAGCACCCCCACCAGCTACATCACCATCACCGACCGAACCACCAACGACCACAACACCGCCTCCGCCCGAAGCCCCCACCGCCCCCTCCTCTTCCTCCTGCTCTCCCGCCGCACGGAACCCCCAGCCGCCCCTCGCCCACATCCGCTCCTTCACCTACACCGCCATCCTCCCCTTCGCGGCGCACCTCGACTTCCGCTACCTGCTGCCGCAGCTCGAGCGCCTCGACGTGCAGATCGCGCCGCACCCGTCCTCCGACATCCTGAACGACCGGGCCCGCGTCGGCAAGGCCGAGCTGGGCGACTGCTGGGCCGAGTTCTTCAACGGCTACCGCCTGCTGACGCGGCACTTCACGACGTACATGCTGACGCGGCGCGCGGAGGACGTGGCGCGCGCCCCCGCGCCCGCGGACCGCTGGCCGGTGCCCCGCCTCCAGCGGTTCGTGTGCCGGGATAAGAGTAACACGCGGCATCGGCAGCTGCGGGAGGAGCTGGATGAGGAGTTTATCGCGTTGTGTGAGTTTTTTTTCTTTTCTCTCCTTCCTCCTCCTCGATTTGTTTTGATTTGTACGGTCCTCCGATTTGACATCTCGGGACTGATTTTCTTCGGATGGGTAGGCCTCCCCGTCTGGGCGGAGATGGAAGAAGGCGTCTTCCACCGGCTCGCCGACCACGCCGATTTCGCTATGCTGCAGGAGCAATCGTAGCAGGCCGAGGGGAAATCCGGCGTGTGTCGAAGCGGAGAGAGAGCGGCCGTGGTGGTCGGAAGGATACGGCGGTCATGATGATCGACAGAAATACCCGCAAGAGACCACCCCACGAAGAAGCTGCACCAAGAAAAAAAGAACGGGGTCAACATGATTTTATTTTCCGGAGGGGTATCCAAGCAGAGTGACAAGAACCCACACCGCAGCCGCACCCACTCCATTCCACACCCACAGCGACGGAACGAATATGTATCTGTATATAATAATATTACAAGCGAGCGAGATGGAGAGACGGAGGAAAATCCTCTTTCCCTCCTTTCCCCTCCCTTTGTCCCTCTTTCCCAGCACATGCATGCAAGAAGAACCCCATCCCACCCCGTTTCGCGATGTGACCGTATGGAGATCCCAGCCTCCGCCTGCTCCTCCGCCATGACACGGAAGGTAGTCCCGACCGCCCTCTCAAGGACTCATCCGGCCATTCACATCCCCGCCGCCACCGCCCCCGCCATCCGACGCCGTCGTCGGGGAAACTTCTGACGGCGCGGCGGCAGCAGCTGCTGCGACGGCGGCGCCTGCTGTCGCTTGGACTGCCGCCGACATCACCGGCGCTAATGAAGAAGATGAAGCAGTAGAAGAAGGGGCCGAGGAGGCCGAGGAGCCCGTCAGGGGGGGTTGGAATTGGATGATGGCGACCTGGATAACACGTGAGTAAGTGGAAGCATCCCACAACATGGACAGAGGGTTGCAGAGACGTACCTGTCGCTCCGCCGCAAACGCCAAACTCAACCCCTCCGCACTCCAACTCAGACTCGGCTCGGAGGCGACTTGTTGTTGCTGTTGCTGTTGCTGTTGTCCCAAGTGCTGTGGCTCCGCCGACGGCACCATCTCCCCCCCGTGTACCCCCGTCCCATTCACCCCATTCACCGCCCCCTCACCCCGGACACTCGGACTCGCCACCGCCGGGGGTAACCGCCACGTGACGAGCGCGTCCCCGGAGTGGCGCAGGCCGTTGCGCGGTTGGAAGGCGTCGACGTGCCAGACCTGGACGAGGTCTGGGCCGGCGACGGCGAGGTGTTCGCCGGAGGGGGACCAGGCGAGGGTCAGGGCGGGGCTGCCGTCCGCGAGGGCGAGGGCGGCGAGTTTTTGGCAGTGGGCGGGGATGCTCTCGGATGAGGAGGAAGAGGAAGAGGGCGTCGCGCTGTAGAGGTGGAAGGCGCCGGTGGCGAAGGCGACGGCGAGGAGCCGGCGGGGCGGCGTGGAGGGGGGAGTGGTCGTGGCGGGAGCGTGGTCGGGACCGGTGTCCATGGCGTCGGCGTCGGCATCGGCATCGGCATCCGCGTCCGCGTCCGCGGCCGAGGTGGCGGGGAAGTCGTCGGGTTTTTGCCAGGGTTGGAAGGCGAGCGTGGTGACGGGATCGGAGGGCAGCGTGAGGAGCTGTTCGGTCGGCGCCGGCGACGGCGTGGGTGCAGTGGCATCCCCCGAGGACGATGTCGATGCGATCCGGAGGCCGTGCTTGAGGTGCAGCGTGGAGGTCTCCTGCGAGACGAACGCGGCGAGGTCGAGGGGCGGGTCGTAGCACATCTTGTCCCAGCTGCCGCCGGCCGCCTTGCCCGCTTCCAGCACGTGGGCGGCCACGGCGGCGAGGCCGCGGTTCGCAAAGTCGCCGTTCTCGAGCGCCGCGTCGACGCCGTTGCTCTGCGGCGCCGGCGTGACCTTGAAGACGGCCGACAGCTGGCTGCCGCAGACCAGGAAGGAGTCCTCGGTGGCCCACGTCGCGTCCAGCACTTGGTTCTCGAACACTCGCCAGGCGACGGGCCCGCTCGGCAGGGGCGGCGTATCGGCATCGATGTCCACCGTCGCCCACACTTGTACCATGCCGCGGTTATCGCCATTGGGACTCGTGTGCGCCGCCAGCAGATATTTCCCCTTCGGGCTGTATTTCAAGCACAGGATGACGCCGGGCGGATGGAGCAGGGCCGGGCCGAGCTGATAGGAGACGCTGTGGCCGCTGGGGTTGTGCTCGAGGATGACGGGCGGGCTGGTGGACGGGTGGCCGGTGGACTTCTCCGGCATGGTCTCCAGCACGCAGGCGGCCGCATTGCCGTCGGGCCGCCACGCCATGGCGGTGACGATGCTGTCGGCGGGCCGGGACGGCTCGTCGATGTGTGTGATCTGCTGCACGCACACGCATGATGTCAGTCGTTGCAGCTTTCCCGATGCGACCCGCCCGTGCCGTGCACTCACCTCTTCCGTCCCCGTCGCGCTGGGCACATGATAGTACCGACAGAGCGACTCGCCCACGGCCAACAACGCGCGCGGGAAGCGCGAGCGCGCGTGCGGGTTCCAGGCGCTGTGCAACACGCTCGCGCCGGGCTGCTCCAGCTTCCACGTCGTCGTGATCGTCTTGGGCGCGGCCTTGAGGTGGTCCGTCTGCGTGGCGACGTCCAGGCTGTCGTACCGCTCCATGACCTCGGGCGCGTGGTCGGACGCGTTGGTCGGCGAGCCCGCCTGTCCGCCCTCCTCCTCGGCCTCCGCGCCGGAGGCGGCGCCGTCGCCGTCCACGTCCATGGCGTCGCCGTTCAGCTGCGCCTCGCTGCTGCCCTCGCTGCGGCGCACGCGCTTCGGCGCCGGGGTCGGAAACTCGCCCGGCCGCCGCACGCCGCCGGCGCCGGTGCCTCGCCGCTTGCTCTCGCCCCGCGACGGCGGCCGCGAGCCCGGCTCGCCATGGTGGTCCGCGCCGGCGCCGCCGAGGATCCCGTTCGCGCCTCTTTCCGCGCTGGCGGCGCGCGCGTCGAGGTGGGTCCAGGCGAAGCGGCGCTCGGCCTTGCGCGCGCGGGCCTGCAGCTCGTCGAGGTAGAGGCCGTTCTGGATGAGGGAGACGAGCTCGTTGCGCGGCACGGCGGCGGCGAAGGGGAAGCTCTCGGGCTGGCGGTGCTCGGCCGGGCGGTTCCAGTCGCGCAGGAAGGCGTCCGCGGCGTTCTCGTGCCCGAACTCCTGCAGGTATCGCAGGATTAGGTAATTGACATGGTCGGAGTGCAAGGAGCCCGCCATGGCGGTTCCGGGGGGGAGATGTATTTTTTTCGTGGTCGTGCGCTGGCGGGCGCGTCGCAGCCGTACCGTGCAAAATGGCCGATCCGGGAGAGAGATGGGGGGCGTTGGCGATGCTGGCGACGAGGTGTGGTCGCGATGCGCGGCGCGCAATGCAATGCGTCTCGATGGGGTGGTGTGGATGTGCGCTGCTGCGCGTGCGGTCTGCAGAAAGCAGCGACAAGCAGAGGCTGCGGGCCCGCTAGGTCGGGACCGTGCGATGGAGGAAAGCGTTGGAGCGGCTACGCAGGGCCCGAGTCCCGTCGCAAGATGGGAACGGTCGACGAATGGCGTGGATTCGCACTGATGCCGCGGAGCCCGGATGGTCGCACTGGCATCCACAATAATCGCAATGCGCGCGCGCGCGCGTGTGTGTATGTTTGTGTGTGCGGGCACAGAAAGGCTGGCGGCTCGCAATGTGCACAGGAGCGGCGAGACCAGATGCGGATCAAGGACGGAGAAGGCTCAGCAGTGATGTTGGCAGTGGCCCTGCAGGGAGCAGGCGATGCATGCGATATGGGCGGGCTCTATTGTCGGGTATGCAAGCAGATGAAATGTACAAGAGGCATTCCGATGCGAGGTAGATCGGTGCGGCAGGTCTGCGGCGGCGAGGGTGGTGGTGTTGTATTGAGATTTCCGCGATGTTCCTGAGTGGGTCGACTGACAGATGACCAGAAAGAGCACAAGAAACACACCAGCGCGGCGGCGGCGGCGGCCGTCGGTCGGGAGGCCGGGAGGCCGGGGGTCCGCAAGGCTCACACTCACAGAGACTGCACCGACGGCAGGCGGCTTGAGCGACTCGTGGGCGCGAATTCAGGGCAGCAGACTCACGATGCCCAATGCAGGTAGGGCGGGCGGCGGCAGGGCGGTCAGAGAAGCAGGCAGCCCGTCACCCGCAGTCACGGTCGAGACACTGCGATCTCACGAGAAGTAGGTCGGTGAGATGGGCGATCCAAATGGGAAGGCATCAAGATGTGGAGAGACGACATGGCGGTCCATCCGATCTCCCCCCAGCATGATCTCTCCCGGCCATCTCGAGAGTACACGTGCAGCAATTCAAACCCTCGATACCCTCGGTAGTGGTGGCAGTCGATCCATCGCCTGCATCTCTCGGCGCGACGTGCATGGACGAGACAGTCCCGGGCAGGCAAGGGCTGTGCAGGGTTTGGATCTGCCGGCCTCAGGTTGGGTGCAGCACGGTGATGCGATGCATGGGGAGAGCAGGCCACAGGACAGTACAACTCCTGGAGGCGTCGTCCATCATGGCATCTTCGGATTAGGAGAAGGATCCGGGTTGATCTCGAGATCGACCATGCCACGCCACCGACTCCCAGCCGGTACCTCCACGTTCCCGGCCGGCGATGCAGCCGTGTGCAGGTATACGTGACATTCGCGGAGACGTGACATGATGCACTCGAGGCTGTCGTGACCCGACCACCTGACGCTCCTCTGCCGGCAGAGCTGGGCTTTCTTGATCGCGGCTCAAAAACCCACCTCAGTCGCCCACGTTGTCGCACCTCTGCACAATAACCCAAGCATCGCCCGGTGGCTGCCACGGCGTGTCCACCAAGCACCAGACCACCGACCCACGGCAAGCCCGCCCACCAGCCTGATTGCCCCAGCGGCCAGTGACAGCTCCCGCGCCGACCCATCGACACGCCGGACCCTGAAGTCGTCGCCAATCACCCCCAGACACAGTCGCGCTCCCAGCCTGCCCAATCTGGTCCCTCCCGTTCCGCCCGCTGGGGAAAACTGTCCGGAAGCTTAGAGCACAGCAGGCCGGGCAGGGATAGCACTTCCGACCTCAAGATTTCCTGGGCCTGTGGGAGCGTCATCCATCCTCCATCGACCCCGACCCCGACCCCGACACCCTCGCCGCCGACGTGCGCGACCACCGCTTTAGCAGCAGCAGCATCGCCAATGCGACGGTGACGCCCCCGGACAGCGACGACGACGACGACGACGACCACCGCACCTTCCTCCCTCGCCGCCGCTTCCCTCGCCCGCGAACATGGCACGCATCAACCTGCCGCCCCTCACGCGCGCCCTGCTCCTGACCGTGCTCGCCCTGTCGACCCTCAACGCGGTCCTGCGCACGCGCAAGTGGACCCTCTCGCTGACCCGCACGCCGCCCGCGCTCGCCGCGACGAACTACCTGACGAGCCCGCAGTGGGCGGTGCCCTACCTCGTCGCCGTGCCGCTGCGCAGCCTGCGCTATCCCTGGACCCTGCTGACGGGCGCGCTGATCGAGAACAACGCGGTGTCGCTGGCCGTCAGCGCCGCCGTCATCTACTTCGTCGGCCGCTACCTCGAGCGCGCGTGGGGCAGCAATGAGTATGGCAAGTTCATCGTCTTCGTCACGGTCGTGCCGAACGTCGTCACCTTCTTCCTCTATGGCTTCTGGCATCTGGTGACGGGGCATACGCCGGAATTGTAAGTTGGGGAATACACACACACACCGCCGTCGGCTCGTCCCGAGGGATCGAGGCCCGACGAGAAGGAAGAGAAAGAAATGCTGACACTCGCCTCCTTTCCCCCCAGCCCGACCCCGCTCAACGGCCTCGTCGCGCTCGAGGCCGGCTTCCTCGTGAGCCTGAAGCAGCTCGTGCCCGAGCACACGGTCTCGCTCTTCCGCGGCGTGATCCGCATGCGCGTGAAGCACTTCCCCGCCGTCTTCGTGCTGGCCAACACCCTCTCGGGCCCGCTGCTCGGCACCGACACCGCGCTCTGGCTCTCCCTGCTCGGCTTCCTCACCGCCTGGATCCACCTGCGCTTCTTCCGCATCTCCGAGCTGGCCGCGGCCGCGGCGACGGGCGGGCCCGGCGTGCGCATCGCCGGCGACGCCTCCGACACCTTCGCCTTCGTCGCCTTCTTCCCGGATGTCCTGCACCCGTACCTGGGCCCGGTGTGCGACGCCGTGCACGCCGCCGCCGTCGCCGCCGGCGCCTGCGCCCCCTTCTCCGCCGAGGCCGTCGAGGCCGGCAACGAGAGCGCCGCCGCGCGCGCCGAGGGCCTGCCCAACATCCTGGACGGCCGCGGCGGTGGCGGGGCCGGCGGCGGCGGGATCCGCAGGGCCGAGGCGGAGCGGCGGCGCGCGTTGGCGCTGAAGGCGCTGGATCAGCGGTTGAGCGCGGCCGCGGCCGGCGGCGGGCGTGGCGGCGCGGCGCGCGGCGGCGGCGGGTCGTCCGTCACGAACGTGCAGGTGTCGTTGAATGTCGATGCGCCGCGGGAGCCGCCGACGCCGGCGGGCGAGGAGACGAAGGGATAATTTCGGATAAATGTGGAGGGGAAGGGGCGGGTTGGAAGGAGAAGGGAAGGAAGGAAGGGAAGGGAACCCCTGCGCGGGGACTCTCATCTGCGGAGATCGTTGTAATGGTCTGTCTGTCTGTTTGTTTCTTCCTGTTTTTCTTTCATCTGCGACAATTGTGCAAAAAGCGTGGCGTTCGAGAGGCGTTCTTTGTTGTTGGCTAGATATCTGCAGAAACCTACACCGGGGTTGCCAAGCGATGCCTTGACATTACTTGCAACTTTCCTCACTGTTTTCCAACTTCATCCAGAGCATCTCCGCAAACCGACGAGCCTGAAATAAGGATGAGCGCGAGTGCTCTTGCTCCAGAATCTCGTTGGAAAGTCTTCCCTGACCCGATGGGACAATCGCTATCTGTTCACATATCGTACAAGAATTTTGCCGCGGCCAGGCCGAAACGTCATTGCTCTGCTCTCCCGTCTTTCCCCAATGCTCAACGATCGCTCGGAATTGTGCTAACTTGGGAGGAAGGAAAGAAAAACGCCCGCGCCCGCCCGTCCGGTTCATTTGTTTTGAAGAGGGGAAATTTGCTATACAAAATCTTTTCCGCCAGAGAACGGGATCAGATCCGTCGTGGTGGTGAGGTCTATTATTACACGCATCGAGAGGTGGTTGGTGGAGGATGAGGGATCGTTAGGGGGTGGTTGGGTCGACTGGGTGAGGGAGAAGGCGATCATGAGTTCTTGACCACGCCGACCTTGGCCGCCTGCAGAGGGAAATATTAGCGATCGTGATCTTCCATGAGTCAGTCAGATCCTTGACTGTCGGCTACTCACCCGGATCACACGTCCGTTGTACAGGAAGCCCTTGGACTGCGTGAAGAAGACGGTGTTGTCCTTCTTGTCCGGCTGCGGCGTCATGAATGTCGCCTCGTGCTTGTTCGGGTCGAAGGCCTCGCCCGCGACGGCCGGGTCGAAGCGCTCGAGCCCGTTCTTCTTCAGCGTCTTCAGCAGGATCTCCTCCGTCATCTTGAGCCCGTCGTGCAGGCTGACGAGGTCCGGGTTGTCGCACGTCAGCTTCTCCTTCGGCACCGTCGTCAGCGCGCGGTCCAGGTTGTCGACGCTGTCGAGCAGCTCCTTGGCGAAGCGCTGCAGCGCGAAGTCCTTGGCCGCCTGCACCTCGCGCTTCGTCTGCTCCTGCAGGTTGCGGTAGTCGGCGACGGAGCGCTTCAGTCGGTCCTGTGTCGATGGAAATGATCAGACATGTGTCCGTACGCCATCCATTGACGTTCCCGCAATGGCACCCATTGGTGCATCATCGAATCCTTACCGTGACATCCAACAGCTCCTTCTTCTTCGTCTCAAGCTCCTTCTTGACCGGATCCTCCGCGGCGGCGTCCAGCTTCCCCTTAGCCTCTGCGCCGAGCAGCTCCGCCTGCTCCTTGTTTGACTCCGAGTTCTGATCCTCAGACACCTTCTCCGATGAGTACCATCGTTGCGCAGGCGCGAGCTGTCGGACCGCCGCCACGGGTCGGACGGCGGAAAAGGGTACGGCGGCGGCGAATGACCGCGAGGGGGCAACGCATTGCCGCGAGGCGGCCTGCATCGAGCGCATTAATCTTTGTTGCAACATGTTTGATATGTATGATGTGCAGACTGCAGGCTGATGGGGCAAAAACCAGATGCGCAAGTGTTTCTATGATGGATTGGGGGTTTGTTCTGGCGCAAGAGCTCCGATGGAATTCCACCAAAAAGTTTCGGGTATCTGATGAACCCCCGGCGCGCGGCTGATTCCGCCCGACAGGCTTCCAGTGCTTTCGGCTGATGGGCGGACCCTGTGTCGCGTGCCCTCACTCTGTCCGATTATTGCCATCATCGATTTTCATGCTCGGATCACAATACATAGGTCATAAATTAACATAATCGGTCCGATTGGTGGCCGTCTGGCCGCCTCGACACTGGTCCGCTTCCAGTAATGCTACTCCTGTCGTGTCCTGCCCATCGAGTCTGCTTCATTGCCCTTCATTGGCATCTCGCTGTGGAAGCTGCCCGGGCTAGATGGGTAGCAGCTTCAGCAGACCTCTGCCGCGACCTGGCTTGCCATGCTCACCATCTCCGTTCGATCGCATTGGTCGCATGATCCACGAGTTTGAGGTATTTCATGCTGTTTGATGTGACACGATTTCGCCCAATTTCACCCGTCACCCTCCACATGCTGTTCCGTCCCCACCGGCTCCGGCCGACTGGCGAACAGCACTTTATGCGTAATGATCTCTGCGATCTCGAGGTCATCCGTTGCAGCGCCAGCATTAGCGGCGTCTCGTCGTCGAATGACCGCCAACGCCTTGCTGAGCTTCTTGACCTCGCCCGTCAAACGTTGATGCTTGCCGACGAATAGAAAGACGCGTTTGCCGTCCCAGTTCTCGGGGTCGTGCTTCACTACGGCATCGTTCGCTGCTGGGAAGACCATGCGCCCGAGTTGAAGGGCTTTCTGGGCGGGTTCTTGGGATCCGTCGCCGTCGACTACCACGCTGCCTTGGAATTCGATGATCGCGAGGCCGGAGGGCGTGCGGAGGGTTTGTGGGAAAGTATCGAAGTCGAGTCCGGAGCCTGTCTTGCTTGGGGGATATATATTGACGGTCGGCATTGTGAGCAGACAGTTCTTGCAAGTCTGCTTTTTGAGGTTAGAACTTTTGTAAAGTTACGTCGTCAACATTCCTTGACGTGCTCGAAGAGTGATGACAATATTAAGCCAATACGGCAGCTCACTAGCGTGAAATTACGCCTGAAGACGCGTCTCCCGACATTTACATAACATCACCTAGGGAATTACTTCAAATTCACAACTTGAGTTCTGAAATAATGTATACTGTCCGAAGAAATGGGAGGCAATAATATTGTACAAAGGCCCATGCCTTATGCAGATGGGCAGGAGTAGGGGATACAAAGACATACTTTTACAGCTTTCGCCAACAATATGTAGGCTGCACTCATCTGAGTTCAACTCCAAACTTGCTGACCAACTCGTTGCGGATCTGTTCGTGGAATCCGTTCGCCTCTTCGTTGGTCAGTGTCTTCTCAAGACTTCTGTAAGTGATGCGGTAACACAAGCTCTGCCGACCAGTCTTCGGATGCTTGAAGCTGTCGATCAGGGCAACGTCCTCTACGCTGTCGCCTGCAGTATTGCGCACGATCTCCATCAGGTCGTTCTCGTGGAATGCTGGTTCAGCTGTCGACAGTGCTGGCTCGCTCATTTGGCCACCCGCAGGAGATGGAGTTGATGATACATTTGCTGGCGTTCCTGCGACAACCGGTCCTGCCTTTGGTAGCCAGAATGCCACATCTCGTGGAGCAGCAGGATACTTGCTGAAAGGCTGGAACCTTTGGAAAGCCTTGTTCGCATCAAATTGGCTGAGGAAGCGTTGGTCTTTGCTCCAGAAGAGCCGAATATCAGGAATTCCAAACAGAAGCATCGCAATACGCTCAAGACCAATGCCGAATGCCCAACCGACACGAGAAGAGACATCGGCTCTGTTCAGCAACGGCTGATCGATGACACCACAGCCCAGCACTTCCAGCCAATCGCCTCGCCACCACACCTCCATCTCCCAGGATGGAGAAGTGTGAGGGAAGAATGCTTCGACCCAGCGGACCTTCAGGGGCTCCTGCGCCTCTTCTGCTCCTTGGCCGGACGCGGCAAGGGCCTTGTCAGCTTCGCGAAAGATAGTAACGACCATGTCTTCGAGCGAACGCTTAAGGTGCGCTGCAATAGCCTCGGCCTCCTCCGGGGTATGGTATTGGCTTTGAAGCGGGTTGCGCTCAGGGTGGAAGGTTGGGTTGGGATCGTCCACGACCAGGTCATGTTTCGGTAGTTTCTCCAGATCTGCAAGAATCTGCTTCGTCAGCGCCTCCCGTGAGCTGAAGTCATTCCGGTCCCACGTCAGCGCTCCTTCCATCTGATGAAAGACTGGATAGTGACTGCGGTCCACAGCATCCCTTCGGTACACGTCAGCGGAGATCGTGTAGCCATTGCTCGTGTTCGCTCGGAAGACATCGACCTCGTGCGCCGTAGTGTGCGTTCGAAGTACTGTGTCTTTGTTGACATAGTACGTGTCAGTCTTGCTTCGCCCGGGGTGGTTGGCATCAAATCCGAGGGAGTCGAAATTCTGCGCGACCGTCACCACCGGAGGAAGATCGTTGTGATTTTGAAAACCCGGAAAGCGCGATTCAATCAGCTTTCTTGTTAATGATATGGGATGATTTGGCTGAGTATGCAGTTTCCGTCCATAGTGCTCCAATATTGACGAAGGGACATTGGTCCAGTCGTCATCTGGGTATGTCTTGCCATCAATTGTTAATGGTTTAAGTGTCGCGCCTGAGTAAATGAATCAGCAATGGTCACTGCTATATCAAATCCATGGGGTGCATCAAGTGTGATACATCGATCCGTCGAAAAATATAGTCGCAATGAGATGGCATATTCAGAGATAGCCCCAATGGCACTAACCTGTCGATCCAAAATATCGCAGCCCAGAGCGACGTGATAGGGAGACCACGCAGCGAATTCCTTGAGGCAATGCCCCAAGCCACGGCCCTGAACACCGCAGTCCAGCCATGTCTGTTCAGACTCGCAAAATGTTATGATGAATTTCGCCCCGAAATTAATGTTTATGGCATTATTTCCACAAGCAATCAATGACAGTCAATGCTGGCTCGCTCGACCCAGCCAAGCGTGTCAGGGCTCGAAAGCGGCGCAGCTTGAGCTTGAGCTGCACGGTCCCGACCGACGCCTACTGCCGGCTCACGTCACTAGGAAAATGGCAATCCCGCCTGCGTCTAGCCCTTGCCAGGTACCGAAGCGCATGTCAAATCGACGTAACTCCCTCTCGCGCCGCCCATGTATTGAAGTACATCTACCTGCATGAGTTGCTGATCTTCTCAATATTTTCTCTCATACACCCTAGGATTGCGCATTCTTCTACCGAGCGTGCCATTGACTCTTGGCGCGCCTTCCCATGGATCGGTGACCCTCCTAGTCATGTCAAAAGCAGCAATCAAAGATAAAGATGCGCATCCTCCGATACACTATCCATTGTGGTTCGGCGGCAGCGCAAGCTGTTTCGCTGCGACCGTCACACATCCCCTAGATCTCAGTATGCTTGACTACTATATTTCTTCGTGAACGCCTGCTAATTTCTGCTCGACAGTCAAGGTATGCATACACCTCATCCAGCGCACGCGCGTGGTTTCCACTAACCGAGGCCAAGGTCCGATTACAAACACAACATGAAGGTTCACGAAAGAGCATGACAGCAATGGTATCGCACATTGTAAAGAGTGATGGATTCCGGGCATTATATCGCGGTGTATGTTCGATTGAACGTTGGCCACTGGTTCACCACTGACTCGTGGGACAGCTTTCTGCGTCGCTCCTGCGACAAATCACCTACAGCACGACTAGGTTCGGAGTATACGAGGAGCTGAAGGACGTCTTTGCGGCGGGTGCGCAACCGCCTTCGTTCCTGGTTCTCACCGCAATGGCATCAGCGTCAGGATTCCTGGGAGGCGTTGCTGGAACACCTGCAGACATTCTCAATGTGCGCATGCAGAATGATCAGGCGCTCCCTGCTGCGGAACGCCGGAATTACAAGAATGCGATCGACGGTCTGGTCAGAATGGTCCGGGAAGAGGGCTGGGCTAGCCTTGTGCGCGGAGTCTGGCCCAACAGCGCTCGAGCAGTCCTCATGACTGTCTCACAGCTCGTTAGCTACGATGTTTTCAAGAGGGAATTGCTGCAGCGCACAAGCATGACCGACGGTCTCTCGACACATTTCACGGCGTCATTCATGGCCGGCTTCGTCGCGACAACGATTTGCAGTCCAGTCGATGTGATCAAGACTCGGGTCATGAGTGCAAAGACGAAAGAGGGTATTGTTACACTGGTCACCAGGATTACGGCAAAGGAGGGTTTCGGATGGATGTTCAAGGGCTGGGTACCCAGCTTCATCAGGTTGGGTCCGCACACTATCGCGACCTTTCTATTCCTGGAGCAACACAAGAAGATATATCGCAGAGTGTACGGCCTGGAATAGTGCCGGCTCGCTTCGATACACACTGGCGCTGAGACATAGAAGGGGCGCAGCTTGTTGATTCTAGCATGGCGTTGGTAGAGGACGAACCTGCAAGGGAGACTTCTAGATGTCGGTCCTGGAGACAATATCATGAGAATGGCATATATATAGACGCATGGCGAATAGACCGGAGACAACCTTGACAAGGCTAAATCAACAAAACCGTGTGTCCCATTGGTCGGGTGCCATGTGTGAACCAAAAGACACTATCAGCGTCTAGAAACTGTTGACGTTGCGCACGTGACTGTTGCCAAGCTCGATTGGGCCCCTGCGCTGTGAATCGCCAGCTGTACATAGTAGAATTTCAGGTCCCCTCATGAATCTAGGCCAAGACGCGCATTGAGCCAGCTGTGTCTCTTCTGAATCGCTCCTTCATTCTCCTTTCATATTTGTTACGCTTCACTTCCTGTTCATCGTGAACAGAATCGCCATTCAACGCCCGGTATCACATTGACAGAGGAGCGCATCGTAGCTCCTCGCAACCTCTGCCACAATGAGTGGACGTACGTTTGAGCCTCAATTCCTTCGCATTCAAGTCGTCGAGCGCATTTCGTGTCTGCAATTTCGCATCGACTGGACTGCAGTCGCACTGAGATTGACATTGACAATGCGCTCATCAATGGCTTGTTGAGTACTCAAGAGGTCACGAGCTGACTTTCCCCTTTCGACAGTTCGCTTTCTCGATCTGGTGAAGCCTTTCACGCCTCTCATTCCTGAAGTTCAGGTCCCCGAAACGAAGGTTCCCTTCCAGCAGCGGATAATATGGACGAGTGTGACCCTGGTCATTTTCCTGGTCATGAGCCAGATGCCGCTGTACGGCATTGTGTCTTCAGGTTAGCAGGACGGTCCACGCGAAAGACGTGCGGGAATTGACGGGATATTAGACACCTCTGATCCGCTGTACTGGCTTCGTATGATGATGGCCAGTAACCGTGGAACTTTGATGGAACTCGGCATCACTCCCATCATTTCGTCCGGCATGGTCTTCCAGCTTCTTGCTGGTACCCACCTCATCGATGTCAACCTGGACCTCAAGTCGGATCGCGAGCTCTACCAGACCGCGCAGAAGCTGCTCGCCATCATCCTCTCCTTCGGACAAGCTTGCGTTTTCGTCGTCACTGGTCTCTACGGTCTCCCGTCCGATCTCGGCGCTGGTATCTGCGTTCTCCTCGTCGTCCAGCTCCTTACTGCTGCGCTGATTGTTATCCTCCTCGACGAGCTTCTCCAGAAGGGATACGGTCTCGGAAGTGGAATCTCGCTTTTCATTGCCACCAACATCTGCGAGTCGATCGTGTGGAGGGCTTTCTCCCCGACCACCGTCAACACTGGCCGTGGTCCTGAGTTCGAGGGTGCGATCATCGCACTTGTTCACCTCCTGATCACCTGGCCGGACAAGCAGCTTGCTCTTCGTGAGGCTTTCTACCGCCAGAACCTGCCCAACGTCATGAACCTGCTCGCTACTATTCTCGTCTTCAGCGTTGTCATCTACCTCCAAGGTAAGCTATGGTCCAGATCTCCTCGACGAGCACTGCTAACTGTTCCAGGTTTCCGTGTCGAGATCCCCGTCAAGTCGTCCCGCCAGCGTGGTGTTCGTGGCTCTTACCCTGTTCGCCTGTTCTACACCTCGAACATGCCCATCATGCTCCAGTCGGCTCTGTCGTCCAACGTCTTCCTCGTCTCTCAGATGCTCTACAACAAGCTTCCCGACAACCTTCTGGTGAAGCTGCTTGGTGTTTGGGAGGCCCGCGAGGGTACTTCTCAGGTCATCCCTGCCAGCGGTCTCGTCTACTACATGAGCCCTCCTCTGAACATCACCGACGCGCTCACCGACCCCATCCACACTGCTGTCTTCACCGTCTACATGCTTGTCGCCTGTGCCGCGTTCAGCAAGACCTGGATCGAAGTTTCTGGCTCCAGCCCTCGCGATGTTGCCAAGCAGCTGAAGGAGCAGGGTCTTGTCATGGCTGGTCACCGCGATGAGAGCATGTACCGTGAGCTGAAGCGCGTTATTCCCACTGCTGCCGCTTTCGGTGGTGCCTGCATCGGTGCTCTCTCCATCACCAGCGATCTCCTCGGCGCTCTGGGCAGCGGTACCGGTATTCTCATGGCTGTCACGTAAGCTTTTCCGGAATTCCTTTTCCTGATCGATCACTGACATGCGCTTATAGTATCATCTACTCCTACTTCGAAATCGCCGCCAAGGAGGGAGACATGGCCGGTCTCAAGGGCATGGTCATGGGCTAAGTTCAAGAGCAGCCGTTTTGGAGCAATTCCTTGCTCGTGTGTATCTGTATAGCAGATGATAAAATTCAAAAATATCTAATTGTGTTAACTTTGGACGGAAGCACAAGCAGGCAATCCCACGTAATCATTGGTCGCAGATGTTGAGCCTCCTTGCTTGACAGCTCCAGCTCTTCAGCTTGTACCCGCGTGTACTACGACGTCGTGCAGCTCGCAAGTCGTCCAACCCCGCGTTTCCAATGGTCATCATCCTTTCATCCTTGGGCGAAGAGTGTCACCATGCGCACACCGCCGCAACATGGTACCTGGGACATCCAATCCTGGGATGCTGGACCTCCAGAAAACGGCAACAAGCTTGTCGCAAGGTAGGGGATTCATCTCTCTGCTGTTCACCTTTATCCCGAATACTCCTCTGCCTTCTAAACTCGACAATACTTTGATTATCAAAACCGTCCAGCCAGCACCTCTTTACCCGAGCCCACCAGCGCAACACCAACGACACTCCAATGGCGCCCCTCTCCCCTCGCGCCGGCCACCTCGGCCTGATCCTGCCGCTGTGCACCTCCTCCGCGACGCTCGGCCTCGCGCTCTTCCAGTACCCGGTCTTCTACTCCTTCCTGCGCTCCGGCAACGCCGGCACGCCGCTGTCGCGCTACTGGGCGCCGCTGTTCGCGCAGGGCGGCGCGCTAGTCGCCGCGCTGGGCGTCGTGTCGACGGTCGCAGGCGGCCTCGCCGCGCGCTGGCTGCGCACGCACGTCACGCTCGAGACGACGGGCGTGGCGCGGTGGTACCTCTCCGGCGCGGTGTTGGCGGGGGGGCATGTGGCTTTGGTGAGTGGCGGCGGCGTGTTGGGTTCGTTGCGAGGATCTCCGCTAATCATGCATGCTCCACTTGGGGTGTGGATGCGCGCAGATCCCCGTCCTCGCCGGCCCCATCAAGAGGATGATCGAGGCGGCCGCGTGGACCGAGGAGGCGGCGGAGGAGAACAATCGCAAGGAGATGCAGACGTGGTTCACGATCCACACGGCGCGCCTGGTCTTCTTTGATCTGCCCGCGCTGTGGTTCTTCGCCGAGGGCGCGGCGCTGTCATTTTGGGTGATTTGAGTGACAAGTTCTGGCTTGTGAAGGAACCGTGATGATGGGGTCGATGGGACGCTATTGTCGTATTTCTGGCGTTGTGAGGATGGTTCATGGAGGAAAAATCACGGACGCTGGTGATGAGGATTCCAGAGAATTTAATCGGGTCATGACATGATATGGTTTCAATCTATATTATTCGTCTGACGAAAATCCACGATAAGCCAGGTTCTCACTCGGTTACCAAATCGCTTTGGATACAATCCAGTCTCTCTTGAGAAACGCGAGAACAACCTACTTCTTCTCAAACACCAACTCGCCCGCCACAAACGTCTTCAACACGCCCGCCTCCTCATCCAAAACCACCAAGTCCGCGCGGCGGCCCGGCTCCAGCACTCCACGAGTCTCATCGCCCGTGAACGCGACCACATTCTCGGTAACGCAGCGCACCGCCTCGGCGACGGAGCACCCGCTCCAGCGGACGACATTCTGCACGCAGTCCTGCAGCGTGGCGCAGCCGCCGGTCAGGGTGTCGGTGCCGGCGATGACGACGCGCGTGCCGATTTTCGTTTGTTCATGGGGGATCTGCGCGTGGCCGGGGTAGGTCCCGTCGGGGCAGCCGGAGAGCTCGATGCTGTCGGTGGTCAGGAGGCAGCGGCGGGGGTTCGCGCGCAGGAGGAGCGTGGCGATGGCCGGGTGCAGGTGGTTGCCGTCGGGGATGATGCTGTAGAAGGGCGGGGCGGGGAGGAGGGCGGGGGCGGCGGCGACGAGGCCGGCGAGGCCCGGGTCGCGGTGGTGCAGGGGCGGCATGGCGTTGAGGGTGTGGGTGAGCAGCGTGGCGCCGGCGCGCACGGCGGCGACGCCTTGCTCGAAGGTCGCGGTCGAGTGGCCCAGGGAGACTTTGGTGCCTCTGCTGGTCAGGTCGCGGATCAGGTCGAGGGAGCCGTCGAGCTCGGGGGCCAGGGTGACGATCTTGACGATGGCCGAGGAGCTTGCCGAGGGGCCATACACTTCCGAACGGGGTGTGGTTGCTTGGTGGAACAAGGCGGGATCATGGCAACCCTTCTTGAGTGGATGCAGGTATGGTCCTTCAAGGTGGGCGCCGAGGACGGATGCGCCTTTGGCGATCGCACGAGGCTCTAGGGATGGAATGATCTTTACTATAGGCATAGAGCCGTCGTGGAAGGAGTAGCTCCGAAACTCACCTGTTGGAACTTGTCGCTTGAGATGGTAGGCAGTGTGGGATAGAAGCCCGTGACGCCTTGGCTCGGGAGGTACTGGGCGACGTCTTCCAGCTTTGAGGCATAGTCTGCTGAGCCGTTGAAGGTGGTGAAGTGGAAACCTCTCAAGCCATTGGTTTGAACCTCCAGGAATCCAGGGGAAACGATCGCGCCCTGGAGATCGATCGTCTGCCCTGATGCGGTTCCATCGTCTTCCACGATCAGACCGGTGTCGGGAGAGAAAGCGAGATGGGCTTCGACCAGCTCTCCGTCGCGACAGAGCCGGCCATTGATAAGAGTGACACGGGACATGCCGTTCGACAGAGCAAGAAAGCTATCCTGGCGGGTCTGCATGGTTCACGAGAGTTGCAACACGTGTTAGATGCTGTTTCATGATAGCGAATATAGGATAACAAAACGGCTGGCGGTGGAAAGTCTCACGGGATATAGGGAAATTTTCGAGGTGTCACGAAGCTGCACGTTGCATGTCTGTTTGATAACCTTAATGCAACTGTGCTGACTTCTCCAGCCGGGCAGACTGACCCGCTTTCTGCAACCCTACGATACCGTGCCGTCCATCAATGCGACCCCAACGTGACAGCCTGGGAGATCAAGCGCGGGTGAGGTTGTGGAGTAGGGTAGTATCACAGCCGTCGGCGAGCATGCGCCGACATTGAAGTGGTGATAACGGCGTCGCAGCGAATGCAGACGGTTGGGGTGCCTGAGGCTCCAATGCCATGTGGCATGAAACCCCCGGGGATGGAGCTGGTGCACCCGACACTTTCCTCCTAGCCGAGCAGACTGCAGATGTACTGTATGTTCGCCAGAACACATGGCCGGGAGCTTACCTGGTAGGTACTGTAGCACATAGGCAGTTCAGAGCCACATGCATGGATTCTTCCCTCCACCGGCGCGGGCAGGCGGGGGGCACTGGGGGGCTGGTCCGCTTTGGGCTCTCCTCTCCCCAGCGTCGTCATTTTTGCCTGATACCCCAGACCGTGACGTCAGACGCAGCAGTGGATCTCTGCAGCTGCTGGGGATGTGCCGTCACACGCGTCTCATCCTGCAGGCGCGTGCAAGGGAGCTGGCCCAGGTTCATTGGCATCGGCCCGCCCAGCAGTGCAGTAGCAGGTAGAATGGGAGGCTCTTCTCGGCTTACCTCAGTGCCACCGATCGTGGGCCTGGACCAGATATTGCTCGACATCGATGCCAAGGCCATAGCTTCTTCCATCGGTGTGAGGTTGGCAAGGAAAGGTGTGGTGTGCTGTTTCCTGTTTTTTTGGTACTTGTCTCATCCTCCACCGCTCTTCTTCAGCTGAAGGGCCATCTTCTTGGTCATTGTCGCCGTCGTTCGACTTCATCTCCATAGGCATTCTGCTGGTGCGACTGAAGCCATGGCGAGCGAGCCTTCCACACAGCATGTCCCGGGTAAGCCGCCGACGGAAACACGACAACCCTGCTGATGACAAGTGCTGACCATGTTCAGGGGGACATTACTCGGGAAAGAACAAAATCCCAACAGTCCACCAGTTCATCGAGCGTCTCGACAGGGACAAGAAAGAGCGGGACAAGGCCATCGACGAACAGGGCGCGCTGGGAGGCTCCGACGCCGTCCCTCACGTGAATCAGCCACTGACCCCCAGCAAGCACCAGAAGAAGGTCACGGATCCGACGACGGGGAAAGAGGTCATCATCGAGGATGTCAACCACGAGCATGTGCAGCTTGCGAAGGATAACCTGCTCTCCGTGCCCAACGCGAACTTGGGGAAGGACACCCCTGTGAAGACAGAGGCCGGACAGAGCGGCGAGGAGTACAGATACAAGCAGGATGTCACCGCTCCGCCCGACCCAGTCGCCGAGGGCAGCACGAGTGACGTTCCCATCCACGGGGAAAAGACCAACATCCTCTTCCACCCGACTCCCTCGGTGAGCTATGAGCCCACTTTCAAGCGTTTGGAACAGCGCGGTTTTTTCTTGGTCATCGGTGTCTTCTTCGGAATCGTGATCCTGGGACGGGCATTTGGTGGCAAGTACATTGGCATGATTCCACTGGCGGCCTGCGTCTCGAGCGGCATCTGGTTGTGGGTCAAGGAGCTTGTCCGCTCGGGCAGAGAAGTGGAATGGTCCGCCGAGCAGAAGCGTGGCGAGACCGCGACCGCGAATCTGCTGCCCGAGTCGGTCGAATGGATGAACACGCTCTTGGGCGTGGTCTGGGGTCTCATCAACCCGGACATGTTTCAAGCCGTAGCGGATACTCTGGAGGACGTCATGCAAGCCTCTGTGCCCAGCGTCATCGAGAATGTCCGCGTTGCGGAGATCAGCCAGGGCTGCAATCCCATCCGTATTCTGAGCATGCGAGCCCTCCCGGACTCGCACATGAAGGAGATGAAGGCCGCGATTCACGAGGAGAACAAGAAGACCAAGGATCCCCAGGAGGCCGCCGCGGACGAAGAGGGAGGCGACTACTACAACTTGGAAGTCAGCTTCGCGTACCACGCTGCACCCACTGGCACTCGCGCCAGCGATAAGGCGCGGAACATGCACATGCAACTCGTTTTCTACCTGGGCATCAGGGGGCTCTTCGGTGTGCCATTGCCCATATTCGTCGAGCTTCAGGAACTGGTCGGAACGGTGCGCCTGAGGATGGCCATGACGCCTGAGCCTCCTTTCCTCAAGACTCTGACTTTCACCTTGATGGGTGTCCCACATGTCCAAGCCGGTTGTATTCCCATGGTAAGCCCGGAGTCGACGAATGTATTACAAATTGTTCTTCAAACTGACATCAAACCAGATCGAGAAAGGACCGAATATTCTCAACCTTCCTCTAATCAGCCAGTTCGTCAATTATGCCATTGGTGCTGCGGCATCGATGTATGTTGCTCCTAAGGTAAGAAGACAATCCAAGTTACTCGCTCTGGGCGTGGAATGCATTCGGCTAACTCGGGCCACAGAGCATGTCCATCGACATGAGAGCGATCCTCCAAGGCGACGACATCACCAAGGAGACTCAAGCACTGGGTGTGCTCTGGATTCGCATCCACAAGGCAGTTGGTCTCAGCAAGCAAGATCGTCGTGGTGCGAAGTGGGGTGGTAGCGACCCCTACATCACCCTCACTTTCAGCAAATACGGCAAGCCCATGTACTGCACACGAGTCATCACCGACGATCTCAACCCCGTCTGGGAGGAGACTTGCGCTCTTCTCGTGACGCCTGAGATTATCAAGGCAGACGAGAACTTGAGCGTAGAGCTTTGGGACAGCGATCGCCATACGGCCGATGACATCGTCGGCAAGGTGGAATTGAGCATTCAGAAGATGATTCAGAAACCCGGCAAAATGTTCCCGCAGGTCTCGAAGCTTTCTGGAATGGACGAAGGTTCTGAGATGCCCGGTGAACTGCACTGGGAGGTCGGATACTTCGCCAAGCCAAAGTTCCGACCGGCGCTCCGAACGGATGGCAAGAACAAGGCACTTCCCGATACACTCAAGGATCACCCAGACCTCCAGGTGAGGACCATACGTATGGATTCGTTCGAAGACATTGCTGACTTTTGGCACAGGATGACAAGGGTGTCACAAACACAGCCACCGACGATGCCGTTCAGCACACTCCCCCGGATCCATTGTGGCCCAGCGGAATCTGCTCGGTCGTCGTCCACCAGATCGTCAACCTCGAGCTGGAGAACATCAAAGGCACTCAGGGTAGCCGGAAGGGCCGCGAATATGAGCCGGCGAAGCCTTATGGTGAAGCCCATGAGGAGACTTCCGGTGATCTTCCCACTTCCTACTGCACCATTCTCTTCAACGACGAGCTTGTCTACCGCACGAGAAGCAAGGCCAGCAGCAGCCAGCCGATCTTCAACGCCGGGACTGAGCGCTTCATCCGTGACTGGCGTAGTGCTATCATCACTGTCACAGTCCGCGATCAACGCAACCGCCAGCACGACCCTATCTTGGGTGTAGTCCCACTCAGACTTGCCGATATCTTGGACACCAGCAGCCAGGTTACTCGATGGTATCCTCTCGACGGCGGTGTGGGCTTCGGACGCATTCGTATCTCACTTCTGTTCCGCTCCACTGAGGTCCGTCTTCCTCCACCGCAGCTGGGTTGGGACGTTGGCACTTTCGTCTTCACGTCTCCCCAAGTCGTGGCCAAGGACTACAATCACCATGCTCGGATCCGACTGAGGACCGGCGGTTCGTCGGGTAAGATCTCTCGGACTGTCTGTCACACGATCAAGGATAGCGATACCCCCGGCTACTTCTGGGATTTGGCTGCCGCGCGAGAGGAGGGAAAGAGAGTCAAGCTGCCGGTCAAGTACCGATACCGGTCCCCGGTGGTCTTCGAGATGCACATCGCCAACAAGCGCAAGGCCGACGCCTTCGCCGTCATGTGGCTCCACGAGCTCATCGACAACGAAGAGGCCACGTTCGATATTCCCATTTACCGGACGAACTGCCCTGCCCGCCTCACCCAGAACTTCTTCAACCCGGACATGCTCAAGCCGGGAGATGTCCCCGGCCTGGAAGACATCAAGGAGGTCGGTCGGCTCCACTTCAAGGGCATGTTCAAGGCCGGCATGGACGAGAGCCACGAGGCCTACGTCAACGACACCGACTCGCGCGAGACATTCGAAACGTGGGAGGCTTGCCTCGCAGAGGGTGTCCGGTCCCATAAGGTGGATCATGATTTACCTGAGAAGTTGCAGGAACTGCACGAGAAGAGCCTTACTGATGGCCGTGATGTCCTGAAGGCGGCGTCGGAGGAGGAGACTAATAAGTGGTTGTCGAAGAATGGCACGAACTGGTCGGGCGCCTTTGGCGACGATCCCGCTAAGTACATCGATGAGCACGGCAAGAAGCGGCGCGAACCCGGCGCCGAGGGTGCCCAGGGCGAGACTGGTCCCGACGACGATGACGACGAAGACGACGACGACGAAGACGACGACGACTTCGTCGTCGCCAACGGCCGCGAGTCCATCGGCACAATGCAATCCGGCTGGACGGCCGGCGGCAACAGCGACAGCATGGACGACACGCCCAACCAGAAGGACGTCAACAAGCAGAACAAGAAGACCGAGCACCGCAAGCAGCGCGGCATCATGCAGTGGAAGCCCGCGCGCAACATGAAGTTCGCCAAGGACGAGGGCATCATCGGCCTGCGCAAGCTGAAGAGCAAGATCACGGGCAATCTGGATGGTCGTCAGCCGGATGTGGAGACGGAGACCGGGAGTTAAGAAATTGTTGTGCTTTCTGGTGGAGCCAGTGCAGGCATGCAAAGGACGATGTAACGAGGACTATGATGCTTTTCCTTATCTGCGGCGCTGTAACAGGCGTGGTGCGCGAATGTTATGCTTTCGGGTATCATTAATTAGCTAAATTTGCACTTATGGTACATCACCATGTGTGGTTACATCCCTCTCATCCCCATGCCCGTTGCCGCAGCGCGCCCAGCCCGCCGCGCTCAGTCGACTTCCGGCCTCCACTCCTCGTGACACAACCATAGTGAATCGGCTCGTTGTCGGGGTACACTCGGATCGCCGTCGCCGCATTGAAGCGCTTATGGCACACCTTGCAATGATCGTCCTCGTCGATGCGCACGCGCCGATTCCGGCCCAGCGGCTTCTCGCTCGCGGCGACGTCCGGACCAAGCAGCAACAATCGTTCCGCATCCGCCCGCCGCACCCCTTCCAGGTTCCGCACGATGGCCTCCTCGCGCAGCATCGACGTCGCGTGGCGCAGGCGGCCGCGGAAGTAGTCGTGCAGCTCCTGCACCGCGAGGTCGTCCGGCATGAGGTCGAGCGTGCTGCTCGCGGGCAAGCGGGCGCCGTGCTTGCTGAGCAGGTCGAGGGCTTGAGGCCAGCGCTTCTCCTCGCCAGCGGGGGGCCGCAGGTAGAGGCCGAGGAGGACGGCGAAGATGTTAGATTTGTCGGCGGCGGCGGCGGGGTCGTCGGAGGGCGAGGTGGGCGAGAGGGGCTCGAAGTGCTTGAAGAAGGGCTCGTGCGTGGCGGAGCCGTCGAGCAGGCAGGCTTGCTGGTTGGCTTGCTCCTCGAGGTAGATGCGGTTGCAGTAGTCCTCCGCACGGTCGTGGTCCTTGATCTGGAAGACGTAGATGGACAGCGCTTGCTTGTAGCTGCCCATGGCGGTCAGGACGATGGCGCGGATCTCGAAGAAGACGGGGTCGTTGGCGGGCAGCTGGTTGAAGGTCTTGGCCTTTTTATATGTTCGGCTCTTGAGCAGGAAAGCTTCGAGTTTGTCGCGGAGCTTCTTCTTGCCGTCTTCACCCAGGCCATCGCGCTTGAGTTCGGCGATGTACAGGTCGATCAGGTGCTGGTGGAAATCGGCATCTTTCTCGCCTAGCTCAATGATGATATGCTCGAGATATTGGATCTCCAACCCACTGCCGTGGTTGGCCAAGAAGTCGAGAACCCGTTTTCGAGGAAGGTTTTCGGCGTTGTCAGTGTCGGCCACAAAGACTTCCATACCGATATGTGGTGCCGTCTCTATCGGCCACCGCACAAACTCGAGGATGACGTCGACAAGTTCAGGAGGTAGCTGCTTGAGATATCCGACCGTTCGCTCAGGGCCACGCATGCCTTCTGGAATTTCACCATCGGCTTCGCCTTTGCCGAATTTTGAAAGCATCTCCAACGCCTGGCGATGCAGCCGCTTCCCATGCAAGAAGTCGATGAGATCGTTGTAGCGCTCGTTCTCATAGAGTGCTGCTTGGACAACGTCAGGATCGCAGAAGTTGTCAATTCGGAATAGTGAGCCCACGAGCGAAGGCATCGCTAGCATGTATGCACGGAACAAGGTCGTATCCACGAGCTTGGCCACACCAAGCAGTTCGGCCTGCCAGTCTATGGTATTGTTATCTTTCTCAAGCACAGACTGAGGCAGTAGATTGCCGAATGGCGGTCTTCCAGTTTCACTATCAAAAGATGGTGGATCCTCCTTCAGCTGACCATCGGGATTGATGTGCTTCTGCAGTTGTGTCCGAGCGTGTGCGAGATATGAGCACAAGCATCGAACTGCAATTTTGAGGTCTTCGCCAGTGAGCGGTTTGTCGGGAACTTTACTCGCCGGCTTCGTGCGAACACTCATATTATCAGTGTCACTTCGACTGGGAGACTTGATGGAGCTGGCATCAGCCTCGCCCCGTCGAGGCGTTGTCAAAAGGCTAAGCATGCCTTTACTGGGCGTTTTGGGCGGGTCCCCTGCCTGACTGGCCTTCTCCTCGTGACTGAGCACACTCTTCTGGTCAGAATCTACCACAGGGTCAGGTATTGACGTAAGTTCGCCCGCGATGACGCGAGGGAAAAGCGCGATGACCCGGTCGGGCGAGGCTTCGGCATCAATGCATAGGTCCAGTGCAGGTCGGTATTTCTGCTGCTGGAACAAATGAATCGCCTTCTGGGTTATGATCTCGCGAATGCGACCCAGCTTGTCGTCGATCAGGGTATCCTCCAAGAGCTGTAGCAGGCTTGTGGCCTCGTCGAATCGCTGCGCCTCCACTAGCTCGGTCAATTGGGTGTGATATGGCAATGCAGACATGCGCCAGATTACACGGTCAGAGGCAACGATGAATCCTTTCCCTGCATGAGCGAGACTGATATTTGGCTGTGGGACATGAAGTATGGATGCGCCTGGCACGCTCACAGTCTGCAAGAGTGATAGTGTGTCGGGATTTCGGATCTGTAAGGCACCTTTGTCCGTTGGCTGCAGTGCCAGAAGGTATGGGTAGCTATAACCAATCGCTTCTGGTGCGACTGCCCACGGGACCTGTCGCTTGTCGAGTGCGTTACCATCGTTGTCTGTGAACAAGGTATTGACATCCTTAGCTAGGAGCACCTGATTTCCAGACATAGATGTTGCCATCGGCTTCGGTACCCAGCTTCCCATTCCCATGTATCCCATGCCACTGCTGCTCACAGCCCCGAATCGTGCGCTCGCCAGTTCCCCGGGGTTGCCATCTGCCGTGCTCTTCGGGGCCGGCTTGTAAACCAGTGAGATCTCCTCGGTCAAGACGTTGACGGAGCTGAACCCGGGATCCATGCCGACCATGAGTCTTGTACCATCAACCCAATTCAAGCTCTTGATGGTCGCCTCGAGACTAATTTCGCTAATCTCGGGGAGCTGCTCCATATCCTGCCAGGTCCAAAGCAGGATCTTACGCTTCACGGCAATCGCCAGCCTAGAAACAAGACCAGGCACATTCGTCTCCGGGTCCTTCACGACATTGCTGGTGACAGCGAAACATGCAGCGCCTTTCGTGCGCTCCAGCCGATCCATCTGCTCGTAGGTCTGCAGATCGTGCAGTGATATAAACCCATCACTGAGGCTTATCAGTAGATTTGCTTCCTTAACAAGTCCTAACTGTTGCACGGGCTTCTTGCTGAATTTCTCGTCTTCGAACAGGCACTCGGCAGCCTTAGTCTTCGTGGGCGTTGGCGGCGCATCGTCGATATCGGTCCCGGTGTTCTCGCTTGTGCGGTAGATCCGTAGCGCTCCCGTGTTCAAGCCGACGAAGATCTTATCGCCGTATGCGAGCAATGCTTCGATCTTCGACTTGTCCCGTGCCTTGAACTCGTGGATCGGCTGTGCTCTGAACGCGGACAACATGCCGCCGGCCATGCGGGATCAAGTCATGGATCCGACGAGCTTTTGATATGTGCCTCTAGCCACGACTTTTGTATTGGTTTTTGGACACGTGCCCGGAAGTGATTAGGTCGCGCAACGACTCGTGTAATAAATCACATGTTCTCATGCATGATCTCGCGCCGATCGACGTAACAAGCTGGAGCTCCAGTCTTAATGCCTCAGGCATTCGTATCGTCAGTGCGCCCCCACATTCAGCGGTTCGTCAAGGCACAACATCATTGAACGAACACTGGCCGTGAACAAAGGACGCAAGCGCTCACCACCATCATGGAGAACCTTTCTCTCCATGATTCGGGCCCACAAGGGCCGCCCAGTGGGCCTGCAAATCACCAACAAATACCCTCCGGTCCACCTCCCGTTCCTCAGCTTCCACCACAGATGTTCACCACCGCGGCGCAACTATTGGATCTCACGGACAGTAGGTCAATATTTGCTACAAGCACGTAATGGAGTACATCGTATTCTGATTCGACGAACAGAGAAGCTCATGGTCGCTCTACGTGACGGGCGCAAGTTGATTGGTGTGCTAAGAAGCTGGGATCAATTTGGTACAAGACTCGAGACCTGATGTTCAGAACACACTGGCTAATAAGAGAAGGCAACCTTGTACTCCAAGACACTGTGGAACGACTCTTTGTTCAGAACCTCTATGCGGACATCGATCGCGGACTGTTTCTCGTCCGCGGTGAGAATGTATCGCTTCTGGGAGAAATCGTATGCGTTGCGGTCTTGCATTGTCAATGCAGCCCGGCTGACTTTTACTTCAGGACCTCGACAAAGATGATTACATTCCCGAGCCATTCAAACAGGGAAGTGTCGAGACTGTCTTTGCATTGAAGAAACAAGAAGATCTCGATAAGAAGAAAGCAGACAAGGTCAAACAAAGACATTTGGCTGATCTGGGCTTTGAAGGCGAACACGTTGGAGAAGGCGTGCTCTGAAAGGGCCATGCACATGAGGCGGATCAATCTCTGATTAACACAGTCACATACGTCTTGAACATGCAGACGTAAGGATGAAGGGGAATCATCCATACAGGAGTCGCTTGATATCTAGCAGATCAAGCGGCAATGGCCACGCGACAGGTACTGCTTCAATTCAAGATGACTTGCGGACGGGGCCCTCGATGAATGACTGACTAAGATCAGGGTCATACTCGGGCTGTGCCATAACCTACAAATAATTCACAGCGGATCATAGTATCCGATCATCTATAGTCCTGCAATCTGCAATGCATACTGCTCCAGATTTGGAGCGTCATATGCTCGGGATATCTGGGGAAAGCATTGACCACATCATACATTTTCATGCAGTATCGCAGTGTACATTCACTCCGTTGCCTCAGCTAGCTCAACCCTGGCAAGCGCGATGCACTGTCACCTTCCAGTCATGTTCGTGCGACCATTGCACCTGCTGCGTTTGTCAGACTGGCAGATCTGCCATCGCCGCATAGCAACGAACACTCGAGAACATCTCGTTTTCCTACCGTTCCAAGAGATGGTATCGTCTGATATCGCACAACGAATCATACAAGGATCAGATTGTCGACTCATCAGGCTCACATAGCGTTGGTCTGAATGAAAAGATGCGCTGGTCAGCAATGTGTCATTAGGTGTTCGTTTGGCATCACGGCTTGACCTTGATTTCAGACTCGGGCGGGGTGACGAAGAGTTGCACAGCCGCAACGGCCCCCGAAACGCAAGCTCTTATCATGGCCACAATTGGTTCAAGGCGAACGTGGTCTCGGCGTGAAACGGAACCAGTGCGTAAAGATCCCATTGATGTCCGTCGACGGATGTCCACTGTGGTGCCATCAAAGAGGAGCCATGAGCGCAGTGCGGGGAATGATCCTGGATCTTCGGCATTGACTGATGTGCTACCGATCACGAACGAGCTCGACGAAAGCGATGTATGACACCCGCGAGCCCGAACATTTCCTTGTGCTTACACCCGCGCAGAGCCCTAGCGATGTTGAAGATGACGTTGAGGAGTATCACTTTACTCAAGCTGACTACCCCGAATCTGATGAATTCGATTCTGACGATATCGAGGGTGATGCTGCCTCAGATGATAAATCAATCATCTCGTTGTCCTCGGACATTTCGGAAGGTGGACCTTCGTCTCTACCCTTGCGCCCTTGGAAAGACTTCACGCGAGAGGCGAGAATCGCATGGGAGACCATGTACACTCACGTCAGCGAATATCCCATGGGAGGCAGCTGGGAGGTCACAGAAGACTATCAGCGCACGAAGGACTCTGAGATGATGAATTACCTTCAGGATTTCCCTCTAGACACCTGGATCATTCCACGTGAGCAGGCCCAGGGCGCCTGGTTCCGACTGCACGAACGTAATCGTCGAAGGTCGCTCGGCATTCGTGTCTTTTACCACGAGCATGCACTTAGCCTCCCCACGTCGTCAAGCAGCATGGCCTTTGGCCCACAGGCCTATGCACACCTAGCCCCGACACAGGCCAGGACTGATCTCTCCGGTCCTCGTGGCCCGAATCATGATTACAGAATGGTCTTCGGGCAGAAACCGCCAGCAAATCAACGAGTCCGAGCCATCTCATCCCATATACCATACGAGTCTCTTCACACTAAGTCCCAGAGTCCAGGAATTCAAGGTTTTCCTCAAGCTGCTCGCCACACGACGTCCATGGATGTCTCGTATCCACCGCACAATACGCATCACAAGCTGCATGGTATTGTTCAGGACGGGTCTCGCAACAAAAATCAGGATCCACACCGGAGAACAGTCCCAAGGTCTATACGGCCCATGATACCCGAGCTTGCACAGGCCGTCAATAGATCATCGCTCTCGAATCATGGACAGACGCCTGACCAGCAGATGACACGGCCAGAGCAATTTACCCTTCCGACCGGAGCCCTACCATCAGCTACGCCAGCCTCGTCAACGCGAGCTTCCACGCCCCCTTATGCAGCGCGGCCGAGACCTGATGAACAACGATTACCTGTGCACAAGAAAACCAGAAGGAATCTCACCAAGTTGACAGACCATGAAGAATACCCCTGGTGCCGTGAGATAAACTTCAAGCAAGCCCGAGCAACAGCGGCCTGGGATGATACGTTTTGCGATAAGACGATGCTTCAAGAAATGGACGCGACCCGAGCACAAAATTCAGCCATAATCGCAAAGCTTGATTCTGGAATTGGAGAGAAGCATCACACGACGTGCAGTTCACGGAAAGTACAGGCTGAAGTACTCGCCGTTTTTGGCAGCTCGCCCCCGGCATTACCGAGCCAAAACATCTCGGGAAGAAAGGTCTCGGGCCCGGGTGGAGATCCATATCATTCAGGTAATTATGCATTCGCCACCACGGATGATGAGCAAAGAGCACTGGCATTAGGCAAGGATACACCAGAGGATCTCATAGATGCCGCAGAAGCCGGTCTTATCAACCTAGAATCGGTGCTGAGTGTCAAGATCGTTTGGTCCCCCGGCAAGAGAGCTCCATCTTCAGACCTACGACAAGCCGTGTTCTCCGTTCGCGACACTGTGTTAACACGAAAGCAACTTCGGGATACACCTATCTTAACGATTCGTGCCGCTGAGTGCATAATCGACTTCTGCCCCGACCTGCTCTGGCGAAGCATGTTGTTGCGTGTCCTGAGCGAGGCAGGGTTTGGAAACAAAGCTGCAAGTCTTGCCCTTCAAATCTCCTATTTTATCGCCGAGCTAATATATGCGTCCAGGTTCGTGAACGGCTGTGCAGGAATGGGTGCTATTGCGACAGAGCCACGATCACTAAGAGAGTCTCCGCTGCTCTGGGTCAAAAGCAGATTCAACGCAACTCGAATGCTTACACGCAGGACGAGTGGACCTGGTATGATGAGAACGTGCGCGATTTTAGCCGCTATATCGACTTCTTCGGCAAACGAAAAAACCATCGCACCATGGCTAAAACTCAGGTAGCCAGCGACAAGAGCAGAATCGAGATCATGGACTCAGACGCTGCGGAGGAAGTCAGCCTGACGGATCCAGTGGGATCGCAATGACGGTCGAAACTCGCCAACAAAGCTCTCGCTGTTCACTGAGTCGCAAAATTCGAAGGCACCTGGTTGCGGCTACGAAGTCTCTTGGAAGAACGGCATTGTTATACTAGGACTTAAGAGATTGGACTCAGGCAGCACGGAGGAATTCTAAAGCATTGTTTCTTCTAACACTGAGTGAAGCTTTCCTTCGATTGATAAGCTTTCAAGTCGAATCGACGAGCAGGCGCAGTCGTTCAGTCGAGTCTGACCATTGAGCGCCCATCGAATGACCGCTGTGACCATCGCCTTCCATGGCTCATTTTTCCATTGGACCACATCAAACTCATGACACTCCGCTCCACATCGGGAGATCCCTCACCTCATTCGTAATATCTGGATCATCAAAGCCTGATCTGATCCATTTTCCGGTCGTTCATGAATATCAAACACTCCCTTTCCTCCGAGACCAACGCCATGCTATGCACTCTTTTCGGTACGACATCAAAGCCGAGCGGGACTTCAATCCAATTCACCTGGGAGGAGATTGCCCTTGACACCGAACATCTTAGCGCTGACCACAGCCGAGAAACCATCGACCTGTCTTGCGTATTGCTCGATCTGGCGGCCTACCAAGAGAGCCTCAAGCCGCGAGGGCTCCGTGGGAAGCTTGAAGAGCTTCTGCCATTCATCCTCGGGCAGAAGCGGCTGCTTCTGTTGCGCTCGCAGAGCATTCTCTTGTTTCCGCTTCTGTTGCCACTGTGTCACCTTGGCCTGCTCTCGAGCAAGCGATCTCTGGTAGTATTGGGCGTTGTTCTGTTCCGATTGGTGGCTCTCGATGCTATCGAGAAGCAAGTCGCAGCTCTTCTCCAAGAAAGGATCGATCGCAAGGTCGAGAGTCTCGAAGTTTGGGGCCAAGGGGGCCGTGGACAGATCCGGGTTGTGTGACAAGCTGGCCAGAGAGGACGGGAAGTCAAGCGCGGTCTTCTTAGGCGGCTGCTGCGGCAATTGGTGAAGGAATGCAGTGAGCAGATGTGAGTTATGGATCTTGATCGGAAGCTCAACAAGAATGTCCTGGTATCGCAGATTTGACTTTTGGAGGCTATATCGTTGTTAGCAGTAGACCTACGAATTGATGTCTTCGCTCAGGGCACATACCTCTCCGTGGTGAACTTGCCTTCCCGGAACGCAGTCACGAAGCTCGGCGACAGGCGGTACGCCTTGAGGCTCAGGCTTCCTTGGCTGGTCTTTGAGGCGTCAAAGACCAAAGCCACATTCTTCTCCTCCGCGGCGCGTTGGTAGAAATTCTGGTTCTCGATGAAGTTCTGATTGATAAAGTTTCCCATGTTCGTGCTCAAATACCAGCCCACTCCTTGCGCATCGACATTCACCTCCCGCAGGAACTTGATCATCTCATTCTGGTAGGCAACGTTGCTCTTGGCCCGGGGCGCCGCGGCGGCGATCGTGGCAGCATCGGCTTGGTGGTAGGGATCCTGCGAGCTCGATGAATCGGGAGCAGCGTTCGGGAATTGGAACGAGTTGGTGATCTGAAGCTGCGATCCAACGTCCATGCCGACCAAGAATCCGGTCGCGGGTGTGGGAAAGGTCGCGGTCGAGTGCTTGATTATGCGCATGGCCACCAGCGCCTCGATCTGAACTTCGCGCAGAGGCGCATCCTTTGCAGCGGTGGTGTCCGCCATGATTGCTGAGATTCTCGGGCGATTTCCTAGCGATCCGGATTACGCTTTTCAGGCGATCGATATCAGGACACGGCTGGAATCGCGTTCGGAATATTATTTCTCGATTTCGTGCATCTGATGAGTCGCCAATTTCGGACTGTGGTGCGGGACATTCTTCCGAAGTTTAACCGGGACCCAAGCCCCTCATCAACTGCTTAAGTCTAGGGTTTGTCTTTAGGGTTCTTCGGACTTTATGTCAATGAAACAACAACATGCCTTATTCTACGTGGTGGATCAAGTGGGTGATGGTACGATGTTCGACCTCCAGAGGACGATCTTAGGCACTTTGGCATAAAAAATTCGATTGCTCTCGCAGCCATTCGACGAGATCTTTGATGGCAACGATGCTCTCTCTTTTTGTCGAATTCACATATTTCGAACGGATAATATTATCGGCGACAACGTTGGTCCGACTTGATCTTAATGATCACATCTTGGCGTTCACGCAGTGTTCACAATCATTTCATATCATCTAGCCTGTGACCAGACCCTATAGCCAGAGGTTACACTGTTAAGCTGCTTCATGGTCTAGTGGGGTAGATGGGCATTACATCATCCCGATCTGTCTGAACATTCCTCTTTCCAACATGATATCGGCGAGAAAAATCGGACCCACTGCTCAAACGACTCAGCGGTAATACCATTACGTCCAGCACATACTGACGGCCACTGGATCGCTTATCGAGAATAGACCTCATTCCATCCATAGCAGTGGAGCCGCCCGGCACTCTGTGACTTGCCAAGTAGTTATCGAGGCAAATCTTCAACAATGGCATCGACAGACTCAACCAAAGATTCTCGCCAGGTCGAGCTTGATCCCAACCAAGGCGGCGATGCAAACAAGAAGACCTACCACAAGCAGGCTACCGGCGAAGCTCGAAAGACTGCCGATGCGCACGCGTCCGAGCACGACCTCAAGCTCTACGGCAGCTGCTTCTGTCCCTTCGTCCAGCGTGTCTGGATCTCTCTGGAACTGAAGGGCCTCGCCTACCAGTACGTCGAGGTGGACGTCTACCGCAAACCGAAGCTTCTGCTCGACATCAACCCGCGCGGCCTCGTGCCGGCGCTGCGGCACGGCGACTGGGGCTGCTACGAGAGCACAGTGCTCATGGAGTATCTCGAGGACCTGGACGAAGGCAGGGCACTGCTGCCTCGCGATCCGAAAGTGCGCGCACACTCGCGGCTTTGGTCGGACCACATCAACCGGCACATCATCCCCACGTTCTACAAGTACCTGCAAGCCCAGGCGTCGGAGGATCAAGTCAAGTTCGCAGGAGAATTCAAGGAGCAGATCGCCAAGGTCGTCAGCGCGGCCGATCCAGAGGGTCCGTTTTTCTTGGGCGCGGAGATGTCGTTTGTCGACGTACAATTCGCGCCCTGGGTCGTGCGCATGGAGAAGGTGCTCAAGCCGTATCGCGGCTGGCCCGACCCGGAGCCAGGACGATGGGCGAAATGGGTGCAGGCCATCGTGGAGAGCGAGCCGGTCAAGAAGACGACCAGCGATGATGAGCTGTACCTTGACAGCTATGAGCGATATGCGGAGAACAGGCCGAACACGTCGCAGGTCCGGGATGCCATCAACTCTGGAGGTGGACTGCCGTGATTGCAGGCCCAACCTTAGTTAGGCAAGAATATCTTACTTGTCGAACGTCAAGAAAAAGCATCAAAGGTCACGAGCACATTGGATGCGGTTCGCAAATGATGGACAACAATCCATTGAGTCGATACACGAGCACTCGGAATTTGGAGAGATCTTGAATGCCATCGAATTCCATGCGCGACGAGATCCCAAACAATATCGCGGTTGAATCGATGCCGAGGGTATCGCTACCTGTAACTTCTGGTGGAAGGGCGAATCGGAATCATGAAATGCATCGTGCATGCAGTGCCACGCCTCAGGGAGCTCCCTGCTAGTGCTGACATGAAACGCTCATTCTCGAACATAGACCATATTACTTATGGCTCCAGTCGAACGAACCTTCGCTGCAGCATTCGAGCACGCGCCCTGCATACTGTTCTTAATGGCGGCAGGAAAGGGGACCACAGAGCCGGCCGGCAGATAGACAAAGCGGGCAGGGAGCGAGCATACACTGTCATACCGACAACTCAAACGTGCGGCAAGGAACCCGCGATTGAGGCCAGGCTATCTGCGTGGAGTCAAGCTGCCATGCGTATTATGCTCCTGCAGACTCGAGCAGTAGCAATTGCACGGCAAGGAAGGAACTGGGCCTCAGAGACGAGCTTCACAAGTCGATACAGGCACCATGAGCGTTGATCAGCATAGTTGTCCCCAGCCCATCTCACCGTATCCGTCGAGGGAAAATCGTAGATTCAATCTCGCTCGAGTCTCGGAGATGATTCTCCAAATCTCGCGCTGTGCAGAGATTGCGGAGCCCAGAAGATCTCCTATCGTCGACACAATGTACGAGTTACGGTTTCACGTCCACGGATTGGTCAACTGACATGACGCGAGGATTGCGGGACTTTGACATCAAAAAAGCAAAAAAGTATGCGCCCCGTACACGTGTTGCAGTAGCGCCTAGCTACAGCACGACAGCAGACCCAGGCAGGAGGGTATCCCTGGAGACGTTCTACTACTGTGCGTACATCGAGATCGACTCGAGATTGACTCTGATCGGACCCGCGAACGCACGGCAGATCAGTGGAGTCGCGGGACGGATTGCAGTCCGCTGGGCAGTCAGTGGTCGAAACGTGTTTGCGCGGTACGATCGCATTCATCGTCTCACGCGGGCGAAATGATCCGGTGGCGCGGGAGGGTGTGCGTGTTGTATTGACGGGTTGGCGTATAAGTGCGCGAGAGTCGTCGTGTAGATGATCGGTCGATGATTCAACCTCAACAACGTTTCTCCCGTGTCGTGCATGTCCGCGCGGTCAGGCGGTCAGATGGCAACCAAGATAGAAGCCGCGTAGACAGACAACAGGACGCTACGGCATCCTTGCCAACACACGAGAGGTATTCGGTCGGTTCGGAACGATAGACCAAGTCGCGCAGAACTGTACAGTACTTCGACAAAGTGTGGAAAACGACATCCTTGCGAGACTCCTCCCGCCGTGATGGATGGAGGGTACGGAGCGACAATGCGCAACTGTGGAACTCATCCCAGTCGCTCAGCCTTGTGTGTAGTTGGACCCCGTACATTCGCAGAGAACCCTTCCAGTCCTTTGCCTCACTTACAGGATCGTCCTTTCTCCAAGCGTGCCACTACCTCAGATGAGTGGCTCACAGCAATCGGCACTTGCTCGAGCGCGGCGACGCCAGGGTTCGTCAAGGCACGAACAAGCTGTCGTGAGCCCTGCAGTGGATTGACGGGCCTGAGTCCGTAGCGAAAGGGGAAGGGGATTCCATCGCGATGATGATCGTGGATCTGAGAACATGACCACTGGTCATCTGCCTCCTGCTGCAGCCGACGACAGCCACGAGGCATTTGATCACGATGATACACGTCGCATCCATTGGAACGATTGACGGAAGTGACAAGAACTTCAGGCAACGAAGTTATGTAGCCATCATCGCATTACGCGGCCAGATTCAACCAAAATTCTCTCCATGAAAGGGAAGTACGTGAGAGACGTTTGGAGATTTGCAACATGCAGCATTGTTGCTGGGTCATCTCTTGCGACACATAACAGAGGGGCGTAGAGTCCTGCTGCGACTGCCTGCAGTGGGCATGGCAACATCCTGGAAATTCCTCCCAGCGCTCTCCTGGTCGGTTGGCTCGGGAAACTCGCGATCTTCTTGGCAGCCCGAAGAACTCCTACACAGCAGTCGGTGTCGGGTACTGTGTCGCGCAAAGACCGTGATACGGAAGATCGACGACCAGACTCCTTCCAGTTGTTCCTGGCGTTCCGTGCGAAAGCGATGGTATGCAGGTGCGTCGTAGCGGTCGTCGGGCGCGTGTGTCAGGCAGCGCTGGCTCTCACCGTAAATTCTGACCACGCCTGGGGTGCTGGGGGCACGCTGGGGGAAGAGGGATGGCATTACGCGGTGGCTGTAGCATTCGATCGTCGATCTGAGAGTGAGATGCGATGGTCGGGATTTGGTAGTGCGGGAGGCAGGTCCGTCCTCAGGGTTTTATTGTGGAAGGGCTTGCTTGGCTCGATCCCTTTGAAACTAGGCTTCCCGTTTCCTGCGCCGGATTACCACACCGGCGGCCCTGCATTTGACCGTTAATTATCGAGGGTAAAATAAAGGGAGGAGGAAAAAAGTTGAGGTTTCTGACCGATGGCTAGTGGAATCGGCTTGTTTCGCGGTGCTGCGCCCGAATAGACCGGGTGCAACCGCGAGTACTTGACAGACATGGAATTGCTCAACCTGCATTCGGCACGCGGTGGAATTGTCTTCGTCAGCTGGTTCGTCCGGAACCGTTCTTCCATTGATACCGGTATGCGCGGCGGTCAACTGAAACCATGACGAAATGCCTTGCATCAAGACCTTGACCAGCAGTCAATATCGAGACGTGTTTTGCTGTGCGCGGAACCAGAACAGTCAATGTCCTACGAATACCGGCGAGGAGTTCGTGACAGTTCGCATCACGCCATAGGCTCAGAGCGGCCACTGCTCATCATCGTAGATTGATGCATAGTATCTCGTATGGAAGAAGAGATCACGCGAGATGTTGCCATGTACGAGTCATCAGCCGAGAACTGCTATCGCATCGTGGCCGTTGCGTCGGAAGCTGCAGCAGTCATTTCTGGGCTGCAGCAAATAATCATCGGAAAATTTGTTGTTAGGCTGACCAGCACCAGCAAGGAAGTTCTCACGATCGCTCGATGATTGACGTCATTGTCATGGTCTTTGGCGGACCGGCATGCAGACGCAGAGTTGGCAACGGTGGCACGACTTGCCGTTCAAGCCACAGTATCATCAATGTGGCCATTGCACTGCCGTATGGAGGCCGTCGCCGGCCGAGCGATCACCGAGTCAGCGTGATCGGAGCAGCGCTGGGCCAGGAATAGCCATCGCGGAGCGGTCAGCTTCGTTTCGACGTGGCTCGAGTGGCTGCGAGGAAGTGAAAGGCAGAGGGCGAAACGGCGCAAACTGCCAGAATCGGGTACCGTCGAAGGGGAATTTCGCGACGAGTTGCCGAAGATCGCGATCCGCCCGCAACGGACCTGATCCCGCTGCCTCACGCCTGATGAGCTCCTAACCGGGCCCGGTGCAGCACGCCAGGTTTTTGACATTTCGAAGCGCGATCGAAGATGACGATGGGGATCGAACTCTTGTAGTGGCGCGCACGATGGGCACTAGAGCGGGCTAACCCCCCGACACGTTGCCGGATCGCCCTAGCGGCACGGGGACTAAGCAACTTTCGCACATTTGCACAGTTCGTGTAGCGTCTGAGGGCCGAGGGGCTGGACCAGGGAGCAGTTCTTTGCTGCACCAGCTGCTCGACAGGTACGCCCTGCACGACGGGGTTGATCAGCCCTGACCATGCCGGCACGCCCGGCTTGCCCTCGTGCGGCAGGGCATGTTGGGGGGCACAACCAGACGCTAGGAGAATCGCGACACCGCGACCCTCGCGACGCCGCCTTGTAGACCCTGGTCAGGAACATCGAGGCGCTCGAGGCTGAGCGCAGGGCACCCATAATGGACGACCCTGACGAGCGGCACGAAAGGCGTTATTGTTCGACGCAGGAGCCTGTGTCAGCGGGAGGGATGCGCACTGGAATGTCAGCTGCCAGAACAACGACAGGATCGTGGAGGACGGTAAGTCCGATGTTTCTCAACGAGTCGCACAATCCAGCGTGAGCTGCACGATGCCCTTGCCGGCCAGGCGTGGGAGGGCGCGCGCTGCGAGGCCTGTCGAAACGACACGCCCAGCAGCCAGCAGCCAGCAGCCAGCAGCCAGCAGGAAGCTACGAGTTTCACACCCGGTCCTTCATGCGATCGGGCCCCGAGGGATCTCCCAATAAATCCTGCCCGGACGCGGGCGGCCACATGGGCTCACGGAGCCAACCCCTCTCTGGCACTCCCCCACCCATATTAATTATGCTATCTGCGCTCTCAGACGGTTCGGTCCCCGGCGGTGCATGGGCGCGGTGGATCGCGATACAGCAGCAGCATCGATGCGATCGCGAGGCCAGCACGACTGCACTCCCAGGCGCAGTCGCCAGTGGCAGCGGTCATTACCGAGGGATGCTCGCAACAGATGACACCGGGCGGCGACGTTGGTCGCGCTGACGATGAGTGCCGTTGCGTGCTGGATGTCATCGTAGCTGACAGAAGGAGCGCAATATTCAATGGAGAGCAGAGACACAGTAGCTCTTGACCCCTCTTTTGCAGCTCTCAGGGACAGCATACAGTGAAGTTCGCACCTGCGGTCGAGAGTAGCAGGAGCAGTGAACGTGTGGACACCAAACGCGTCCGATAGCGCGGATAAGGGCGGAAGATGGTGAGTCTTGTATGGCTGGCGTATCTCGCGATGTGCGTGTCCATCAGCATTTGACGCCCGCAGACGAAGTGGGGATGGCCCACGGACGTCGCAAGCTCCACCTACGTAATTGTGACCGGAGTCCTCCAGCTTTTCACGTGTCATCAGACGTATGCACTTCGGACTTGGCAAGGCCGCGGGAATCGTCCAATCCAGCCAGCGCCAGCCGTCCCTCTCTTGGCCAGCGGACGAGTCTGCCCGTCGCGTCCGCCCGCGACTCACCCGTGGGCACGCAGCTGGGTCCGCACAGCTCAACTCTGCTCTCGATCTCGATCGCGAGCATGACACTAATGAGAAGGGTGTCGCCCGCCCCGGATCAGACGGCCTCGCTTTCGTCCCCGCACTTTTCTGCGTCTCTCTCGGCCACTGGCAGTCACTTGCGCGATGCGATGACCTCCAGGCCGCCGGGCGCATTCGATGCATACCCATATTTGCGGCGTGACCATGTCGTCAATGGGCCTGTCGCGGCAGGAGAGCAAGCGGAAGCGACAGACCCTGAGTGAGTTCATCGCCGATTGCATGCATGAAAGACCTGGCGCTAAGCCGGATTGCCGCTGGTACCCTCACACCGCGTCCAGGCGGGCGCGTTTAAAATAAAGGCTTGTCAGCAGGCGATCCTTGGGGCAGACGCAGGGATCTCGATACAGAGGCATGCCTTCGCCGAGCGCCTCCCTCGTTCCGACCTTTGGCTGCCACAGTGAGGCGCGATGGCCGATGGCTCGATTGCACGATGGCACGATGGGGCAAGGATGCGCGTCCGTGTGTGCGACAGTTCCGGGAAACTTTGTTGGATGCCGATAGTCGTTGAGTACCCGCGCGCGCGCTCGCTCTCTCTCTTTGAGTGTGCGCGCGCGCGGGCAGACAGTAAGTCAGTGGGTCAACTGGTCCAGGACAGGCATTCCAAACTGCTTGCTCGGCTAACATCTCCTGCCCGATCGTTCCCTTGTGCCCACTTTTCCTGTTCCCAGTGCGTGCCATACTGTAACCCTTCGCGCCAACCGGCCCTAGCACAGATGTTGTACCTCCTCCTGGGCTTGCCGTGGCAGCGCCTCTTTTGGCACTGCTAACCTGCGACCCGCATAGGACGCAATCGGCGGCATCTGGCGCGATGCTCTGCCCGAGCGCTGCGTATCACCGGCCAATGTGGTTGTGCCGTCCACATTTAAGCTTGTCAGACACTGGCATATCCAGGGTCTGTCGCCCAATTCTTGCTCGACTCGCGTCTCAAAACTCCTTCCCTTCCCTCCCTCCTCGGCGTGATCTGGGATGAAGATCTTTCACTATGCTTGCACCTGCCTTGCCGACCAGTAACCTTGTTTCCATGTCGAACCCTTAAGTGCCCTTGTGCTCCGCGTCCCACCACGCGTTGCTTCTTTCTCTGTTCCTTCTCTCCAACCATCACCCATCTGCTACCTCGTCGTCGACTCCGCAGGACCAGACCTCTTGCACAACAACCACAACCACCAATACTTACCTGAACGACCCATCAACTTCGAAGTGACTCACTCGACCTTGACCAACAACCCTTCTCTCGTGACCGTCAACTGCGAATATCGTCCACGCTGGCTCCCACCTGCTCGATATCGCTTCGATTGATCAACCTCAACAAGTCGTTCTTACCTTCGCTGCCGACAGCGATCCCAATCGGCACTCTTCGCAGTTGTCCACTCCACTTTAGAACCAGTCGGACCAAGTGTCACGGAAAGCTGGCTATCACATAATGGACGGTAGAAATTGTACAGGCCGCAAGATATCTCTACTCAACGATAGTAGCGAGAAAGCCGCCGTGCCCACGAAACCTGCCTTGACGCATTCCTACTCCAGCTTTTCCGCACATTCGCGCTCGTTGAGTCGCACGCCTAGCCTTTCCCCACAGACGCCGCAGCTGGTCCGCAGTTCCAGCTCAACGGACTCGCGAACCCCCTCACCTCTGACGCCGCCCGCGTATACGACCTTTGGCGCGCCCAGTCACACCACCGCGCAAAAGTCTCCTCATTCGCAATACTTCTACCAAGCGCAACGATACGGCAAGATGGACGACCCGAATGCCTCGATGTATCCGCCGATTCCGGACGCGTCTGCAACCCTGTCCTCCGCGTACCCGCTACCTCAGCAACTCATTCCGCAACAGTTGGCGCCTCTGGTACCAGGCCAGCCGCAACCTCAGACCCTGCAGCGATCATCGACTTCGCCTTCCTCGGAGCCTTCGCGCGTGTCAACGGTCTCGGCGAGCTCGAACAGCAAGCCGACGCCCAAGAAAAACCAGTACCCGTGCCCGATGGCGAAGCAGGTCGGCTGCACCGACTACTTCACCACCTCCGGCCACGCCGCGCGACACGCTAAAAAGCACACTGGTAAGAAGGATGCCTTCTGCCCGGAGTGCAACAAGGCCTTCACTCGCAAGGACAACATGGAGCAGCACCGCCGCACGCACCAGAATGGCCGCGGCGCCTCGCGGGCCTCTGCCGCCGACGACAGCAAGGTCAAGAAGACCACTAAGCAGGCCGTGAAGAAGACCATCAAGCCGGAAGCCCCGCAGGTCGAGGCTGCTCTCCAGCAACACATTGCGGATCAGGTTTCTGTTGCGCAGGTCCCAGAGGCCCTGCCTGCAGCTCAAACCCAGCTGGCCCCCGCGGTCCAGCCGTCGCTGCTGGACCAGTCCCTGCTGATTCCGCCCACTGGCCCTTACTACCTGGGGGCCACCGCTGATTCCGGCCCTGTGCCTGCGCTCCCGCTAGCACTGTCCGCTGAGCTCGGCGGCCGACCACCGCTGCTCCGGTCATCGTACATCGATAACATCGGCTACATGGCACCTGCAGCGCCCATGATCGACCCCGAGAGCCTGCACTACTCATATCCCTCACCTGGTCTCTCCAACGGCCTTAACAGCCTCGCGCTCGCGGCCTCGGAGACTCAGCGACTCACCGAGAAGCCGAGTTCGACGTCATCCGCCGCGCGCAGCCCTGCGTCGGAGACGCCGTCGGACGTGACGCCTTGAACCACGCCAACGACAAACCACGGGCAACAATAATTCTTACTCGATCTAATTACAACAGTTTGGGTGCAAGGCAATGCGCCTTGCGACCGCCCACGCGGGCACAGTACACAGGAGTGTGAAGTTTTTTCGCGCGTATACCCCACAAGTGCTTTCGGACAGCGACACAGAGTAATGGCAGGCGCATTGGCCTGATGGGCTGGGCGAATCCAGCCGAAACCGCGCACGCACGCCCCCGACCCGATAGAGAGGCGGTGCCTCCTTCGCGCCTCGGCCGCGGCGGCGCCACAGCAACAGCAACAGAAAGAAATGATACACAGACGCACACGTCGTCAATCGCTTCAATTATTTTTGGAATCAGCCAGATTATGGTAACAACACACCATTTGAACAGTTGGGATGGGGAGGAGATTCACGCGCGCGAGCACAAGACATCGCTACCGATTATCGTCTGTTTGGTTTTTCATGGATTGTATCCTACGCTGCGCGACTGATCAGTCAGACATCCGCAAGGCCTGTTCCCTGGCTCACGCAGCGAGAGAGGGCAAACTGTTGCGACGCACAGCATACCGCCCGCAGCGCGCGCATGCAAGGATTATTGTATGTAGCAAAATGGCGGGCCTAATTAGCAGACCCTGCGCCAGGAAAAAAAAACTTGGCAAACGTCCTACCTATCCAATACGCACACGACCGTATGAACACCTCATATCTGGAACACTCACATTATCTCCTTCCTTCCCCCTTGCTTGGTTGTTTGGGTTTGATGGTGCCCTTCACGGCGGCCCCGACGTGGCTCGTCGCAAGCCACCAACAGCTTTGTCCGAAAGCTGGAGGGCTGATAAAGCGCCCTGCGAAACGTCGTGCTCATGCAGGGTCCCGCCCCCAGGGTGCCTGCATGAGCCGTGTCCAGGTCGGTCCGAGGGGTTGCGCGCGCGCACGCATGCCCTCACTTTACCCACTCCACCTTGGAGGCGTGCCTGGGCACGTCACGCTTCGGCTTTTCTAGTATTCATTTATTCTCCAATTGCGGCGCAGCGGCGGCGCACAGCACAACGTAGTGGAGGAAAGAGGTGGGTGCGAGCCGGATGGCCGGCATTCGCCGGACGGCCGGAGATGGGGCGGCCTCGCGCGCTCGCTTGGGATTGCTCGTTCTCTGTTGCACGCGCACGCTCAGCTCACTGGTTATAGCAACAGTGTATAGGTGGTCGTCGCAATACACGATGCGGACCCGACCCATCTTTTCCCCTTCCCCAGTGGAAAGAGGCTCCACCTCGTCGGTCCGCATTGCCATCCTTCTCGCATCACGAGCAATACGCAAGCGAAACACGTCCCAAGAGGTTGCATGCTTGCGCGGGCGGTGGACAGACAGCGCAGTGTACAGTTGTACCAACATACCTACCCATGGGCTGACCAAGACTTTTTTCGATATTATGACAGATCCAACCGTCGCTGCAGGCGTCCTTGTTCCGCAGACAGGGTTGCAGTCAGTACAAAGCTGTACCCTAGGTAGGTAGGTATACAACCGTGTTTGTGTTGGCGGAGCAGCAAGCAGAAGCGACAACGCGCCAGACGCAGCGACAAGACATCACCCCCTCATCTCGGCGCGTCACTATCCCGCCGTGCCCGCGCACGGCATCGTCGATGGATGACGCTGCTGCTATGCGAAGCAACTGCCCGTAACGGATATAGGCCCGTCCGTTGGCGACGACCGCCCAGCGCGAGTCATATAGACAAGAGTATATTGACAAATACGCGTGCGAAGGAAGTCTCTTGCCAACATAATTGCCGCTGAAACCACTATGAGACGAACCAAGTTCCGGCGGACAGCGGGCGGGTGCGCAGGCGCTTGACTGGCTGTTATCGGTATCGGCTGGTCTATCTTCCTCGCGATCGTGGGAGAGAGAGAGCGGGCTTGCGTTTGCCGCGCGAGAAGAAAATTTCAGTCGCGCCGCCCGTTTTCGCTTCCATTTTCTCCCCAATGGATTGTAACCGTTGCGGATCACCCGCGTTGCCCGTCCGGCTCTTGTCTACTTACCCTCCTGATATGTAGCCTGTCACTGCGCCTCATCCTTTCGTCTCTGCCCTTCCTCCCCGCGACGTCATGGTGGAACGTTGCCCGTTGGATGCACAGCCGGGGCGCGCCGCGCACGCGCACCCTCACAGGCCCGCTGGCGGTGACGGCGGCGGCGGCGTCGGCGGCAGTGGCGGCGGCGGTACCATGCAGACACGGAGCAGGACGGCGCAGGGTCAGGGGCGGGGCGTTGGTTGAACGCAACGCATCAGGGTCGCGAGGATCTGGAGATCTGCAGGGAATCTCACGATGCGCGGCACATTGGATATCGGATTGCCCTTTTTCCGGTGCCAAGAAGGGAACGAAATCCAGTGCAAGGGAATTTTTTTCGGCAGTCCCCGAAGATCAGCCAGTCTGGAACGAACATGATACAGTACGCGCCCTGGTTTCGCGATTGTAACATCAGGTGATGACAGTCATCAGTCGCGAGGAGACGGAATGCACATGCCAGGCCAGGGCCCGCCTTGCGATGCCAGGATGGTGAAGCACCCGTCGCACAAATACCATTATTACAATAATTATAGATGTTACATATCTTTAACGCCTCTGTCCGGTCATCGTGACAGCACCAGCGAAAAGCTTCTGCACTGCAATTTCCGGCAGATGGACAATAGCCTTTCCACATTTGTTACAGACAGCTACTTAGGTCGAGCCTTCCGGCACGAACTACTCCGTACAACGAAGTTAACGTTCTGTACACGCGCACACGTCTGCGCGCCGTTGGATCACGGACAGGAACAGGGTTTGGCAGGGGCAAGCGATTTGCATCGCGATAGATCATCCTTTTCTAGGCCGGCCGCGGCAGGTACGACGAGTCTTCAGCCGCCGAGGGTCGCTCGGTGTTCGAGACTGTCACGAGGCCCTTCGCGCCAGCAGGCACGTTTCCACTTTCCGGACATACGTCAAGTGTGAACCTTGCTGCAGTCTGGTGTAATACTGCCTCAGGTATGAGGTAGGCACTTGAATTATCAGTACGTGATTATTATCTGTACCGAGGTGAACAGGCCTGAACTTGTGGAGATGTAGATGATTGAGCGATAGAATACACAATGACACGTATGCAGAAAGACTACTGCAAGATGCAGAGCCGTGAGTGTGACTGTGGCATCGTTCACATTTCGACCACGATCAGTTCGACCAACTTGCTGTGCATTGCATGGCGAGCCATTCCTGGCCGGAACCAGCTCCCCAAGACACAACAACCACTTAACCGCTTTTCATCTCAAGCACTCCTGCTAGCCAACCTCAGCGATGCCACGAATTGAGTACAAGGAGCTTCTTGCGGACTCGGGGGATGTGGCTCAGGATGTCTTGTCGAGGCATTGCTATGCTTTGAGCCACATCGCAAAGACCTGAGATGGTAAGACTGTAACCACTAAATGGCTCAAGACCAGTTGGGTTATTTCCCGACAAACTTCCTCAATGTGTAAAACCGCGGATATGAGCCGAATGAGATCAATTGATTCGGATCTTCCGAATGGTCGACCGTGTGCATCGAAAGGCAAGATGGACTCGAGCTCGGTCGTCGCTGCAATCGTCTGATAGTGCGCTGAGGACGGGTTGATCTCCGACGTGGACATGTGAGATATACAATATCTCTCATCATGATCGAGGCACCGCTGCTACTCATCGTTGGCTGCTTCGAATGTAGTCCGCAGCAGAGCCTGCTTTTGCTGTGGCAGCGGCACCGCCCGAATCTTTCAGTGCAGCCTCATAGCGGGCCTTCAGACTCTCTTCAAAGGCTTTGTTGATGGCATCCTCCTCGTCATCATTGTCACCGGTTGCTTCTCGGTCATCATCGTCGTCGCTCGCATCTTCCATATCGCTGATCGTCTCCGGCTCATCAATGATCTTCCGAGCGTATTTCCCGGTTCCCTTCGCCTTGGAAGAGACTTGCATGTCTTTCATCATGCGATTGACTTCTTGCTCCTTCACTTCCGCCTTCTGCTCCTCTGCCAGCTTTCGTCGTCGTTCCAGCTCGGGCTTGTAGTCTTGCTCGAATTCTTCCCGCTTCTCTTCGATAGCAGCGAAGAATTCCTCCACACCATCACCGGTCATGGCGGAGACACCGACAACGGAGAGGTGGTTGTAGAACTCCTCCAGTACGAGACTCATGCTGTTGAGGAGGCTACCCATATAACCTCCGCCCTCACGCTCTTCAGATTCCTCCTTCCGTATTGCTTCCTGGAACGATTCGAAGTCGCGCATCCATTCTACAGCTTCATCCTCCGGCTTGACGTCAGTCTTGTTAAATACCAAGATCATTGGTAATCGGATCTTGTACAGGATACTGATGGCATAGAGCATGTTGGACATGAACGTGCTGGTGTTCTCCGTCGTACGTGGCGTATCGATTATGTATGCTATGACAGTAGGAAAGCTTGATGCCAGCGACGATAAGAGAATGTTACCCGAAGCCGACCAGACGAACACCTCAATCTGGCCGGGTGTGTCCACGATGATATGGCTCGGCAGCGGCTTTGGTGGATCTTGTGGCAGACATCTCTTCTCCAGAATACCCATGACCTGGTCAATCTTCGTACTGAACAAGTTCAGGCTCGTCAAGATCGCACCGTTCGGTCCGAGATTATACTGCTTCATGACCTCTTTGTAGTTTACTGAGTCACGGATATCGATATTTGCCTCAAACGGGACACTGCGCACCGCAGGATCGAGGTTGAGAACGTACGGCGCCGCGGCCGAAGCATCAGGCTCTTGTGCTTTGCCATGAAGATGTGCATTGATGCGCTGCATGAAAGTCGTCTTGCCCGAACCGGCCATGCCAACGCAAACCACGGCTACCGGAGGCTTAGGGGACGCCATGATTGTTCACTTATCGTTGCTGAAATCCCTGTCCAACAATCAGAGCGAGCATGCGAAATAGTCACCGATTCAAGTGAAGTGACTTTTTGGTTTCAAGAGGAGCAGAACCCCGCCGCAAGCGGACGCGCTCCGCGTCCTCCGCATCGAAGCTTTCCGAATAGGGTCCTTTGCGCCCTACGTCACAAAAATTGGTTTTATTCCATGTGTTCAATGCAACCGCTGCTAATCTGAATACTATCGCCGTTATGGGGCTCGAGGATTTCGAGAAAGAGCTTGCGGCTACCAAGCAGGATAAGCACGAATCACATCGCAGCAGCCGGGACACGGGTTCGTCCCATCGCGACCACGGCCATCGCTCCCATCACCGCTCCCACAGACATCACCGCGACAGGTCGCGGGACCGCAGACATGACAGGGAACACCGCCATGATAGGGAGCATCGGCGTGACAGGGAACACCGTCATGACAGAGAACACCGAAACCGGCACAAGCGGCGGCGCGAAGATCGCGACGAGGAAGATGACGATGACGACGAGGATGAACTTGAGCGCCATTCGAGCAAAAAGCATCGGGAACTAATTGTGGAAGATGATAGTGGATCGAGCGAAGACGAGTGGGTGGAGAAAGAGGCCCAGACTGCGCCGCCAGAGGAGAACATCTTGGATCAGCGCGACCAGGATCTCAAGGAAACCAAGCTGCAGCGCGATGCTTGGATGCAGCAACCTTCAGCATTAGACGTTGACTACATCCACCGGACGAAGCCCAAAGAGGAACGAGGCCAGTTTGTGAGCGCTAAGGAGAATCACGAATTCAAGGTCAATGAGAGCCAGGTCAACCAGCATCTCGCTGACCTCCAACGAGACTTCGACTCGGAAGACGAAGGAATCGACAACGCTGACAAGACTGAGGCACCTCTGCCGCAAGTCTCGTATACATTTGGCGACAGTGGTAGCTCATGGCGCATGACAAAGCTGAAAGCTGTGTATCGCAAAGCGAATGAGTTAGGGAAAACGGTTGAAGAGGCTGCGATGGACCAGTACGGGAGTTTGCAGGAGTTCGACAACGCACGGGAGGAAGAGCGCGAGATGGAGCGGCGGGAGATGTACGGCCGAGATCATGTCGGAATTGATAAGCCATCAGGAGAGTTGTACAAGGAGCGGCTGTCCCGGGAAGCTCAGCGGAAGAAGGAAGCGCCCGAGAATTCAGTAGGCAATCTACCACAAAGCGAAAGGCTTAGCGAAGCGCCTCCCCCCTCGACAACTCTGGCGCTCGATGCTACGGCGTTGAACAAATTGAAGGCAGAGATGATGAAGGCTAAGCTGCGGAATGCCCCCGACGCGGCACAGCTTGAGGAAGCGTACAACGCAGCTGCCACTGCTAGTCTCGCAAATCATGTTCAGTCAGACGTTGTCGTGCTCAGCAACATGGAGAATCGCATGCTAGCAGGAGGCCGTGGTGGTGAGGTCACCGTAGTCAGCGGTAAACGCGGCCGTGAACGAGGGTTGGTGGTTGAGAATGAGAACATGTCAGTCGACGACATGGTCCGACAAGAGAAACGCACCCGAGGTGCAAATGGTGGCGAAGGCAGAGCATTTGCCGAACGAATCGCCAAAGACAGCAAATTCGTCGACGATCTGGATTACATGGACGATAATGCGAACAAGCTGTCCAAGCGAGTCGTTCAGTCCGAGGCCCATCTGCGCAGTGCGGCTATTGGTGACTACCAGCAGATGGAGAAAATCCTTCAGAATTGCCCGCTGTGTTATCACGAGGACTCGGGTCAACCGCCAGTCGCACCGCTCATTAGTCTTGCCACACGGACATACATGACTCTTACCACCGAGCCCGAAGTCAGCCGAGGAGGTGCTGTTATTGTTCCGATCCAGCATCGGCTGAACCTCCTCGAATGTGATGAGGATGAGTGGGAGGAGATTCGAAACTTCATGAAGTCGTTAACTCGCTACTACCACGCCCAAGACAAGGGTGTGATCTTCTACGAAAATGCTGCTTACATGTCGAGTCGCAAGGGCCATGCAGCGTTGATTGCTGTGCCTCTACCGCATCATCTCGCTGAGACCGCGCCAGCATATTTCAAGGAGGCAATTTTGGCAGCTGATGAGCAATGGTCGCAGCACAAGCCAATTATTGACACACTTGCACTCGCACAGAAGCCAGGATATGGCAAGGCCGCATTCCGTAAGGCGATGGTAAAGGAGATGCCCTACTTTCACATTTTCTTCACTTTGGATGGCGGCATGGGTCACGTTATCGAGGACGAGCGTCGATGGCCGAAAGGCGATCTCTTCGCGCGAGAGATTATTGGTGGAATGCTCGACAAGGCACCCGATGTCATGAAAAAGCAGGGCCGATGGCAACGAAACGACAGCAGGGTGGAGGGATTTCGAAAAAAGTGGCAGAAGTTCGATTGGACTTCAGTGCTCATGGATGCACAATAGTGACTGTATTTACATATAGCCGCAGCTGTCGTGAATGACGCTGCGACGAAGCTGCAGTGTAAATCCCGTCGTGGATAGCTGGATCGCAATGCGTAAAACACGAATTTCAGCACCCTAAAACAATTTTCTGTCCCACCTCAAGGACTCGATTTCGCGGGAACACCGCACACGCCGCGCGCCCGTTATGGAGTTCGTTGTGCGTTTCGTACAGATGCATGAGTCGTTCCGGCAAGCGGAGACGGAGGCTCTCGCGGAATTAAATGGTCTCGGAATTGAGTGGATTTCGTATCGCGATGATGTGAGTGTTGATGTCGTCCTACGACGATGTAGAGATGATCGGATCTATTCCTTCTTGCCTGGAAAGTCTCTTCCCTCCCATGCATGAGTTTGGGACACGATTTATCTCGCTAGCTCTTGGACGATTTAAATATATCATGCTATTCGCATAGTAGATGTGAGCAGGCTACTAACGCGTCTCAGTCACCATTCGCTGTCATACGATTTACTGGGTCTCACGATAGTCTGACAGCTGCCAGAGCGCTAATATCTCGTTCCATATTGACAAATGCGATCTACGAACTATGGGGCGAAGGCAGTGACTATGACTCTCTTCACAAGAGCATTCGAGAACGTACCGCCCATCGTTGGGACGAGTTCAAACAAGCATCGTTTCGATTCGAGATCGACTCTTTCCATGCTAGCCACTCGCTAAGTCGTCAGCGCGAGATTATCGAATCTTTCAGCTACATGGGCTTTGAAGGCCCAATCGTGATGAAGAATCCAGTCAATCATTTCACCGTGTTCGAAGACCATAAGCTCAATGTCAAGACCCCTTGGAGACTCTTTCTGGGACGACTCGTGGCTGAGAGTGGACGCAAAGCCGTCGTGAAGTATAATCTGAAGAAACGAAAGTACATTTCGACAACGTCCATGGACGCAGAGCTCTCCTTGGTGACGGCGAACATGGTACACGCTCGGCCAGGTAGTCTTGCATACGATCCATTCATGGGCACGGGCTCGTTTCCTGTCTCCTGCGCACACTTCGGCTCAACGGTCTGGGGCAGTGACATGGACGGCAGAAGTATCCGTGGGAAGAAGGGACGCAACGTCAAAGCCAACTTCGAACAATACGGCACGTCGGCGCTGTACTTGGGCGGATTGGCGGCAGATCTTACCAACACACCTTTGCGGACTTTCCGGTGCCTGGACTCTATCATATGCGACCCACCTTACGGTGTCCGGGAGGGATTGAAAGTACTCGGAAGTGTCAAGCTATTGTTACAAGAAGAAGTCATTCTTGCCGACGGCACACCTGCACACCTGAAACCCGACTACGTGCCCCCGAGGAAGCCCTACAGCTTTCTTCGCATGATCGACGATATCCTCGACTTCGGTGCGACCATGCTCGTTGATGACGGACGCTTGTCAATGTGGGTGCCAGTCGCTGGTGTAGTCAACGAAGACGCTCTGGTCGAGGCGGAGGCCGAGGGAGGAGGCAATCCGCAAGTAGAGGAGGAAGAAGCCGAATACGCAGTCCCACAACACCCTGCCTTGGAGCTGGTCAGCTCGTGCAACCAGGACTTCAACAAATGTAAGATATCGCCGTTCTCAATACGTCGCACGCTGGATTGACTGATCGGTCGCACCAGGGTCGAGACGTCTCCTGACATATCGTCGTTTGCGTGCCGAACGTGTCGACCAAGAACAATTACTCGCATATCAGACTGAAAGACTCGCTTTACAATCGATCAAGGCTGATGGGCAAAAAATCGCCGCCGATGAACTGAACTCTTTCCGCAAGAAGGTGATTATAGATTCCAGAGATCTGAGACTTAGCTTTACTGACGCGACTTCAGTATTTCCAAGGCTTCAAGCCGAGTTGAGAGGCCTGCTACGGTTTCAAGGCTTTCCTCTTGGCCTCCTTTGGTCTTTTGACCAAGCTTCATGCCTTGAATTGGCTTGCCTTGTCGCCAAAATTATGGCCAGGTTTTGTCGCAATGCCAAAGACGCGCCAGCCTGACCGGGAGCATATATGAACGTGCTTCACTCGGCAAATGCAATCCTCCTTGGGCAGACCAATAACTCCGCAGCAAGGACAGTGACACAAATGAAGAGAAGGATGATCAATGTACTTAGCTGCGTTATATGTGCAACTTGACCACCACAATGTACGTACATCCAAATTGCTAGTATTTCTAGCAGACGAAACGAAACCAAACTCGTGATCACACCACGCTGTACCGACCGCCAGTCCCGGCACGCGCCTCTTGTTCCTGCGCGGCCAAAGTGCCAGCCTTCAGGAGATCTGCGAGCTGCTTCATGGCTGACAACACCATCGGCTCCGTGTGCCCTTCGACGAGAATGTACAATGGCGGGGGATCGCCTGTCCCCGGCCTCGTGTTCGGCGCGTAGTAATTGCCCTTGGATGTGATGGAGACGCCGGTGCTTTCGAGGATTTTGGCAACGTTGGTGCGATTCGTGACGTTCCAACGCGCTTTTTGCGGGAAATCGTTGATCTCGAGCGTGGCATAGTGCGCGCCAGCGTCGGGACCGTGGTTGTCGGGAGGAGCGCCAGGACGAGATGCTGTGATATGCGTTAGTGATCTGTGAGCATAAAAAGGGCAGGGTATGAACCTACTTCGAGAGCCGATACGGCTGTTGACAGCCGCGGCGGCTGCAGCAGCTCGTGCAAGAGGATCCTTGGGCAGTTCTTCGACCTTTTCCTCGTGCTTTTGAACCTTCATGGCATTGCTCAGATGCTGCGCCAGTCTGTCAGAGAGCTGTGGCTCTTCTGCTTGAGCATCACGGGCCTTAATGGCTCCAGTAGCCTTCGCCACACGCTTCTCGATCTCGCTCGATTTGGCATCAGTAGCCTTGTCGCCATCGGCCTCGGCCGGCTCGTCTTCCGTCTTGAATTGGCTCTTGACTCGAGCATTCTCGCTCGCGCGTGCCGCAGCGAGGCGTTCTATACCTCGACCGCCGAACCCGCTGCGTTGCCGCTGCGCCTCACCAGACTTGACCTTGGTCTTGAATGCATTGGCCATTTCTTGCAGAGCCTCCGGAACTTCTTGCTTGCTATCCTTGAGCGCACGCACCAAGAATTGGGCAAAACGATCTTGGTCAGGAGTGACGAATGTGACAGCAGTACCGAGGTTGCCAGCGCGGCCTGTACGGCCGCAGCGATGGACGTAATCCTCACCGTGATTGGGACAATCCCAGTTCACGACGAGCTTGAGATGCTTCACGTCAAGACCACGCGCTGCGACTGACGTCGCAACCATGACTGGGTAAATACCCGCCTTGAAGTCAGAAATCGATTGATCCCGATCAATCTGGTCACGACCTCCGTGCACTGATGTTGCTGGATATTGGTTCTTTCCAAGTTTTCGTACGATATCATCGGCGGTCTCTTGTCTCTCGACAAACACCAAAGATCGAGCATCATCGTCTGACAGGTGGGTCTCGCCAAGAAGCTCCAGCAATCGAAGCAATTTGGTATCGTCTTCGCGAATTTCAATGACCTGGGTGATTTCAGGGCCAACAATACTGCGCCCGCCAGCAGTGATCTCGACGGGATTTTTCAAGATCTTCTTCGCGAGCGTCTCGACCTTGGGCGGGAATGTTGCCGAGAACAGCACAGCTTGTCGATCTGGCCGAATACCGCCCAAAATCTGGGAGATTTGCGGCTCGAAACCCATGTCGAACATACGATCAGCTTCGTCGAGTACAACATATGTCACCCGGAGCAAGTTAGTGACACGACCTGAGTTTGACTGAAGCAGGTCAATGTAGCGGCCAGGAGTGCACACCACGATCTCGGCACCACGCTTGAGTGCGGCGATATTGTCGGCAATGGGCGAGCCGCCATAACAGCAGACGGCCGTGAGACCAAGCGCTCTGGTGTAGGGACCGCACTCATTGTGGATCTGGACAGCCAGCTCTCGGGTGGGAGCAAGGATGAGGCCGACAGGACCGTCAAGATTCTTGAGAGGTGGCTGATCTTTGATATGACGGAACATTGGAAGAAGATAAGCCAATGTTTTACCAGATCCAGTCTTTGCGATACCGATCGTATCGCGCCCAGACATAATGGCTGGCAAAGCTTGCGCTTGGATCGGCGTTGGGTTGTCAAAGTCCTTGACCCGGATTATTTCGAGGATCTGGGCAGGGAAGCTGGCTTGAGACCATTTCAGAATTGGCTTGGGAGCATCTTTGCCTTTCACCTCGACATCGGCGAGGTCGTCCCGGAGCGCCTTGATCTCCTCGACGGTGAGCTCGGCGATCTCAGCCGATTCGAAGTAAAAGTTCTTCCGGAATTCGTCATGAGGATTCTTCGGGTTCCATGGAGTAATCGCCTTCTTCTTGGTCTTTGGCTTTTGGAGCAGGGCATCGGCCTCGGACCCGATGGCTTCCATGTTGGGCGCTTCATCATCGCTGTCAAACATTTCGACAGCATGCTTCTTGACTGGAGCAACTTTCGCACGGCCGGAATCTCCTGATTGTTCGAGTTCTGCCATAAATGCATCAAGAGGGTCGATATCATCGCCATCATCAACCCCACCCATGGCTGTATCTGTAATCTCCGCCTCCTTCATCACGACATCTTCCTGTTCGGTTTGTGCTTCCTCAGCACGTCGCAGTGCAGCTTCGCGGTTCGCCTCGGCTTCTTCGTCTTCACTCCGGAGATCGTCACCATCGTCGTCTTCGGCCTCGTCACCATCGGCAACAACAAGATCGGTGTCGTCCAATTTCTTGAACTTCATGCCGCGGTTATCGTCTTCATCATCGTCGAGTGCTACCTCGGTCTTGCGAGCCGCTTGCGCGTCGGCTGCCTTTTCAGCAGCGGACTGCTTTAGGCCAAAGCCCGAGATTTTGCCATCGCCCTGCCTTGCGAGGCCAGAAGACCCTGCGCCCGCCATTAGACCGTCCGAATGAAAAAACAACTCGGAGTCATCGAACTCACCATTCAGCGGTCTCGTTGGCGCGCGCATACCGTTGCCGAATGCTTGAATCGGCTGAGATGATGCATTTGGCTTGCCACCCACAGGCAATGCAGCATCGCCATCAAGGGTCGACCTCTCTGATTTGCCCTTGGCAGCCTCTATTCGTTTCTTGACGGTCTTATGATCGAATGTTCGGAACTGCTGAGCACCGTCTCTGCTGCCGGCAGCATCCCCAGGAGTAGATGCGCGCGAAGTCGCCGTATTAGACGTGGCAGCCGGCGATGCGGCAGATGACTGACCAGCAGCGCCCTGTTTCTTAAGCTTCCATTTCTCGAGATTCGATCGGAGACGCTCTTGCCTTGCAGCTTTGGCGGCCAGGTCATCAGCACCTTCAGCGGACGATTTGGACGGCTGATCAATTAGCGCGGATATCGGGGAGCTGGTCTCAACAGCATGACGTACCTTGACTTCTTCAAGAAGAGAAACCGGATCATGTCCTGGAGACTCCTGTCGGGCACGTTTCGACGGAGGTTCACCCGTGTGTTCTTCGTCAGCAGGATCGCGGGAAGATTGTCGCGCGCTGCGCTTAGCTTCCCTCACGGTACCTGTATCCTTCTCTGACCTGTCTCTTGGCGGCGAGGCATTGCGAGGCCGTGAGGAAGAGCGGTCGCGAGCACGGCTGTCCCGAGGGTGATGCGGGAGCGCGCGGTCGCTACGCTCTCGACGGTCATCGCGGCGGTCTCGATCTCGGTCCCTGTCTCTTTCTCGGTCGCGATCTCGGTCTCCGCGCCTGTCTCTATCTCGCTCGCGATCTCTATCTCGCTCCCTTTCCCGATCGCGGTCACGGTCGTCGTAGCGGTCGTAATCTCGCCGGCTTCGGTCGTCACGACGGTGGTCTCGGCGATCGTCACGCCGATCGTCGCGGCGGGAGTAGTGGCGGTCGTCGTCGTATCGGCGCTGGTGCGCGGTCAGAGATGACTCAGTACAATGAGCGCGGTGCCTTACCTCTCGGCTTCGAGACCGGTCTAAGCGATGTGCGCGGTGGTCGCGGCGATCGCGCGAATCGTGTCTCCTGCGTTGTGGTGAGCGGGCCATCTTGCACGGCCAGGCAGTTGTCGTCCGTACACCTTGAGACGCCTGGGTGCGCTATCTTGGCGATGCCAACGAGTGTCGTGCCCAATTTTAATCCAAGAACTGTCCCCGAGGCCCGACAGAATCGGTCTCTGCTTCTCTTATTGGTCTTTGTTCTCTTCGCACTCGATCTTGTTGTCCAGATGATATTCGCGACCCTGAAGATGATTCACACGTGTGCAGCCTTTTGAGTAGGCGAGGTGCCACTGTCGACCAACTTTCGCGCGGACGCAACCGACTTGAAAAGGGAACCTGGTGAAAATCGTCGAAGGTCGCGGTTTGAAGACAATATGCTGTTTGGGCTTGCCCAGGCAACAGCGCTTTCCGATGCGCCTCGCAATGATGAGGTCGGATTATCTGAAGTTCACAGGTGGATTTCATAACTTTTCGAGGGACCAAGCGGCCCGCTCTAGCAGCTGATGGGAATCAGACGAGCTTTCTCGAGGTATTAACACTGCAACGTTCGAATAGACAATAGACATAAATATGGTACTCGAATCATCCAAATCACTAGCCAAGGGTCTCTAGAACTCTGTAACATAGCATTGTCCGGTGTGTTCGAATCAACTTGTCTCTTCCTACGATAGCCAGTTTCGCACTCACAACACAACCGTATAGCAGTCTGCGCTCCTATTGGGTGGCCCTTCCGCACATGCAAATAATATATAGGATGTGTTACTGCACGATTCTTGCTCTACGAAGAGACTAATTCTACGCGGCAGACGATTGAGACTTTGATACCGCTCTGTCGTGCATGCTGAACAATCTATATTGGTGAAGAAGACCCTTGCGAGCCTCAAACTTGGTGTTCCGAGTGTCGCGAGATCACTTGCAGGCCATGCGCGCTAGAAAGCTACGTCAGAGAGTACGGAGAGCTATTCACGCGAACCACCACTCTTTCCAAGCTGATAGCGCCGTTTCCCAGCACGCCCAGCCATCTTGGTTGTTTGCGGAGGGTGAGCTTGCACGGCCGCTGTAGCCAGCCCGGAGTGACCTGTGCGCCGGCCCACGCGACCAGGCCGCAATTCCAATTGATGACCCAAGAGGTGAGACGTCTCGTCCCTCATCTCAACGAGCACGAGCACAACATTCCATCTGCACCGGCGCCTGTGGGATAAGCAAGCCATTGCGAACAGCCACCGGACGCGCGACGACCTGCCCGTCGGCTAAGCTTCACCGTGTGAACACACACGCTCGCGCCCCATCGCAATGTTGGCCCGTCTGCCAGCTCCGTCGGCGAGCTCCCAATTGATCCAATGCCACCTCCGTCTTCGCATCCCGGTCACCCGCCGATGCATCTTCGCTTTCCGTCGCTCGTATGCCACGCCGGGCCGGCCTAAAGGCGTGGTCGGCGAGGCCAAGCCGGTGAAGCGCAACAGCAGCACCACCACCAAGAAGACCACCTCAAAGACCAGCACTGCTGCGTCTACCAAGGCCCAGGCGGCTGCCGCGAAAAAGAAGCAGGCGGAAGCTGCGAAGAAGGAGAAGGCTGCGGCAGCTAAGAAGAAGGCTGCCGCGAAGGTGAAAGCTGCGGCAGCAAAGAAGAAGGCCGCCGCTGCGAAGAAGACCAAGAAGCCGGTCAAGGTCGCTCTCACTCCAGAGAAGAAGGCCAAAGAGAACGCCAAGAAGCAACAGGCTAAGCAGCAAGTCAAGCTGTCTGCATTGAAGCAGCAGGCTCTCTTGGGAGAACCCCAGAAGCCCTACAGTGTTAGCGCCTGGTCTATCTACTTCGGGGAGCTGCACCAGAAGAGGTCGCAGATGACGCACGACGAGTCGATGAAGATCACCAAGGATGCCGCTAAGGACTTCAAGGAGTTCACACCAGAGCAACGAGAGGTACATCGACCTGTGTGATCCATTGCGCTCACGGAACAATGCTAACAGAGAAACAGCACTATAACCAGCTTGCGAAAGCCAAGTCCGAGGCGGTCAAATCTGCATACAAGTCTTGGGTCCGCTCACACACCCCGGCCCAGATCATCGACGCCAACACAGCCCGGCGCGCTCTCAACAAGCTTGTTACCACCAGATCCGGCAAGCCGAAGTACTCTTTGATCGTGGACGAGCGCCTCCCCGCGAGACCGAGCTCTAGCTTCGTCCTTTTCACTAAGGATCGTCACGCGAGCGGAGAATTCAAGGGCATTCTCACTGGCGACGCGAGCAAGCTCATCGCGAAGGAATGGGCTGCGTCCAGCGAGAAGCCTGTAAGTTGAACCCCAATCCTCCGTCCTTAATGAGTTGTTATGATGTGGGCCCTCAGATGACTGACCCTATATCTTCAGAAATACGCCGCCCTCTCGAAGGCAGAACTCCAGCGCTACGCCTCCGAGTACACCGCGGTGGTTGGACGTTCACCAAGCTCCAGGGTGGTTGCAGCGGCTGCCTAAACGTGATGGCACTACTGGCAATCGTGGATCAAAATCAACGCTTCCAGCCACAATCCGACATGGATAAGCGACCAAATGCTTTGGCGAAAACTAAGGAGATCATGCTCCTCTCCTTACATCCCCCAAACGATACCTGCCCTGGCAATACCAGCACCTGTTTTGAACACACCTTTCACCCCAATCCCATCGCGAACTGCAGGATCTTAGCTCTTTACCCCTTCTACCCTCGTCAGTTTGATTGTATACATACTTCCAGGAGCAATCCCTGAATTTCCACTGGAACCACGGTCAAGGCGAATGGATTGGCACCTGCACACGCACACTTAATACCATTTCTGGGAAAACACTCCTTCTGTTGGCGTTCTGCGGCAACAGGAAAGTGAAGTCGGTCGTGGCGCCGAGATTCTCTCTTCCCTTTGTTCTGATAACGTTGGCTTGTATATACCAGATGGGGATTTGCTTTCGAAGAACGTGCAGCAGGAGGAGGATTGATTACTTTTCTTTATTGTGTGTGTTAGTGCGATGAAAGATGTGTAGCTTTAGCCCTCGAGCGCTCGAATGTAACGCGATGACCCGTTTTCTTTTGTTCTCCCGATTTGTGCCTAGAGATCCAGAGTAGCAAGTAATTTGAGTGAAAATGCTTTCAGAGAGACTTTTGCTCCTACTTCGACTGTAACGAAATTTTTCTTCCACACAGATTGAACCTCGTCATATTGATGGCAATAGAGTACCTACTATCAGAAAAGTTCTGAACATTCCCCCTACTCGTGGCCCCATCAGCTGTGAGCACAACTGCCGCCCTGATCGCTATATAACACTATTTGGTATCTCGTTTTAGTATGTATGAGTTTCATGGCACACGCGCTGAGGAACAGGATCGAAGATCAAAAAGTACAACAAAGGGGGTCGAGCTGAAAGATTATGCAGTGCAATGATTTCTTTTCCGAAAAAAAAAGGGATTAAGCAGAGAAGCCATTCCCACCAGCACTGCCCTTCGCCTTCTTCTTCTGCAACGCCACGCCCCGCAGCGCCATCGCGCTGAACCGCGATGAGACCTGCGAGCTGCCAGCACGCTCAACATGCAGCAGGTTGTTCTGTGCGACGACGAGTTTGCCGACGTCATCGGCCGGGTCGTTGGTCGAGGCGACCAGCGGCGGCTGGCCATTGCCGCGGCTAGTGTTGGTGGTCGTGTAGAAAGCGGCCATGCGGCCGCCGATGTGGCGCAGCACGGCGAGCGAGTACAGCAGATCCCGGGTCTCGGTGGCGTAGAGGGCGCTGCGGAGGTTCTGGAGGGTGGCGCCGATGACTTGCATGGTGGCGGCGTCATCCGTGTCGTCGTGGAGGTTCGTGAAGGTGGCGAGGGCATGCCAGAAGGCGAGTTCGGAGTGCTTGGCCAGAGCGTCGGCGGTGGGCCTGGCGTCGCTACCGTCGGGCTTCTGCGACGGCGGCGCGGCGGGCGGTGCAGGGGGGATTTGGTCGGCGGTGAGAAATTGGCCAGTCATAAGCTTTTCGACCGCGTTAATACGCGGGAGGAGTTCCTGCCCAGCAGCGTCGGGAATCATGTGGCGAGGCATGATGGCCAGCTCCCACACCAGGCGCGCTTCCAAGGACTGCAGGGACTTGCTGTTGGCCTCGGCCGGATCTTTCATCCGCTCGGCACACTGCATCACAAAATCCTGCAGTGAGCGGTTCTGGCGCAGGTGCGCAAGCCCGGAGACACTATACCAGGTCGTCTCAAAGAAGCGATCCAATCCCACGGCATAATGGAAACGGTAGAAGTCGTCAAGTTCACGCAGTTCCTCCGAGGAAGGCTGTGAGTCTGGCGGAGGCGCCGCTCGCACGAGGTTGTTCGCAGGGATGTCGTTCAGCGCAAACAGCTCCTCAATCGTAACGGGTACCACTGCGCTCTGGGGGTCAGTCCGCATGTGAATCGGCACAGCCAGACTCAGCTTGGCGGCGTTACATACCTGTGCGCTGCGGCAACAGGTCCGAGGTGCGGCTATCTCGCGCCATGGGTGGATGATTTCCTGACCAAGTTGATTCTACCTGGGGAGGTCCGTGTTCAAACTTGGTCTGGGTGTTTCGATGGGCAACGGGGAAGGGGGCAGGAGTGTACGAAACGGGCGTGCCGGTAGGTTTCACCGGCACGGAATGCGAATAAGATGCCTGGGGCGACTGTGACCAGGATGGCTCGCTTGGAGGTGCAGGTTGAAGGCGCGCCGGACTCGACGGCCGTACTGTTGTAAGGTGATCGTAGCCTAAGCACTCGCGCTTGCTCTTCTCGCAATTGCGACAATATGGTTTTTCTTCAGAACACTATGAGAGAAGGAAGGCTCGTCAGTAAGATGTTTTGTTTGCGAATGCGAATGCGAGTGTGTTGCGACGAACAATTGCGCTTGCGCAGGCGAAAAGATTGTCGTAAAAGTGGTTGTCGAAAGGCTACAAGGCAAGTGAAGTGGAATCTGACTCTCGCTTGCGAAATTCAAGCCCTGCCTTGCCACCCACCTTGCCCAGCGGGAGCCAATTCTCCCCGATCGGGGGGATGGCCCGCGGACTTTAATCAATCGCGTCGCGTGGAAGCCCTCGCCCGGCACTTTGCCTCCGATGCAAGGGACCGCATCTTGTGCAGCCTTGCAACACTGCGCCGGAAGGATCGGTGTAGATTGCTCGGACCGTAGAATTCAAAGTGCTCCAACCAAATAGTTGGAAGGAAAATATATCATTTCGCTTACCTTTATTCGCCGTTTGCGGCACGTTATACATCCGGTCTTCACCCGTTTCTTCTCTGATGCGGATGCACCGCCTGCGGGCTGATACGAAGTGGCTCGAGGTTGGACGTACGGCAGAGTCGCACCTTGCTGCGTGGATGCATGATGAGAGGCATCGCCAGCATTGGACGGTACTGGAGGGCCCTTCGCAAGCTGGGAGGTGGGTGGTGGGGAAGCATAATGCCCATAGGATTGCTGCGGATAGTAGGCTGTTGCGGCTGCTGGTGTGGCTGGATAATGCTGTGGTGCAGGCAATGTCGGCAACGCGGCATAAGCCTGCTGGTGATGATGCGCCGGCACATGTCCTTGTACCGGCGCCGGTTTGAACATATGGCTCTCGTGCTGGTGAGGGACGATTGACGGCAGAGCAATATGATGAGGCGGCGGCGGCGGCGGCGGCGGCGCGGGCCCTGGCCCGGGCAACGGGTGCGCGGACGGGAGCAGCAGTGGTTGAGCATACGGGCGATATCCCATCTGCTGCGGCCCGGGCAGTTGGGGCACCGGGCGCCCCTCCATGGAGTATGCTCCGTGCTGGGCGGGGACGCCTGATCGTCCTGGCGACGACGGGAGCACAGGTTTCTTCTCATCCATTGTCGTCATGATGACTGGGAATTTTTTTCCTTGGATTCGCGGCAAGAGAAATTATAAGAGAAGCTCAACGTCATTCCATAAATCACGACAGGCTCCCACCTGCGGGCGGGTACACGATTACATACGAAGGTACCAGGTAAGGAGCCTAAGGAAGATTTCCTGCATGCGGTGCGGAATCCTGAGGCGTGCATGAGTGTATGGGTGTGCGCGCGCGCATTAGATGCATGCAACAAACAAGGCGCTCGCCCACACCCACTCGCCGCGTGGCTTCTTCACAGGCGGCGTTGGACGGGGAAGGGATGTGCGCGTGTGGCATGTGTGTGCAGCCCCATCGGGCGCGTACAGTACGAGAGCTGCCGAAGGCGCGCTCGGGGAATTGGGCCCGGAGCGCGTATGTGCGCGATGCACGACACTTCGCCCACCTGCACGCAGGCGATTCCCGCCCATGCATACAGGAGATCGATACCTTGGGGAGGGCCCAAAATAAGCTCGACGTATTCTGTGTCTGAGTGAGATCGGGTCAAGGCCGATTTGTATGGCCATCCTGGACTCGCCATCCCGCGTCGAAAAGTGCCGTGCGGTTTCGTCGTGCCCGACCGCTGGATGAGATTGGTTGTGATCGGGACCTTATCACACAAGCGGGGCAGGGCGCATCACGCACATCTGCCTGTCAGTGCGGTGCAAGCGCGGGCGGGCATCATCTCACCTCAGCCTGCAGAGGCTGCAGCTTCTGCAAGGTGACATGTAGATCAACCCTTGGACCTCCCGTGCGGCGATCGCGTAGCTCGCACTTTTGAATCTCGATATGTACATCGGGGGCCGAGAAGTAGACGCCGCCAATGGCGTGGAAGGAATGGGACACTTTAGAATGAGCTGATCCAGCCAGGTCGGGTATCCCTGCCTCGAGTGGCCCACCTATAAAAACGGGCCACGGATACATCAGCATCGCGGCAAGACGAATTATGGCAAGGCCAAACAAGGCAGTGTGGGGGAAAGGGCCTAAGAGGAATTGTATCGTGGCGATGCATAGACTGCCAGGGGTTCTCTGAGTGATGTCCAATCCCCTGTATGTATGGAAGAGAGTTGTCATTGACGCTATGAGCATGATTGAGATTATGGCTACCGACGGCAGAGATGCTCTATTCGATAGCTTCCTGTCGTCAGCTTGCCCTCCACGATCGCAGGATGATGCCTCGATCGAAGACTGACTCTCCGTGTACAAAGCCTCCAGAGTGGTGTATCCCATTTATTCGAGAAGCAAGCAATCCATTCCCACCCGAACGCCGCCCCTGAACCGAATGTATATCATCAAGGAAACTTCACCAAGTATCATACCCGTCGATTCATAACTTCTTGTACCGTCGCTTGCTCCTGTCCGGTATCTGCGTACCAGGTCGGGAAATTGTTCATGACTTGCGTCCACTCGTCGGTCATCCCAGTAGCCCCTTCACCTAGGCCGTTCGGCGCGCCCATCATTCCAGGAGTTGACGCTCCCGGCGTGAGACCGGTACTCTGGTGGCCCCACATGCCAAAGGATCCATCGTGACCGTTCGCCGTCACATGCGCGAAGTTGTGCATGTTGAAATCGTCCGTGAAGGTCGGATCGAACATGGCGGTGATCTGATCACCGTTGGGATGGATCGCTGTTGAGGGTGTGGTTGCATGTTGCGCGTGCGGTGCATGCTGGATACCCATCGAAGAGGACGAAGGAAATGTAGGAGGTGAAAATGAGCTTTGCGAGGTGTTGTGTCCGGATTGAACACTGGAGCCAGGCGTTCTCTGATCAGCACTGCCACTGCCGTCCGGACTCGTGTCCATCTCCTGATTTAGCGTCGCCGGGCTGCGATGGTTCGTACTTGATCCCGGGCTACGTTGCCGGCTCGCCAGCTCAAATGTAGGCGCATTCGAAGGTATGAACGAGCCGTTCGCGCTCATATCCGGATACTCGACATGTGCCGAGGCAGTGGGCATTGCAGTGCAATTGTGCGGTTTTTCGGGTGTGAAGCCATTCGCCACGGAGGTGGCGCCTGTTGCAGCAGCCTTCCTCTTTGCGTTCGACTCCATCATTTGGCAAGTAAGCGATTTACTCGATACGTCTTGGGGCTGGCAAGCACGGATACTTTCTAGGCCAGCACCAACAAGATCAACATCAAGTTGCACCAAGAATGACTCTGTAAGCGGGTTTTTCCTTTTAATGGCATGCATCGCTGAGAGGAGGAATTCGAGTGAGGCCGAGACCTGTGAGTCCTTGGGACGCGACTTGAGGTATTGTACGAATACCCGGGCAGCAACGTACAAGCAGAATGAAATGAAGGGATTCATCTGCGATATCACAAATCAGTATCATTCTTTTCAGTGGGAGGCAAGGAATCAACTCACAGCTGCAAGGTTGAGATGGCTGATCTGGCGCATGATGCTAGCAATTTCCGCCGCCGCAGTGATACATCGTACTTTACTTTCTGCGGATATTCGAGTGGGCATCTTGTTCTGATCCGCCTTGAAAATGGCCGCTTGGTGAAGGCAGATCGTTGACGTGTGGAGACTCATGTTGAGGAAGACAATGTTGGGGTTGTTCAAGCCTGATGGCAGGCGCAGGTGATCGGGAAGTGCCAATGAAGTGTTGGACAGGATGTTGTCCATGGCACGATGTCTTTTCCAGAAGTCCCCGTTGAGGTCATCATCCTGGTCGTTTCGCCGCGGGCGATGAAGGTGAGTCAGATTGCGGCCGAATAGACATGCCAGAACAACCACACCGGAGAAGCTTGCGAGCTTTTGCGGACCTGCTGGCTCTAATGCTTCGTGCAGCTCGATCGTTTTTTGCGGTCTGTTCAGTTCAAAGGCATCTTCGTCTGCAGGGAGTTGCGTCTGGATGTCGCTCTCTTCAAGACTCATTGGCCAGCCTGTACCGATACTGGAATATCGATCGATACAGAACGCCATCCAGAAAGTCCGCCTCCGTTCCTCTCGCTCTGTCCAGTCTTTTGGTGGAGCGACACATTGCTTCACGTCAAGCCCGGCGCCGTCGAGTCGGTGGAGGCCCATCATCATAGCCATACGGCTAGCTCGGCCAGACGACATCCAGGCTCTGGGAAAATACATCTGTTTAAATTCGTACGTGCCAAGGAGAATCCAGGTCTGACAATGTGCGATGGTGATCAGGCTCTCGCCGTGACCTTTCATTTCGTCTTGTTGAATGTATTTCCGGGCACGCAAGTAGAAGTGCTCATGGAGCGCCTCGTACTTATCTACGACCGTCGCAGCGACTGCCCACATGGCGTACCGTAAGCAGACTGGTGGGCGCATGTGTGGAGCAAGATTCATCGCGGCGTAGAATCGGGCTCGGTGCATCATCGGCAACGACGGGTGTACTTTTTCAAAATAGGCATTGTTGAGTTCGTCCACGATGTCCTGCGTTGGAAGTGGTTCGTCCAGTCCTAGGCCGATAATCTCCCAGGGAAAGGGTTCGTCGCCGGGCATTCCTAGATCAATGGGACCATTGGTGCCCAGCGGATTAGCCAAGTCGTTGGACACCCCAATCGCCTCCAGGTGCGACAAATCACCATTCATGGTGAAGTCACCATTGGTTCCCGCCACCGGGACCGCAGCCACAACATTTTTGTTCCTGGATGGCGGCTGCTCATCCTGGGTTTTGAGGAGAGTCTCAACCTGCGCCAATCGCGCCTCTAACAATTTGACATATCCTCGTTTCGGCCCACTCTTCTTCCGCACCTCATCGTACGAGCAGTCGTGTTGAAGTCGGGTGCATGTGCCGCATGAGGGTTTGGTGCCGTCGCATCTCAGCTTGCGCTTACGGCAGAGGACGCAAGCAATGCGCTTCGGCTTTGGGACCTGCCCGCCCTCATCTTGCGATTCCCGTCGATCACCACCGTCCGGATTCCTCGGAGGTTGTTGTGAGAGATCGTTGAAGTAATCGTCGCCGGGGGAATCGTCCTGCGACCCAGGCATGTTGCTGGCCGTGGTTGTGCGACCAAGCCGCGCGGCGAATGCGGGATTAATAATGCTTGCGGCCAGGAAAGTATGCGCCGGCAAACAATGAGGGGCTTCTCATGCGCTCCAGGGCTCGTCGCCAATGTCGAATACTGCACGATAGAGGCGGATCTATTGTGAGATCAGAGGATCAGCCGGCGTGTGGATTAGTGATGCGGAGTTGCCTGCTCAAGGCAGCAAAGCGTAGTCGTGTACTGTAATAAGCTAGAACTTACCATGCGGCTGAGGTCCTACCAGGTTGGGAATGCGAGGACTACCATCCAGCTCATTCCCAGCTCCTTGAACACTGTCGAATAGACATGCACAAGTAATTACCGTGCTAACGCGTTTCCGATATCGAATTTGTGAGGAACATCAACAATATCTATGCGCCAGACTTTTCACGTCAGGTATTGGATGTGACGGTAAGTTCGTCAGCATCAAGTCTGTCAGACCGGTCCGACTTGAGACAGTGCTGATCCGTGCCGCATCGATTTTCGCCTCTTTCTTCACAGCTCCCCTCATTCTTACGTTCTGGTTCGTTGCTCGCTACTGCTGTAGAGTAGCGATCACATGGGCCAGAGTGTTTTCCATTGGTCGCTCTGTGATTTGCTATAGCACTACCGTATATCATGCATCGTGAATGTTCCCAACGTCCGACTGCTGGCGAGGAGTGACACTAAGTACTGTACTGGGAAATGAGATCGGTCGCACACAGTCGCTCATGCCACAGTACCACGAGAACCACAATTTGGGTCAGGCAAAGCTTGTAATGTGCTCGTATGCCACCCTATCTAATCAAATCCCTGTACCAGTATGGTAGCAAGTATGCAATGAGGCGAAGCATGTAAAGCAAGCAAACCAAATCATGCAACTTGCTTTCATCTGAAGCCATAAAGGATACTAGTTAACCATTTTAACACCTCCGTTGCGCCCGATCAAACTCCGACGTATGCCCCCCATTCAAAGATAAACACAAGCAAGGGATGGTCCGTTCTCCCGAGACCACCTGCGCACTGTCAGCCCGCAAAGACGGGAGAAGTCTACACAAATCGTGATTTTGGTCATGAGGCACGATGACCCGTTCTCGTCCTGACATAACAAGACCGAGACTTGGTCAAAAGATCCCGCCACCAGGAGTGATTTTGCACCGAAAGGTCTTGAGCGTTGTAGTCAGTGCGACTTCGCCGGCACGTGATTTCAAGGGCGCGATCATGCTCGAGGGCAGCGCCAGAAAACAGCTGTACCGCGCCAGTCGGTGCAATATTGGTGCAAGAGACCTGTTTAGGTCGAAAGACGAGGAGTCTTGCTGCTTCCCGAAAGCGCAGCAAAGTCCTCACCAAGATACTTCGGCGCCCATTTCTTGGCCCACTGGCGGAGCACAAGAGAAGCTAAGGCGATTATCAGTGAGAGCTCGAATCGAAATAATACGGTGTGCTTACCTTTCAAGAATTTCTTGCTCGCATACTTCTTGAAGAAGGCCTCGTGGACGACAGGCGACGCCAAGTATTCAACCATGAGCTTGAAAACGGGCTCGATCTCGGACTCGGTGTAACCAGCGTACTTGGTCAGAGTGGCATCCCATTCGCCGCGATCGAGTGCCAAACGCGCCAGGTACATTGCGCTCGCGGCGATGTGGGATGGTGGGAACTTGAGGAAGCGATGGTCGAGGCAGCCAATCTCGAGGAGGTATTTACCCAGGGTACGTGTCTGGATGTCATAGTTGTCGGCCTTTGAGATGCGTCGAAGGAAGTTCATCGGGTTGGGGTACGACAAGTCATAGTCCAATGTTGTGAGGATGAACCGCTCAGCAGACAATATCTCCGAGTCCTTAAAGCCCTCATCGGCGACGTGGACAAAGTTCGTCACATGGGGCGACAAGACTTCTTCATACTTGGACGCAATGAACATGGCGGTAATACCGACAAGCTGCAGTCGGTCAAGTTGCACGACCTTGCAGGACAAGAACCGATCGATAATGTTCACCGTCAGGAACAGAGTCTCTGGCAGGAGACGAAATCTCGTGTGAACCTCGAGAAGCCAGTCGACAAGAATGCCACGCATCTTCCACTCGAGCTCACCCTGGTTGTCCATGTAGTCCGGGTTGGGGAGCGTGGCGATCTCGAGCTCCTTCATGTAATCGAAGATCTCGTGCACGTACTCTGCAACCATGAGTGGGTCGTCGAGATCCTCGGAGTCCAGGTCCTTAGCCTCTCTCACGAGTTGCTCGAAGGACTTCTCCTCGTCTTCGAGCACGTCAAAGACCTCGACGGGGGCAGGTTGCGGCAGGACGCGGGTCTTTTCCTCGGGCTTCAGGCTGTTCTTGGAAGGCGGAACATTCTCGGACGCGTCATCCTCTTCGTCCTCATCAGCACTGCGCTTGGGCTTAGTCGAAGACGTGTTCCTCTTCTTGGTCGCGTGAATATTCACGCCAGAGCCACTGGCAGGGCGCTTGAGCTCTGAAGAGACTGAGTTGCCAGTCTTGGGGCCGAGCACAGTACGCGCAGAGTTTGTGCGTGCCGGTTGTTTTTGGATGCCGACGGGCTTCGCGGTCTTTGAGAGTGCTCCTTTGCCAAGGGTGTCCTCAGCAGGTCCCTTCTTCGCTACATTACTGACATCTCCCAAGGCGGTCCGTTTACGCGTAACGCCAGTAGTGGTAGTGGTGGACGCGGCACGTTTGTGCACTAATGCTTTCTTTGGTGGATCACCAGCGGTGTTGTCGGTCAGAGCGGCGGCCTTTGCACGCGTCAAGCGTGTCACGCCCACATTTTCGGCGTTTTCATCCGTGACAGTCCTTCTTGCGGTCCTTGCCTGTGGAACGGTTAGGAAGAGGGCAACAAGCAACGTGATTTCGTAAGCATGAGCATGCACTTACAGGAGGCATGGCTGACACCGGTCAGAATATGGAAGTCAAAGGTGTAGGTGTACGTGCAAGCTGTGCCTATACCCAAGAGAAATGTCTTGAGTAGGCCTATATATTGGCGTCAGCGATGTTTGTCCAAGTATTGCAGGCCGAAGTCGCGTGATTTTACTCACGAAGCAGGCAATTTAGAGGCGAGGAGGTGTCAGCTACGTGACAGTGTCCTGTTTGTTCCGAAATATGGTCGTGTTGTGTCAAGGCCGCGAGATATCAACATTAACATGCGAGCTGCCAATGCAAGCGGATGCTGGTAGCAGGATCAGATGCTGGCGTAGAATGAGGCGCTGCCTACTCCGTGCAAGGCAGAACAGTCGTGCTGGTGGACAAGTAGGCCGTATTAGATGCACACTTGAGGTGTATTGGCGAGGTGAAAGGTGGAGGACGAGCCTGTGAGCTGGGAAGTGTGTCCAGCGCTGTTGTTATGGGAAGAGAGCTTTGGAGGTAGGTCGCTGGCGTCTCGCTTGGCAAGCACGCGTGCTACTGGCGACGCAGCTGGGAGCGTGCTTTGTTTGGTACGCACCTATGACCGTAAGTCACGCTTCTACCCGCCCGCCGTACGTCAATGCGTAACTGTCAAACACGGTCACGGGAATCCGAAATTTGTGGTCAACGGGACGCATGCGTCGCGACATTATAGATTTGATTAATTTACAACTACTTTGATCAATTTGAACATGGAAATCGGCCTTCTCATGATTGTAGAGTCTCTGTCGGGAAAACGCAAACAGTACGAGTGCGATGTGCCTTAATCGATTCAAGCTCCCGAGCTCGTTGTCAAGAGCAACAACAAAGGCAGGCACGAGCGCGACACCAGCACGTATCACGTGACCCACTCACGAGCGCGAGATCTGGGGCAGGTCAGCCGATGAAACTTGCACGCGCCAGTCCGAGAGCTTTTGTGAACATGGTGATGCCGAGTATCCAGGGACCCATTGCATTGGGACTGTAGCCATTTGGACTGCATCATCGCTTCGCCTCGCGCTATCAGGGAGACATCAATGGGCTGCAAGCCCATACTGATCAATATGCTACAACCAAGAATTCGGGCATCGATCTGCAACCAATGCCGCAATCTCCTTTCCACACGACCACGCACATATGCCACCACCGTCGATAGCAACGTCGCTTCAAGCAGCACATCCGAAAATGTAGCCCTATCGATACCTTCGCTAGGCCCTCGGCGAAAGCAGGGCGGTGAAACGATGAGAACCTACAAGCCTCGAACTCCTGGACTGCGGCACTTGCGACGACCGATCAATGATCATTTGTGGAAGGGTGGGCCATACAAAAAGCTCACGTTTGCAAAAGTAGGCCAGGGAAAGGGCGGGCGCAACAACAGTGGCCGTGTTACGATGAGACATCATGGTGGAGGTCACCGGCGAAGAATTCGCATGGTCGACTTTGAACGCAAACACCCTGGAAGGCATATTGTTGAACGCATTGAGTACGATCCTAATCGGTCTGCCCATCTTGCTCTGCTTGAAAACCTAAAGACCAAGGAGAAGAGCTACATTATTGCTGCAGAGGGCATGCGCGCTGGTGATACCGTCGAGTCCTATCGCGCTGGCATCACCCCAGAGTTATTGAAGAGCATGGGCGGTGTTGTTGACCCGGGTATGCTCGCGGCCAAGACAGCTTTTAGGGGCAACTGTCTTCCCATGCACATGATTCCTATTGGAACACAGGTATATTGTGTCGGCTCTGCAGCGACCCGAGGTGCCGTGTTCTGTCGAAGTGCTGGGACATACGCCACAGTAGTCGCCAAGGGGGAAGTTGGGAAACATATCAAGGATGTAACCGTACGGCTGCAGAGCGGTGAGGTGCGCAAGGTAGACAAGGATGCATGCGGCACGATTGGTGTTGCCAGTAACCCCAACCACCATTTCGCTCAACTTGGAAAGGCTGGCCGAAGCAGATGGTTAAACATCCGGCCTACTGTTCGTGGTGTTGCCATGAACGCTGCTGACCATCCTCACGGTGGTGGTCGTGGTAAGAGCAAGGGTAATGTGCACCCTGTGTCCATCTGGGGAACTCCGGTAAGTCCTTCAGATTATTTGGCGATGTCCACATTACTGACTCATGGATCAGGCCAAAGGTGGATATAAGACAAGAAAGAAGAACAACCCAAACAAATACGTTGTTCAACCAAGAGAGCGAAACCAGGGCAAGCGCAGGAATCTGAAGTAATGGACGAGGTGAACATTTTGCATCCAATGACTGTACCTCTGGGCTGTACACAAGCAGGGATCGTTTTTGTACAATTATATTCGTACGTTTCATGTACAACTTGACGTGATATAGAAGTGTTGTACAGTATCTGCAAAATTCCTTAAAGCCGCAATCCCCGCGTGTCGAACTGTCTATGTCATGCATCTCCAGCTCATTAGCAGATTCGCGAACTTGTGAACCTGGTCAACGACCACACTACCAACAGCGCATTCTGCAAGTCGACAGAAAACAAGAAATGCCGTCCGGAGAAGATCCGTATCCGGTCGCGTGCGCATTTTGCAATATTAGCACCACTTACCCTCCATCACCTGGCACCGCCATACCCGCTAATCCAGACCCGGAACTGCTCTCGCCGCAATGCCACCTTATCCTCTCAACGCCGCACGTCCTCGCTTTCCTTGACATCATGCCAATGGCGCCCGGGCATATTCTTCTGACGACCCGCCACCACTACGCCAAGCTCGGGGACCTGCAACCCGAGGGCCGCTTGTGGCCGCAAGATGCGGCGCGCGAGTCCGCGCGCGCCCTCGGCGAGTGGCTCCCGGTGGTGTCGCGGGCCATGTGCGCGGTGACGGGCGTCGAGGACTGGAACGTGGTGCAGAACAACGGACACCGGGCGGCACAGGTCGTGCCGCACATCCACTTCCACCTGATCCCGCGGTACCAGGACGGGCGGCGCGACGTGGCCGGGAAGGGCAAGGTGGATGTGCAGCAGGCCAAGAGTTGGAAAATGTTTGGGCGCGGCACGCGCGAGGATCTGGACGATGACGAGGCGAAAGTCCTGGCCGCACAGCTCAGGGATGCGATTCGGAAAGAGGTCGAGGGCGAGCACAAGCCGAAGCTATGAGATGGCACACAGCGAAAGCATTGCGTTGGGAATCGGTTTTGCATCAAGCGAAGGAAAATAACTATGGGTACCATGCGGCAGACGAGGGAATATTTCATGGCATGGACCCAAGCAAATTCAACGCGGGAGTACTGCTCATCAAGGTGGGCAGACGCGACAAAGTGAAATGACAGGAGAGAGTACCTGGTCAACAATTGTCATAGTCATGAGGTCCGCTCCAACGAGCACCATTGTGCACAAGATCTGGGCGACACAGACAAGGTACTAGTGGAAGAAAGGAGCGCCACTGAGACAGTTGGAATGTACAGACATTAGATCTCTACAAAGAACCAGATATTTGCACGCGAAAAGCATGGCTACCGGTGATGACGAGAAAGCATCACAGATGCGCCGCCGGGGTTTCCGGACTGTATCGTAGGTCATCTCTTGCAGTTCAAGGAACAAGCGATCTTAAAGAACAAATATGTCGGAAGGAAAAAGCGAGAGACATAGTGTTGAGCCTGTGAGAGGCGAATGAAATCCAGAAAGTGAGCGCAGAAAAGCGGCTTGCAAAGCGCTGAAGACCGTCAAGAGACCGTTCGCGGGCCCGTCTGCGCTCTGGAGAGTCTCAGAAATTGCTCTCAGAACAGTGAAGTAATGTGCCCGGCCGTAAGAACGTGTTTCCAAAATCGTCGTCGATCTCTGCGTTCGCCACAGAAGCCAGTGTGTGCGGTTGCAATGATACAGTGAGAATATAACAGTGTGTCCAGAGAGGGAGGTGTGCACAACGGCAGTCGCGGAGAAAGTTCAAAAAATGGGTATCAAAGTACGAGCAGGCCGATATTCAGCAATTCTAGCTCTTATTAAGACCAAGATTGAGCCAGCTCATGTCGCTATTAGAAGGCTCTGCCGACGCTCCCGCATCCTTCACTGGAGGAATTGGTGATACGATAGTCGGGAACACGCTAACCTTTGGCGGCACCTGGCGCGGCTCGTTCTTAGCGACGGGCGCCGGTGGCAATGGTGCTTCTTGTCGTGCTGCTGTGGTTGCAGAGGCGGCCCATTCGGTTCCACTGCCTCCTGAATTGGTGGTCTTTACCTTGCCTGAAGGTCGGTAAGAGGTGCCAGTTCCCGGGAAGAATCCAGGGTTCTTGCCACGAGAGGGTCGCGGTCGATCCTTAATGTCATAAATGCTGTTCGCATAGACACTGCTGGATGGGCGCTCATTCACGTGGTCTTTGAAGGTTGCTGTCGTTGGTGACCAGGTTGAGTGAACGGATTGCGCGTACCACTCATTCGTCAGCGTGCTGCTGAGCGTGGAGCGATCGGCGTACGAGCTAATACTCGTGCTGGCAGATTTGCGATTGACCGGATCCACGATTGATGCCTTTCGGCCCAATTCAGTAGTGCCAATGTTCCCGGCTCTAGCGAGGTCTTCGCGCGAATCAGAGAAGGATGGTGAACCATAAGTCACATGCGACAATCGTTGGCCGTCGATAGTCTTGCTGAAGTCAACTTCAAGAGGTGCCATTAGCGTAGAGGACGGTATGCGGGATAGCTGAGATGTGCTTGATGCTTGTGAAGTATTGGTCTCCGCGCCGTATGTGTCGGACTTGATATAGACAGACGGGATGTGAGAGAGGCCATTTGCTCCAGTAGGCTGGCTGGTTGCAAAGTACTTGGACCAACCTGAACTCCTCTTACGCTCGGCTCTTGTGTTGCTGTCGAGTCCCGATCCAGGAACCGCCAGACTTGACCCTTGCTGCGGTCTTCTGCCAGAAATGCTCGTCATCTCCATCGGTTCGCCGCCAGCGGTGTCGTTCTTCGGTTTCACAAGGCGAGCCGTGCTCTCGAAGCTGCCGTCCCGTGTATGTGATGGGTTCCGAGTCCGGCCATAGTTACCCGTCATGATGGCCAGAGAACTATTAGAATCGTGCCCCTGCTTGTACCGATCCGCTTGGGGCGGGGCCAGTTCACCGACTGTTACGCCAGCTTCCTTCATGAACGAAGCGCCCCGGTCGGCGAAACTCATCCGATCTGCACCCCCCTTCTCGTCAGTATAACTGGCCTTCGCTGCCTTCATTCGGCGCCATCGTAGGAAGAGAAGAATGAGGACGAAGAGCGCGGCAAGGCCACAGATCACGCCAAGCGCAATGCCCAAGGTCTTTAGCATTTTGGCATGCCCATCATCGGGTGTCCCGCCAGCAACGCTGGATGATGTTGTGGGAGTGGACGTAGCAGTCGGTGTAGTAGGCAGCACGCTCGATGCGCTAGCCTGCAGGGGATGCTGAACATCCGAATTGAAGAACTTTTCGGCATTGATCCAACTGTTCGCCCGTTGGTCGAACAATGCCACCGGCAGAATTGTACTTCCTCCAGCAATCGCTATCATTCCACTGTTGACATCTCTAGCGACCGAGGAATCTGATCGTGTGGCTGTGGGTGCATTGGAGCTATTGTATGAAGGCCAATTGGCAACAGTCAGGTCCCTCTTCCGTTTACGAGACTGCGAGCCCATTCCAACGGTCTGGCCGACTGCTCCAGGTGTACCATCTGGCTGCTGAAGGACAACATTCGTCACACCGTTCGGCGATGTGCTTAGGTTGTACACTTGCAGCACTTTACTTCCATCAGCTCCATTTATTAGTACAGCGCGTGCGGCGCTGTCTAAGGGCGTCGTTAAATTTGTGCCATATGGCTGCCAACCCTCGGTGGGTCCGAATGTCCAAACCTCAGTGTTCGTTGACGAACCACCGACCATGACCGCATGGCTGCTATTCCAAGGTAGAATGATCGGATTGTTTAGAGGTGGAGCTGTAGAGGTGAATGACAAAATGTCGTATGGCGCCTTCGTAGAGATCAAGAAGGTCTGCGAAGAGAGATCTGAAGGTGCGTCGGGTTGCGAGCCAGCATAAACCAAAATCGACTGCGACTCATTGAGATATGCGGCGCCGTGGTTTGTCCGACCCTGCAGCACATTTGCCAATGGCGACAGCGTCTCCCATGTCTGGTTGCCGAAAAGGAACCGTTGCAGCCCGCCGTATGAGTTGTCCGTCGCTTCACCTCCAATCACATACAAAGCCGTCTGCGAATCATCACCGTTCACTGCGCCCTTCACGCATGCAGGTTCCGTCACAGATACACCTTTCGGCCTCTGAGACCAGGTCGCGTTCTGGCTAAGTTGCAGAGATTGGAAGGCGGAGGTGGAGTAAACGTAGAGGTTTCCGTTGTCGATCGTCGAGCAGTGACCATCAAGCGCGGTCGGGGGCTGCAGTCCCGACATGTGGTCGGCGCCGAGAGCGATGGCCGCTCAGCGCCGCAGACGATATTCGAGATGGCGTCGCAGCACGATGCGAATGAGGTTCTCGGGGGCCACACTCGTGATTGTGTGAGCCTCGCCGAACGTGATTGTGATAGCCTGACAGGTCCAGGAAGAAGCTCGATGCGTCACAGACCAAAATGCCTGGAAGTAGCGATTTGTTGCGCAGATAAGTGCGATTTGAACCTGGTAGCACCTTCTGCGTCGAAGATCACGGGAATGAATTGCGAATTGTAAGGACTGCGAATTTGGCCAAGTGCCGGAGTTGAGGAAAGCGGTCGATATATCCAAGGCGCATTCCAAAGATACCAGACCGATGTCCAGTGTGCGTGAAAGTAGCGAGCGTAAGTGTCATACAGCGAATGTCGTGGTGAGATCAGAACGAGTGGCAGTGCGTCAAGCAGGCTTCCAGAAAGAGATCGAAAAAGGCCCACACAGTGCGGCGCGGAGAAAGGAGTGGCCTAAAGTTAGGAATCGCATTGATCGTGCAATGCGCGTGCTGCTGAGGAAGCGTCTCCGATCGGGCTCGGCCAGGCCGTATGGTGAGTGTTACAGAGGAAGAGGCCCACACGAAAGGCGAAACGAATGTAGCGACCGACCGTGCGGATAGCGAATGGCACGAGTACGGCAAAGGAGTGGCAGCTCACACGACGAAACCAACCATTGAGGCGCGGGTCGTCAAATGGCCGGTCAGGCTGAGAGGTACAGGCAGTGCTGCAGCTAAGAATCGCAGAGGGAGGTGGAGGTGCGGCGCCCTGTCCGGGCACTATCTATGGCCAGATAGGATGCACTACAGCACACGATCGAGCGCCGAAGGCTTGGGATGGCTCGCAGTCGTCGCAGGAGGCCGTGACGGATTTGGCGCCCGTTGACAAGCAGCTCGAACGCTCCTCTTCTGTCCCTCGCCGATCCACTTTCGGCCAAGTCGCCAGTGTTACACAATTTAATCAAAGCCCAACGCGTCGCGGCCCCTCCCCCAAGTTGCCCTCCATGATATTAATACTGTGCATGCTTATGAGTGATCATCGTGAAGCAGTTTGTCATTCTGAAATCTGACGTTGATTGACTGCGGATTTATATTCTACAGCAGAATGGGGCCTGCCCGCCCACGCTGCCTTGGCGGAGCATGGACTCTATCGCTGCTGGGTGCCCGCGACGGCGTTGTTTTCCGATGTGCGGACGATCTCTGTAGTCTCCTTGGACGACCGCATGTCTGCAAAGCAGAAGGGTTTTGACAATGAATCGGCCCTCGTGCTCTCGACTTCATGGCGGGCAAATGTCAGCAAGAACCTCTTGTGCAGCGGCAATCGTCGAAATAAGGATGTTCCGCGAAGAGTGTTCGGCTGCGTGAGCGTTGATTGTTGGTGTCATCGCGCCAGCGAGTTGGCGGGGGATCTCGATGCTCATTTTGCCCGACCATGGAACCTTACCTGTCAACAAGAAGCTGGGCCACTGTCCCATCCAGCCGCGTTCCTCCGCCTGTTTCTTCGATGAATCCAGGGGACCAGTGGAGAAGTGCAGCAGGGTGCCATGTTGGTCAGGAGGCGTCGACCATGCGCTAGGCACAAAGCCTTATTTCTCCGTTGGCCATGCGAGAGTGTCTCTGACCAAAATATTTCTCTCCAAATACGCTGAACTGCCGGAATTTTTTGTTGCACGCGTCGCTTACCACAAGTCCCTGGTTCAATACTCGTCGCCCATTTTCTGAGATGGTTCTATTCGTGTGAAGCCTACAGACCAGCTACCCATGTCGCTTCGTAGACATCAGCCAATGATATGATGCCAAAGAGACTGCCCCTGAGTACTAGACTTCATCAGCCCTGATCCCAGCCAAGTATGAAACACTGGTGTGCAAGTCCGTATTTCCGCTTTCGCTTTCTCTCACCCTTCTTTGCACACTGTGCTATGTATACATAAATTATCTAGGTATTTGCACACTTTTTTTTTTCGAGCTGTGCCTATCTGTACGTACCCACATGATTTTTAACGTATGTAAAGTCCTTGATGTAGCTTTCCTACTCTGAGGATCAAATGGTCGTTGGTTCGCTGTCCTCCGAGCTGTTCGATGGTTTGCACGTGGATCCACAAGCACTGTACCGCCATGTCTCGGGAAGGGAGATTGGTTCAGCAAGGTCGTACCGTACCAGAATCACCGCTTCCGACATTGCCATCGTCATAGCCGTACCATTCGCTTGGTGCTAACACTCACGCGAGTGATAAAAACTGCACACAGCAGCACCGCGCTTAGTGACTTACTCCGTAGTCTTCGCCGCATTCATACTTGCGATGTCTCGAATTGTACGGACTTCAGACGTCGCAATAGACGCGAGTGGTAAGCTATGATAGCCCTTCGAATCTCTGCAAGCGCTCCGTTGCTACACATCACACTTTGTAATAGTCCAGTGCCGATCCGCCTAGGATCGCACTGGACATGTCGCGCTTCGGCCCATGGCGAGCATACTTCATTGGTTCTGCAGTAATGTGTACAATGCTTCAACCCTGCTGCCCTTAAGCGACTCACTCCGTGGTCAAGGAAGGTGTATTGAAGCCATGCAGAATGCCGAGCTCGCGATTAAATATAACTGTGATGCACCCGGCAAGCACAAGGCCTTCAATCCCACCACTGGCAAGGATCGATACATCCGCGGAACACAGCCGAATCTGCTGTGATGAATCCTTACGAGCCGTTATCTAAACGTGACTTCGGGTCATATAGGCACTTTCCATGACAATCATCGACAAGATCGGGTCATTGAGCATTGGGCGACGAGGGAACAATGGAGGCGCAAAAATGAACATAACTCACTGTAGATTTCACATGTGAGTAGCATGGATCATAGCGGATCCAGAAATACTATAGCCACGGGCATTGTAGAAGCCAACATAACCCTAAAGATAACCCTAAGAATTCCGCGGCGCGAATTCGTGACTTGCTTGATGCGGCAAGACTTGGCCTTCTCTTACAGATTCTCCTCAATGCTTCTGCATACGCACACGACCAACACAACCGCCCTTGCCTGACGCATCGGCATTGACTGCTTTTCATCGTTGAGGACCCTGGCGCAGTTCTTGCACCTCGTTCCAACACATAAGACGCAACTATGCCGCCACGGATACGACTGCAACCCCAGCAATTGCAACGAGCCGTAGGAACACAATACATCTGCCGACAATGTAGATACGCGTCGCTCGCCTCCGCAGTCGCTCCCGCATCGCCGATTGATTTCACTACAAATGCCGCTCCTGTGGTCGTGCGACATGCTGCAACACAACCGACACCATACAAACCTGCCGAGTTTCGCAAAACTCAGCTGCACCGCCAGTATCAATCGGTCTTGCGATCCTCTCCGCTTATTCTCATATTTCAACACAACAATCTGAAGGCTGGAGAATGGATGGGAATCCGGAGAGAGCTTGCAGAAGCTCTACGGAAGGTAGACGATGACTTGGCAAAGCAAGGAAACACAGAATACATTGGGAGCACTGCGAAGTTACAAGTCATCCAGACGGGTATTTTTGCATCCGCCCTTAAGGTTGTGGAGTTCTGGAATCCAAATTTGGAAGCACAGCAGCCTGCATCCGATGTGCCAGCTGCCAGTGCTGCGAGTCTGGTCCCAGAAGAGGTGAAGGTTACACATGGTCTTTCCAAAGAGGCATGGCAGGCAGCGAACAAGAACAAGGCATTGCGACACGGGTTAGAACCACTGCTCTCAGGACCTACGGCTCTGTTCGTTCTGCCGAGCGTGTCGACCATTCACTTAAAGGCTGCTCTTTCGATCCTAGCACCGTCACCATCCTTCCCAGCTCCAAAGCGCAAGGCGACACCCAACTATTATGAACCCGCAGTTCAAAATGGTCTCCAGAAGTTGATGCTTCTTGGTGCGCGCATTGAGGGCAAAGTATTTGATACAGAGGGAATCCATTGGGTGGGTGGCATTCAGGGCGGTTTGGATGGGTTGCGAGCACAGCTTGTCGCTGCTCTGCAGGGCGTGGGTGCTGGCGTTACGAACACACTCGAGGCTGCAGGACGCAGTTTGTACATCACAGTTGAAGGCAGACGGGGTATGTTGGAGGAGGAAGGCAAGGAGAAGGTGGAAGCTTGACCCTGCATTTGAGTCGACAATAAGTCGCGGAAGGGCCGGATCATGTATGATATTGTTGAAATGCCGCACCCCATGTAGTGACGCTTGAGTCACATCTAGAATTCCGAGAGATCCGATTGATCAAGAATTATGGCATGCTATCACGCGCGTCTGGCAGTATTGCATGGAGTGGTCCTGAGACTACAGTACGTGACAGCCTAAGATTCGGACTCGTATTGGCGCGGGCTTCGGACCATGACCAAGTTGGTTATGACGGCGCTCCACTTCCCGCTTCATCATATCATGTGGTGCCGGAACGCCGGCCACGGACCCTCACTCGAACACAAGCATTCATACATTCTTGAAACTGTTATACAGTAGAGATTGCGCTTCACTCGCTCAGCGCAAACCTCAAATATGGATCATTTCAATATCGTCGGCCAAACCAACCCTTTCGAGGACCCGACTGTGTCCGAGGCTTCCATGGACACTTCAGCTGTGCTAACCGTGGACCGCAATGCCACGCTGACACTCGGCACCGACGCGCTCATTATCCTGGATGAAGGCCTACGGCATAAGCGAGCACCTTCGAATTTCTGCGGGCTCCTGCCACAGCTGTCCAAGACCACACGCGCAGTTCCCTTCCACCAGGTTCTATGGGCCGAGTTTAGCAACTTCGATGTCACCATTCACTATGCGCAGACGACCGGCCGGAAGGCCACGGCGTGTCGTGTCGAAATCATAAATTACACAGTCACCGACAAGAGCTCGCATGTTTACGCACGGCAATGGGTGGAGCGGCTTATGGACGGTGCCTATCCGCTGAAAGTCCAGAGGAAGAAGCGGATCAAGGTTCTGATCAACCCATTCGGTGGACAAGGGTACGCGCAAAAGCTTTGGACGAAAGAGATCGAGCCCATTCTAGCAGGTGCGCAATGTGAGATTGATGTAGAGCGAACGCGGTATGGGGGGCACGCGATCGAGATCGCAAAAAATCTGGACATTGAGGCGTACGATGTGATCGCGTGTGCGTCCGGCGATGGTTTGCCCCACGAGGTTTTCAACGGTCTCGCAAAACACAAGACGCCGCGACGAGCATTGCGGAAGATCGCTGTCTGCCAATTGCCTTGCGGTAGTGGCAATGCCATGAGCCTGAACATGACCGGCACCAGTTCTCCGTCGCTCGTTGCGCTTGAAGTTGTCAAGGCTGTCCGCACTCCGCTCGACCTTGTCGCGATCACTCAAGGAACGAATTGTATCTACAGCTTTTTGTCACAGGCGGTGGGTATCATTGCCGAGAGTGATTTGGGCACCGAAACCCTTCGCTGGATGGGCCCCTTCCGCTTCACCTGGGGTTTCTTAGTCCGCATTCTGGGGAAAACAATCTATCCGGCTGAGGTTTCGGCAATCGTCGAGACCGATGATAAGCGTGCAATTATCGACGCCTACTGTAAAGCAGCTGAGGAGGAAGCTGCTAAGCGTGCACAGGCTGAGAATGATGACGAAGAGCTCCCCGATGCTGAGCATGCTGAGCTTCCTACTCTACGTTTCGGTACCATCACGGATGAGCTTCAGCCACGGTTCATCACGCAGGATTTACCGAACCTCGGGAACTTCTACGCTGGAAACATGTGTTATATGAGCGCCGACGCGCCTTTCTTCGTTACATCTTTGCCATCGGATGGAAAGATGGATCTGATCACCATTCCGGGTGACATTCCACGCACGACTGCCCTTCGGATGCTCACCTACGTTGATCAAGGCACCTTGATCAACTTTCCTGAAGTCACCTACAAGAAGGTCCTCGCGTACAGGATCACGCCACGAGCCGCGCCAGCGGAGCCAAATCGCCGCTTCCGAGCTGCACTTGGGAGGTGGCTCGGTGGAGCTAGTCGTCAGAAGGAGGGATTGATCGCGATCGATGGGGAAAGTATTCCCTTTGAGCCCTTTCAGGCTGAGTTAGTCCCAAAATTGGCGACTGTCCTCAGCAAGCATGGCGCATCATATGGGTTTGACGGTCAAAAATTGAAGTGATTTTGTTTTGATGTTTTGGAGGAAGATGGCGTTTGCATTTGGATCTGATTCGCAGGAGATACCCCTGATGTCTGTAAATAATCTGTGATATTCTATGCGCGATCTGAGATCGAAGGGCTTGGGAAATGGAAAAGCTGTCGCTTCATTCCTTCAGATCTCTTCGGTATGTGATTTTAATCTCCTCCGACATAAGATGACAGGGCAGCACCCGGGTTCTGTACCAACATCATCACGGTGAGAACAATCAGTCGTCCTCATCTGAGGAGTACCCCCCAAGGCCGAGACTGTTCACCGGCTTCGCCGGCTCCTGGGTTGCGTTAACACCAGGTGATTTCTGCTGCAGTACAGAAGGACCTGATTGCTTCAAGTTTGTGGCTTGACCACTGACCTGCTCAGGAGTTCTACTTTCTGGCGATGCAGCAGTGATCTTGTCTTCCTTGACGGGATCACCGGGACCATCTGCAGAGGAGGTCTTTCGCAATTTCGCACCAGCAAGGACATCTGCACGTCCTTTCTTACGCTTTCGGGCGCTTACAGCCCAGCTGGTCTCACCAGTCTCCGTCGCGACTTCAGGCGGTCCAACCTGTCTTGCGGCCTTCTCTGCCTCCTCTTGACGTTTGCGAAATGCCGATAACTGCTCTTCCGTCTCCTGCTTCACTTCCGCTTCTTTGGCGCGCGTTGATTCTAGGACATTGTCGAGGAATGCCGCTTCATCTTCGTCAAGTGAACGGAATTGGTTTCGCAGGCGCAGCGCTTCTTCGAACTGCTCTTGCTTGGCGGCTTAGGTGACACCTACAACGTCAACTGGATGACCGCAAACGCCTCAGAGGTCTCGCTATCATTCACCTTTATTCGCCTGGAGGGTTTCGTACAGGCTCTTGCCTCCCTCTTGCTTGCCGAGCTCTACTTTCTCGCGCCGTGTGGCTTCAATAGCCTCCTGTGCCTTCAGCCATGCTTCATCGCGCTCAATCGCTTCATCATTGGTGCCGCCCGACACGAAGCGCGACATCTTCCAGTGATGAGCAGAGAAAGCAGATGGCGGCTAAGTACGCCCGGGCTACTGGTTTCGAATGCGGCTCACAACCAGAGAACCCTTATGGTGCAGGCAGTAACATTCCATAGAAGTCACGATGACCTAATTGGTTTCGGAATACAGAATCACTGCTTTGCTTCGTTGAAGGTTTGATTGGACCACTCGCGACAGTGGTTGGCTCTCTGCAGGGCCTGAACGAACTGACCAGTCCACTGCACGGATGGACCTGCATGAGATACAATGACTAAGCCTGCGCTCGCTACCTGCAGGGCTGCACAAGGACGGCAGTGCGCCCGTGTGCGGGGGCTGGGTATGTAGTCTTGGAGACAGCCACAGATGACGAACTCATACAGTATAACTTACTGATGTGTATTGTGTATAGATCATGGCCGAGCCAATGGCTAAGATCCTTCGGCTGTGATAAGCGCGATAGCTGTGCGTATCTGTAGCGGATACAGTATTATATCTGCCTTGCTAGTCGCGAATAAGGTTGCTGTTTCGCGCCATATCAAATCGGTTGTCGGCGTGTCGGTTCGCGCCATGCTCCGATGCTAATGATGCTCCTTCATTCGCGACAAGGCATCTCGAAAACCAACCAAAGAATCGCTGTTCGCGACATTATTTTCGAGACTGAACTTTGAAACATTATCAGCACCAGCAGCGACTATATTGATTCAGCATACCTTAGAAGAGTTTTTTCGAGTTCGGCTTCGTCATCGCCTCGAGAACGTGATGCGCTCTTTGCGACGCTTATACAAGAATCCACAATGAGTGACCCGGAGTCTTCTCAGACTTCACCACGAAGTGTCAAACGTCAGAAGGTAACAAGAGGTGAGTACGTGGAGAAAACCGGTCTTACAGTTCGCCCATTGACTGGTCATCCCAGCATGTGACAGCTGTAAATCTCGCAAAAGGCGATGCAACGGGGAATTGCCATGCCTGACTTGTCGCGGTTCTGGCGGAAATTGTACCTATTTGGCAACTTACACCAGAGGGCGGCTGGTCCAGCCCCGAACCGCATCATCAGTCTCACCACAAGGAACATCCGCAGTTACTACCAGCCCAAGCATCAATGAGTCTCTAGCAACAGAAGCCGAAACTCAGCCTCTCAGGCCAGCATCTCCAGAGGGCAGCTCTACCACGGTGGGAGGCCAATATCTTGGGCCGACATCTCCATATACGTTCCTACGTAGAGCGTGGCAACGGTTCGAAGAAGATGGCACTTACTCTAAATCATTCCAAAGCACCAGCGATGAACCGAACCAAGGAGGATCGATCTTTGATTTTGGTGATAGACAGACTGGGGAAACCCAGGTCACGGGATTCCGGCTACCCGAGCATTCCGTGACATCGGAGTTTATGGACCATTATTTCGAAGGCTCAATGCCAACGTATCGTTTCCTCCATGGCCCTACCGTCGTTGGATGGCTCAATACCTATCATCGCTTTGAGCATCTCGGCCCTGATAGGATTTCGCTCATGCCAGAGAGACAAGCAATCGTGCTCATAGTCTTGGCGATAGCGTTCTTGTTCGACATGGATAGCCGGGGAATGCTTATCAATGCAGACGAGGGACGCTTACGCCAAAGCGAATGTCTCTATCAACTGGCGCGAACCAAACTGCGAGCAGAATACGGCAAGCCAAAACTAGAGTCGATTCAGGCGCGACTCGCCTGCAGTTTTTATCTACTACACACGAGGAGACCGAATCAGGCTTGGTACATTTTCGGCACCGCGGTTCAGCTGTCTATGGCTCTGGGCCTTCACAGAGCCTCGAGCAATCGCTCTGTCCATCACGATTTCATCCACGTCGAGTCTCGGAAAAGAACCTTTTGGTCTTTGTGCACCCTCGATACCTACCTCAGTGTGGTTCTAGGCCGACCGCCGCTTCTCCGCTTAGAAGACATCGACCAACAATACCCCGAGGCGATCGACGACGAGGACATGACGACTGCTGGGCCAGTGCCAAATTTACAGGTGAAAGATACTGCCGTGAAAGCCTCCATACTGCACGCAGGCATCGGTTGCATTGTGAAGAAAGCCACGGAGCAGCAATATTCTGTCCGCCCGAAGACAAGCCAACAGCTTCTCGACATCGCTGCGAGTTTGAATAAAGAAGCTGCAGCTTGGAAGGCGTCCCTCCCGATCGTGATGTCTGGAGCAGTCCACCCCTCAAGTCTTATCCCTCTTTTCAGACGACAAAGCACGATCCTACAGCTGGCCTACGATCACGCGCTGATGCTGATCAATCGACCAAGTCTTCTGCTTGACTCGAATGACACTATGAGAACAACACAAGTGGAAATATGCCTTTCGGCCGCGAAGACGACACTGGAAACCTTGCTAGCACCGAACTCAGGCCTCAGTCTGCTGCAGACGTCCTGGTTCATGCAGTATGTGACATTCAACGCCCTATCAATAGTCTACGTTTGGCTCATCCAGCGAAGTCATAATCGAATCCCAACTCTCGGACCGAGCTTTCGCGATGAAGATCTTTTCGGGCTTGCAAGTGCCATGCAACGGGCGCTGACGCCGGTTTCTCGCGACAATGGACCAAGTCTTCGATACAACATCGTGCTCGAGGAACTGCAACAAGAAGCTCGGCGTTTGATCCAAGGCACTGAACCGCGCCCGCCTCATCTGAATGGTCTAATCCACGACCGGTCGCGGATCCATGAGGGGTCTGACGGTACTGATACAGCCACTGCTGCTGCTATGTTGCAATCAATGGCCACCCACAACAATGCTGCAGCGCCAGATATGCTTAGCCCCGAATTTCCCTTCGACCCGGATCTTTGGCTGCAGATCGATTCGTTCCCGTTCTCCGATTTCGGCCAGCCTACCTGAGTGTAATCAATGCTCGCGTCTGGTTGGACGATTGTACTTGGTGGTTGAGACATAATCCTTGTGCGGGCCTTTGACGGTGTGCTTCGTCTCAAAGTCGTGCAACGAGATACCTTTCATTGGCAGTCGGTACTCGGTCCAGTACATATCTTTTACACACAAATGGTCTGCCCGGGCGATGCATGCCCCAGACTTCCGCGCCTCTTCTGGCGGCACGAAGCAGAAGTTGTGAAATCGATAGTCCACCTCGAGGTCGTTGTCTGGTTTGATAAACCAGGCGCTAAGCTCGTCGTTGGCTTCGGAGTAGCGATAGACGTAACGCTTCCTCACAGTCATCGAAGCTCCGTTGGATAACGTCAAAGTCCCCGACTCGACGTATAAATACTCAAGATCAAAGTTTTGACCGCTCTTGTCAAGTGTCGGTGCTCGAGGATGGAAGCTTGCGACACCATCAACAATACCCGAGGGAAAGCTAGGCAGAGCACTGTCGATCGTGCGGTGCATGGCCCAGTCGCCTTGGAGCGCACGAAATACAGCCCGTGCAACTCCCTTGCCGTTATTGATACACTCGTGCCAAGTGGTGTAAAGATCCTGAACGATCTGGTCCGCCTCGGCTTTGTCAGTCTCGTCCGATGTGTACCGCGCAGGAGATGTGCATCCTTCGTAGTCTTCAAAGGCACCATTATTGCGATTTAGGCGGAGATAGGTCGCGATCTCATCGAGGTATCCTAAATAATCGTTGAACCAGTACTGCGGTACGTTCAGTTGACGGTCTCTCATAGCGTCACGTAACGCCAGCATTCTAGCGTTCTCCTCGTAGGGACGCTCTGGTAGTGGTCCGGGCGACGACCATCGTTGTGCCGTCAGCCGAGCTTGCATTTCGATCATGCCCCAATATGGACCTTCGTAAAAACCGAGCAACGACAGGTCTGGAAAAGCCTTTGTGCTTGTCTGCCAGCCCTCAAGAATGATGGGTAGGCGAAGACTGCTGGCATCGTACTGCAATGTGTCCTTGATCTCATCGGAGAGGAAGTCGAGAGCAGATGCCGGCGAATATCCTGTTGCGTAAACGACTCCGACAATGCCCTCGACTTCTTGGGAACCAGAGTCGCTCTTAACCTTCGCCATTGCGCTTCCATCAGGTCGGTTCTCAAGGGCCACCACACGTCCAAGAAGGACTTCGATGAGCCCGCTGCGGACGAACTCGGAGTATGATTCAGTGAGTGCAACTTGCGCCGTCTTCCTCGGCTCGCTCGTGGGGATATGCATCGCTGGACAACCGAGATCGGATTGATCGCTTCCAATGATACCTTGGACCGAACTGTGGATCATGTCTTTCACCTCATTGGGAACTTGACCAGCATTCGCTACGATGCTACCCTTCGCTCTTCGAGAGAAGTCATAAAGTTTCAAGTCGATCGGCAGAAAAGAACAAGAGCGGTCATCCACTGGGCAGTACGGAGGTACAGCGTAAACCGGATGTGGTGTCACATGTAAGACCTTCATCTTCTCGTATCTTTGCTCGCGTCCAGTGATGGGCGACCACACGGCATCCGAGAGATGCTGCGCCACGGAAGCCGCTCCTTCTCCGGATGAGTTGCCGCCGCCAATGACGAGGATGGTATTTCCACTGACGGCCTTCGGCTCTTGGAAGAGATCCTTAAGTCCCTTGTACTGAGAGCTGTGGATGGGCTTGATTTGAAGCTCTGTTTCCACCGTGATAGTCCGGCCTAATGGGCGAGGCCTGGAAAAGAAACCGGAGGTCACAAGCAGGAAGTCGAAGTACTTGACCTTCTCGACAAATGAATCATCTCGAATGGTCACCTTCCATGGCGAACTCGTCGATGTTTCAGCCGTTCTTTCCACCCGTACGACTTCGGTATTGAATTTGAAGACATCGCTCGGGATATACTTCGATCGGTATGCTTCGAGGTAACGATTGACTTGCCATGCTTTGGGAAACATCGGCACCTGGCGAGGCTTCGAAGACCCATTCTGCTCATCGGTCGAGAAATCCAGATTCTCCCATCTGAAATCCGAGAAACCCACCGAGAATTTGGAGATATTGGTGGGCGTCTCCGGGCTTAGAAAGGCACTCTTCGAGTCCTTGTCGATCGCCCAGATACCTCCGATCCTATTTGTCTTCTCGTAGATCGTGACATCGAAATTCCCATTCTTGATGAGCGTCTTGGCCCCCACCAGTCCAGCGGGCCCCGCACCTACAATGCAGACGGTCTTCATGGCGGCTGACGACGTTGGAATGGTGAACCAGCGCCTTCATTCTCTATTCGCAATGACTGCGAACTCGCAACGGACAAGAGATTTCGATTTACTAATAACCTCAACAGCGCGGGTTTAAGGATTTGGACACCGCATGCAGGTAAGGTGCGCTGACCAATCGAGCACGCAAGTCTGCCTACCTACCTAACGACCTAAGTTCGCCTGCTTCACGATAATATTAGCGTGATCAGGTCACTCTCCGAGACCCTGCAGAGGCTTGAAGTCGAATTTATCTGGCATCGTTCTGCGTGTATGATAGTCCATAAATCATGCTTGTTTAGTCTGCAGAAAGTCAAGCTGAAGTTGATGGCCCAAACGAGTTTCATCTGCCTGCCGCTTGCAGCACAGCCACTTTGCGCGTGCGGCTGGGTGACGTATCGCTCTCTCCGCCGCGAGACCTGTCAAGCATCGCTGCAGCTCTATTTTGCTTGGTCATGTAGATAATATAGCCCGAGATCTTCCGCCTATTTCATCCCCTTGTGGCTACTCAACTCTGACACAATTAAGTCACTCACGTACAATAGCCACGTCGAACCAAGGCTATCAAGACAACTACCAGAACACTGGATCCCAGCCCAGCGATCCATACTCATGGAACCTACCCGGCGTGCCAGACCGGAATCAGCAGCCGGCCGGTGGATTCGCGCCGCCCTCAGGCCCGCCGCCGAATGCCGGCCAACCACCGAATGCAGGCCCGCGCCGAGCAGGAACATTCCAGGAAGCAGACTTTGTGCCTGCTGCCGAGCGAGGCGAACAGCGAGAAGCGATCGAGCAGTTTGAGATGAATCGCTCCGGGCCCGAGAATCAGACTGATCGTGATGTTGGGGCCCTTCAGCAGGAGTTCCCGGCGGTCGACGGCAGCCTCATCGCCGCGCTTTACAGCGACACCAAGTCATTGAGCGCGACGCGAGAGATGCTCCAGGAAATAGCTTCTCAAGGGCGATGATCTGATGAGAAGGTGAATCCGGGCGGTATGTAGGTTTGCTGGTCATCTGCGGACGAGTATCGAAGCAGCTATTCCTTTCTATCCCTTTATTGAGGCTAGGATGCCACCAAATCATGAACGAAGCTGCTGTACGCGAATGAACGTGTCCCATGATACGAAATGTATGTCGAAATACGAAGCGCGCCAGGTTGATACTGTGTCATTAACCCGCGGGTAAGCGGGTAGAGCCTTGATGTCAATGTCCCCGCTCCGCAGCTGCCAAACGTCAATGTAGGCGATCGTACGTGAACTCACACGCGACACACGACTTGTCTTCTGTATAGTGCCGATGTAGGCGAGACTTTAAACCCGTAAGCGCTACATAGCTCTTGCGGACGCGACCACAACTACCATCATGTCGCTGGCGACATCTCGGATGAGCCGCCTGCTCAGCAGACGACTCCAACAGTCTGTTCGAGCTCGGCCATTCTCAAGCACCACCAGAGCCTACGCAGATCATGTGCGCATTGTGGAAGTCGGTCCAAGAGATGGATTGCAGAATGAAGAGAAGAGTATTTCAGTGGACACAAAGATCGAGTTGGTGAGACGGTTGGCATCAACAGGCCTAGGGATCATTGAAGCTGGGTCATTCGTGCATCCCAAATGGGTTCCTCAGGTACGTGAGCATGGGTTGTGCTTGGGGAAGAAACTGATTTCCAGTATAGATGGCTGCTTCCGACGAAGTCCTCTCTTCAATCCTCACCGATCCGCCGCCATCTAAGACACCAATCACCTACCAGTGGCTCCTCCCGAATAGCAAAGGCCTCGAGAATTGGTTCAAGATCATGAGATCATCATCTGGGTCCGCGAACTCGCCATCAAAGACGCAGAGCGACACAGGCCCGGCGTTAAACACCTCCGCCCAGGATCCGAACGCAGTGCCGTCTGCGTCATCGGCCGAAGAGGCGATGTCACAAGCGGAGAAAGCCGCAGGTAGCGTTGGCGATGCGGGACAAAAGCACGAAGTTTCCATATTCATGGCTGCGACCGAGTCGTTCAGCAAGAAGAACACCAATTGCACGATACAAGAGAGCCTTGATCGTTTCGCGCCGCTCATGGCGGAAAGCAAGAAGGCTGGCTACGCTGTCCGCGCTTACATTTCAGTAGCCCTAGGCTGTCCATTCGAGGGTTCTGACGTTGATCCGCACAAGGTGGCAGAGATTGCAGCTTCGTTGCTGGAGATGGGCGCAGATGAGATCAGCGTCGCAGACACCACTGGCATGGGCACCGCGCCTCGGACGCGCAAGCTTCTGCAGACGCTCCACGAAGCAGGTATTCGGAGCGAGGATCTCGCTATGCATTTCCACGACACGTATGGTCAGGCTCTGATCAACACGATGGTGTCGCTGGATCATGGCATACGCACTTTCGACAGTGCCGTGGGCGGCCTGGGCGGATGTCCCTACAGCCCGGGAGCTACCGGAAACGTCGCGACAGAAGACTTGATCCATTGCTTACACAGCTTGGGTGTCAATACTGGCGTCGATCTGGAGGAAATGAGCAGGATAGGGGAATGGATCACTGGGGAGATCGGGCGACCGAACAGCTCGAGCGTTGGCAAGGCTACACTAGCACGCTTGAGACGGGAAGCCTCTGCTTAATGAGCATGGACATCACGAATGCACAGGTTTCCGAATCATGTCTTGAAAAATGAGTGATGAGAATTGATTCATCATTTCCTTGAGCCTTCTGAACATCGCGTGTGCGCCTTCTGTCTTTCAAGCATCTTGAAGATTGCATCAGGATTTTGAGGCCGCTGCCATCAACGCCTGGACGGTAAATGGTGGGACGCCATTTATACCGACCTTGAGGTAGGTTGGATCCGAGAGAATAGTCTCTTTTTTTGCCAAGAGCTCTTCAACGTCCCAGTTCGCCCACACGACACGCCCGTGCAGAAATGCGGCTTCCGTTCCGGTCAGCCAAACAGCCATATGTGAAGTCAAGCTCACTGTGCAGATAGTGTTAGCGATTGAGAACTATTGATTGTCCGGTGGCGATGGTCATCATAGCTTACTATTATCCCAGAAAGGGGATTCTGGAGGTGGCTGGATATTCAGATCCTGTCAGCATACGTTGTTAAATGTCTCACGAGGCTTGTTGCCGTTCTTCGTTGAGAATGTGCACTCACCCCACCAACTGCCTTCACAGCAGAAGTATATACGGCACCAGGATGGAAGATCAACATCCGCATGTCACTCTCCTGCACGAGATCGGCCGCATGGCACATGTAATTGGCGAACCCGCCCTTGCTCGAGCTATAGGCTAGTCGGGGGTATCCGCCGTAGCAGTGCTGCGACGCCGAGGTCACCTCCATCGCGAACTTCTGGCGCGAACTTCCATCAGTAGGTTTCTTCTGCTGTTGGAAACGCTCGAGCGTGTGCAGCTTGCAAGTGACGTTGAAGTGGAAGAAGCTGGCCACTTCTGTCGCTGTATTCGACCCGCCCGTGGCGCCCGCATTGAGGACCAGAATGTCGACATAAATGTCGTCCTTGACGAGGTCATCCCAGAGCGCTTGGATTGAGGACAGATCGGAACAATCGCAGACTTTCGTTAAGATCTCGATGCCGGGCTTTTCCTTCTCTAATTGTTCTGCCGCAGCGTCAAGCTTGGGTTGACTTCGCGAAGAGATGATCAGTCGCTTCACATTTGCTGCAGCAAAACCCTGTGCGATGCCGAATCCAATTCCCTCGGACGAGCCAGTGATCAGCACAGTTCGACCAGTCTGATCCTGCTCCGGTCGAGTAGGACTGATCCTGTCGTAGGTTGTTTTCCGGTACGTCTTCGTGAAGTCGAGCATTTTGCTTGTTGTTTGCGGTGTTCTTGGGTTCAACAATGTTTTCGTGACATTTCAGTGTTTTTTATACATTCCGTATATGCTACGGGTCGTATTTAGAATGATGTCGATCAATGTACGGCGGTGTCCGGATGTAGTCTTGCATAATTGCTAGTGCGGCTTCATTAAATGCAGATGACGTTTTTCGAATCCTCGCATGGCAAGCATCGTTGCACAAGCGTTTCATTATGGACACCGCTGGCCTTTTCGCCCGAGGACCCGAGCCATTGATCCATTCAATACATGGCGAGAATATTGGTCACTCCGGTGAAGGCAACGTTTTGAACTCATCACATGGTAGCAGCCATTGAATCGACTATTACATCTTACATTAAAGTTGTTTCTTATGGTTCTGGACAGTTCGCAAGTATGTACAATTCCCTACACTTTCATTATGAGATAATTTTTACAATTCTTCAGCAGCATCGTCCTCGCGATAACTCACGCGACCCTTGGCAGACCGACCAGCGCCCCGTCTCCCATTGGATGCTCGCTGTGGCATTGGTGTCGATGGCGCAAGATCGTCCTCATCGTCATCCACATCGAGATCTTCCTCAAGGGCTTCGCTGTCACTTGGTGTCGGAACAGCCTGTGGCTCCTTTTTCACCGCTGCCTTCTTCTTTCGCCCAGCGGTAGCACCTCCCTTAGGTGTAGATTTCGCAGCCAGTTTCGCCTCAGCCTCTACAGCCTTAAAAGCAGCCTTTTCTGCATCAGCCCTCTGCTTCTTGCGCATAGCAGCTTTCGCCTTCTTGGTCGCAGGAGTTGCATCGAGATCGGATTCGGCCTCCTCATCCTTTTGCTCGGCCTTGAGAGCTGCCTGCCTTGCGGCATAGGCTTCGGCAGCTTTCTTCTTGATCTGTTCTTTATCTTCCGTTGGTTCTTTCTTCTTGACCTCGCGCTTCTTCGGCCGAAGCCATTCTTCCATGCCCGGAGGCCAGTATACGCGACCTTCAGGTCCGCCCATGCCTACCTGATTCTCAGGTATCAATTCTGGATCTGGCTCGTCCGAGTTCTTTTTCTTCTTCGTCATGGCAGCGAGTGCAGCCTTGTTGTCGTCAAAGCGAGTATATGGTATTATATCGTTGAAGGTGTCGTATCCTGGAAGCTTGAAATTCCGCATAAGCTCAAACACAGCTTGTTCCTTGTCTTTAGCCTCGATCATCAAATCCATGTCCGGGGCACACGGTGGGAGAGTAAAAGGTCGTGGATTGTGTTTTCTTCGTTGGGTCCTTGTGATTGCTTGCGGAGTTGGCTCAGAGTAGTGCATCTTCTGCTTGATCCCTTTGCGATCCCATGTAGCCTTGATCCTCGGAAACAGGTCCATGATATCTTTTGTGCCTTCGCGGATCTGTGCAGCATCGAAGACGATATTATGGTGGTGGAAGTCGAGGACAAGCGGAATGTTGAGCTCCTCACAAACCGGCAAAAGATCGTGAACAGACCAACCCATATCGCAATTCTCAAGTACCAAGCGATTCTTGATACTTTGCGACAATTCTGCGTAATTCTCTTTGAAACGTTGCACCGTTGCTTCTTTGCTCTCAAACATACCACCCATGTGCAAGATCATTACAGCATCTTTATTCTGCTGCTCTGGTAGCTTTAGTAGCGTGAGCATCTCATCGTGGTACTCCAGATCCCGAATCGCTGTGTCAATGACCTGTTGTCTCGGGCTGCCCAGTTGGGTGAATTGGCCAGGGTGAGTCGAAACTCGGTGACCTAATTCCGCGATCACTTTCCCAGCCTCAGCAAGAGCATCAGCGGCGAATGGAGCGAGTTTGTAGCCGTACTCGGAGTGCGACGCGAACGGGAACATCTCTGATGACAATCTGAGGAACTTTATATTGTAGCGATCGTTCCAACGGATCATCTTCGCGATATCCCTGACATTCGCGAGGCACAAATTTTCGACATATCGTTGTCCAAGCTCTACACTGGCTGGCTTGCTGCGATCTGGACGATTCTTGGTTGGGTGCTCCGGTTCGTCAGGGTTGGTAAGAGGGTGTCGATGTTCGAGAATCGATTGAATGCGACAAGTGCGCGAGCTGAAAACCGGCGGGTTCGAATTTCTGAGGTAGGTGTTTAAGCATGCGTATCCTAGACGGCCCTTCCAGGGCAGTGGTAGATAGTCGCTGTTGACCGGTCGCGGGCGCAGACTGGCCTCTTTGACCTCTTCCTCGCCAGCTTCCTCCTCGCCATCTGCCTCAGGATCGTATGATTCATTGTGATCCTTCATCCCTTTCTTCGGCACTTGTTTGTCAACGACCTCGTCAGATCCGACCGAATTTGCGCCTGATGCCGCCTTCGCCTTGGATGCCTTTCCAGCAGCGCTTTCTGCCGCAGGCTTTCTGCCCCTTTTCTTTCCAGTTGCCTTAGTCTCGACATCGGGTACGTCGCTCAGAGGACTATCGGACTGCTCTCTTTCGATCTCGCCAGGAATGATTGATTCGTTCACATCACTGTCGGGCGAAGCGCGCGTCGCATTTGGAGCATCGATGATCTCGGGGTTTTGCTCAGGGTTCAGGAGAGATACACCGTTGAGGTTGCGTCCGGAAACACGCCGTTTTGGTGCTGGAGGTGTAAGATCGTTCTTGAGTCCGGCTGCCGAAGAGATATTCGCGGACCGTTTTCGTTTCGGCGCAGCCATGATGCTATTCAGCCTTCGCGGATCAGTGTAGTTATACCGGACTGTCGATAGAGTAGACAGGATCTTTGCCTCCCAGAAGAATGCCTTTGACAACATACAATCCTACTATGAGGTTGTATCAGAGCTCCGAAGGCTTCCAAGGCATTCAGGTATGTTGGAAAAAAAGACTGTGTGCACAAGCAAGGCTTGAGAAGCTCCAAGGACCGACCAATCTGCATAAACATGCACTCAACGACGACAACTCGGCTAAAGTCCAGCTCTTTTCGTGAAACTATTGTTTCCGGCCACGACCTTCAAGGTCGTACAATTCATGTTACCGTCAGTCGCGTCAGGTCGTTTGAGAAACAGAATGTCGCGTGTGCGCGTGTGCAATGGTTCCTGACGTCACAACTTTGTCATGCATCTCACGTTGACACTTCCATCAAGTCAAATCAATGACGAGGGCTTAATTTTGCACAGAGCATTTATGAAAATCATATGTTAATCGCATCGATTATCTGACGGATATTTCCGAACAGTTGTTCTTATTATTTGGTAGGACTCTCATTGCAGATAGATTCGAGTGAATCTGCGAAGTACTATTGAAAATAAAGACGACATCCTTCGACGATTTCGCGTCCAGCACGCGCCGACTATTATGAATATCAATACCGCTATTGTCACAGATCTCTCGCCCACAAGCGGTGGTAAGATGATATCTTCAATGCAGAATAGTTACGTCAAGAGACGTCATGAAGTCGCATCTCCCAATTGCGACTGATGTTTGAGGTTTAAGGGAGATTCATAAGTCAGATCGTTCGCTTGTCGCGTGCCTTTATCGAATCAACCCTTTTGGTTTTTCTTCGACCATCGCCTTTCGCACTTTCAGTAAAGTGAACTTATTGGAATTTCGACATATCCCGGACTTCCTGCGATATGCCCCGCCAAGTAGCACCACCGCCCTCTGGCGAGTTCACCGTCAGATGGACAAAGCCTTTCTCTGGTTTGTAGCAACCATTTCATTGTCGAGACGTTGCGTTGTTTGCTGATATACACAGGCACTCCGACACGCGTGATTGAGGTTATCGGCGAGCCTAACCGAACCGCTGTGGTTAAGGACTCTCAATATAACGGCAATGCAAAATCATCCGAAAAGATCGGAGACGTGCCGAAGTACGACAACGCAGGGCACCACATCATCAACGATCCATGCTGACGATCCATGCAGGGATGATGTGAACGAGCTGCTGCAACTTATCTCGGTGGTTCGCGGATTCCCGAGCCATCCTTCCAAGGATGTTTACGGCTTCGATACCAAAGTCGACTTCAACACGGTGAGTTGGCGAGTCCTTCCTGGTATCGTAGTGACCTAATCAGTACTACAGTTCGAGATTCAATGGTCGAATGAGGATGAGGACTCAGCGGCGAACGAAATCTCCGAGCTTTCGGCAGAGACGAAAGATGACTTCAAGAGAGTGGCAGCCTCCATCGAATCTCTGAGCAGGACATTTGCCACGAAGAACTCTGCCATCTAGATCACATGAAGATGGGCATGTGTCAGAAATGTTCCCGCGGCGCGGGAGAGAAGAGCACTGGCGCGGACAAATCATATGAGGCTTAAGTTGAAGCACTCTTGTGACTTGCAATTATACCAGCGCAGCTTGACTACATAATCTTGATGATCAATGCACGCATAATCCGTTCTAGACTTTCCGAGCTCAGGAACCTTCTTGGGTATGAGCTATTTTTTGCGTGAACCGTCAAGCCACACCAAGTGTCGGCTTTGGCACTTTAGAGCCGCAGGCAACCACATTGTCGAGCACATCTACGTCATTTTTGAGCGTCATCAGTGGCTCGTGACTCGGCTTTGTGGCGCACCTTCCAAGTCGCCAAGTGATCAATGTAACATTCTAAATATATAATACTTTTCCTGTTTGCGACTTGATACCTTAAGTTCATAAGCCTACAGATAATTCAGATTCTTAAGTCCGCAACTTTTGAACCGTCGCCCAAACCGCTTCCCAACATGCCTTTAGTCGTTCCTGGTCTCATGTCCAACGATGGCGATAAGACCACGCACTGGATGAACCAATTGGTCGGAAAGAAGCTTGGAGATAACTCAGACTCCACAGTATGTATAATGACACCCGATTCATCTGCGTATCACCATGATCAGTTCTGATGGAAAATTCAACACAGACCTTTGCCCGGGCCGAGCTGCCCAAGCAACACCGCGTGGTCAAGGAAGGTGACATGATGACAATGGACCACAACCCCGATCGGTATGCAACCATCATATATAACCTTTGGTTTCTTTTCGCAAACTGACCTCCTCGCAACAGTCTCAATATCCACACCTCCGACGACGGCACCGTGACAAAGGTCACTCACGGCTGAGGACGTAGGAGGGATCAGGGAAGAGGAATGAAAATTGTATGAAAGCGACGATGATTGATGCCGAATGATGCAGACATAAGTCTAGATGATCATGTATTTTCGTATCGAATGTGAATACTACAAGTCCAGTTTTCGAGTCGTGGCAGCTTCGCTGCGATCGAAAATCATACCTTACTATGTATATTCAAACCACCAGAGAAGGACAACATCGCTTCAGACGGATCGTGATGTCCGTGAATATACTTCTCACTCTTCGCGCCCTTGAGAAGAAAGTTGAGAGCGTCTAGCTAATATAGGCAACCAACCTCCCTTTTAGGAATATCACGGTGAATGGCATTAGCACTGCCGGAATGCACGCTCTCAAGAACACTATTATAAAGGCGCAGGCTTTTGACCATGGGAGACAACCTTAACGGAGATATTCAGGACGCTCTTGTCCGGCCGCGAGCGGCGGCTTGCTTGCCCCCACCATGGCGTATGGGCGTAGTCGGCCAGCGGGGTTAACAGCTATGCAAAGCCCGCATGGTGCGCAGACGCTGGACTACGTAAGTTAGGTGAAGTACAGTTCTTACTCGGCTTAGACTTGCCATTGCATCATGATGTAGGGGAACTCCACAAGCGCGTTGAAGCTCCATCGATCGCTGGCCCGTAGATTTGGATCGAGTAAAATCCGTAGCCCAAAAAGGCAAGAGCCTGCTGTAAACGTCGAAGTCCATTATCTTTGAAGACCGCAGAGACGTATATAAACCTGCTGCCCGTCAAGACTGACACGACATCGCCAAAGCATCGACATAACATCCGAAACAAAAATTCAACCCACGTTTCAGACGCAAAAATGTCTGGCATCAAGGAGAAGGTCAAGGACCTCGTCGGTATCCACACGGACACCGTTGACATGTCCGGATTCAAAGTCCACAGCACTGGATATGGCTTGATGGGTCTGACCTGGAAGAAGACCCCGCCGCCGCAAGAACAATCTTTTGACGCGATGAGTATGTACATAGCAAGTTCAAGTTAAAGATTCGAGCTGACTCTCTGATCAGAGGCCGCCTTGAAGAATGGTGCAAATTTGTGGAACGCCGGAGAGCTTTACGGCACACCAGAGCACAACAGCCTTCATCTGCTCAATGCATACTTCACGAAGTATCCCGAGGACGCAGAGAAGGTCGTTGTGTGCATCAAAGGCGGGCTTGTGCCGGGCGAGATGAGGCCTGACGGCGGCGAGGCCAACACACGCCGATCCATTGAGGAATGCCTGAAAGTGCTGGATGGCAAGAAGAAACTTGACCTCTGGGAAGCTGCGCGCGTCGACCCCAAGACTCCGGTCGAGATCACCATGCGGACAGCGAACGAATACATCCAATCAGGCAAGCTGGGTGGCATCAGCCTCTCGGAGTGCAGCGCAAACACGATCCGCAGAGCCGCAAAAGTGGTCAAGGTTTCGGCCGTTGAAGTTGAGTTCAGCTTATGGGAGACGGAGATTCTCGAGAACGGTGTCGCAACAACATGTGCAGAGCTTGGCATTCCCATTGTGGCATACAGCCCACTCGGCCGAGGCTTTTTGACCGGTCAGATCAAATCCCCCGACGACATTCCTGACGACGACATGCGGAAAACTTACCCTCGCTTCCAGCCTGGCACTTTTGAGAAGAACTTCGAACTTGTTCGTGAGATCGAGAAGCTTGCTTCAAAGAAGAATGCCAAGCCAAGCCAGGTTGCGATTGCTTGGGTGAAGGCGCAGAGCAAGAAGCCAGGCATGCCCCTCTTCATTCCCATTCCAGGCGCGTCTTCGGCAGCACGTGTCGAAGAGAATCTCAAACATGTCGACTTGAGCGACGAGGACTTGAAGCAGATCGACAGCATCATGGCCAGCATCCAGGTTGAAGGTCACCGTTACGGTGGTCACGGAGCAGCGCTGTGTTTCGGTGATTCGCCTGAGCTGCAGGAGTGAATGTGATGATATATCGGCAGAACACCAGTGCACTGGAGCACATGGAAACCCTGTAGTGTGATCAGCTCACTACCTATGTAGAGTTGTAGACGACATTAATGATTCAAATGGCACAGTCAGATCAAGTGTAGTTTTAGGAATAATCCGCATTCGGTTTCCGAAGAGACCGTCAGCATTGCAGAATTCTCTATGTTCATCAAGGAGCTCCAAACAGAAATGCAAGACATGGCTAACTCACCTTCAAACACCACTTCAGCGGTGCGGGATTCGCGGCTCACCTCACTTGGAAATTGTGCATTGTACCACAGACATCGAAGTGATCTTCAACCTGGAATTTGTATTGGAACCACCTCCTGAGCATTGGCCAAAAAAAATTGAGCTGTGACTTCGTCCCTAGCCATAAATGTTGGTAATATTCGGTGCGGAGTAAGTTTCTAGTTGCCGCGAGCCCTTTCGCAACAGGAACTCGATGGTGGAGAAGTCCTTTTTGTCCAGCTTGATGTGCTTATCGAACTCATGACGGGCGAAGACTTCGAAGTGCGCACGCGTGCTGGCAGGTTTCTGGCGGGCGGCGCGAAGACACTGGCGGTAGAGGCTCAGAACATCTCTTTGCAAGCCAGAGAGACGCGCCATGGCTGCGACCACTGGTGGTGGAGCGGATGAGTGCGACCGTGAGAGATCTGGAGAAAAAGAATTTGACAATGCTTGAAGCCGAATGAAATATTGAAGGCCAGAGCGCGGCAAGCTTCAATGACGCCAACACGCGACACGCAGCTCGGCTCGAAGCTAGACTTCTCCACCGTGTGCCCAATGGCTCCGGCCGCCACCTGAGCTACAGCAATGTGAGATATGTATAAGAGCAAGCGCGGGCTCATCAGACAATCTACAGTAGCATCCGAAGAGGCAGCACAAATATGCCGAACCTTGATATCCTCATCCTGGGCGCAGGCTGGACTGCCACCTTCTTGATCCCACTCCTGCAAGAACAGAAGCTCACATTCGCTGCGACAACGCGGGACGGACGGACGGTTGCTGGTGTTGAGACTCTCGCCTGGTCCTTCAACCCAGATGACGACAGCACGAAACAATTCGCTGCACTGCCGAAGGCGCACAATGTGCTCATCACCTTCCCGCTGACCGGCACAGGCCAATCCTCCGGTCTCGTCCATGGCTACGAGAAAGCGCACGGCAGGTCACGCGGAGAGGTGCACTTCATCCAGCTGGGCAGCACGGGTATCTGGCAGATCCCGCAGAGCAGCATCTGGATCAATCGGAAGAGCCCGTACGATACCTCGAACAAGCGGGCTGTGGCCGAGGACGAGCTACTCTCGCTGGACGGCGCCGTGCTGAACCTTGCGGGCTTGTGGGGCGGAGAGCGCAACCCGGCGAACTGGGTCGACCGCGTGGCGAAGACGAAAGAGGATGTGAAGAACAAGAAGAGCTTGCACTTGGTGCATGGGCAAGACGTCGCGCGCGCCATCGTTGCGGTCGTAGGCAGGTGGCACCTCGCACAAGGACAACGGTTCATGTTGACTGATGGTTTGGTTTACGATTGGTGGGCACTTTTTGCTGGATGGGCCGATAAAGGCGCAGACGGAGCGTCAGAGCCTTCGCGACAATCCAAATGGGTATACGAACTGCTAGTGGAGGAAAAGGTCGCAGCGCTGCCACGGAGCATGGAAGCTCTGGGACGGTGTTACGATGGACGAGACTTCTGGACATTATTTGGCACGTCGCCACTGAAAGCGCGTGCATAAGCAGACTGTGTCAAGACTAACTCTACATCATTGACCAAGCCTTTTATATCGCATTGTCCTATCGCGCCCCCATTGGTGGCTGGTGTGGGTGGAAATCGGCCATCGGTTCGGCTGATCAGTGCCTCATCCCGATCGCTTAAGTAAACTATGTCATTGGGCTGTTATGGGCGTAGTCGATCCGCTCGAGGTGTTGCGGAAGGCCGTTGTCGTATAGCGACTTGTAGTCCAACCAGCAGGCCCTTCGCGGGCTCTATCAAATGCGTTTGTATGTCCACTCCGGGTCAGGTTTTGCTCAACCGTCGCGCATTTTCTTCTGAGGTGGACGCAGGAGCGAGTCATCTGGCAGGCCGCTCCTCTTCGTCCCAGGCAGGCTACCACTGCTGATTTCATGCGCTTCTGTGCTCACCTTCCTTGGGGGGTACACCTTGTCCTGACCTTCGAAGCAGTTCCAGGACGGCAATTTCCCGCTTCCTGTGAAGTACGGGTGCTTCAATGCATCCTCTGCGGTCAGTCGCTTCATCGGATCATACTCGAGGAGTCTCTTGAGCAAATCGAGAGCACTCTCATCCGGGGCCGGTGATGTTGGGCTGTAATTATTGGTATGGATCATATTCCTGTACCACTTCTCCAATCCGAGCGGTCGATTCGTCATTGGTGATTGCAGGTTGACACTAGCCAGACTGCCGTACTCTGGCATTGAGGTCAACAACGGCCAATCTGACTTCTTCGGGATCCCCAAGATCTCAGCGATCTTCGTCATTTGATTGCGCTGAAATGGCACAGCCTTCTTTGAGTCCTGCTTCGCTTCCTCCCCCTTGAAAATCGGCCGCAGGCTTAGAAGTTCAGCGAAGATACACCCGACTGCCCATAAATCGATGGCCGGTGTGTAGTGGCGACTACCAAGTAATAGTTCCGGTGCTCTGTACCAGATGGTAACGACAACTTTGTCACCGGTGAAAAGAGGATGTAAGGGTTTGTAGAAAAGGCGAGCCAGCCCGAGATCCCCAATCTTGATCGCACCTGCTGATGTGACCATGATGTTTGCAGGTTTGAGGTCTCGATGGATGACCCAATTGCGATGCAGATATAGAAGTCCAGAGAAGATCTGATACATGACCGAACGTAGTGTTATCGTTGCAATGTGGGTTCTCGGCAGGAGGCTGTGATGGTGGATGATCTGGAGCAGATCGTGCTCGGCATATTCGAATACCATGAAGATGCACTTCGACTCCAAGATGATCTCAACCAAATGGATCAGAGCCTGATGACTGAGTTCAGTACACAAGGCCATCTCGCGAATAGCCGACTGCGAGATTCCAGTATACTGAAGTTCGCCTTCTTTGTCTGGCTTGAATTTCTTGATGGCAAACGCCTCGATCGTTTTGCCATCAGGACGAATGGCGGGAGTTCTTGATTGAGATGTACTTCCTCTCTTGTTGACGGCCTTATAGACACGGCCATAAGTTCCACTACTAATGAAACCGACAATGTCATAATGGTCGTTGATATGCCTCTGCGGAGCATACGGCGTGGCATTCATCTTGACCAAAGGAGGAGTCTCGGGTGCCTCTAGATATCAATGAGCATGATTGTGATTCCGTGAACTTGAGCAACTGACATGGTAAAAGTATTCAATGCATGCTTCCATGGCACTAGATCAACAAAGGCAATTTGTGAAAAGACGCACAAAATTATGGGGCCGCAGCTCAGCCTTTGGCACCACCACGAAGAAGCAGTGACATGTTGCGATCGACAAAGGATGAAAGACGAACTGGCACGACCGGGTTGCACTCACCCTCGAACGCAGCCTGGACCGTCTTTTTGAGGCCATGGGAGGACTCCGCAGCCGGCACGGAAGGCGGACCCATAATGACTTGCGGCGGCGGCGGCGACGGGCAACCGGGCGCCGGTGCGATGTAAGGTTTCTGACCCTCGAATTCGACCTACGCTTGGGCTCAGTTGGCTGGTGTCGAGCGGTGGCGGCGCTTGAGGAGCCTTGCGGACACGGACGCGATGGATCCCTTGGATGTCCTTGACCGCTGCTCAATCGCCCTGCCTATCGGAGGGAGATGCTGCAGTCGATTACCCAAAGGTGAACTAAACCTCGATTCGCATGCACCCAAACCGCGCGTCGCATGTCAGCCAGCCCGTGGATGACGAGTTTTATGGGGAAAGTACAACCGTGTCAGCGCACCCATCAGGCGTGCTGGCCTGCACCTTCAACATTAGTCCATGTGGGGAAAAAGCACCGCGCCCGATCAATTGATTGCGCTTCGGCGCCCAAGTCTTTGGCCGCTGCACAGCGGTCCAAGCTATATTTCCGCCCAATACTCCGTGGATGCTCTTTTCATCCAGCAATTCGGTGTCACAAGTATCTCAGATGGACGCAATACGGTGTAGCTACGCGCATAATTCTCTCACACTACAATGTACCGTCAAATGGTCCCGCTTTTTGCGTTGCCAGAAGACAAACGCAGGGAGTGGATCACGACCCGCGCTATCGAGCTCTACCCCAGCCATGCAGCGCCCTGGGCCGCCTCCATCTCCGAGCGCAATCTGACCTGACATGATCCTCGAGGAGCGGACAAGCGACCTGCAACCTTCTCAACGCGTTATCGCCGTGTCATCATCTGTGTCATTCGTGCATGATGACCAACACAGCGCTCAACAACAAGTCATGAGCTGAGCCGATAGGCGCGCGATTCACAAGCTCCCGTCGACGCCCATCGTGCTCGATCATACGAGCCACTGCAAGCATGGCTTTTCCGGCCGGCCTAAGAGACCTGACGCCGTACTTCGTCTACTTACTCGTCACAGCGACCATCGGTCCGTTGCTTTTCGGCTACCATCTCGCGGAGCTCAATGCGCCTCAAAAAGTAGTGTCGTGTGTGCAGAAGAGCCTCCGCTCGGAGAGCTCGGCCACAGCAAGAGAAATAGCAATTCGCGGTATCGATGGACTCCCACAATGCATACCCATGGATGCGCTCCAGTTTGGCGTAGTCACTTCCTTCTTCACCCTCGGTGGTCTGGTGGGAGCGCTCCTAGCAGGTCCATTGACGGCCAAACAGGGAAGACTGCGGACCATGCTGATCACGGCCCTGTTTGCCGCCGCCGGACCAGTATTCGAGACTCTGGCGCCTTCGATTGCTGTGCTTGCCGCTGGCCGTTTCCTCTCTGGAATGGGAGCCGGAGCGGCGACGGTGGTGGTGCCCATCTACATCAGTGAGATCGCACCGCCGGCCCAGAGAGGCTTCTTCGGTAGCTTCACACAAGTGATGATCAATTTGGGGATCTTGATCGCACAGGTCCTAGGGCTATTCCTCAGCAGAGGCCAATTATGGAGAATCATCCTGGCCGTTGGCGGCGCTATTGCCATTGGGCAGATCGTGGGTCTGGTGCTGGGCGGACAAGAGAGTCCAAAGTGGCTGGCGGAAAATGGACAAGCTGGCAAAGCAAAGAAGATTTTACAGAAGATTCGAGGGCATAGCACGAATATCGAGGGTGAGACTTTCGGCTGGAGCACGACCATCGAGCGGGAAGTCGCGGACGAAGAGGAGACTCTCCTGGCCAGCGAAGATCGAATTCCTGGCGTGAACGACAGCGGTCGCAAGAGCCAGACTCTCGGCCCGATTGCCGTACTCCGACACCCGGATTCCCGCTTCGCTGTTGCAGTGGTGGCAATTATCATGGTCGCGCAGCAAGGGCTCGGAATCAACAGCATAGTGATGTATGGCGTCGCGCTGCTCTCCGACCTGCTTGCTTCGAATGCCGCCACGCTAAACGTCGTCGTTGCAGCGGTCAACATTTTCGTCACCATCGCCGGCGCGCCTCTCGTCGACGCGCTTGGCCGCAAGACCTGCCTGCTGCTCTCGATGACCGGTATGGGCGTCTGCGCCGTGCTGCTCGGCTTCGGCATCATGTACGCCGTGCGCGTGCTCAGCGCGCTGGCGGTCATGGGTTTCGTCGCCTCGTTTGGCCTTGGTCTAGGTCCCGTGCCATTCATCTTGGCATCAGAGCTCGTCAACTCCGAGGCTGTAGGCGCGACGCAATCCTGGGCGCTGGCCGCCAACTGGATCGCCACGTTCGTCGTGGCGCAGTTCTTCCCAGTCGTGAATGAGATGCTAGGTAAGGGCCAGGTCTACTTCATCTTTGCAGCCTTCGCCGCCATTTTTGGGACATTCACGGCGATCTGGGTGCCGGAATCCAAGGGCAAGGCAGACGCAGACGAGGTCTGGGGACGAAAGAAACCGCAATTGAGGGAGGACTAAGAATACTGTCAGATACATTGAATGAATTAGCGCTGATATCCATAGTTCGTCCAACTCCGCTTGAAAAGCCATTATCAGAACAACAGAGGTATATGCCTCCATCGCCACAACCCATGCGGTCGTATGCTGCCACTTAACGCCAATAACACCGCGTGATAAGCAATTTGTCCACCCCTGCGCAAATTTTCTTGCGAAGCTAAAGCTTCCTTAAAACCAGATCTCAACGCCAACACCGGATAACATGTGCCAGTCCATTTTCCGTCATGATAGTAGGGTAACCGTATGATGGTGGTATGTCAACCGCCGGAAGACTCCTCTTTACCGGGCCGTCTGAGGCCTAGGGACTTCTTTACGAAGCCTGCCTAGCCCACGACCAGCATCAGTCAAGGCTATCCTGTGCGCTCCGTCGTTGCTTTCGATTATAGATCTTGCGCTTGTCTGAGCCGCCCCAGTACAGCTCGAAGGGTTCAATATTCACCCGGGTACGAGGGTCATACGTGACTTCCTTATCGGTGATGGTATTGAAGATCGCTTCGAGATGAGAGCTGATCTCGTCAGGCCTGTCGGGAACGTAGCAGAGGAATTGACGGCTGGTGACACTGCGATGATAGATCTTCGTCTCGAAAATGACCCGCGGCTGGGATTCGGGGAAGTCAGGCGGGAAATACATGCGCATCACGAAGACACCATCGTCAAGGCTAAGAGAGATTTCGTCGAGATAACTTGGCTTGCCAAAGAAAGTGAGCGTCCAAACGAATGGGTTCGCGTGATCGGCCAGGTCGATCTCCATGTGCGCACCACCATTCTGGGACTTGTTCCACTTAGCCTTCATCTGAGTGAAGGCGAAGTCAAGTCGGTTCGCAACCTGAGAGCCATTCTTACTGAGGCTGACCCCTTTTCTGTCCCAAGATAGTCGTTCTTCCTCGAGTCGGTCCATAACCCTCTCAAGACGTTTTCGAAGGCTCTCGTAATTGAATTGACCACTCATCCCGTTTTCGCTGCACTCAAAGCTGAGGTTCACGAATAAATCAAGATCCTTCTGCTCAGTAGAGTTCACTTCGATGCTACGAAGATACGAGTCGTAGTACCACATGAACCTTTGCTTCATGAGATCTGCGAATGGATCCCAATATGTTGAATCTAATGAATTGAAAGCTGCTTCCGCATCGTACTCGTAGGCTGATGTCAGTCCAGAGCTGAGCTTTTCTGCTGATGGACGTTTCTGAAGATTGTCTGGCGCGTCTGAGTCTGAGCCTGGCGTCGACGTGGTAAAGCAGGATTCAGGCAGGCCGTGCTGTGCGTTCAACAAGTTCTCAAGGCGCTCAATGACCGATAAGCGGAGGGTCTCGTGTCGGATTTTGGCTACATATGCCTTTGAATCCGGCTCGTCTGCTTTCATGTGCTCGAAGCCGGGCTCATTTTCGATGGGATTTGAGCTCAACAAGCTTTGAATGCTGAGCAGGACGCTCTCAAGGCCTTGAGCGCTGCTCCACTTCTCACCGCTCTCGCCTTGCCAAGTACCCAGAATCGATAGGCATACTTTTCCTTCTGCATAGATATTAGGGTTGAATCTAGTACGTCCGCCATTAGTCGTGATGCAAGTGACGTGAGGACATTTGATAGGGTATTCTCTTGGAAACTGTTTGTCAATTAGCTCGGTTTGACTACACTCAAATAATCATGAAGGATGCGACAGACCTTGAGCTTGAATTCGAAGAAACCGAATTCGTATGGCGTATCTGGAGGGCCGATGATGATAGCACGCAAGCGTCGCACATCGCTATCCTTGCATGCTACCCTGATAGACAGATCCTTGTTCTTATGAGCTTGATAGATCTCGCGCGTGATGCGCGCAATTGCACCGGAGGTGTTCGCCATCTTCCCCCGTCAAAATGCTAAAGCTGGCGAACGGTCGAATGTGGAGGGTTTTTGTAAAGATTAACGACGGTCAAGCACGTTGTTGCAGCCTGCATGGCTGGGCACGGGCGGCAAGCACGTGGAAACGGTACGGTGAACAAACGGGTAGAGCACCCCACTTTGACCTTGTCACATCTTTGGGGCTGGTCAAAGGAATGCGTCGCACAAAGTCCAACTGACAATTGAGAGACGGTCTCGCATCACCACCGCGCTGTGCGATTCACCGGTCATTGCAAGGTGGACCGGCCGAACACGAGTTCCCTCGCAACGAGTTATTACTGCATTCGGGCTTCTAGCTGGCACTAGCTCACGCGTACCTGCATTTCGGAGGCAGTCCGGGGCAAATGCGAGACAAACCTGTTGGATCTCTCGATATGATAGATGATATGAAACCCAGAATCCGTTTAGTTGCCAGGTTGTAAGAGAATGGCCAACCGAGGTTCGCGCAACCAAGATGCGCGCCCCACTCGCGAAGTAAGGGATCTGGTCGCTGGTCGACATGCTCGACTTTATATCGACTTCACAGAACAAAGCTGGTGAAGAGAGCTCCCAAGCTTCGATGTCATGATGCCCTGACAGCAGGTATTGCTCGTTGATGCCGCCTAAAACTCAGCGATCGAGGCTCGTGTTCTAGCTCCACAAGGACACAGTTTTGTTGTTTTCACAATACACACATACACTTCGAACCTAGAATCATAAGTTGTCAGATCAAACTTTCCGTGATTATTAGACTGACATCCTCGATGAATAATTCTGTCTAGCGATGCAACGTTCGAAGAATACCACACCTAGGACCATTTCTCGACAAAGACGACTCAACGACCAGTCAGATCTCCGAGCCATTTCGTCAGCTCTACGTCCGACACTGTAGAGAGGCCGACCGTGCTCGAGAAATGCGTTAGTCTTGTGCGACCTGATCAGCTACGACGTCACGTCACACAAGCCGAGATGTACGACAATTCCTGCGGTGATGGCAGCACACCCGCCGACATGTGTTTATCATTACCATTGCTTTTGAGTAATCAGGTCGCGGCATGGTCCCACCACATGTTAAGAATGATCAAAGGCCATGATTGTCGTTCACCACGCTTCGTGACCGGCGCTCACATTGCACTACAAGCGAGAAGTATCTGGGTTGCAACCTCACACACGCGATAAAATCTCACAAGCGCGGATTGCTCTTAGGGGAGTAGAACTTGCTTCGAATTATCCAATGAAAGGTACATCGTGCCGTGGAGGCTAGCGGTCGAAATAATGTGCAGGCGGCCGAGGTGAGGTTGAAATAGCGGGTGATGATCCTGTATAACCTCTGATCTTTTCAACCTCATACTGATGCCACGTTCCTCGTTGACAGACATCGGCATCGCTCGTTCAATGCCTTTTCGGCAGGGTGCGTCGCGTCAATGCACAAATAGGCGTTTGTCGGATATGCGACGTGGTAAAAGTTTAACAGCAGTCGGCGCAGCATTCGCAGCAGTCAGCGCAGCACTCGCAAGTCTCGTCCATCACGAAACAACAGCAGAGGGTGGCAAGGCAGGCCTTGAAGCATCCTACGAAACCGTCAGTCCAAATTCTCCATGCGTGTGATATGTTATCACCCACCGCCGCCGCCGCTGTTCCTCTGGGGTGGTGGGGGCTGTTGCTGGTATTGAGGACCGCCATAATACTGTTGTGGAGGGGGCTGGCCATAGTTCATTGGGGGCTGGTTGTTGCTGTATCGCATCACGGTCAGAAATGCCATTGAAAATGTGATGCGATAACATACTAGTGGCCGTAGGCCGGCTGAGGAGGGCCCTGCCCGTAGTATTGCTGATTAGACATTTTGGTAGACTGTGTGTACTGTAAGTTGAATTGTCGAAGTGTTGATCTGTGCGCGACAAATGGAACGTACAAAAATCGAAAGTAAAGTGAGTCGATATGTTTGCGGCTGCGTAAAGTTCAGGAGGAAGACCGGTTATAAGCTGAATGCGCGCGGTCGAGTGAGGTAATGTAGCGTACGGCCGGGAGGTACTTCGCGATAAGTTATGCTAACGGTGTGGCCGGTCTAGTGCTGGATTCGACCAAACTCAGTTCCGATCACCGACTGGGCAGACACGAGACGGTGAGGAAGGGTTCAACCTTATGCTCTTTTGTTTCGCCAGCCGTGCCATGCGCGTCAAGAGTCCACATAATCATGCACACCATGCCATCGGCCGCAGCTGACGGCCAAGGTTGTCGCCTCAAATACCAGTGAACTCGCCTATCATGCAGACTGTTCAAGCCCAGCGAATCGCCCGCGCAGCTTCTCTCCGCCAATGAAAGTTCCCACCGCGGCACCAACAGACGGAAACAATTGTCAATGAACTTCCACCAGCAGCCTAGGTACTTGCCTAGGTTGCAGAAGGCTGGTGTGGCGGTGTTCGCAGTCGTACGTGTGCTGACCCGATCTTGTGAGGTTTTCCCGCGCGGACCGCGGCTTTAGCAGGCCCCTACGTATGTCTGTCAGCCAATTTCCAGTGCTGTCATTCATCTCGTTGGCTGTCCAATTTTGACAAGCTCTTCCAAGCCGCGGCGCAAGCCTTTTTGCAACGGGTACTGTACTCGCTGATCTGCTTTAGCCTCCCGTGCCTCCCACACCGACGCCACTGTCGCATTCGTTCAGGCTTGGAATCATCGTGGCTAAAGCCTTACGTCTGATCTTGTGGCAGTGCGCGAGCACTTCTGCGTTGCCGCAGAACAGACCGATGCTCGTTACTCGTTCGGATCGAAGGTTGCTGCGGATGATACCGCACCGGCGTAAAATCTGTACTCCAGCCTTCGGCTCCTTCAGATTGCAGAAGGGTCAGATGAGGTCTGCCCCAGCCGCCGACCTGGCTTGACCTGGCACTGGGTGGGCGCTTCGTGAAACCGAGCGATATCTACGTTTGGGTACTGCATACTTCGTCTCTACATTTCGTTGCCGCCGATGCTATGCAATGCTTGTTCTCCTCCTGCGTTCAACACCAGTCGCGAAGCGACCCTTACGTGGTGTATATTGTAGTGTTTTTGCAGTGCCGTATGTTGACAGGGCTTGTGCGTTGATGAACGAGCGTGAGGCACAGCAACGAGAATGCGCTTATGGCACAAGGCTGACTCGCCTCATGAGAGCTGTGGTACATCTTACGACAATGTAGAAGGTCTCTCGTAGATGTCGTTGTCTGCCAGTTTTATCATCAGATTCTGCCTCATACTGGTCAATAATGCTCGATGGCCATGGAATTTCCACGCTTGCCAACGCGAGACCGAGCCGGGCGGATTATTCGTGCCTATCAAGACTGGAGAATGGAGTCGAAACACAACCAGCGCAAACCGGTTGATATACACCACCAAACGTGTCCGTTGAACGCGAATTATCCCTACAAGCCTATTGAGGCATCCACGCAGGTCCGAATCCTTGAAGTGGCCCCTTGCTCGATCAACGGTCCCTTGGTCGGAAGGCTCCTGGTCACAGACTTGGAGAATGCACCTCCGTATGAAGCACTGTCTCACCATTGGGGTCCACGCGTAGCGGGTGGCATCATCTACTGCGACGGATACGATCTCAATGTAACGACGTCAATCGCTGCAGCGCTCCGACGCTTGAGACTGACCAAAGCCGCACGACTGCTTTGGATCGACTCCATATGTATCAATCAGGGCGATTACCTGGAGAAACATGCCCAAGTCCGGATAATGCGAGATATTTATCAAAGAGCCGAGGGAACGTTGATCTGGCTTGGCGAGGAAGATGAGTCCACGGCGGATGCCTTCTCGATTGCTAAGGAAGTACACTTGCTTGCTGATGGGATCTATGGGAAATACGGGCTTGTGCCAAACTTCGATCAATTGCGGGAGGCCGGCTTTTTCAAATGCAAAGACGGCGACTGGAGTTCTCTCGGGAAATTAGCCTGCCGTGGTTGGTTTCGCCGAACCTGGGTTCTGCAAGAAGTCGGGGTCGCCAAAAAAGTCACTGTGCATTGTGGCAGCCATACTTGCGATTGGAGTTCTATCACCTATGTCGCTTGTACGCTCTGGTATGGATACGGGCTGGACCACGTATCTGCCCCAGAACTCAGCATTGCGGCCAAGATTCGGAGGATCGTCAAGATTGAGCAACGTACACTTTGGGACCTCCTGAACTTGACAAATGATCACGAGGCGTCAGATCCCCGGGATCGGGTTTTCGCTTTGCTTGGACTCGCCAGTGATGGCCAGGATTTCAGCCATCTTGTGGACTACAATATCGAGGTGGCTACATTGTTCCACGAAGTCTTCAAGCACTATATGCTGAAGAGCTTTGTCGGAATGCTCAACTCTGCTAGAAGCGGCCCTCAGCGGACGGAGAAAGCACTTCCTTGCTGGTTACCAGACTGGCCTCAACACCGTCTAGTCAGTATTATCACCAGCAACTGCTATCACGATCCACTGCGGCTCACCAACGACATGAACACAATGTCCATATCTCTCGACGGCAGGGTTTTGACCATTGGCGGCTTCGTCATCGACCGCATCGAGAAGGTACGTGCACCTCTGAAGCCTGACAACCCATTCTTCCCACGACAATGGCGTGCCTGGAAAACCCTTGCCATGAAGGCGACCGCATATCCCAGCGCCGCCGAAGCCTTCGAGCGTACGCTGGTTCTCGGCAACCTCCTGGCGCCGGCGGCCACGTTCGCCAGCGCCAGTGATTTCCTAGATACCTTCACGACGGACTTCGTCGATCGTCTGCACGTCCGGCGGCCGCCTGCTCGAGAGCCGCGCGCCAGTGTTCGGGCTCTCGCGGAGGCCGGTCATCAGCGCAGCGTCGAGCTCCTGCAATATTCTTCCATGATCGCAATAATTTGCGCCCAGCGGTCGTTGTTCAGGAGCCACAGGGGGCATATTGGTCTGGGCTCCGCTTTCCTACGACCGGGCGATCTGCTGGTGGAACTGGAGAGAGGCCTTACGCCATACGTCATTCGACCCGCGAACGGGACCTATAGATTCATTGGCGAGGCGTACATGCATGGTTGGATGGATAGGCCGGTGTCGTCAAAAGGCTACCAGGTACAGAAATTCCATCTCGTCTGATTTCGGGTAGTTCGCTGAACGCTATGGTTTGTTTCATTCATATACAATATTGACGGGGACATGCTAGAAGTGAGACTATTGAAACTTGGGAAGCTTGCAGCACTCTTTGGCATGAGATGACATATTGGTGCTCGACGAACATTACCGACCACTGTATCGAGATTGATGTAAACAAGCATAACAACCTTCGTTCGAAACGATATTTGAAACATAGCTCGGACGATATCGTTGTTCTTGTCCCACGAAGTCGATCTCGTGAGAGAGACAACCAACCCTAAGCGACGAACATAACCCTAAGGAGAACACCTAACCCCAACGCTCAGAAGCCTTCCCTTCTCCATTCTGCGAGGGGAGAGAAATGCATACATGCCCATGATACGCCGCGCATGCTCAGAAAAAAGAAGATCAAAGACAAATCTTCGAGTGGTTGGATCAAAATCACCGAACCTCAAATGCAAGAATCCCGACCCAGTTCCAGCCTCAAACCTCATCCTCCAGCAGACTCAACACGTCCAGCTCCCGGCGCACGACCTCCTCGAACTCGGCGCGCGACATGCCCGAGCTCTTCGCCAGCCGGAACAGGCTCTTGAGGTCGGTGCTGATGTGCATCTTGATGCCGCGCTGCGCGCGGTCGTCCTGCGCGGACATCGCCGCCGCCTGCTCCTCCAGCCGCTCGACGGAGGAGTGTGACGAGGTCGGCGAGATGGGTCGCGGCATCGAGAGGTGGTCGTGCGACTCGGCGGCTTGCGGGTCGAGGTGCGTTGCTTGCGGGGCGTAGAGGGAAGTCTGTAAGGAGGGGGGCTGTTGTTGTGGTTGTCGGAGAGCGGATGTCGCGCCGAAGTCTTGTCCATTCAGGATCGAGTCGCCGCGGAGGGTGCTCGCACCGAGGCCCTCGTGGTCCTCATCTGGGTCGTGTGAGTCGAGCGCGGGCTGTACTTCGGCACCATATCGGGCAAAGTATTGTGCGTCGGCCATCTGTCGGCCATTGGTTGGGTGAGGGTTGGGTTTCGTGGCCGGCGCAGGCGTCGTGCCGGGCGTGCGATCGTAGGCCGCCCAGTAGTCGTCGTTGTCGTCTTCTTCGGCGGCGGTGGAAGTCGACCTGCCGTTGGCTGGGCTTTTCGCGGGTGCGACGCTGGGAGCAGCACTTACGGTAGCATCTGTCGCGGCGAGTTCCGATTCGAACCATTGTGTGCCATCCTCAGCATCCTCCAGCGCCCTTAACTCCGCGAGCTTCCAACCTGGCTCCGTCCCACCGTGCTCATCCTTCTCGCACCAGACATAGATCGGTAGTAGATCGAATTGCTCCACCTCTAACCGAGCATGAAGCGTCTCTTCATCAAGTCGCTGGAACTTTGCTGGCGAGACATCCTCGATTTCGAGCTCGCCTGAGACCGGGTGCGGCTCGAGATCGATCCGTTCTACGACCGAGGGCAGCTTATCCGCACGTTTCGTATCCCATGATAGTAATGAAAGCCAACTCTTGTTCCCCGAGTCTCCAGACAGGTAGCTGATTCTTTGCCTCAGAACAGGCGAGAGGAGTGGTAATAATGACGGCGGTGGTCGTGACGCTACGAGACCGGTCGGAAGACATGCGAGGAGCGGTGGCAGAAGGTCTCGAGCATCTGGCGGTGGGTGGATATGCATCGCGTGAAGTTCTTTTTGGAGGTGATACCAAGTCTTGAGAGGTCACAGAGCGGTTCGAAAATGACGAACGCGGGGCTGTCGATGTGGTAGGCAGGATCGTAGGCCAAGGGATGTCTTGGTCAAGATATAGCAGGAAAATGCAAGACAAGTCAAGTGGTAGGCATCATGTGCCTGGGACGTGACGAGAGAGCTAGGCAGATATGCACAGAGAGGATGCAGGGTAATAGGCAGGGCGGTGCGGTAAAGGATCTGGTCGAGGGCATCATCAAAGGAAAGTTTGCGGATACTTGGCCCAGTTTTTCTAGATCAGGTGCGCGGTGCAACAGCCCGCGCAGAGCCGACGACTCGGAAATGGCCCGGGGAGCGAACGACGGTCGCTCTATTGTGAGCGCGTGCACCCAGTAAGAGTGAAGTAGCGTGCAGGAAGAATTTCCTTGGTGCTCTTCGCATGAAAGGGAGCCCGCGCGGAAGTGCGGTTGTAGGATGCGATTACAACGAGCTTCAGACGCGTGTGGGGGACAGATAGGCCTGCCCGCGAGGCCCAGACGCATGACATAATCGGCACTCGGTGCAGGTGGGCTGCGTTGGACCGACATGCCGGGCTGCACTGCCACAACCCGCCCAGCTTCCATCCGCCCGAATACTGCGTGCCATCACGTGTTGGACTGCGTAAATTCAGAATGATTGTCGTTCTGCCCAGACTTCGCAGTGCGAACAGTCCCGCTGTGCCCGCACGTGTCCGCCATTTCCGTCGCTCCGCACAGAGCCGCAATGACTGCCAGTACTGTGCCTGGGGACCTTCGCTGATGATTTTGGTCAGCACGTCAGCTTGCCCATCTGCACCTGGGCAGGCACCTGGTTATCGACGAAATCCGAAGACCGCGGATCCCAGTCACAGATCACGGCTGACAGGACAATCGCACAACAGCGTCGTCAATCCGCAGGAATAGTAGCAATGGTCGAAAGCGAGACCGGGTATCACTGCCACCGCGGCGACATTCAAAGCGTTCCTGTCATGCTCCTGTAGGTACCTGCATCGATCGACGGGCCCCCGTTGGCTGCTACGGCGTCAGCTCGACAGACTTGATGCGGTGCAAGAGCGGTGGAAAGTGACTTTTCTTCCGTTGGAGGATGGTTATGCTGTTTGCAAGGATGATTCACCTTGGGGTGAAACACTTAGTACTGTACTGTACGTTCAACCTCGCGGTGGATTGGAATGTTCAGAGGGTGAGCGATCGCTCGCCATTCGCCCGCTTCAGGGCGAGACGCGGGGCCGGGAGCGTGCCGGCAGGGCGAGGGCAGGGCGCCTATCGTCCGCTAGGCGACCGCGCGCCTATGTTTCAGATGTTCGGGCGTCGCAGAACACCTGCCATGCACGCCTGTGGGCCAAACATTCCGCGCCGGACCTCTCCCAGCGCCTAGCCCTGGCCGGACGTCAATGGCCCTCCCAGCGAGCCATTGGTGCGTGGCAGGCAGGCCATCATTTGCAGATCAGCGTTTCGCCGGCACTGACCACTTCTGTGCTCGACCACTTCACGTAAACACTGACACACGTTTTGGAGACAGGGCAACTGGGCGTGCGCCGAGAGAAGCAAAGCAACAAGATGGGCACAATGCAGTGCTAATGAACGGATCGTTGAAAGGAGCTTTGAAGGCTTGGACAGATCGCGCCCGCGTATTCGTTTGCATCGCTCATAGGTCCGTCACGGACGTCCTTGCTTTGTCCGCCGTGACTCCTGCCGCCGCGACCCAAAGCAGGACCACCGCAAGATGGGTTGCACAAGCCCAGACCAAGCCAAGCCTGCAGTGCCTGCCAGAATGCAAGAGAGGATCGTGCTTTGACCTCTGCCTGGACCCACAGCGTAAGAGACTCCAACACGCGACGATGCCGCTATGTGCTGGTTGGTGGTGAATCACTGACCGGCCGTAATGAGTGAAGGCTTGTATCCGCGACACGGTGCATGGGCCGGGCATACACATGTTGGTAGTTATAGAAACACCCATGCCCGACCTTCTTTCCTGTCCGTCCAACACCATATCCCGTTTCTTGTACCTTGCATCCGTCGACCGGGTCGGCTTTTCGATTCTCTTCGTCCTTCTTTTCAACGCTCCCGCGTGCAGCCCGAAAGACTCACTTTCCTTTCCACCTGTCTTGTGGCGCTGGCGCTTCTTCTCGACGGCCGTTCCATTCAATCCGTCGAAGTCGATCATTACATACCAGGCTGGCCCTTTCGTGATTCACTTGTGATACCCCATTCGCCATGACGAAGCTATTTCGCTTTCTTTCCTTTTGCATTTCTTCTGCGCTCTACCTTTCCACACACGCAGTCCCAGTCCAAGAACACCAGTCAGGAGGAGTCGAGCATATCGTCATCATCGACCACTCGAAGCCAACACCTCCCGGCATTGCGGAAGTATTGGATCGACTCGCCCTCAACACCGATCACCCCGACGTAAAATGGGTCTACAACAACTCAGCCTTCACCGGCTTCTCGGCATCCATGAAGTCCCATTGCTTAGACCTGCTCGCCAACATGACCGACGTCTCGACGGTCGAAAAGGCCGTCGCGGTCTCCTCGGCAAGCTTCACGACCCGTGACACTGCATCAGCTATGACTCGAGGCAGCGCTCCATGGGGCCTCCAGAGCATCTCTTCCGCATCTTCCCCGCCAACGTACAACGGTGGCGATAGCGATCTGGACTACACCTATAGATTCACGGACGGGAACCTCGGTGCGGGCTCAGACATTTACATTCTCGACACCGGCATCTACCTCAAGAATAACATCTTCGGCGGCCGAGCCGAGATGGTGTGGAGTTACGACACCCAGAACCTCGATGATCTGGATGGACACGGGACGCACGTCGCTGGCACTGCTGCCGGCGCGATCCTCGGTGTGGCCTCGAATGCCAACATCTTCGGCGTCAAAGCCCTCGACGCCGACGGCAGCGGCTGGAGCTCCAACGTCATCGCCGGCATTGATTTCGTCATCCAACAGCACGACGCCCGCAAGCAGACGCAAGGCTCGAATTTCGTCGGCTCCGTCCTCTCCATGTCCCTCGCCTCCGGCAGCGTCATTACCTCCATCGACCAAGCCGTCTCGGCGGCGCTCAACTCCGGCCTACACGTCTGCGTCGCCGCGGGCAATGAGGGCAAGGACGCCTGCGGCGCCTCCCCGGCCTCATCCGGTGGCGTCCAGGGCGGCGCGATCAGCGTCGGCGCCGTCGACATCCAGCGACAGCGCGCCTCCTTCTCCAACACGGGCGCCTGCGTGGATCTCTATGCCCCCGGCGTCGACGTCGTCAGCGCGTGGATCGGCGCGCCCAACATGATCAACCGGCTCTCCGGCACCAGCATGGCGACGCCGCACGTCACGGGCCTGGTCGCGTACCTGATGGCGCAGAACGCGGCGCTCGCGGCCAGCCCGGCGCTCATGAAGCAGTTCATCCTCGATCATGCCCTGCCGTTGCCCGACGGCACACGCTTCCTGAATAACGGCGTCTGGTAGAAGGGTTCTCCCGGGTCTGCTCCATCGTAACCCTCGAATAGCCCTGGGCAGAAAACGGATAGAGAGAGAGGGAGAGATTTGGAACACACTTCATACAGCACGTTAGGAGGCTGTGGACCCCAGCGCTCATACAGCTGACGACGAGGGCTCGAACAGCCGAGATGAACAGACGTCTGTCTCCCAGAAGAGAGAGGGAGCAGGAGTCAGCGCATCCATGGGTCCGCATGCGCCACACATGGTTATCCTACCCTGGAAGCACCCAACGGCGCGGGCGAAGGCAGGGACTAGGTAGGTAGACACTCGGATTATGTAACGCAATAAACGAGAGCAGCAACGAAACAACAAAGCAAAACTTGGTCGCCGTCGCGTGGGTGGCTGGTGAACCAGGTAGGATTTATTCCAAACCTGTCCTTTAGGTTTATCCCTCGCAACGCTGTCGTCCACGCCGTTTTATGTGGAGAGTGAGGCAAACGTGCAGACAGGAGAAGTGACAGATTCGGTGCTTGCGTTCCCGTTCGCCGTTCGCCGTTTGCGCGCAGACCCGTGGTCCTCGTCACAACGACAGGTCGATGTAGAATCGCGCGTCCCTCCCATGCTTTGCCCTCATGTCGTCTATCTTTACCTGGTCGGTCCCCCTTCGGCGACATATCCCCCGCATGGTCGCGAGACGGTAGCTTTCCCCAGAGACCTATGTACCTTCGCCCCTGGTTGGCAAGCTCGGAAATGCTCCGATGTCGAGACCCTGCAGCAGATGCAGTACCACGGAACCAAGTCGATCATCGGTATCTGCCACCCTGCGTCATCTCCACAAAAATATCGCGCTCTAGACCGTGACGCCCGGGCGATGGAACGATGAGTGGCATTTTGGGCAATGTTGCATTCTTGTTACATAAGGGGGTTAAGTATATTAGATACAGTTCATTGTTCCGGGTCTGACGATATTCACTTCCAAAACTTCCAAGGATCGTTCTCCTTGAGGCAGGCCATGCCCGCGAGCAATCGTTGCGACAGAACCAATGTTGTCGGCCAACCCTTTGTCTCAATCGTTGCCCATCAAATCAGTCTATTGGAGCTGGTGCGGTCGTCCTCTGGTTGGAGGCGATGGCGCCGCGGGCGCTTACTCGTGCGAGAACGAGTCTCAACCAGCCACACGGGATATGAATAAATGACCTGTTCGTGGACGGGCTCTCCCTCAACCCCCTGCCGCCGATGAGATTCCCAAAGCTGGAGCCGACACGGCCGTCGTCGCAAGCAGCATTGCCTTCTCTTTGCCCTTGTCACGAATATACTGCGCGTACTTGGGGTTGCTCGGTGCCGTTTCGACCTTGAACATTGGACCGTTGGCAGGACGCGGAAGACGGCCTTCGCCATAATAGAGCTCGCAAACGAATCGCATCCCGGGTGCGCCGTTGGAGAATTGCGAGCAGACGACCACCTCATCGCCGGTGTGCAGCCGACCCCATAGGGTCTGCCCGTTGCCCTCGCCTTTCTTGAGCGCGACGCCGTTGATCCAGATACCGGCGCTGGCGTGAGTTATGATGCCGGTGTACAGATCTGGTTTGTCGATCCAGTCGCTGCCGAGGCTGGCGGCGTCGTCGTCCTTCAGCTTTGGCGCCCAGAAGTACACAGTCAATGCGCTCTTGGGCACACGTGTATCGCTCTGGTCTGGATGTATGATCGTGTTGGAGGGAGCTCGACCCCAGCTTGTAACACGTTGTTGAAGCTCAAGTGTTATGGGCGCGAACGAGTCGTTCGTAGCGATCAGTCGGCCATAGCAGCGAGGAACATGAGGACTATCCACCGGTGGGGTGATCCGAGGTGGTTGTGCTACGAAAGGTGATTCTGCTGCATTTTGGGCCCCATCGCTGTTAGCGGTGCTGTTCTGAGTCGTTGGTGCCAAGTGATCCGTTCTTAAGTAGAATGGATGGTTCACAAAGTCATGGCCGCTGACTTTTGAGGCGTACTCCGCGTTATGTGTGCTGGGGTCACTGGCATCGTAAAAATACGACGCTGTTATCGGGAGGTTGATACGTCGATCGAATCGTTGTTGTGGTGCCTTGGGTGTAACTTCCACATCTGCCGCCATGGAACCACCAGCCTGGTGGCCAGTACTTGAAGGGTTCGACTGTGCCGAAGCTGGTGGCTCGGCCAGAGCGTTGCGCACCTTACTCGAGAAAGGCGAATCCATGTTCATATCCCGCACTCCTTCTTCAGCACCAAGTAGGCTGGGTGAATTGATCCTCGCCTCGGAGCTTTGGAGACCGCGTTGTTCGCTATCCAGGAGCTTAGCTTGTTGACTGACGGTGAGTTCATCGACCGTGCTATTACTTGGAGGCTCCTGTTGCAAAAGATCAGAGCGACTGATCTCGCCAAAGAGCTTCGGCGGACGCTGTGCTCCAGCCTCTGTCGATGCTGCTGGCATGTTAGCAGCACCAGCCGAAGCTTGCTCTGCAAAACAGTTCCCGCTGGAATGCAGTACAGATTCTTGATCAAGGTAATCTACCGCATTCGACTTGAAACGCTTAGACTGGAAGAATTCCAAGTCTGAAGAATCCAAGCTAACCTCACTCCGGTGACTAGGCAGTTGCTCCGCCAAGCTGAGTTGTGACATATCCGGCTCCGCTGCTCCCACACCCTCTTCTTCTTCAATCACCAATAGACCTGCACGAGTCCGTGACGGTAACGCATCAGTGCGCTCAAACCAGGGATGAAGAAGGCAGTCATACGGCGACGGTCGCGCTGTGGGATCCGTATTCATCATTTCCACCAAAAGAGCTACTGCTTGATCAGAAACGCGCTGACGCATGATGGCAGTGACATCGAGCGGAGTGCCCATAATCTTGTCGAACATGCCGCGGCCGTCCTTATCGGCCACGCCTTCGAACGGAGGTTTGAGGCATAGCGCATACCATAAAACTGCGCCAAACGACCAAATGTCGACCGCTTGACTGTAGCTACGCAGGTTGTGCTGCTGAGACTGCGGTTTGCGAGGGCGTTTCGTGCCTTTGCCAGCGGAGTGTGTGTCGTAATGCGGAAAGACTTCTGGCGCACAGTAGAGCAAAGTACCACAGAAAGTCTTCAGGAATGTGTCATTATCCTTGACTACCTTTGACAGTCCAAAGTCAGAAAGCTTCACCGTGAAGTGATCAGGTCGTGCATCGGCGATCAAAATGTTATCTGGCTTGATGTCTCGATGCGTGATTCGCTGCTCGTGCAAGTAGTCGAGTGCGTGGAAGACTTGGTCTGCCATGCGCCGAGCGACCTTCTCTGGGAGCGGACCACGGGCCGGCGAAGATCCACTACCAGTAAGGTACTGTTGGAGGTCACCGTTTGGAACGTATTCCATAATGATGTACAGATGATTGGCTGCATCCTGATAATCGATGTACTGCACGATGTTGGGGTGGTTGATGGCTCGCATGATGGTCATCTCATTGTCAAGCTTCCTATCAAGGATGCCATTCTTCATAAACTTGCGTTTTTCCAGTTCCTTCGCTGCATATAGCGTTCCATTGCTCTTGAGCGCGACTTGATACACGTTCGCAAAAGCTCCTTTACCAACGTGTCCGACCACATTGTATTGCGTGCCGCCTGTCCAGTGCATTCCGAATTGGTTGGCGATCAAAGGCACACCTACTGCACCGGCCTGAAAGGCAGGAGCAATCTGATGCCTTCCATGGTTTTGTCCAGGAGCGGCCCGCCAGGCCTCTTGAGCAGCCGCTTGGCGCTCCATATAGGTTCGAAATTTGGCCTCGTACTCAGCTAGGTATCCATCACGCGAAGGCATTCGAACAATGAACTTGATGATCTCGGCCTTGATTGGCGACACGATTTGAATCATGTTCCCACTGTTCAGCATGAGTCTCGGCGGTGTCACTGAGTCAGCTCGGTACTTAAGCAAGCGGTCCTCCACCATGGTCCCGTTGGTCGACATATCCTGAAGCATGAGAACGCCTGACTCGTTGATGTAGATGCAAAAATGAGTGTTGCTGACCCGCTTGTGTGCCTCCGATGCGATGATAATATCGCATAGTTGTGAGTTTCGACCAAAAACGAATCCCAAGCGAGGCTGGACCACCTTAGACGAAAATCTCAGGGCCAGATCTGCTGCGCCAACCTTGTTATCCTTGGTGTCCGGGTCGATGATGAATGTCTCCTTCTCTTCCTCTGCCAGGTTCGGACTGGCCTCGTAGTCGATCATGTGTTCTGCATCTTGCAAGACATGCTGGGGTGCGCGTGCTGCGGTCTCGACGACAAGTCGATATGCTGCCGGGGAGCATGGCGTCAGGATGCAGATCACATCTGAAATGTCCTCAACCGCCAGGCCCGAAACGTTCTTGCCCTCCCGCCGAGGATCCACAACATTTTGGGTCGCAGGTTGTGTGAGATCCTCTTCCATGATGAGAGGTGGAGGAGAGTACCTCGGTGGCGCAAAGACTCAGGTTTAGGACAGAGCATTCAAGCTGGAACCATCGACCAGCCAGAAGGGCGGATGCGCAGGAGCCAGAGGCGAATAAGTTGTCCAAGCAACACTTCGGGGTGAGAGCGCCTAGGATCTGCAGAACGCCTTCACCTCGCCTTGCCTCCGGTATCTACTGTGGTGGGGAGGGCGGCGGCTTTATATATGCTGCCAGCGCATTGATTGACCTATTCGGGACGACAAGGGCGGTGACAGGACAATCTCCAAGCCCCAGCCAAAGCGATTCCTCAGCCTAGGCCAGGGCGGAGTCGAGTATTCAACAACAAGACTGCTGTGATTTTCAGGCGCCCGAGACGTGCAGGGCGACGGGCGCAACCACACACGATCTCCCCAACCAGTGCAACCAACTCTTGTACAGGTAAGTAGAATTGGCGATCTCGTCGACTCAAATTGGGGGGCGTAGTCCGTCTCTTGACCGTGGCGACGATGCGTCTACAGGTGTGATTGAGCAATACTGATATCAACCTGAATCATGAGCAGTGCTGTCCAGCGGCGTTTGCTCACGATCGGGCGTCAAGATCCGCCTTGCATCAGAAGGCGGCCGCAGAAAGGCACGTGGGGTCCGTCAATCCATTGAAGACAATATCACACAGTCGTGGTGAATGCAGGCTCGGCGACTGTCGTGAAGTGTGACCACTTTCCGGAATGGCAGTCAATCCAGGGTGGGACAATGTGCTGGTCGCACCAGGTCACGAAAAGAAGGTGTCACGATCACTGCAAGCTATCCGGTTGTCCTGACATCCATACACGATTTTAGTTTCTATGGCAGAAGGCAGCCAAATCCTCCGGCGCGGAAGCCGCGACCCGCGTGCCTGACTAATCCAGCTCCAAAGCCCCGAATGGCATTGATTGGCTGGAGCCTACTGCACACTAGCTGCCGAACCTCTGGGACATGCGCGGAGCAGTTCACAGCCAAGCTACGGGAGTACAGAGTAGAGAAGGTCTAGACGGGAGGACCAGTAACGCTTGCTCATTGCTATCTTTTAAGAAGCTACTACCGCTAGCATCTCCGGACAAAATCACTACTTTTTCGTGTGTCGACATTGTTACTTCAATCGTATTGCATCTGATCAACGTCCATAAGAGTAGAGCGGATCGCTCAGTCGTCCAGCTTGACATAGTTGGCAGGGAAAAGACCACTCTTGCCATTGTACTGACCAGACCACCAGTCCTCATCCGGGAATTCCTGAGGATCATGTCAGTATATGTAGGAAAATTGCGCGGTTCAAAGAGCTTAAGACTTACCACGTGCGTAATCTTGGCACCGTCCGGGAAAGAGAGCTCGTTCTCTTCGGCCGCCTCGTAATCGTACTCAGCCGTGGCAGTGCGGCCGGATCCACCAGGCGCAGCTGCAGCTGGAGCAGGTTCTTCCTCGTGCGCAGCCGCGTGGGAAACCGCAGCCGCGGCGGGCGCTGCACCAGCGCCGGTCTCTGGGAGCAGCTCAACGTAGTTGCTCGGGAACAAGCCCTTCTCTCCTTTGCTGTTCTCACCCATCCACCAGTCGTCGTCGACCATTTCGATGTTGACGATGCGCTCACCCTCATGTAACTCCAGCTCGTTCTCTTCGTCTTTAGTATAGTCGTATTGCGCAATAGCTTCCCGACCACCTGCTGCACCAGCGCCCCGCGAATCCTCGACTTGCCCGAATGTGCTTGCGGCAGCTTCCTGGGCGGCCGCGCGGGAAACGTCGGCTTGAAGTGCCGGCTCGTCTTCTTCATCCTCTTGTCTCTGGTCAACAACCGCATTGAGCCCGGCAGTCGGGATTGCCCTAGGTGGGAGTGGTGCGACAGGCTCAATCGGCTCTGCACCACGACCGACAGGCATGGCAATGCGAGCCGGCGAGCCCTGTGGATACGGATCCTCAACAGGCTCCTCCTCTTCCTCCTCATCTTGTGGTACAGGTCGTGCCGGGGGAGGAGGAAGATCCTGATGCTCTGCAGCAGGGACGCTAGGCGCAGCAGATCGCTGGGGGAGCCCAGGCATCGGGACGCCACGGGCTCCTGCATTCGGCTTTGTGGCCGTGTTGAGTGCAGGTGCCTCCGTGAAGCGATCTTTGATCGACGTGAAGCCATCCGATGCACCTTCGTCCTGAGCAGGCTCATCCTGTCCAGTGCGCTGCTCACTGAGGCCGCTACCACCTGTTCGTGAAGGTATCTGAACATCCCATTTCTTGCCCTCATAACCACTCTGCCAGCCACCGCTGGGCTGGCTCTTGATGGCCGAAGCCGCTCCTCCTTGAGGTGGTGGAGGTTGAGTGTCGGCAGCACCACTGAGTCCTCGCTCTCGTGCCTTCTTCTCAGCCCAGATCTGGGCAGGCGTCTTCCCGCCTTCATCTGCGAACGTGCGACTAGTCGAAGCAACGGGTGCGGTTCCAGTCGTGGAAGGGCTCTGGAAAGCACCTGGAGTAGGAGCTTTCGTGCCAGTGAAGCTGCTAGCGCCAAATTTGTTCGCGACCTTTGGTTTTGGCAGCTCAGTAATGCGCTCTGCTTGTGTAAAAGCCGCGGATCGATCGGCTAGAGACTTCGGTCGCTCGTCATCATCTGTGGAGGGCTGAGGGGGTGGGACTGGCTGCGAAGGTGGCCCGCCTTGAGCCTTGCGACGAATCTCTGCAATATCGACCTTGCCGATAGGCTCGTATGCGCCTTTAACGACGGACGGACGGTCGTCTTTGAGGCTGCCACTCTCTTGCGCCTGTCTGCGGATAGCGGCGATGTCAACTTTCCCAATGGGTTGATAGCCACCGCTCACGACATCGGCAGATGGTTTCTCCGGTCGCGCCGGCGGTTGGTATTTGGACGGCTCACGCTGCGACTGCAGTTGCGCAATATTCACTTTGGTCGGCTGGTAGGCTGGTGCGACTTTCTCAAGCTGAGATCGGGTAACAGGAGGTGCATCGTCGCCCCATCCGTCGTTATCAGTAGCTCCAGTTTGTGTTGGCGCGGCACGCGTCCGTGATGTCAAAGGCTGGAAGCCGCCAGTGGTATCAAAGTTTTTGGTTGGTAGGATCGGTTTCGAAGCAACTGGCGGGGGAGGGCCAGATGATGCCGGGGCGGGTGCTGATCCTCCTCCGCCATATTTCGCACCAGAGGCATCCGCAACCTTTTGCACAATGACTTCTGGTGTCAGGTCGCGATCCGAGCGGGCCGTGACCTGAACATGGTATCCATGGAGCAGCTTGGAAACTGCATTGAGGTGACTAGTAAAGTATCCTTTTGTCCTCTCTGGCACGCCCTCGCCGCACCATGCGATGAGCGCGCTCTTGGGCAGCGTCGTGTTTGGATCTTTCACTTTGACGAAAGCAAACTGGATGCGGCCGTCTGAGAACTCTTCAATCAGATCAACCAGCTCGCCCTCGCCCGTGGATTGAACGGAAAGCACGCTCTCTTTCCCCGAGTCGGCCTGGAAGGCATTGGCCAGCGGAGCTTTGACTGAGAATACTGCCCAGATGCCGTAGGTGGGTGAAGAAGCAGCCGGGCCGGAAGGCGTGGCATTGACGACTTTCTGGTAACTGGCGGTTATTGACGGACCGTTCTGTGAAAGATTGAGGGACGACATGTTGCCGGTCGGTGTCGGTGTTGGATAGGAGAAGGTCTGATTCGCGTGGAGAGCTTGCAGCTGTGCAGCTGTCGGGCAGTTCTGTGTCGCCCGCGGGGTTCAGTCAATTAGTGAAAGAGCACTCTATGAGGCAGTGCTGTGGGACGATGAGGGTCTGAGGCGCCCTTGGTTCATTTATCCGTGAGAAACGCTTGCTGGAAATCAGGCATCCCAAATTCGAAGCTGATGATTCGAATGGTGAAGGAAGCGCTTGTTCGTAGAACATTCATAGACGCCCGCCACAAATGGGCTGAGGCTGTGCAACGCGGCCGGGCGACGTCACCAGAGTGTGGCATCCAACGCCAAGGCTAACCTTCCTCATTGGCAGCTTTTGGGCAGCCCGCAGGGCTCTGAGAGTCCATGCCATTTCTCTTCCACCAATCTATTCTGCCACGCGATAATTGCATACGCTACCTAATGATCGAAATTGTGGCGATGCAGGTAGGTCCTGTAAGAAATATCGATTTTAGACCCACTCGGGCTTGCCCACCAGGGCCTTTCTTAAGTGCTTTTAGTGGGATGACCTATATACACCATTAAAAGTGATCAATTGAGCAAAATGGTCTGTCACAATCGGACCGCGCACTGAGAGCTACAAAGCGACTACCAAACTGTGTTGCAGTAACATATCAGCGACGCATGTTGACCAAATGTCATTGTCGTGTCTTGGCGCCTTGGAGAACTGTGTGAGCCCTTCTGGAAACGCGAAGGGCTGCGCACGGACTTTCGCTCGCCTCGGAATTGAAAACGACTGGTCTTGAGCTGTTTGCCTGTCGCGACTTTGGAATTTCAACTTGCCGACATGCATCACTTGTCCATTCTTCTGCGCACTCGCAGGTAACCACGCTCTCGCCTTCGACTTCTCGTCTTGCGACCTGTTCAGCAACGCAGTCCGCCCTGTTCTATCTCGGACTGTTCACACGACGGGTGTGGAGGTACTGCTACTTCTTCCACCATAAGTCGACTTGCTCTCTCGCGCTCTGTTCAACTTTTCTATTTCTTATTCCCATTTTCTTTCATCACAGCACTGGAGCATCGCATTGGCATCTGCACATTATTCAACCCTGATCACAGACTTGGAGCAATCCCGATCACGCTTGGGTTGGATCTCACGCTTTTCTTCCTTGCCCATATCTATCCAATTCACAACCTCTTGTCGCATACCTTGTCCGTTGCCGCGGCCATGAAATTGAGAGTGGACTTGTACCCGTGCGCAAATTCTCTTTCTTGTTAATGGCGGCCCACACAGGACGGGAAATGGAAAACGGTAGGGAATCCAGCGAGACGCCATCGTCTTCGTTCTCCGATCTCTACGCAACTGGACCAGACACGGAGAATCCACCCAATGTTGGTATTCGGGCTTACACGGCTGCTTCGATGAGCCCAGACAGTACCGCCGCGTTGGATGGACATAGATTGATGCCCAAGGAGAAAAAGCCAGGCATGCTAGAGGCCCAGGATGCCGCGCTAGAAAGAGCTGATATCGATGGCGGTAACGATGATGATTCTTCCTCAGGAATGGAAATGTCCAGCCTTAGCCGGTCCGCATCGCCGGAACCGAATACACTCCTTCCGGCTGCGAGCAACAAGCGCAAGCTATGTGAGCTGCCTGATGTTTCACAGGAGCGCTCCGTCATTGAGCCGACTAAACGGCAGCGACTGTTTCCTCAGTCTGGGGCCGCTCGTCTTCCCCAGGAATGTTGGCAGCAGGTCTTCCTTAACCTCTCCCCAAAGATGCTTTGCAAATGCTTGCGTGTGTCGAAAGCCTTCAATAAGTATCTCACAGGCCACGTTGAAGCACTTGCGGCGAGAAAGAATGGTGGCAAGCTCCGCTTGCTTGACGGTGAATATATCTGGGCGTACTCTCGCAAATTACACTATTCATCCATGCCGCGGCCATTGTGTAGGTTTTCGGAGTTGCAAATGCTCAGGCTGATCCTTGGGGCGAAATGCCAATTTTGCGATCGCAACCCAGTGATATCCCCGGCCACAACACTTTTCAATGCTGGTCCCGGTCCAGACGGGGTACGCGTCATCTGGCCGTTTGGTGTTCGGAGTTGTGGAACATGCTTGGAAGAGCGAACGATGAAGGTCAGATTTACGTTTGATTCACCCCGTATTGATCATCTAATGAGGGAAGCAGGACATCGAAGTGCTATCAAACCCTCACTTGGCCTCTCTAAGATTTGGGGTGACACATGCCTATCGGACTTCGGATTCTCATTTCGTATCCGAGAGTGTACGCCAATCAGCAGGCGGCCGACCCCCTAACATTCGACTTCAAAAGATTTATTACAGGCCGCACCTTGAGATGATACAGCAAGAAGAGGCTGATGCAAATAGTTTTGGCACCGGCGCCGTAGATGAGTGGCGTAAGGGCTTGGATGCCAAGGGAAAAGCAGCTATGTCTGATAGCGCGAGATGGGAGAAGTGGGAACAGCAGATGCGCTCAAACATGAGTCCAGGCTTGACCCTTTGCCAAGCTCTCAGAGGGAATGAGAGCCTGCCCCATGTGCACCCTGAACAGACAAGAAGTCAAACGTCCCAGATTGCGTTCCAGCACGCACTGCCAATGAATGGTGAGTTCGCTTGTCTCTCGCTCGTACACTTTCGTCGGCGTGCGACCATTCTGTGAACCGAGTTACTTAGCGCCTCGAGGTGGACGTACATGAAGATAACCTAACATCATCCGCAGGCACGCATCCATTGCCGCGACCAGTCTACGTGTTCCCCTCCGTTCCCGAGCAATCGCAATCAACATTACATCGTCATATCCCTCTGCCAGCCCGCGTCACTCGAAATCCTAATGAGGTAGAGGGCATCCGCCTCGCGCGCAGACTAGACATAGAACGCCGGTGCCAGGAACTTACTCCTCCTTTGATGCCCAATGTGCTCCAGCACATTGAGTCCTATCAGGCCGCCATGCAGATTACCGCACCGATGGATGACTCTGCATGGGATCTCTTAAAGCCTCGCATTTTGGCGCAGAGAGAAGCTGCCGAATTGCTGGAATATCAACGGGCCCAGAGGGTGGCCCTATTGCAAGCAGCCGCGACTGCCAATTCTCATGACATTATTTTCTCACGACCTACCAAAGAGTCAGACGAAAGTGAGTACGAGCATGCTCAGCAACCATTGAGGGCTAAGCTCGGAGAGTACGCGGACAACTTCATCAATGGCCAATGGCGCGGGGGAAAGGTTCTGGATCGCGAGAATACGCCAATCTTTGCGGCGAACGCTCTGCAGTACATCTGGAAGACACACGTTCGAGATCAAGAAGCCAGCCATGATATCAAAGAAAAACCTGGAGTCGGCAATCGCTACCAATCTATCACTCCCGTTCCGGACGTGTTTCTCTCGCTTGACAACATGAAGTGGGTATACGATTCGAGAATCAAGCCTTTGGCGGACGTCTATCGGCGTGAGCACTTTCTATGTGCAGAATGTGCAGACTTGGCGAATCCCAAATGGTTTGGGTTCGAGAGCCTGATGCAGCACTATGGCGCCAAACACACCACAATTTTTAGTCGGGGAAATGTTGTCGTCCACTGGCAGACAGCTCCATGGCCAGAAAATCCACCCTTCCATCAGAACCCAGAGGCATGGACCAAGCTCGAGAGACGAGCTAGGGATGCCAAAGGTCCGCGATCGCGAGGCACACCATACAACGGGCACAGTGCTCCATATCCACCACCTGACAGGACCTTTTCGAGCGATCTGACCAGTGCAATGAGTCAGCTACCTTTAGCTAACCTACCGAGCGCGCCTGTGTCGCACCAATCTCTACAGACACACTGTTCTACGTACGCAGGGCATCAGTCGATACTGTCCACTGCTCCCAGCTCGGGTGGTAGCCGAACTCGTAGCGAGAAGGTCGCCAAATTCACTGGCGATGCTCATGATATTTGGTCTGCCATGCAAGGTATCTCAGACATCGCTGAATGCGTACGTGTTCACACTATTTTCCACCAGGCAGCGACTCAGTTCTACCATGCTTTTCGCGAGCCACTAGATCTGGGTGTGGTCGCAGAAGCGCTGACGAACCAAGTGGAGCTGCGGCCTTTGCGCAATGCTCGAGGTCTTGCATGCAAGCAATGCGTCGCAGAGGCGAACCCTGTGTCGGCCAACAACGGGGAATACTATACTAGGATCCGATCAGTGAAGCTACTGAGCACGTCGTCCCTCGTCTCACATTTCAAGTCGGTGCACCTGGAACGGCAGACTCTAGACTGGACGATCGACATGATCGAGGTTCCAGAGCGCTCAACGATCACGGGTCTTTTGGAGGCTCCCGGGATGGACGACGAGAAACTCTCCCTCGTCGCGGCTGCTTTCCCAGGTACATTCCCTGTACCTCTGCCGCGCATTGATCAATTGTCAAAGAATAAGCATGCAGCTACAATCGAGAATCTTGTACCTGAGCGACTTCTCGATCGTCTAGGAAAGAAGAATAAGAACCAGCCGAAACGAAAGTCCAGTCAGCTGCAAGAAAGTGGCCATCGAGGCGAAACACCTGAGCAGCAATCTGGGCCCGGGGAGGATGAGTACGATCCCCGAAGACCCCTCGTGGCTCGTTCAGGAACGCAGGCGCTTGACCCTAGTCGCTTCGACACTGATATTGCTCGGCACAACGAGCCAGGTGTAAAGACCCGGGACAGCCCAGCTCATGCACACGTGAAACTTCAGCGAACTGAACCGGAATATGAACGACGTAGTCCGTCTGTCGGAATCGCGCCGCCAAGTCCTTTGCGTCAGAAGGCAGATCACACAACAACTCAATCTGCTCCATCCTCGGCGGCGCCTGATATCGCCGCGATCTTGGCCTCACTTACCAGTCAAGCACACACGGCAACGACAGTCACGCCACCGATTGCGTTTGTGAACTCAAAGACACCGCAATTTAGTCAGTCATTACCTCGTGACCACGGGTTTAAAGCCCGTTATTCGCTCAATGAGCTTGCAGATCATACCAATCCATCTCAACAGCCTCGGCATCCCGACCAAGGACCTCCATCTTTCACTACAAGGGATGTCGAGGAACTGCAAGCTTCCCTTGCGAACGGTGCCCGGGCTTTTCAAAAAAATGCACACCATCCGCATGCCCCGTCGAGCTCCCTTCCGCTGTACGATACCCGTTCACACGCGGTCGCTCAACACGTACATGACGGGGAGCAGAGGTCCGCCCAGCCTCCACCGCACCCGAGCGTCCTCCCAGGCGCTCCAGTACAATATGTGCATCTTCCAGATCGCGATCATGCCTCTGTGGGCTATCACTACGAGCGTCCGGCACCCATCACTTTCATCGATGCATACGGTCGTCCCGTGGAACTCATCCCCATCGACGCGGCACCGCCTCCTGTGCAATATTTGCCACATTCTGCATATGACCACCCTGTTCATGTGCGCCAGCCAGAACCTCCAGGATACGGCGGGGTTATACCGTCCGCCACTGCACCTCTTGCGCACGCATATGGCGACCGACTCACATCATATTACGAGCTACCGCCGGGTGCCTCGAGCAGCCGGCGACATGCTTGAGCAAACTTTGTATACGTTAACAGACGCCCGATTCTTGTTAGAACATAAAGTCTGGACGTCTTGTATCCATACTGGCGGTTGTTAGGTTGATTTGGCGCATTAGCTGATGTTAGCATTCTATTGTTGAGATATCCATTTTGTATGCGATGTCGGGAGGGTACAGATCCGCAGTTTCTCAAACGCTACAACGCAACCAGACTTTACCTGCTTCAAGCAATTGTTGCTTAATATGCTATAAATATGTGTAACTTGAATTCCGCACCTTGAAATCCACTTCCTCTACTCACCATCGAAGCGCCTGCCAGTTCCCGTGGATCAGGTGCGCATTTCGATAGGGTACCGGGCATTTCCGAACCGAGCTCCGTGGTGTGAGATGCACTTGCCACTTGTGGATTATCATAGCTGAGAAATCAAAATGCAGCATTTCTTAGTGCATTACTGTATGTACGAGTGTGAAATCAAGCCATAAAGGGCTGTAAAATCAGAGTCTGGCTCAAATACTTTACCGACGCCGCCGCGCAACACTCTCGTCAATGAGCAATTAGCATCCCCAACAATCGTCAAATGGCGACCGTATCATCGTCCAAATCACCAGGTCTGACAGCACCGCCGGCTGAAGTCACCAACACCACTCAAAGCAGTGCTGAAATTCTACCATCTGACATCGAAGATGTAACCGACGAAGATAAACTCCGGCAAGATGTCGAACGCCATCTGCGATTGAAAGTCGATCTTCGCTTGTGCACAATTGCTGGCATACTCTGCTCGTTGAATTTGCTCGACTCGGGCATCCTCAGTTCGGCAGCTGTGACATCCATGATTCAAGACCTGGACCTCACGGGCAATCGTTATAGCGTTAGCATTTTCATCTTCACGATTTCGAGCATCGCCTTTCAGCTGCCATCTACCATTGCCGTGCGGACATTCGGTCCGCGGATCTGGTTCACCACAATCACCTGCTGCTTTGGTCTGATCACGTTATGTACCGCTTTCATTCACACCTGGAAAGAAATGATTGCGCTACGAGTACTCCTCGGCATGGCCATGAGCGGTATCTATCCGGGACTCACGTACTTGATCTCGACGTGGTACGTTCGCTCGGAACAGCAGACGCGGTTCGCTTTTCTACAGAGCGGCGAAGTTACAGTACTGGCTACCGGGGGCATAGTGAATTTTGGGCTCAATCACTTGGACGGCAAGGGCGGTCTTCAAGGTTGGAGATATATGTATCTCGTTCAAGGCCTCATCACGATAGTCCTAGGATTGCTCACGTACTTCTGGATTGTCGACTTCCCGGAGCAAGCTCACAAAAGCCTTTGGTTTCTCTCCGCCGAAGAGCAGAAGATTGCGGTTCTCCGCATTCAGCAAGATCGTAAAGATGTACAGCCAGAGACATTTTCCTGGACCGCCGTGCTTTCTCACGCCAAAGACCCAAAGGTCTTTGGGTTCGCATGCATGTTCTTCCTGCTGAATATCGTGTCGACCGCACTCAACTACTTTCTTCCCATCATTCTTGCGAGCATGGGTTTTAGCGAGAATGCCGCCATTATACTTTCGGCACCACCTTACTATTACAGCGTCCTGCCGGTGATCCTTTCGTCGGTCGTGGGTGATCGCTTCCGGCTACGTGGGCCTGTAATTGTCTTCAACTCCCTTTGTCTTATTACAGGCTTCGGAATGCTTGGATTTGCCCAGCAGCTCGCCGTGCGCTACATCGGCACATTCCTCGCCACTGGCGCTTACATCTCCAATTGGGCTGCCCTGACAGCCTACTACCAGACCAACATTACTGGTCAGTGGAAACGTGTTTTCACGGCTGCAGTCGTGACAGCCATGAACGGCGCCGGTGGCATCGCGGGCTCTTACATCGTCAGACAAAGTGAGGCGCCGCGATACCCGACAGCCGTGTGGGTTTCTATCGGCTCTCATGTTCTGCTTATTATGCTCGTGGCCCTGTTTTCCACCCACTTCTGGTTCAGCAATCGTTTGCAAAGGTCTGGGAAGGTACTTTTGGAGGCCACGGAAGGCTTCCGATACTCGTACTGAACAAGTTGTGGTGTTGTGTAATAACATCATCGTATGCTATGCCAACCTTCAGCCCCAAAGAGTCCTCTGCGCTTTGCTCCACTGATGCTTCAGATACCCTATAAACCTTACATTCCGCATACCAGCTTTAAAACCGCATACGGCATGTGTCATACACGACAATCGTCGTTTCCTTGGGTGCTTTGTTGCCTTTCGACAAACGATGGATGGCATTCAGCCGTTGTACCCTATTCCCATCAACGACTTTGTTGTTGTAATATATTACGGTCGATATGTATAACTCAATGGGTACCAGACGGTACCAAGTACTTCCAACGAAAAACGTTTACGATGTCTGACGGAGACGCCCCCAACGCGATTCCAGCTGAGATGAGAATTCCGGTCGGCGAAGCCGTATTGCGACTCCAATCTCGTCTCACTGCAGGCCTGGAAACGTACGAGTACAACATCAGATTCTACGAATATAACCCAAACGACAATACTGTTATCCTCAGTATACTACAATGTCCTTACGAAATTCTTGAAACCCTGGGAGAGACTGGCCCGGCTGAGAATCAACTTGAAATTGCCGAATCGCCTTCCAGTCCCCTATCCGAGCCCCCGTCATCATCGAGCTCCACGATATACGAGGAGGGAAATGGCAACGATGAGAATATTGCCGATCAGCCGCGCGTCACGAACCAGAGTGTGCTCAATGCGGCGACCTCCAGTTCTCAAGGGATTCTACAGGGATCGGCAAGCCAACACGACGATCAATCCTCCCGCGAAGGACCTCAAGATGCTGTGCTCGATGGATCAGCCACAGAAATCAGGCAAAAACAATTCAACGATGATCAGAAGTCCTCAGTGCCTGCCGGCCGGCCACGGCGCAAGCAGGCAGTGCGCCGGGACTTTCGCCATAAGGACCACGGTGAGGTCAAGTCTATCGGATTGGACCCAATGGATGAAAAGAACAAGATCGAACAGCGCCTGAGAGGGAGTTCGAAGAGAAAAGCACCAGATTTCTACATGCCTGAAGCGCCACCAGCGAAGCGCACAGCGAAGTCTAAAGTGAAAGAGCCAGCGAAAGCAGCAGTCAGACCGCCACCGAAGCGTCCAGTGAAGCGGCCAACGAAACGTGCATCGAAGCAAACAGCGATACCAAAAGTGAAGCAAGTCGCAGCAGAAGCAGGGTCGTCATCACGCAGCACAGTCATTGGCATAGCAAGGTCCCGCGAAAGTTCAATAGCGTCCAGCGCAAGCAGTAGTAAGAATTGTTATATCGACCCTGAAGGTTTGAATGTTGACGAGAGACAGATATTCCAGTTGCGAACAGGCGCCAAAAAGATAACAACAGAGTGCCTCGGGACAAAGGGAAAGCTCCGGAGTATCTGAGAACAAGGGCAGCGTCGAGCGGCAATGAGGATGGTAGGGGTACTCAAAACGAAGTACCAGATGACCAAGACGAATCGCAAATGCAGTCAGAACAGCCCCGAGAGCCCGGACAGTCAAACGATGTGAACAGGGGCAAAAAATCGAAGTCAAGCAGTGGCAAGAATGCGGAGAGTACGGAAAAGAGCCAGCAAAGCCGGAAACGCCGCCGTGGCAGTATCAGTGTGACGAATACCGCAGCTGATCAGGCAGAATTGCCCGCAATAAACAGAGATGTAGCCCCCTCATCCAGGTCCGTGGACGATGCCAGTCAAGAAACCCGAGGTAGGCCAAAAAGCGATCATGGTAGCCACAAGCGGAGGTTGAGTGAAAATAGCAGACATCCTTGAGCCCACACCCAAAAGGCTTCGACAACGACCGGCTTGGTTTGACAAACTCATGCAAGGCGGAGCTTGGAAATCTTAGGATTTGGAGATCGGGACCCTTAGGAATGAGGTTTGATCTTCATGCCTCGGCGGCGGGGATGAGGACCGACGTGGATAGCGGAAGGTGTGGCAACGGCGACATCTGTTTTCTGGGGGAATTTCGAATCATATTTGAAGAACTACAAGTTGGAGCCCATGTCTTGCTTACTTGGATCAAATTGGATTTCGTTGAGATTGTGATTGGAATGCTTGTTGCTCGTGCGAACTCAGACGTAAATGATGAATGATGATAATGATGAGCTACTTTTGTAGGAGCAAGGCGATCAAGAGCATTTGTGACCCAAAAGATCTCTGCCATTTATTTTTCGGATGGATGACAGTAAAGCCTGTAGTGTCAGAGAGCATAGAGATAGGTTGACTATACTGTTATGCAACCGCGTTGGACAGCCTGGAGTTGCAATCCATAAATAGGCACATAAGCAGGCGTGGCAGGTAGCGAATGCTGGGTCGTAAGCTTGGTGCGCTAGAAAGCGGTTTGAAAGGCTTCTCAAGCTTTATTACATCATCACAACGGTCACGGCAGCGTGGAAAGCCCCGAAGTTCTCCCGCCATCATTACCCGGCAAGTACCACCAAACCACGAAGCAACAGTTTGGGAACATTACACACATCAAAAGGGCCAGTGCGCCTTCGCGTGGGTCGCGGTAGTGATTGATCGGCTTGCTAAAGCTTGAAGATAGTCCATTGTCGATCCCCTTCGCTCGCGCATTGCTCACCTTCCAGTGTTCGCTCTCTCAGGAGTGTCGTGAGCCTATCTGGCCACCTCCGGCTCCTACGCCAGAGCCACAACCCAACACTTGATTGTGTTTGGATCAACGCAAGCTACGCGCCTCATTCTTGACCCCGACACGGACCGCCACAATGGTGTTCCTGGGCATTTATCGTGCTCTTTACGATTACCAGCCGCAAACTGACGAGGAGCTGGAGATCAAGGAGGGTGATCTACTCTTCGTTTTGGAAAAGAGCACCGACGAGGATTGGTGGAAATGCAAGAAAAAGGCGGCCAGTGATGAAGAGGATGAGCCAGAAGGACTCGTTCCGAACAACTACGTCGAAGAGGCAAAGCCAATTCACCAAGCTAAGGCGCTGTATGACTATGCTCAACAGACGGACGAGGAACTGAGCTTCAAAGAGGATGCACGGCTAGATGTCTACGATGTCTCCGATCCAGACTGGACACTCGTTGGCAGTAATGGGGAGTATGGGTTCGCGCCCGCGATCTACATTGAAACTGCCGCAGCCGCGGCAGTCGCCCCAATCAAGCGTGAGCTTTCGCCAGCACCTCCACCAATGCCCGCGAGACCACAAGCAGCAGATGCTCCTATCCCTGGTGAAGCCGATTATCCTGGGCCAAGCTCAGTCGCAGCGCAAGCCCCGTCCCATACTCCTGCTGCACAGCTTGCGGGTATCATTGCTCAACGAACAGGCGGAGGAGAGCGAGAACTGGCGGCTCCACCTATGCCAACTAGGCCGCAGTATACACCTGAAGAAAGCGAGGAGGAAGCACCTGCGCCCTCCCTGCCAATTCGTCCTGTCTCCCAAGTATCACCAATTCCGCCCGCTCCGCCGTTACAAACAACCTCTCCTCGCCCAGCTGAATCTCCTGGGGTGCTGCCCTCGCCGCCTTTCAATCGGGCCGTCCATTCGTCATACAACGAAGAAACTGCCGATGATTCGACCCGTGGGTTCCATCTATACAATGTGCACGAGATGGTATCGCACATGGGAAAGAATAAGAAAATGCCGACCACGCTGGGAATCAACATAGCGAGAGGGATTATCTCCATCAGCCCCGAGAAGAGTAGAGATGGGCCAAGCAAAGAGTGGACTGCAGAGAAGCTCACTCACTACAGCATTGAAGGTAAACATGTGTTTATCGAACTGGTTCGACCGAGCAAGAGCGTCGACTTCCACGCGGGAGCCAAGGATACAGCCCAGGAAATTGTGGCCGCGCTTGGTGAGCTCGCAGGTGCGGTTCGACAAGAAGGCCTTAAGGAAGTAATGGTTGCAAGTCAGGGAACCGGAGTTGCTGGGAAGAAAACGGGCAAGATGCTGTACGAATTCATGGCTCAGGGTGAAGATGAGGTTACCGTTGCCGTTGATGACGAAGTTATCATTCTTGACGACACCAAAAGTGATGAATGGTGGAAGATTCGCCGGCTGAAGAACGGTAAAGAGGGAGTTGTTCCCTGCTCATACGTCGAGATCACTGGTGTTATCGCCAGTGGACCAGAGTCGATTACTGGGCTCACCGAGGCACGAAGCACAGTGGAACAGAATCGGCTCGAGGAGGAACGCCTTGCCAATGAGGCTGTCAAGTCCTCTCGGAACCGAGAAAGCGCAACAACCCCAAAGGTTTCCCTACCAGAGCGAGGAAGCAGCCTCGCCACAGATACCCGACGCACGTCGGCCCGTGGTTCTGAGAAGCGCAGTTCTAAGGACGCCCCAAAGAGCAAGCCTAACGAGGCCAAGGTGCGAACATGGACGGACCGTAGCGGAACCTTCAAGGTCGATGCGGAATTCATTGGACTCCGCGATGGCAAGATTCATCTTCACAAAATGAATGGTGTGAAGATCGCTGTGCCGGTGGCGAAGATGGCTGTGGAAGACCTCGAATACGTTGAGCGTGCTACTGGCGCAAGTTTGGACGAAGATAAGCCTCTGTCTGATATCAAGCGAAGGAGCACCCAGAGGCTCAAGGACAGTTCCGCGAACGGCAGCCGATCTACTGCTGGGGCTAGCATTCAACGGGAAGAATATGATTGGTTCGACTTCTTCCTTGCATGCGGTGTAAATCCTCAGATATGCGAGCGGTACGCAGCGGCCTTTTCGAAGGATCAGATGGGCACCGAGATTCTGCCTCAGGTCAATGCGCAGTTGTTGCGCACGCTCGGTCTGAAGGAGGGAGATATTCTCCGCGTCATGAAACACCTCGACACCAAATTCAATCGCAACAATGCTAGCTCACCAAGCAGTGGTCTGGATGATGGCCCTAGTGGTCTGTTCTCAGGACCAGGAGGCACGCTCAAGAATAACACGCGGAAAGGCAGACCTGCTCCAGCTGTTCAAACCAACGATGTCGTCAGCGAGGATGCCTTCAAACCGAAGGTTGACAGCCCCGCTTCGAAGGACACCGCGGCGTCAGATGCAAAGGCCACATCGTCAACATCGGCGACTCCTCGTGACGCGGCTTCAGGTTTCGACGACAATGCATGGGATGTCAAGCCAGCCCGATCTCAGACGCCTGCTACCGGGGCAGATGCCGCTGTCGCGGCGCCTGCGCCAGCAGCCGTCCCAGAAGCACCGAAGCCCAAAGTCAATGATGATATAGCCCTCCTGTCTATGTCAGCTCCGCCACTGCAACCTACGCTGGCTGCTTCAGCTCCTCAAGCCGCCGCTCAGCCGCCTGCACTTGCGCCCGCACCTGCACCTGCACCTGTTGCTCAACCGCCAGTTGCTAACCAAGCCATATTCGATAAGATTGCTTCCCTGGCTCCTGCCGCTCGACAGCAGCAAGCTCTTCAAACTGGCTACCAGCAACCAATGCAAACAGGCTATCAGCAGCCCCTTCAGGCTCTGCAGCCACAGCAGACGGCAATGCCCCGCCAAAGGCCCGCTCCACCCCAGCAGCAAGCCGTAGCTGGGGGGCTCAACATGCCCCCTCCGCCGCGATCGGCATCTGCCCCAGGATATCCGCCTCAGTCCAATTTCGGGACAATGCCATTGCAACCACAGATGACAGGTTGGCAAGCTCCACAGCCCACTGGATTCCAGCCTCCGCCAATGCCATACCAGCAGCCTGGTCTGCCTCCACAGCAGAACGGAATTCAATTGATGCAGCAGAACTATCCTGCTCTACAGCCTCAGCCGACAGGATTTCAACCTCAATCTCAGTTCGGACAGCAACAAGCGCAACAACTTGGTATCCCGCAGGCGAACTTCCAGCAAGGACCGTCTGGATCTCCCTTCAACGATCCACCGCGTCAGCCCTTCCAACCAGGGCCCTCCGGTCTCACAAACTCGTTTACAGCACAGCCTACAGGGTTCCAACCATCATTCAATATCTCCCAGCCAACAGGCGTCAATGGATACGGTGTGCAAGCGCAATCTGTACCACAAATGCCACCTCAACAGACTGGCGGCGTCTTTGGACCCTCCCAACCCCTTGGGTTGCAAGCGCCTGCTATGCCACTTGTTGCACAGAAAACGGGGCCTACACCTCCAGTCAGGTTTGGTGTTCAGCCCGGAGCCACGCCGTTGGTAGCTCAGCCGACAGGCAGGGCAAACTTGTCCAAAGCTAGTGAGTATCTCGATTGTCTGCTGCTTATTAGGCTCTTATGCTAACATACTTTTCTTCAGCCCCACAAAACCCCTTTGGATTCTAGTTCTCGCGCCTGGCAGGACGATGGCTGGCCATGGACTGTATATAGTGTATCTAATGGATGTTTCTCAACGACTCTTCATGTTCCGTAGATGCTTTAATAAAAGTGAAACATCACGTGATCTCATTATTCCGAGTAGCGAGGCTCGATGCAAGCCCACTATGAATGACGTCCAATCAGACACATGCCAAAACTTATCTAGCCACAGCAGCTCGAAACTTCTGTTCAACAGACGCTCTCTTTAGTGATATAGAGATGCAGCCATGTCTGACATTCAGCTTTACCTCATCGAGGCAGATAAAAATAAGGCTGAAGCACGCGCGGTAGCTGCTCAGAGTGCGGAAAAGCTTGAATCCAAACAACTTAAATTGATCGACTTGATCACCAGCCTGGAAGAATATATCAACAACAAAGACGATGGCAAGATCCGAGCGAAATCAGTCGCGTACCTTGCCGACGTTCTGGAGGCTGTTCCCAACAAAGTCCTGTCTTTGCAAGAAAGAAGGTTGCTATGTGATTTCATCCTGGGCCGAATAGAGGGCGATGCCGAGGGAATCGGTGCAAGTGCGCGTGCTCTACTGGCCTTGGAAGCTCGAGGCAAATGGGATGGCGAACTTGCACAGAAGGTTGTGCGGACCTTGATTACACATACTCACCCATTACAACAATTCCGACTGCAGACTGAGCGGTACCCTGTAATCCAGCTCGTCGATGTGTTGTTGGCGAGATATCGGGAGCCACTAAAGACGCTTCATGAACAGGACCCGATGTTTCTACCCAAATTCATCACATATTTTGAGGGCGAGAAGGATCCCCGGAACCTCATGGTCGTTTTCTCCCTGTTGCAGGTGCCGATGACGGAATGGGATATTTCAGTTCATGCGCAGGATCTGTTCGAAGCCGTCTTCAATTACTTTCCGATCACGTTCAAACCGCCTCCGGACGATCCATACGGCATCACTGCGCAAGACTTGAAGAATCGTCTTCGCGATTGTATCGCAGCCAATTCCGACTTTGCACTGCATGCCTTCCCGTCTCTTCTGGACAAGCTTGATTCGAGCTCGATGAACACTAAAAGAGATTCGATCCAGGCGATACAAGCATGCATCACTAAATATGAAGGGAATACCATCAACCTGTACTCCGTTACTCTCTGGGATGCACTGAAGTTCGAAATCTTGAACGTCCAAGAAGAAGACCTCGCAGACGAAGCATTGAAAGCACTCGGGTTGATTGCTGGGAAATTCGCGAAATCAGAAGGCCCACTGAATGCATACCTTCGACCAATAATCAAAGAGTGCAACCAACATCTAGAAGATGCTCCGACCAAGCAATCAGCGGCGGCTGGTCAGGTCCTGTTCACCGTTGCCAAGGCTGGCCCTGCAGTACTTGATACAATCGCGAAAGGCGTCGTACCCACGCTCTTCACACTTTATCAGGGTTCCAATTCGATCACCAAAAGGAGAGGTCTGCTTGAGGTCTACAACCAAATATTGAAGGCATCTCAAGATCTTGAAGGATTGGTATCTTCCGAAGATCCGCCGGCTCTGCAAGCATCTGCCAATGACGCCCTAGAGGCAGCTGTTCTTGCGATCACGAATGCACCCAAGGCTGAAGTCTCATTCCGTCTTACGGCGCTATCTACCATCACACAGCTTACATCCATTCAGAAAGCACTGACAGATGCGGACATCAACCGCGCCGTGGATACTGTCACCAGTGTGATCCTCCATGAGCACATCGATGGGCACGGAGACATCAGCTCAGAGGCCATTCAAGGCCTCATAAAAATGGCTGGTGTTGTGCCGGAGACGGTCAGGAGCAAAGCTATTCCTGCCTTCATGGTAGAGCTCCCCGATATACCCAATGACGAATCTAGCTATGTGCCTGTGCTCGAGGCATTTGCACAGCTGAGCGCCGAGCCGCAAATTTTCGACACTGTCGGCTTGCGAATCAAGAACAAGTTCAACGCAGCGCGCTATCAAAACGCCCCTCGAGACTATCAGCGGTCATTACTGTTAGCCTTACTGTATATCTTCACGTTCGGTTCACCGGGGGTGGAAGATGGCCTGATCCGGAGCTCCTACTTCACGGAGTATGTAGACCCAATGATCGAATACCTGCGCGATGCCCTTCCATCGGAACGAGATCTTGCGACCACAGAGATCATTGGTCGCATCTTTAATCTTATACTACGACCGCAGTCATTGCACTTCCAAAGTACGGTCTACAACAAGAACCTGTCCTGGTTGTCCAACGTCTCGGGAGTAGGTGACCCAGTTGATAACAGAATACAGCATCTAGCGCCCTTTTCACTTTACTTCTACGCATCGCTACGGCCAGAGGTTGTCGAGCAGGATGACGTTATATCACTTCTTCGCACACAAACGCAAGCGATACTGCGCTCAACAAAGCACACTGGGGAAAGCGCCATTTTACCAAGACATATTTCTCTCCTGATCAATAAGTTCTTGACGCCTGCTGAGATCCAGAAAACGCTTGCTGCAGCTGAGATTGATGTCGAGGCACTCTTGGGATCAAAAGTCGATGCCCCTGCCGCAAGTCTTGTATTTGCCGTGGTCAAAGCCCTCTTGATTCAAGGTAAATCTGGTGCACTCACATCGGAATATCTGCAATTGCTACTGAATTCGCAGTCCGAAAACGACAAGACATTTGCAAGAAGATTTTCTGGACTGCTCTCTCATGATGACATTTTCACCAAGGCCAACCACTGCATCATATCCGGGCTCTACAAACAACGTGCCTTCAACCAAATGGTCCCCGCATTGATCGAAAAGCACCGCTCAGCCGACCCAGCAGTCAAGCCGAACTATCTGATTGCCCTGTCGGGACTCCTCCGTTGGCTTCCATACTCCGTGTTTGAGCATTCATTGGCGTCTCTGATCTCGCCTCTGCTTCAGAGCCTTGATCTGAACGAGCGACAGGACCAAGAAGTCAAATCATCCACCCTGACAATATTCGAGTCGCTCCTCATGCACGACCCAACGGTCGCAGAGGAGCATTCCGCCTCCCTCATCACGCGCCTCTTGAACTCAACAACTGCTCCGCAGAACCTACCGAAGGTCAGAGCCAAAGCGTTGCAGTGCTTGACCTTAATCCCAAGGCAACTGAAACCGGAGTCTGTGATGCCTTACCGGCGACCAGTGGTGAAGAAGCTGCTCGGTTCTCTGGATGATGCGAAACGGAATGTGCGTGCTGAAGCTGTCCGCTGCCGTAGCGCTTGGCTCGCATTGGACGAGGGCAAGGATGATGAGGAATAGCATCATACTTAGATATTAGCCCAATCCATATACATATGTTGGTGTCGTCATCTTGTCCCTTAAATGTCCAGTTTCTTGCAACACAGGACGTGTGTGGAGTGCGTGGGCCATGACTTCGGGTTCGGCCAAGAAAGTGTCTACTGAGGCCGAGTGCTGACCGAGCGGCTTGAAAGCACTGCACACGCACAGAATCTGTCGGCACATCTCCTAGCTAGGCACGCCAGGATATAATTGCAAAGTCCGAAATATGGCGCTCTCTTGATCACGGGGATTTCGACCATGTGGTTACGAATTGGAGGCTCATGTTTCAGAGCGCAATAGCCGAAAGTGATCTCGTGTTCGTGTACATGTGAAAAATGACACCCAACACATTTAATGGAGCTTTCTGATGATGCTATCCGTATTGGGCATCGCAAATCCGGAGCTGTCGTTGAATTGCGTCTAGAACCGGAGCTTCCAGCCGAGGAGGCGCGCCAAGTCGTGCGCTTCGCTTCGAGCAATCGTTCACGCGAGTCGTCGGTTCGGGCCAGTCGGTAAGATTTATCGGCTTTTGGCCATGCACATGTCAAAATCGTGGCGGTGATCACCAATCCGTGGCAAATTCCCGAGCAAGACACTTGGTTGCGTGGCCTTCCAGCCTAGGTTTCTTATAGTTTGAGGCCGAGGTAGCGCGTGCGGAAATGTTGATTAACCTCCCGGCGGATTTGCTGACAGGCGAACGGCAACGCAGACTGCGACCGCATCATGGCGATGCGCGATCCGCGGAATGTGCGCGACACGCGCATCAGGTCGTCCAGGATGATCTCGTAAACTTTGATGCGCAGCTCGGCGGGCAGGTCGAGGAAACCGATCTTGTGCTGGCGTGGAGCAGGTCCTACGAACGGCGAGGGTCCTGACTCCCATGGCTCCGACATAGCAAGCCCGCGTGAGTTGAGGCTACGGCGTGGGAGACGAAGTGTACATGCGGCGAGATGTTCGACGGTCGATGGAGAGGCAAGGCAAACAGAAGGAGGCTGACGGCGCAGGCACAATGATGTATATAGTAGTTCCCACGGGGTTCACGAGATACATGGAGCGACAGATACATGTGGATACCTACTATATCAGTGATGGTCCGAGGCGTGAAAAAAGGCCAACGACGGATGCCGAACCAGAGATCTCAACAAAATGCACACCTCGGGTGGGACCCATGGTCTCGTGAAGGCAGAAGCAGGCATGTTAGGACCTTTCGGCATCGCAGCGAGCCTCGGTGGTCCAGTGCAATGAGCAGCTATTTGAAGAAGAGGAGGTGGATGCAACAGCGGTCCACGCTGGCGGGCCAGCGCGGCGTGTGCCGTAGCTCAACTGTGGAAAGTCTCTGCTGCATGGAAGCGGAACCACCGCACCTGGAAGTTACTTTGGCTTTGCATGCATCTTAAAGCCACACCCGCGAGCCACGAGGCGGGAAGCAAAGCTTACTGCTCAACTGTCCCGACAACGCGGCCGTGTTCCCAGCAATGCTACAGTCCCTGTGCCTAGGCAGAGCAAGCGACAACCAAAATCCATACAGGCGTGCCATGCAGTCGATTTCACTTCAAGACTTGACTATCCCCATCGGATGATGGCAGGAAAGCAATGGACCACACAGGAGGGGTTCCCGTCGGCAAAGATGTGCGACCGAAGCCCCAGGTTAGTCGACGGTGAGCGACAGTGTCAAATCACGTGACTCTCTGTGCCTCAGGATGTGCCAAGTCCTGACCCTCCAGGGAAGGACACCTGTTGGAGCTTGGAGCCAGTGCTCCAAAAGTGGATGGAGATTGGAGTCGACATGTTGTAATACTGCAACGTCACGCGATTATTGCAGGACTGCCTCGCACATGACGCCGCGTCGGTGTTGACCTGCTATCATTCTTTTTATTGATCGTTTCTCGCAAGGCCTCATTGGCAATGGCGAACGACAATGGTGCCGACTTCTTCCTTAAGGGCGAGTCTGGCCGCAACACTCGTGGCCTTCTTCGTCTCTTCATTCTCTTGACCATTGCAGCAGCAGCCGTTGCTGCCCGTCTCTTCTCCGTTATTCGCTTCGAAAGCATCATTCACGAGTGTTGGTATATGCACTATCATTATTCAAGACCACCAGCTGACAGCCTTGCTACACAGTCGATCCGTGGTTCAACTTCAGAGCAACGAAGTACCTTGTCGCGAATGGCTTCTACAAATTCTGGGATTGGTTTGACGACCGTAAGAGAGGACCATTTGCGGGGGAATTGACGGGTACTGACAACCTGTGTCGTAGGAACATGGCACCCGCTGGGTCGTGTCACTGGTGGCACCCTCTATCCTGGCCTCATGGTGACATCCGGTGCCATCTACCACGCCCTGCGCTTCCTCACCCTCCCGGTTGACATTCGAAACATTTGTGTGCTCCTCGCTCCTGGCTTCTCCGGTCTGACTGCATTCGCTACCTACCTTTTGACCTCCGAGATGAGCGACAGCCCTTCAGCCGGCTTACTCGGTGCGATCTTTATGGGCATTGCACCCGGATACATCAGCCGAAGTGTGGCAGGATCATACGACAACGAGGCGATCGCAATCTTCCTGCTCGTGTTCACGTTCTATCTGTGGATCAAAGCCGTAAAAGTTGGAAGCATAATGTGGGGTGCCCTGACTGCACTGTTCTACGGATACATGGTTAGTGCTTGGGGTGGATACGTCTTCATCACCAACCTGCTTCCTCTTCACGCTTTCGTCTTGATCTGCATGGGCCGTTTCAGCCCGCGGCTATACGTCAGCTACACTACCTGGTACGCACTGGGAACACTAGCCAGCATGCAGATTCCGTTCGTCGGTTTCCTGCCGGTGAAGAGCAGCGACCACATGGCTGCGCTCGGTAAGCTTCGTTGTTCTAAAAACGAAAACCAGTCCGCAAGCTGACAAGCTCCAGGTGTCTTTGGTCTTATCCAGCTGGTCGGCTTCACGGAGTACATTCGTGCGCAGTTGCCCTCGAAGCAATTCCAGTTGTTGCTCCGTGCCTTGGTCCTGGTCGTCTTCGGCGTTTCCTTCGGCGGCCTTGTTCTGCTCACTGTGTCGGGAACCATCGCCCCTTGGAGCGGACGTTTCTACTCACTCTGGGATACTGGCTACGCCAAGATCCACATTCCCATCATTGCTTCCGTATCGGAGCATCAGCCGACTGCCTGGCCTGCCTTCTTCTTCGATCTCCAGATGTTGATCTGGCTCTTCCCTGCTGGTGTTTATATGTGCTTCCGTCATCTGCGAGACGAGCAAGTCTTCGTCGTCATCTACGCAGTCTTGGCCAGCTATTTCGCCGGTGTCATGGTCCGACTGATGCTCACACTGACCCCCGTGGTCTGTGTCGCAGCAGCGCTTGCTCTCAGCCAGATCTTGGATACCTTCCTGGTCACCTCTTCACCGGATGATCCCTCAGAAGGTCAAGCTGCTGGGTCGGCGAACGGTGCAGCGGCGAAGGACAAAGTGGCTTCGGCTGTTTCCGACACCTTGCGATCGACCAAGGCACCTCTGGTTGGCATCTACAGCTCGCTCTCCAAGGCAACTGTGAGTGGTGCAGTTACGGTTTATTTGCTGCTGTTCGTGCTTCACTGCACTTGGGTGACTTCGAACGCTTATTCCTCGCCATCCGTTGTGCTTGCATCTCGCATGCCCGATGGAAGCCAGCACATCATCGACGACTACCGTGAGGCGTACTACTGGCTGCGTCAGAACACAGCTCCCACAGCTAAGATCATGAGTTGGTGGGATTACGGATACCAAATTGGCGGCATGGCTGACCGACCCACGCTCGTGGACAATAACACTTGGAACAACACTCACATCGCAACTGTTGGCAAAGCTATGTCTAGTCGAGAGGAGGTCTCTTACCCGATCATGCGTCAACACGAGGTGGACTACGTCCTGGTGGTCTTTGGTGGCTTGCTTGGCTACTCCGGTGATGATATCAACAAATTTCTGTGGATGGTCCGCATTGCTGAAGGTACGTGTGGATTTAGAACCTATTGATGGAGACTTTGCTGACTTCGTCTCCAGGTATCTGGCCTGATGAGGTCAAGGAGCGCGACTACTTCACCGCGCGAGGCGAGTACCGCGTCGACGAGGAGGCCACTCCTACTATGCGCAACTCGCTCATGTACAAGATGAGCTACTACAACTTCGACAAGCTCTTCCCTGCAGGCCAAGCTCAGGACCGCGTCCGAGGATCGCGCTTGCCCGCAATCGGCCCGGAGCTTTCCACGGTCGAAGAAGCTTTCACGAGTGAGAACTGGATCATCCGCATCTACAAAGTCAAAGACTTGGACAACCTCGGACGATCCCACCAAGATGCGACCAGCTTTGAGAAGGGTAGCAAGCGCAAGAAGGCGGGCAAGCGTCGTGGACCGAGAGTCCTGCGGGTTGATTGATTCCAGGCCTGAGGACTGTAGTTGTTGTATCATACGCAATATAGAATTTGCCCAAAGAAAGTGTTCACATGTTGGATTATATCAAGTTTCAATGGAACGATGTGTGAGCTATTGTCCTCGGACTGTGCGATTCATCGCCTCGGCGGTTATTTTCATGCCTAGGTTCACACAATGGCCTGACGTCCGCATTGATCAAAGGCCACCAATGCGGTAAAGACTCCCGCCTCGAGCCCACGATGGGTTTCAATCCAAACAGCGACCAACGTCAGGTGAGGAGGAAGTGGCGTGCAATAACCCGCGTTTCCAGGCCATCAATGTCGCGTGCTCAACTTCCGTTTGATCGTGTGTGCGCGCTCGCGTGGCACTGAGCGGACAACATGCCTTTGTCATATGAGGACTATGTGATTCAACAACATTTCAATCCATGAGTCGACAAAGAAGAGAAATGTGGCCGCGAGGGCCCAATATCACTGGCTCGCGACAATGTTCCATCACGTGTCGACGGGGCCATTTAAGCCCCACTATCTCAAGCCCCGCCAAATGTTTCACTCAGTAATACGCGCGATCAGTAGAGTCGGCCTGAATTCATTGACAACAAGGCGACTTTACCTCGTCCTTTTAAACTAGCTTTTAGAATGGCTGAGGTCGCATCAAGCACTCCGGCCGACTTGCGGCCGGCGAAGACTGTCATTTACTGTGGAGTCTGTAGTCTCCCTCCAGAAGTAGGTACGGCACCGTTCCCATGTTTTCGATCAATCTCCCCTTGGCCGCGACGCTTGCTGACCTGAGATACTCTCCCTTCGACAGTACTGTGAATATGGCGGCACGACGAAGAAGTGCGAAGACTGGCTCGAGAAGCACCATCCGGACCTCCACAGCGCGCTGTACTCCGACGAAGCCGTGACCGCGGGCCTCAGCACGCTGTCCGTCGACGCGCAGAAGCGGGCCGAGAAGGACGCACAGAAGAAGGCGGCCAAGGCCGTCGCGGCCGAGGCGCGCGAGAGCGAGAAGCGGGCGAGCAGCAAGATCTACATCAAGCGCGTCGAGCGCAACAAGCGGAAATTCGTGACGGAGATCAGTGGCCTCGAGGCCTTCGGCCTGGATCTGAAGAAGGTGGCGAAGGAGTTCGGCAAGAAGTTCGCGACGGGCTCGTCGGTGACGAAGACGGCGGCGGGAGGGGAGGAGATCACGGTGCAGGGTGATGTGAGCGACGACGTGTTCGATTGGCTGCAGGAGAACCATGAGGATATTCCGGAGGACAACATCGAACAGATTGAGGACAAGAAGAAGAAGGCGGCACCGACGGCATAGCGATTGCTAGTCTCGCACGGAAGAATGGCAAAGTGCATGTTGCATAGCATTCGCGCGCACACTGAAGTCAGGCTCGTGAATGAGCTTTGCAGCGAATGAATGAAAGTCAATAATCATATAAAAAAGCTGTACGAATCGTCAAATGAACACCGCCAGCGCCGTCGCTACAAGACTTTCATATCCAAACAAAACCGGAACGTTGTTAGATGGAGTGCAGCGGAGAGTCCGCAAACGAAAGTCCCGCGCACGTCCAGTCCCAGTAAGAAGCTTTGTACAAGTGAATGCCGCCAGTCGTAACAAAATCAGCCCTCCTCTTCTTGCGTTATCTGCCCTCCTGTATCTGTCGGATCTTTTCCATGAAACTCCGAGGATATGCCTGCGCTTCCTCGGGAGTTGGTACACCACGCTTAGGATCCTTGCATCGATCAATGATCTTGTTGATGATCTGACCGAGGAGCTCCTCGCTGATAAGGACACTTCCCGCTCCAAGGCCTTCTGGGTTGAGGAAAGCGTCAGTGCCATCAAGCATCTGCCGAACTGTGGGTCGGCGATCAGGATCACGATTCAAGCAGCGTCGTAATGTGCTTCGCAGGCTCAATGGAATGAAGGCACCGCCGACGCCAACCTCGGGATAGTCGATCATGTGCTTCGGGTTGACAATAGCCATGATCTTCGAAACCTGGCTCTTGATGTGTGCGAAGGGCGGAATGCCATACGCCATTTGGTAGAGGATACACCCAAGACTCCAGACATCGGAAGCCTTGCCAATGCGCATGTCCTTCTTAAGGGGTCGCCCAGCTTCGTCCTTGCCAGTGCTGGAAGCGTTCGTGTCGTTGATGCTCTCAGGCGACATGTAGTTGGGAGTGCCGACGTGGCTGTCGCGGTGAACGTTGCATGTATTGTCGGTATCGATGGCATTGGCGATTCCAAAATCGATCAGCTTCAGCCGTCCCTGGACCATGAGAAAGTTTGCCGGCTTGAGATCTGAGTGGACGATGTCGTGGTCGTGTACAGCCTGAACACACTCCAGCATCTCCTTCCAGTAGAATCTCGTGAACGTGGTGTCGAAAGAGGCGTCTCCGCTGTTCAGCTGCAAGGTCAAGATACGGCTGAGATCGAGCTCGCCTTTGTCCATCAGGAGGAACAGCTCTTGCTTTTCCTCATTCATCTCCCAGTCGAACAAACGAACAACCCGTTCGACTTCCGTTAGCTTCTTGAGCAGATCGATCTCACCCTTGTATCCACGCACGGCGCTCTCGTCACAATTAGTCAGCTTGACGCGCTTAAGGGCGAAGGTCTTGTAGTTTTCAGCCATCACGCAGTACACCTCACTGGATCCACCTTTTCCGAGTTTGCCCATCTGTGTGTAGATCTTGCCATTGACAACCATGTGTTGACGCTTCTTCCGCGATTTCGTGGTGCTTGCACCAGCAGTTGTAGTGGCAGCATCCAGGACAGTCATCTTGGGCGGCGGAGCCGGCGCTACTCGGTGCGGTGTATTGCCAGTGATCGCACCAAGCGGCCGTCTCTGCTCCTGCGCAGGAAATGGCACCGGTGTCTCGTCGACCGTCCGTCGGTTCGGCTTTTCATCATCTGACAATGCCATTAGCGAAGGCTTACCGAGCTGTCGAAACTCCTGGTCCTTGTTGCGCTTGAAAGTTGGTGGTGGGATATTCTCCTGATCGTCCACAATTCTGTGTTGTAGTTGAGGCGGAGCATATTGGTAGCTGGAGCGATTGAGGCTCGAGATTCTCGAAGCGGGCTTTTCCTCGATAGTCGGCCTTGCTTGCCCAGCATCAATGCTAGGCCGTCTCTGTGGCACGGCGTTTTCGACGGTCGCTCTGGACTCAGGCTGGATCCTGGATGATACTCGATATTGCGGTCGCTCGATACTCGCCTGTCGGCTGTGCATGAAGTCACGGCTACCCTGTCTCGAGGAGGGACGCGAGTCACTACCTGTGGTACCTTTCGTGATTGGGGGACCAGCTTGGCGCGATGGAGGGCGAGAGCCTTGAAAATTCGCGTTGTCTTGCCTGGCAAAGTCTTGCACCGATACTGGCTCAACGGACGTCGCTCGGCCATTCACACTGCGGCTTCGGCTTCGTGGTGCGCCGTACTGGAACTGGTTCCGTTCACGAGGGGTGAAAGTGCCGGCGCTCGGCTGAGAGGATGAACCATGTTGAGGGTCGTCAATTGGAGAAACATTGTCATCGCTGTCTCTCCTTCGAAAACCACGTCGAACCGGCTTGCTCCTCAGGAATTTGTTCTCGCCATCTGGGGCCCGTTTCAAGCCTTGAGAAGCGTGCAATCCCGCTTCCACTGAAGTATTCCGCGTCCGGCCAATTGTCGAAGCTCCGTATCGCGAAATAGTCTCGGGAGGGTTCGCAATGGAAGTGCTCTTGTTGAGGTCGATAACATAGCTTTTTCTTTCATTGGTATCCGGCGCATTTCTGAATCCATTACGTGAGTCAGGACGACTGTGTCCATGAGCGGCATTCATAGGCTCGTCCTGGGAGGCATTGCTGCCGGTGCGAGGCCGCATGGTTCTCGGCGGACGAGGAGCGTGAGCGGGAGTTTTCATCTCTGCCTCTGGAGTTGGGTCGCGTTTTCTCGTGATATCGTGATGAAATGGCCCACTGACGCTGATCGACCGCTTGGCGGCTGATCCAGTGTTTCGAACACCAATTTGCACGATTCGGTTAGGAGTCGTCCGTCTTCCAAAGTCGTTGGTGCTCGAGCCCGGCGGTGATGCTCGACGAATGATCTTGAGCTCTGGTGCCTTGCTCGGGGTATCTAACGAAGACTCTTTAACACTCGTTGACCTCTGAATTCGTGACGGCGCATCCTCAGGCTGCTGGTCTTTTGATGGCGAGACAGGAACAGCTACATCTGCTAAGAGCGCTTGTGTGACTTTGGAAAATCTTAGGGCCGGTGGAGGTTCGTCATCGGAATCGGTATCATCCCCAAGCACACGGGCTTGTGCTGCATGATTCTGCGAGAGATTGAGGGCCGGTTCTGGCGAAAAGCGCCGAACTTGCGAGCGGCTCAAAGGCGCGACTGCAGCCATGATGCGCCGAAACTTGTCTTTGACTCGGCCCGGCTTCCTGGGTAAAGGATGTTGCCTTTGAGATGCCCGTTGCTGTGTCTGTTGTTCTGTGGCGGGCACGACTGCAGTGAAATCGTTTCTGCGTAGTGGTTGCGGTTTCGGTGTGCGCGACTCGCGGATTGGGTCTGTTAGTCGCGGGTGTTGCGATTCCGGCCAATCTTTCCCATCTCGGTCCTCTAAATATGCTGGGTTGTGTCGGCCATGAGGCAACAAGGTTGCTACATATACAACGGCATACAGGGCCGTCTCGGGCGTGGGTGACTGTGGAAGCGTGAATTGTGCAACTGACGATCTGCTCAGCTTGAGACGAAGGCGCGTTGATCCGAGCGCGCGTCCGCTGTTGTCCTAGCAACATCAAACCCCGCCAAGACTTGACCGCTAAAGGCCGGTCTTTGATTTCGCCTTCGAGCGTATTATTCTGGAATAAACATTATTTTGGAATTGTAGTTTCCTGCGAGCAGCGAATTCGCTGTATGAGTGAACTACTTCGTGCATAGCCAGGCACGATTCGTGGTAACATCTCACTCGAGTGCTAGACATTTGCCACGACGCCCTACCAAGCTGACCAACTGAGCTTGCATTGTTGCTCACGACGATGCTCGCTCTGCTAGCCTTATATTGCGAGAAGAGTGCGCAACGGCGGTGTAACAGCAGATATATCTCGATCATCTAGAACACATGAAGTGTTTGCGATTCATCATGTACAATCTCTGGCTTGATTCGTATGTGAGATTGTGCGCGTGTGTCAATCACTCAATCAATTCTCAATGGTCTGAGTAAGCCACCAGTAGCCGACACCACCTGCAGGCCTGCAGGGTCGAAGTCCCTTGCGAAGCATTTGTGTCCAAGCCTCATCAGCCCCAAGATTGTACTGATCTCTCCGAACCAAGACCAAAACTGTCGGTCTGCATACAAAGCAGTGCTCCGGCCTGCCCATTTCCTTGTACCAAACCTTTCTGAGGTCTGATGGATGTCTCCGGCATCACAGCCTTTACGTGATGAGGTATCGCAGATTTCTCAACATATGCGCATGGCTACCATCCAGCTGATACTCCTTCACAGGGCACGCAAACACAAGTCGTCATTGCCGGCGCGGTAGCAGGACTGGTGTCGAGATTCTGTATCTCTCCACTGGATGTCGTCAAGATCCGCCTGCAGCTGCAATATTACTCTCTCGCAGATCCGCTCTCCTCCCCGATTAACTCAGCACGAACACCGGCCGGAGTCTTCCGGACCGTACGAGATATCTTTCTACACGAGGGCATAACCGCGTTCTGGAAGGGGAACATTCCCGCCGAGGGTCTATACTTGAGCTATGGCGCGGTGCAGTTTCTGGGATACCGCACGGTCAGCAGGGCCTTGACCAAGCTCTCCGACGAGGGACACGTGCACATACCCGGGGCCGCAAAGAGCTTCATCAGTGGCGCCGTTGCCGGCACGGCTGCCACCACAGCCACATACCCGCTCGACCTCTTGCGGACGCGGTTCGCCGCGCAAGGTACAGAGAAAGTGTACGATGGCCTCCTCGCCGGCATACGGGATATCACGCGGCACGAGGGTCCCGCCGGATTCTACCGCGGCCTGACTGCCGCTGTGGGCCAAATCGTCCCGTACATGGGCCTCTTCTTCGCCTTCTACGAGACGCTGAAGCCGGTCTGCTCGAACATTGAACTGCCCTTCGGCTCGGGAGACGCGCTCGCAGGGATCACCGCGAGCATTCTCAGCAAGACGGCCGCGCATCCTCTGGATACGGTGCGCAAGCGGCTGCAAGTGCAGGGGCCGACCCGGAGCCGCTACCATGGAGGTGCTCGCATTCCAGTCTACCGACGGGGAGTCATCGGCACATTATCCATGATCTTGCAGAAAGAAGGCGTTCGCGGCTTGTACCGAGGGTTGACGGTGAGCCTGATCAAGGCAGCGCCTGCGAGTGCCGTGACCATGTGGACGTACGAGCGCGCACTCCATGTCTTGCAGAATTTTGAAGACGTGAAGGAGTAGGTAGACCTCCTGTGGTGTAGCAACATCTGTACAAAAGAACGCGATGCGAGGAAAGACTTGACGTATCACCCGACCCAGTCACACACATCGTGACCATCGAAGTTTCAAGGCCCAAATCACCAGGTCCCGTGAAACGTAAGCTGTAGCGTATTACTACGAGCGAAGGAACAGAGAGAAGAAGATTAAGGTCTTTCTCATATGCCGTCTCAAACGGTCATTTCATTCGATGCTGTTACATCAGCTCCCGGGCCTCCTACATCCCGTTCTTGTTGTTGTCATATCTCGTTATGCTAACTGATACAAAGACCCTGATATCCAGCAGAGCGATGCGAGAAGAATCGAATGAACACGCCTCAGGAGCATGCGCGCTTTGTGTGCGCGTGTTTGAACCACACAGTCTGACCACCAAGGCATGTCAGCCATGCCGTGAGAAACAGAAGGCGCCAGAATGCGAAAATGCTCGAAGCAGCAACACCGGATGCAAATGTTTCTCAGGAGAATCGCATGTAACCGATCCAGTTCTGCCGAGCGCAAGGAGCAGATCAATGCTCAATGCGATGAAAAGAAAAAAAAAAGGGAACAAAAGCAGAGCGCCGCCAATAAGGCCGTGAGCGTACAAATGCGGGTATCAATGATGTGCAGCAATGCAAATCCGTTCCAGCACGCCGGCTGGAATAAGTTAAATGTAAAGAAGAAAAAAAATCGGGATCGCGAGGCGTGATCTTCGTGCCACGTCTCAGAGACCGCGCGCGAGTTAGGACGGACGAGTGCCCTCAAAGTCCTCGGTAGTCGTAGTGCGTGACAAGGATTTCTCGATACTCGATGTCCTGGTGGGCGTCCCGCTGGAATCGTTTGGCGTCCGATCCTTCTTGCGCTGACTGGGATTGCGCGTAAAGATGCGCATCGGCCAGGAGCGCTGAGATCTGATGGCGTCGGGGCGTGGAGATGGCGGGGCAACCTCCATAATCCCGTACGCATTATCCTCCAGTTGGAGAGGAATTGGGTTTTCCTTGTCAATGCGAACAAAGAGTTTGGCATCGCGGTATTGCTCGCCATGCGGGTTGAACAATGGTAGATATCGGAATCCCTGCTGCAGGCTATCAAGCTTGGCGGTGTAGGTGGCCAGAAGCGACGGATTGTTACCGTTGTTCTTGCCATCGGGCGAATTCCACACATTCCACCTGAGGAAGACCAAAGCAGGGAACTTGGTCTCAATAGCCATAGTCATGGTTGAATACCATTGAGGGTCGAATCCGTTTCCTTCGATAATTTTGGTTCGCTTGCGAAGGGTCGGTGTGGTACCCGAATTGGCGTCCCGCGATGCAGCATCGGAACCACCGTCGCCAGCGGCATTGCCGCGCGACCGATCGTCAGGCGAGATTACCTCAAACTCAATGTAAGGGTTGATTTTGTTGTCGTTGTTCTGAGTGCGAGGTCGCGGCAGGCGTTGGGCAGAGATGATCTCTACACTGAACTTGAGGAGCTTCCTTCCCTTCTTTTCTTTCTTGCCTGAAGTATCTGGAATGGTATCGGCGATGGGAAGATGCTTCGCGTGGCGCAGCTCCTCAGGCTTCAAGACGTAGCCCGAGCGATCCGAACCGGCTACGAACATCGCCTCATTGATCTGCTGGTGCACGTCGTAGTTTTGCCAGTTCAGAGCCGCCATCTGCACGCCTCGCCGCCAAGACTGCAAGGGGTTGAAGTTTGACGAGTCAACTCGCAGGTTACTTGGGTAGACCCGCATCAAGTATCGGGTGTTGTGCTTCTCGAGAAGTGCCTTCTCATCAGTGTTCTTTGTGCTGAGCTTGTCGAAAACGTTCTCGGCGAGGGAGAAGATGTGGTTCCAGCTTTTCGCTCGGGGGTCTTGGAAGCCAGTGAACTTGATTCCGGACGCATAGACACCAAGTCTTCCGAGTTCGGGAATGATGCGGCTTGTCTTCCGCTTCCTGGCTTTATCAGGAAGAATCATGATTTCATCGCTATCATCAGCAGAGCTGGCTGGCGTCATCAATGGTCCTGGGACCGAAGCGCCACGAGGTGTGAAAGACGGAAGCTCAGCTGGGCTGGTGGCGGAAGAACCCGAAATCATCGGTGAGGCACAAGCAGATTGGTAGTCCGAGGAAGGTGCTCGAGCCAGGTTCGAGGTCAGACTTCGGGATCGGCTGCGGCCACCGGAACTATCAGTGAGATGCACCGAATCGATCTCCTCCGCAGCCGATGTCTTGACTTTGATTAAGATCCTGTTCTTGAGTTCTTGTGGAGATGGCAGAGTCAATGACCCGGGAATAATTGGTTCCGTCACCATAGCCTCCTTGAAATACTTCTTCATGAGGTCGACCATGACAAGTTGCTGTTCCGGATTGCAGTGTACTTCCAGAGAGACGATCAGCGGGTAGGGCGAGCTGTTGAAGGCGTATTTCGCAACTACCGAAACGCAGTCCTCAAATGGAACCTTCGTGGTCATCGTCCTGCCATGTGTGACCATCGGCCGACCATTTTCGCCGTCCCAACAATCGATTTCGATGCATCGGCAACCTTTGACGAGTGTAGCGATGTACCCTTCAACGCTCGAAGTTCCGCGAACCTGGCGTCCGAGGAGGTATGTGTTGTGTGAGGAGGAGATGAAGTACTCGCTCAGGGGTCTGTCCAGGGTTGGATCGTTGATCTTTGGGACAAGGGGGGAGTTGTACGAAGAAGCAAGAAACTGATGGAATCCTTGCAGGTTTAAAGTCAGGCCATTACCAGTCGAGCTGGAATCGGAAGTTGCGTTGCGCGATTGTGAAGGCCGCGCGAACTTCTCGAACACCGTTTCCCAGTGAGCCTGGTCTTTGACGATGTCCACCTTTTGGTAGATTCTGAGGAAGTCGAGGAAAACATCGATGTCCCAGCTGATCTCAGCACCAAACTGGAGTTTGTGGTAGAGATGCTGGATCTCTTTTCGCTCCCTGAACGATTGAACGAACTTCTTGTACATGAGATAATCCATGGTCGTTTCGGATCCTGCAATCGCTTTAAAATGCGTGCTGACTGCATCGTCAGTGCAGTTGATCTCAAGCTTGCGACAAAGCCAGCGCGCATCGTCGAGGTTGAAATCGGTGTCTCTCGCCTGGCCTGTTCTATTCATTGCCTGTCGCCAGGCCAATGCCATGCTTTTCTCATTTTTGTCGGGTGAGAGGGAGAGAGCGTTCATGATTTCAACACGTTGTCGTGCAACAGTGTCTAAGGCGTCGGTCCATAATTTGAGGAGATAATCGTCGGGCATCAAGACGTGCATTGTCTTGATGGACCGTCCCTGTGATCGCTCTGTCGTGTCGTAGACTATGGTTACCCATAGATTCTCCTGAGTATCGGGGATTTCGACATCGTCTCGAGCATTTCGCGATTGAGCGCCAACACGGTACTCTCGGACGTCGTCAATGAAGAAGGATTTGCTTGTCCTTGTGGAATGCCAGCACACTCGGGCTGAATTTGGGTCAAGCCACAACTTGATGCGCTTCTTTTGTCGCTTGGTCATTTTCGTAACCCAGGTGCCATTCTCGAGCACTGCGGAGCTTGCAGGTGCGATGCCGCCTTCGAAAGTGCTGGCAAGGGTGCTTGAAGCATTGCTAAGGCGACCGGCGCTAATCCCGAGTCCGTTGCTTTTCTCCCGATTGGTGTGAGAGAAGGGAATGTGAGGTACTTCGGGTACCTCGTCAGCAGGATCGTCTGTGACATTATCTAAATCGAGGTCGGAGACGTCCTGTCCAGCATCGGAGGCCCCGATGCTGTCGCTTCGCTGTCGAACCAATACAGGTCCTGCACTCTGATCGCGCAGTCGCATTGAATGAGTCGTCGAAGCGCGACGTCGAAGTTTGTTCTGCGCCCCTCGTGAAAGCCGACGGATCAACCCGGGGCTCTTTGCGGAAGACATGACCTCAGCCATGGCACCCGTACCAGATCCGCGGGTGTGCGGCGATGGTTCGCGGCCAGCAAATGCTCGCTCAGACATATAGTCCCGCATCATCGGCGATGATGATAAATACGTCTGTGGTGACGAGCCGCCTTCTAGGAATGATTCTGTCGAAAGGATTGGCTGGCCTCGAGGATGACGCATCTGTTGTGAAAAAGAGCTCCGTCGGCTAGAGACAGACGAAGGCATGTTCGTGCTCGGTGCAATGGCCTTGCTGGTTTGTGGTATGTTGATGGGGCTGGAGTAAGCCGTGGCAACCGTGGTCTCCGACATGATTGCAGGTCGGTGTGTAGAGGCATCGTTTTCGGACTGACGTTGCATGGTAGATCAGCTCTACAGGGGTGGAAAATTACCGTGGTCGACTTCGGTCGTGCATCGTGCAAGGCTGATTGACGAGTTGTGAATCCAAAGCCCTGATATCATCTAGTAAAAGGGCGTGAGTTGAGAAGAAGACGAGAAAGGCTGCTGCGATTGAAGCACGGAATCAATCGGATTATAGTGAGATGAGCCAAGCCAGTAAAGGACCGAGGAGTAGTGTCGAATGAATGATGCAGGTGAGGTGTTTCGACGTTATGTAGACTTGCATGCGCGCAGCGCAACGTCTGAGTAGGACCAGCCTGGCGTAGGGCCGACGACAGCGAGACGCGCTGGTCAGTTGTTACGCAACTATGTATCTCTCTGCATATGCCTGTCAGCCGGAGTGCACCAAGACCAGCAGGATGCAGCGGCGCAGCGGCGCAGTAGCTGCGGTGTTAAAGGTCGATTTAAGCAAGAAGTCTATACACTTACTCGGTACCAACACGACAGCGAGACCTGCAGGACCGTCGAGTTGAAAGGCGAATAAGCCCGCTGGGCGGGTAGGTACAGGCGTGCGTGGTGCAGCACACAGCGCAGCACCATGCGGACCAGCAAGGGTAAAGGCGCTGCGGAGTGGGGGTCGCAAGCCTCCCAATGAGTAACACCTGAATAGACAGGCGCGCTATGCGGCACAGCGTCACTCCTCGGCCTTGTTGTCCTCTTGTAGGCTTGCGATTGACCAGTGATGCTCCGTGGCGAGGCTCGTGGGTCGAGACAATGGCTTCGATCCTGCGCTAGAGTCGGCGAGAGTTGAAAGGAGAGACTGGAGTCGGCGCGTGTGGTGCAGCGAGAATTTGGCCAGGTGCGAAAGTTGAGAGTGGGAGCAGAAGGAGTGTGTTTAAAGAAAAAGTTTCACGACCAGAAGTTGGGTCCGGGAAAGATCTGGAAGACGTGGATGGAATGGGCTCCGCAATAGCAGAATTGGAACCTGAACATTTCACCGCTGCAGAAAAAAAACCCTCGAGGGAAGGTAGAGCCAGGGTCGGGCGTGTCAGTTCAATGCCCAACCAGCACCAGCGGCACGTAGGTGACGAGGATGACTCGCTCTCTCCAGCTGCCCTGTAAAAAAGGACGAGAGGCGAAAAAGTTCGGCTTGCGCTGACGATCGGTCAAACCTCCCGCCAGACGCCGCTGATGACTCCTGCCTTGGCCATACCTTGAGGCGAACCCCCGTTTAGCAGAAGGCCAAAAACGTGCCTCGAAATACCTCCAGAAACAGAGAAGCACTCATGACACTAATAAGCCGCTGAGGGAGAAAAGACAGCCTCGAGCAGAAAAAACCGGGCCCGACAACGTTAAGCGTTACAAGTACCGTGGCCGGGACGGAGCAGTTGTACCCGCCATTGGGATGCGCGAACGCGATTCGACGATACGACCCCAAGTTTCGCCCTGCCCGTGCCGTCCGCACGCCGGGTCTGTAGCATGTGCCTTCCTGGCGGAAAGGGGAGCGGTCAGTTCGTGTCTCTCCCTTTCATCACCCCAATCATTCCGGCTGTCGTCCCCTTCCCCGATGGGAAATTTGATCAAGGCGATCACTCAGGGAAGAATCCGGTCAATATTGTCGTGTGATGGCCTGCAGATCCATCGTTTCCGCTCTCGCGGCACAGTGCGATCAACCCGACCCTAGATCTGCTCGCGACACCCTTCCGCGTCTCCTTTGAGTCGCGGGAGACCGGCTTCAGTGACAAAATTTCGATGCGTTGAGCAACATGCCATAACAACAGCCTGTATCGTCGCGACGACTGTAATTCCGGATTGGACGCGATACCAAAGAGCCCACGTCAAACCTGAGCTTCAATTACGTTTCGCAGCGCATCATGAGATCTCCAAACCCACCTAGGCATACTTGTTATTGGTGAAACCCGTCAGTGCTGCTGTGCTCTCGAATGTATGCACCCGTCGAGCTGCAGATGCTGCCGTGAGCCGTGCCCACAGATCTCGTGCATCAACCAGCCCCCGTGTCGCGTCTCATCTAGCGCCCTGCCATGCGATGCCGCCAGACCGGTCAGGCTAGGCACATATCATTGGCTCGCAAAGGCCCAGCTCCCATCCGACTCTCACAGGATCGAGCTTGAAGCATAATTACAGTTGGCAGCATGGGAGGAATGGGAGGCATCCTACGATGATGGGCTGACGACGCTGCTTTGACGAATATAGCGTCGGATGCGAAGGGCCAATATTGGCATAACCGACCTTGTCATCAAAAGACGTACTGAGTGAGACAAAATTACGGGGGAATTATGAGTCTGTCTTGGGTGGTGGGGCCTCGTCGTTTTCTTCTTTCATTCATCCTATTACATGTCCGGATTCCGCAATATGGACGGAGCAGGCCTAGCATCTCCTGCCTGGCTCCCTGCGACGCCGTCGGCTTGGTGAACTCTTCTCTCCGCAAAATCTCTTCGGCACTCGCTTCACATACGTCACAGTTCACCACTGCCAGAGTCGCGCCGTGCACGGACGCGTGATCTTCGACTGCAGTCTCCTCCAATGGGCGCCAGCTGCCTTGTCGCGGATTCCGTGAGCGCGCGCTGCGACGGCTCCATCCAGGTATGCTACTGTTGCGGTCTTGGCTACCAGCCTAGGTCGGCATATCTGCGGACCGGACGTTGTATCGCTGCCCGCAGTCCCTACGCTACCGTTTCGTGTGTCGAAGCCGAGGGGCTCACTCCTTCCTTAGCCCTGCCAATTTGCTCGCTGTGCCGTCAAAGCCGTGCCTGGCGCATATCCCGCTGGCGCATGCCGCACATGTCCGCAGGTAGCAGGAGAATGGGATCTGCCCTCACCCTCCCACCTGGCACGAGTCTGGGATTGCCAGGTCAACTGCTGATCAAACGCTCGCTTGCGCTGCGACCAATGTCACCCGCAGGATGCCATCCACGCCGAAGTACTGGCCAGGTATTGCATGATGCGGGATATTCTATCCCTACCGTGCCTCCAGCACTGGACGCCGCGTTGGAGGTAAAGTTGCTGCGTTGTCAAGTCTCAGGCACAGGGCGGAGTCTACGTCGCCTCAAGGTCACGCGCTCTTCACCCGTGCAGGCTGCGGGTGCACTGCAGGTGCATTTCCCGATCAAGTCCGTGCCCCTTTGACACACTTCCTTCCAAGTCTCAAAAGGTCTAATCAGCATCTGGGCCTGGATTGGCATCATCAAACATCATCACCGTCATCGAGCTCGTCGCAGGATGTTGGCAATAGCTTGCCCTTGAGCTGCCTTGTCTGAGCTTGGCCAGTCTCTGCCTCTGACGTGCTCGAGTTACTTCACATCTCATTCTTATTTCAACAATCGCGAAGACATGTTTGCGTCTCGGTCGATGCGTGCCTTGGCACGTCATCCGACTTTCGTATGACCTAAGCTAAGCCCATGTGCTCGCGCATACGCATGCGAAGGAGGGCCCTTCCGCGGGTGCATGCCAGGGCCAGTTGAGCGTACAGCTGTCCGCCTCACCTCTTATCTGCGCCGAGTTCCTTGCTGCGGCTAGCAGAAACCATGATGCTTCCCTTCCGAAATTGCTGCGCCAGTCACTGTTATCGTCGGCTTCCACCGCTTGGGGCCCCCTGCTGTTTCCGACACACTCGTACCAATTCCCAACAAGCCCCGGTCGAGCTTCGGACAACGTGAGGGAACTGGGACACTCGCATCGCACGGACGGCATGCATGCGTGCAGATACGGGTGGACGTGCTGGGTGTTTGTGGCTGGCGTAGGGCACGCTGCGAGGGATCGAACGGTAATCTGGAACGTGTGGGGAGAGTACCAGCGCGTTGGCAACCTTCCACCCTTCCTGCGCGTCAGAATGCCAAAGCAAGTGCTTACACATGCCGGGATGGCCGTATCGACCGACGGCGGTCAGTACACTAGCGCCGACTGCGCGGCGGAGGTGAACAGGTTATGTTGTATCTTGTCACGGGAAATGGCCTGTTTCTCTTACATATTTATAGCCCGAAAGCGGTGGCTCGTACGGTTCCTTCGCGATTGATGTTTCGGAAGGAGATCTAAGCATATCTTCCGTGTAAAAGAGCTCGGTCGCGCTCCCCTTTTGCAGGAAGCCGCGCGCACGAGGCAGTGAGAGCCTCGTATAATGGATGTACTCAATTGTGGCCTCGCGGCGGAGCATCTGCTGCAGCAAGGCACACTGGCGAAGGCAAATTGCATTAAAATCATGCTGGATTGGGTAAGAAACCTTAACCCTCACCAATGATACCTCGCAGACGTGCTGCCCGTGAAAATGTCGCTCGTGCTTCACGGCACAGCTTCGCTACGGCATCTCACGGATTCAGGTTTTCGTGGAATATGGGCGGTCTTTGTTGCCGTCGGGCGAGGTGATCGATTGGGCTGTTCAGCATCAGACGGGGAGCCCACGTTTCTTGCAGATATAGCGGTGTAATCCCGCTGGCGCCTCGTATTCAGCCAGGACCTGTGGATTGGGCTATCTTTGTTCCACTAAGGCCCGACTGTCAGCCCCAATTCTGTTACATTAGATTCTTGAGCCGAAAACTGGTCCTCCGTGACAAGGCCGCAAGTCTCACGCTCACATGCGAATCCTATGGCACAGGAGTGAGGGAATCCCGCGCGACGGGCAGCTGACATCGACCTTCTTAGGCAAGACCGCAAACAAGTGGCAACCATGTGTCAACGAGAATCACAAGTCGATGATCGTGTACTGCCCCATGAGCACCTACGTGGTCGAATGAGCAGAGTCGGCATACCCGCAATGGACCTCGCTTTGCTTGCTACGACCAGCAGAGCACGAGTATAGCTTACCGGAACGGGCTGAAGCTGCATGGCCTTTCAATTGCCCGCGCTGTGTGGTGGTGTCCATGCACTCCGCTCTCCACTCTTTCATGCATAGAAGGTTCTTCCCTCTCTCGCAACACACCATCCGCGCTTACGCCAGGCTTGGTCCTTTTGTACGAGACGGTGGACCCGTGCACCATGCATGCTGCACTGTGTCGTCGTCATTTTAGCTTGTGCAGCGTGGGATTCATTTGCTGCAGGCAGAATGCAAGTCACAAGTTCGCCGAGGAACGCAAGATACGATCCAATGATTGCCCTCGCACAATCGCGCCGTCGTGCTGCCCTGCTTGCATGGCTCGATTGCGGCACGACTTGTCCAATACGACGCGCGCTTGTTGAAAGCCTCGCTTCATTGCGCTGGCATGATGTGGGATGTCAAGTCCTCTTCATCGTGCCATTCGCACGATGGTGTAGATACCCAGATCTACCGGACATCGCCATCGGCCGGACGACACTCCGGCTCATCATGGCGAGCCGTAGTTTCCGACGTACAAGGTACCTTGAGTCAGGCAACGGACACGCAAAGCTCTGAGGCATATACCTACCGAGACTGCACGATGGCCATGTGCATCCAGCCGCCGCTTCGGGCGCGCCTGCTTGGCATGCATACACCGAAAGCTACGACTGCTGGTATATACTGAAGACCAAAGGCGGAGCCAATTGCTTGTCGCACATGCGTGGACCGTCCCGAGCACCCGAGCGTTTCTTGTCCAGTCCTTCAAACCCCTTCGGCTGCATCACTGCCAGCCTGTGCTAATATATCTCGTACGTCCAGAAAGTTAATGACTATTCAAGTAGCAGAGACCAACGCGCATGCGTCAAGCCATCCTTGTCGCCGATTGAATAGCCAGGTCAGTCGGAACGCTAAGATTCCGGTCCCACGCCACCGTCCGAGGCCACGGTTGGTTATCCGAACGTAGCTTCATCCAGCGCTTAATCGGCGTGGGCATCTCCGATACGATGGCGCCGCCGATGAATGGGCGAGGTCCCCCCGCCTCGCTCCGATGCGGGCAACGGGATGCATCTCGTGCGCGCCGGACACACGCCGAAAGCTCACAAGCGAGGGCCCGTCAGCCTTGACTAGCCGCGTGTGCCAGCCGTCTGCGCGCGGGTCTCCGCCCACCTGCGCGTTGTTGGATCGCCTGTGACGTGTCTCGATGACAATGCACGGCGAGGTGATATCCTCGATGCATCGTGCATAGACGAAGGTGGTGAAGGGCGATATCTCGTTTGTGGTCATCTGCAAGACGATGACCGCTTCGTTTGGAAGCAAACATTGTACTCCAATGGCCTCGCGGGCGGCCAAAAGTCTAATAGAGCTCTAGCAATCTGCATGAAGGCAACCAGAAACAAATTGAGATCGACAACTCTTATAGCTGCAACTCCGAGAGGCCGCCTCACATGCAGTCGGCGTCCAGCGCAAGGACAGAAAGGGTATCCTTGCCGGAGGGCAGGTGCGAGCAGGCGGAATTGCACGACCTGGGTGCAAGCGGTCTCTCCCGTCAGGTCTGGCATTGGCCGTCAACCGCTGTTTTGCCGGGCAAGGAGCTATCTGCATGAGGCATGCATATCCTCTGGCAGTATCAGCAGAGAGGAGGAGTGTGTAGTGGATCATGTCATGCCAGGAAGCCCGTGACTCTATGATATCACGACGTGCACGTTACGGCCATAATTGCTATCCTATAGATCTGAATGATAGGCTATAATAGTGCACTCGACCTCTCAGCCTCGCCCGGAGCAGACGTAGGGATTCTACTACACGCTTAATACATGAAAGCGCTATCATATAACTTACAGTGCATCCTATCAAACGCCTGAATCCCCTCCAAAGATGGTCCTCGCAGCCCATGTCTATTAATGAGGCGACCTCCGGCCGACCGGCCAGATACTCGAAGCTTTTTGGAAGGAAAGCCGCGAGGACAGCATGCAGCCAGACGAGGCCCGACCACAGCTTTACCGAACGCCGGCATTGATGCACGGCGCAGTGGTTCTCCCACCGCTGGACGCATCGTGGACAAAGCTGCCGAGCCAATGGCATCGAACGACCACTCTCAGCGCTGCGTCATTCCTCCACTACGACCGTTGCAGGGTTTAATGGAACATAGGCCCACATTTCATCGCTGAACAGGGCATTGCATTTGCTGTCGACCCACTATACGCACCCATTTGGTGAAACGAGAAGTCTCCACTTGGTAAGAAAATGACTCTCTAGCAAGGGAGGGAAGTCGGGAAACCCTAAGCTACAAGATGGCAAGAGCTGTTGAACGTCACAATTTCGGTCGGTTGCGCAATGAGCTCCGCGTTGCAGACGGAAGTTAATAAAACAATTCGGCATCCACTAGACGATTGCATTGCCGCATTGCCGATGCCAGGGCAGTCCGCTCACATGCAAACCTCTCAATTTCACGATGATAGCTCGAGTGAAGGGTCGTCAGACCGTTTGTGACCTCATTGCAAGCCCAAGCGCTCCAAGCAGATTCTTGATATTACGAGCTGGACTAGACACACATATGGCCACAATAACGACGGGACCTGCTAGCACCAGCGCTTCTTGTAACACAAGGGTTTTGAACCTTCGTCAAATCCTGCAGAATCACCGTGGTACAAACATACGGGGACGAGACGCTACTCTTCGCTCTTTGGCTATGAGAAGCTCCAAGGCAGGGTTGAGATACGATCACGTTTACCATCCTGAGGATTTAGCCTTGCCACGATGTTTTTGTGTTGCATGCAGTATCGGTGTTCGAGTAATTGTCCCGTCAGCCGTCATCTAGGCAGACGGATGACCCGCGAGACGGAACAACGACCCTTCTCATCGCTTCTACAAGTAATGTAACCCGAAGGAGTGCACACAGTGATTTCGAAACATTGCTGTGTAATGCCAGGCTTTTTGGAGTTCGTCGCCTTCGGACTTGCTCGGACGACATCGAACTATACGTTCGTCCTACTATGCACGAAGCTCAACTAGTCCACGTGTGAAAAGGATCCACAATTCCAGTTCCATGAGCCGACCTCACGAAACACGCACATGCACAAACGCGAGGAATACACTAGTCGTACAGTACTCATATGCTTTCAATTAAATGGGTATTTGAGCAGTGATGCAAACGTAAGCTCCACCTGTCTAGGCAGCAACAAAGACCCAACATAAGCCCAACCCCGACTGCGCCACCCTGCCGCCTCAATCTATGCCGAATACTCCACGCCAGCCGCCGTTTCGCTCCAGTCTTCCTACTCTCGTGCTTGCAACTGCTCCACCGTGGCTTGCAGATTCCGCATTTGATCGTCTACCTGCATTCGCTCGAGTTCCATCTCACGAATCCGCTGGTCCTTTTGGTCGCTCTCCTCCCGTAATCGCTTGATCTCATTGCAGAGATCCTCAACATTCTGGGCAGCGTTGAAATCACCCAGGCCGCCTTGAGAGCGCTTTCGTTTTCCTGCGATCGAGTTGACGTCCATAGTCGAGCCATCGAGTCCTAAGCCCTCGGAGATGCGCGAGCCGGGCGTCTGCACATCGTCGGCCCCAAGGGCAGCGTCAACAGGAGGATACTGGGAGAGTTGAGAGTTTTGGTCGGTGATCTGATGCACACGGCGGAGATGCTCGTTCAGGTTCTCCTTGCGCGTGAAACCCTTGCCTTCATGTCGTCGACATTTGGCGAACGGACACATCAACGTTGCCTTGGGGCCGCCATGTGCGCCGTGAACCTCGCGTTGATGTCTCAGAAGACCCCCAGAATACGTGAAACCTTGTAGCTTCTCGCAGGATTTGTGATGGCATCGATATGGTCGGTCGTGCTTGTCCATGTGCTTGCTGTCAGGTTTGTTAGCATAGTGATCCGCAATGAAGAATTTCACACTGCTCAGCTCACCTCCATTCGCATTTTCGATCGAAAGGTTGCCCCCAGCATGGCTCGTCCTGAGAGAACTCGCAACAGTACTTGCCGTCCGCATTTTGGGGGATGACGTCGCGCTTTACTGTGCGCGAACCGCGAGGCGAGACGAAATCTTCATGTTGCGAAATACCACCGCCAGAAACCATCGATCCCGCACGACTGTGGTGATGGACGTCTGGCATGATGGCTTCGTGATGTTGCTGTTGCGACATGACTGAGTGTGAGCGTTTGCGGGATGGAAGTTGCTCGCCTACTCCCGTCTCACCAGTATGCGGGCTGACTGGTGAGACGGGGGTGTGCATGTCATTGCCATTGCCGTTTTCCACGTTCATTGATGCTAGATTTCCTGGGTGGTAGGGGAAAAATGAAGAGTGATGTCGAGAGTGAGGATGTAGATGGCCTGAGGAACCGACAGGAGGATATGTCTCGTCAAGTGGCGAGCCCGATGCGGCCGAGACGGGCGTCGTCGCGTTCTGAGGCTGAGATGGCGCTGCGTAATACTCCGGGATGTCTAGTCTGGGAATCGCGGTCTGACCGGGGTTCAACGAAGGCTGCAAAAGCCGTTCCTGTACGTATTGGTTATAGGGAAACCCGATTTGCTGGTGATTTGGCAGTGTTGAGAGCCACGCGCCTGTATCAGAGGAAGAAATTGGAACCTCAGGCCATGTGTTCGCACCTGGAATGGCTAGCGTGTTTAGTAATGGCCTGGTCGGGTCATGTGAGGCTTGGCTGGCTGGGGCTTCGCGTTCTGCTTGGGCAGGATTGTTAGTGCTCTTGTGCGTCAGGCTTCCAACGATTTATTCCAGGCACGTCGCGTCCAACGAGCGCGCCACACGACACCAGATGGCAAGAAAAGACGATCGTGACTCACCTTGCAGCTGCTCTCCACCTGAACTCACGCCTGATGGACCATGCGTAGGCAGCGGCGAATTCGCGATGGCCATGGCGCCGGGCTGTGCACCCCTTGTGATTGGCCAGTTCGCTGCGCACCGCCCATCTGGCCGTGTCGCCCTTTGCCACTGTCCAGGCACGCCAGGTTGCACAGACCGTCCGACACTCCCATCCGGGAGGCCTACTGCCTGTCCGCGAAGAGTCATATATCGCGTGTCCCGAAGCTGATATGGGCTGAAGGGCGACGTGCGTCTCTGGGTCGTCGGTGTGACCAGCATCACGTCCTCCGAGTCACCGAAATCCTGGCTCGATGACATCGCCAGCAGAGCAGCGTCTGCTGCAATTACACTCTCGTCTGTCTGGAGCTGCGAACTCGGGTGCCCTCAGCAAATCATGCTTCGTAGCTGCAACGGTCGTGTTTGACAATCTTGGTCGTTCGAGATAGCGCTGTAGACTGTGGCAAACCCTTGGGCTGTAGATTAATGCCAATTGTCGCTGCCTGTGAATATGGATAGATCTGTTCACATGTCAGTCGAATATCGATATCACACATGATCGCCTATACAGACATGTCAACCACATCAACTTCACACTGAGTCAGCGGGTTCAGAGTCAGACGAAGACTTGTCGACCTTGTATTGTGAGTGGCGGAATGCGATCAAGATGACGCCTGAGTGGTCGATTTGCTGTGAGCTTCAAGGTCTGAATGTCTTTCAACCGTCTCGACGTTCCGGTACATCAATCGACGAGTCAAAACATCGAGTAGGACAAGGCGAAAGGCCATGTCGCGGAACCCATCGATATAAGAGAACAGACTTCCCTGACATCCTGCGAGCCATGATCGCCAACAGGGGAGGCTTTGATCCTCAACAAAGGTGACTGTACTGCAGCGGCGGGCGGCTTGTGAAGGGCGGAGCCGCGATGGCTATGCTCGCGCTCTCGAAGATGTGGGAAGCATGGCTCTATCTCTGTGCCGTTTCGCCCACGATTGTATCACTAGCGCGCAGGTGTGAAGTGTTCACCGGTCTTGAAGTGGCCTCAGGTGTCACCTTGCGACTGGGCTGTGCCCGTCTACGAAGCCTCTCATTTGTCCCTCCTCCCCGGGATGCCTCTGAGAGGGCGTCCTCGCAACCCATGGCCGCCCACTACACAATGCCGCATCCATGATTCACTCACGAATATTCCCGAAAGAAGATTGGGCAATAGGATTCATCGGCACGGTTAATCCGGTCCGGAGGAGGTCGTACCTGACCTAGTCTGGTGGGGCTTACTATGAAGCTTCACGTCATGTGTCCTGACAGGCCAATGCAGTCTCGCACGGTATGCTTGACGGCGATGGACGAGCCTATCCTGCCATCAACAAAAGGAAAATCAAAAGTGTTCTTGACCTAGCACTGTGCTGTCGATCATGTCTGAAGGCGCCAACAAGTGGATTCCCCCCTCGGGGAACTCCTCTCAATTTGTGCAGAACCGGCCTGTGACCATCACCGCCACCGTCGAGGCGAACGGCAGCGGCGACGTCAAACCCAATCATGGAGCCACCGTGCCGGACCAACAAGCGATCGGCTCCGAGGCGGAATCGTTGGCTTCCTGGCAGCAGCGCCACGGCATCGACCGGGCCGCCCAGATCCAGCTGGTCAAGGTGTCCCACATGCGGTACCAGCATCCGGATCTCCCGACCATCACCAAGTTCCTGCGCGATTTCGGCATGCAGGTCGTTAAGCAGACCGACGACGAGATCTGGTACCGCGGCTACGGCCCGGACCACTACGTCTACTACGCCCGCCGCGGCGAGAAGCAGTTCCTCGGCGGCGCCTTCGAGGTCGCCAGCCGCGCCGAGCTCGAGAAAGCTGCGAAGCTACCCTCCGCCACGGGACCCATCGTCGACATGACCGACGCGCCCGGCGGTGGCTCGATCCTGACGCTGCGCGACCCGGAGGGCTTCCCCGTGAACCTGATCCACGGGCAGACGCCGGCGCCGGCGCCCGAGCCGACCGCCTTCCCGGAGAAGGTCGTCTACAACGACGAGTCGCACAAGCCGCGCGTGCGCGCCTTCAACCGCTTCACGCCGGGTCCCGCCGCGGTGCACAAACTGGGCCACTTCGGGCTCTGCGTGCGCGACTTCCCCGCGCAGGTCGCGTGGTACACGCGCACATTCAACATCGCGCCAACCGACTTCCTCTACGTGCCGGCCGAAGGGGGCGCGGGCCCCGAGGGGCAGACTAAGGACGTCGCGCTCTTCGCCCACATCGACCGCGGCGAGGTGCCCGTCGACCACCACACGTTCTTCCTGTCAACGAACGCGACGTCGCACGTGCACCATGCCTCGTTCGAGGTGCATGACTTTGACACGCAGAATCTGGGACATCAATGGCTCGGGAAGCAAGGGTATACGTCGGTCTGGGGCGTCGGGAGGCATATTCTCGGCTCGCAGATCTTCGATTACTGGTGGGATACGTATGTGTTTGGGTCTCCCGTTTTTATGCTGTCGCAGTAAGGCTAATGAGACGATAACAGGACCGGCAATATGATCGAGCATTACGCTGATGGGGATCTCGTCAACGAGCAGACGCCGATTGGAAGGAACATGGCTGGTCATGAATCGCTGGCGGTATGGGGACCGGAGGTTCCAAAATGGTTCTTGGAGTAATCTTCAAATAGTCTTGGAGTCCTGGAATAGTCGATAAAGGCAAGCAGGTGTAAACACCTACAGGTTTGCAAATAAGCATAAGGGACATAACCATCATAGTCAATGGTGGCACAACGTAGGTCAATCCCTGACAGTTGGTATAATGCTTGCGGTGTGTATACGCTCACCTGCAAGATCTTCAATTCATTATTAAGTACACTCATCAATCGTTGTCATGTCCCTTTCCTTTCCTCGTAGCAGTGATATCACTTCCAACATGCCTTACGCGGTGTTTCCTACTTCGTATATGCTGCGTCGTGACCTATATAAACGTGTCGACAGAATGATTCCCTGTCGTAACTCACAACATGCCGCAAAATGCCCGACGAATATGCGGGTAACCGACCGATCTACCTTGGTGAAACAGACCCAATCCCACTTTGCTGTCGTTGAAAATGATGCGCGAAAATCCAAGTTGCTGTTTCGTCCATGGTGTGACGATTCATACATATGCCGCTTGCATGTGAGTACCGAGCCTGGCATCACTTATGCAAAGAATCCGACAACGCCGAGTGCTGCGGCCATAACGAGTGCCTTGTCAGCACCGAGACCGTTGGCAGACGAGCCGTCCGTCTGGAGATGGGGCTTGCCGGTCGTCGTAGACGAAGGTCCGGGTTTGCCGGTGCCAGTGTTCTGCGCACCGACGATGGCGTAAGAAGTGATCGTGGCGAGCTGACCATTCGGCATTGTCGACGTGAGTAGCGTGAGCTGGCTGACGCGGGCGTTCGTGGGCTTGTACGTGACGGTGACGGTGCGACCGATGTTGTCAGTGGTCGTGTAGACGCCGTCGTAGTTTGGGCTGGAGAGGACAACGGTGCCGCCGTTCGCAGCAGTAGTCGTGACCTGAGCCGGAGCCGAGGTCACAATGTTACCGCCAGGGGCAACAGCAACGGTCGACAAGACGGACGCCGAGGTTACGACTGATCCAGCGGCATTGGTGCTGCTGACAACGATGGCAGGAGCCACGGTGGATGACACGACGACCGAGCCTTGGTCGTTAGTGGTAGTCACCGGCACTACTACGCTGGTAGGAGCACTGGTTGCAAGGGCGCTCGTTGTCTGCTCGATGACGCTGCCGACGCTGTCTGTTGTTGAAGACGTGACCGGGACGAGAACGCCGGTCTCAGTAGAGGTGCCAAGAGCAATAGACGTGTCGGATGTCGGAGTGTCGGTAGGTGTACTTGTCGTAGCTATTATTCTCAGTCAGCCAAGAGTTACAGAGATCCACTTTGCTAATATCAATGTCAAATGAAGCAGGTCTGTCCGTAGCACGACTATCGTGCCACGCCTGCATGACAGGCTCATAGAGGTAGGTCGCGTCACCCGCATCAATCGTCTCGCGAGGGGCGTCGGAAGGGACGGGTGAGTCTGACCTTGATCCGTGCTGACCGACGTCGGCACAACGCTCGACGTAGGAATGGAGCCCGTGGACGACGACGACGTCACCGCATTCGTGGACGAGGAAGACGGACCAGCCGTCGAGCTCGGTACGACTACAACGACTGCCGTAGACGTGGAAACGATCGTGGAAGTGAAAGTAGAGCTCTCACCTTGCGGACTCGAGGACGACGAGGGCGATGGCGACGCGATCGAAGTCGTCGGCGAAGCAATGGTCGAGCTCGAGGAGACGACGGGTGACGATGCACTTGACTGACCTTGAGATGTGGGCGTGGACGTAACACTCGGCGTGCTCGATGTCGTTCCTCCGGTCGTCACCGTCACTGACGCAGTAGTGGTCACGGTATCGGTCGTGGCATTGGCCTGCCGAATGCGCAGATTCTCCTTCAACGCAACGTTCTGCTTGGCGATGCCCACCAGCTTGGCGGCGAGTTCCGGATCGTCATTGCGGACCGCCTCAACAGCGTTCTGGCTATCCGGGAACACTCCAGCTCGGTATTTCGGCAGGTTATCCCGAAGCACCGCGTCCAACGACTCTTCAGGCAATGTGCCGATGGCCTGTTTCAAGGTAGGAACCTGAGATTCCCGGCTGTCGTCCAGTATAGGCTGTGCGAGGCCTAGCGATAGTAGAGGTAGGCTCACGAGGAGCGTGGCTCTGAACGACCGCATCGTGTTGACGGGCCTCTTGACCAGCTTCTCCTTTGGACAAGATCGTTGGAACTTGTCGTCTCACCGGGACAAGAGTAAGCCGCAGCGCGGCGGGTGAGAGTGTGGGCGGCCGATACACCTATATAGTTTCAAACATGATCGATCAGAATTATGCTTTCATATGCTGCATGTCAGGCCTCCGATACGAGGTGGCACCAGCAAACAGACAGCACGTAAGCTGGCAAAAAGTGGGTAAGAACTTACAATGATGTCGCTGACTGCGACCGGTTGAGGCGCTTACTGCGTGGGACCACCACGGGCGGCTGGAGATGCGCAAGCTTTAAACTGCGGTTCCGCCCAGTGCGAGTGGTACGTGCCTGCCGCCAGCGTCGGAAGCCAAGTCGTCTTTCAAAGGCGCAGATTTTGGCCGTAATCGAGTGGTTGCAGAGAAATTCTTTGCCGACTTGATCTTGTTGATCTGGACAGGGGTGAGGATTGGAAGAAGGAGGTGATTTATTAGGGCGATGAGTTGGACTTGAATGTTCTCTCTTTTGCACCGACCGCAACGTCGACTATAGGACTCGCGCAACGGTTGGGGCGAGGATCACGAATCACGAATCATGGGCAGCGCGGCACGGAGGATCGCCGGCTGCACTAGCCTTTGTAGATGCCAAACCTTATGGGCTCCACACGAGCCCGCAGGCTTCGCTCCGCGGCTTATTTGTCAATGATTGCGTAGCGTCGGCTCGTGGCAAGAATGTCGTGTACAACGATTGTACGATGCGGCATGGCCGGAGAAGTCGTTCCGATAGTCACGATGTGCGATCACGATGCTTGTTAGTATATCGATGGTCAGCCGCGAACAGTGGGCCTATACGGATGCCAGGCTTCGTGTCGTCTTCGCAGGGACCATCCGGCGGACGCTGATTCAAAGTGACACTGTGCTGGCACAGACACATGTGGAGCTGTGCTGCGTCCACAGCTCACCACCGTGATGAATACGAACAATGTTCAGTGAACAGGGAAACAAGGTCATACATCATCGGAAGACTCCAAAAGGTGGCAGCAATCATTGGGCAGGATTGGTCGGTCTGTCAAAAAACACACCCATGGTTCAGTTTCATGCACGATGCCGGATCGCGTGGAAAGAAGGCTGTCAGACCAGCTGCGCCATCTTCGAGCTCCACGCATGAACCGGGCCTGAGCACGGCACGTTACATCTGCTCAACCAATGTGAGCAATGGCATGGTGGCATGCATTGGAATCGACCCTTGCCGGCTTCTTGCGACCCATTCGTCCAGCAAACCCGCCAAGGGAAGACTGTTGCTAATACAGGACACAAACATCAGAACACGGCCCCCAGAACCCCAGAACTCCAGAACCCCGTTTTTGCTACGCACGCACTCTTTCTACCCTGCAGCACGACCAGTATTTCCGCAGCCGACGAAACGTTGGCCGAGCGAACCTTGCGTCGCATTGTGAGGGTTAACTTTATTGTCCGAGCGCGGTGCGGAGTCGTAGGTTACGATGCTGCCTTCGGATATCCGAGACAACTTCGTGCCTCTACGTGTGTGGATGGGTGGACCTCGCCCGCCCGTATCTCCATCGAGGATCTACCGTATCTGCGAACACCGCTCTCTCGCCAACCATCATCGTCGTACAGATGACGTCTAGTCCGTCACACACCGCACATGGCCTGATAGTAAGTAGTCCGATCAAAATCCTTCCAAGAAGCGAACGCATCATGCCATCGCACGCTCTCCACACGGTGCGATTTCCCCAAATAGCTCTCACCTCTGCCCGCAAGCCAACGAAAGCAGCCTGAGCTCGACCTGCCCCAAGCCGAACCACAGCCCGATCAGCCGGCGCGGCACATGCATCCATGTAACTTACATGCGGCGGTCCACAATCATCAGCTCGACGTACACATTTACATCTGACACCTGGCGAAGGAAGGACAGTGCAGCAGTTGACTGCTGCGACGCAATCTTCCCTACCTGGTTCACAGTATTTGGTCGCCGGGAGCCTGAGCAATCCAGCAAAGGCCAGATCCAGGCCCTGACATTTCCTCCAGAGCCTCCCAGCCCCAACAGTCCGGGAACGAGCTGCGGAGAGAGGTAACTAAGGTATTGGAACTAATCCTCGTATGGGGACTGGAGGTCCACGTACCTCAGGTAGGTGTACAGTAGGATGCAGTCAGCACGAGACAAGTGTGTTTCACAATGTCAAGATCCCACGCGCGCGGGGACACGTCATCCACGGTTCGCGGTGGGAAAACAGAAATAGAAGCTTCATTCTTCGGTAGTTCCAACCAATCGATTGGGAATCCTGTATCACCCTCGCTACCTCTCGTGGCCATTACTTGGAGTATTGAGTCTCACCCGTAGACAGTGCTCACTGACATGTGCGGACCAGGCCCTGGTCCATTTGGCTACACCATGGAGCTGGAACTATCGCACACAGTGTGAACATTGCCGTGGCTGCCTACATTGTCACGAGGCGCTCCGACGAAGATCATGGTACGAAAAATATGAGGACGATTAACAACGTGAGGGACACTCATTTAACTCGTTCTAATAAAATTGATTCTGTCTCCGACCTGTGTCATCCTTTTCATCCGCTCTGGGTGTCCTCGCCGTAAAATCGTCAGAACTCCTTCGCCTCACTGCCATGTCGTTGTAAACTTGGACAGATCAGGCTTCGCAAGAGCTGGTCCTTTGATAGACCCGCTAGGAGAAGAGACTGCTGGTGGCGGCGGCGAGGTCTGCCAAGTGGTGTCGGCCGGTGTCGATGATACCGGTGGCTCGCTCTTAGTTGCGGCCGTCTCGATGGGTGGTTGTGCTGTCACAGCTGGTACATGTGTTTCTTCCAAGTTGGTCACCGGGGCAGGAACAGGGGCAACAGGGGCAGTCTCTGCGGTTGAAACAGGTGCAGCAGCAAGTGGAGGACTGACCGCGGTCGGCGCCTGCTGTTGCTCCACGGGTTTACCGTTGATCGGCAGGATATCGGGAGGGGACAGCTGCAAGTTGCTCTTGCTCCGCTCATGGTTGCGGTCAGGTGTGCGGGAACGCTTCTCAATCTCCTTGTTGTCTTTGCGCTCTTGGATCTTGCCACGGATCCACGACATCGGGCCCTTCTTCTCACGCTCGGAGTCCGAGAAGACAGTATGATCGTTATTGGCAGTGGAAGACTGGGTGGACTGCGACTTCGTGCCAGAGGAAGTCGTGAGCGTGGGGTCAGTGGCCGAAGATGAAAGAGGCGTGGGCTCCTGGAAGCTCTTGCGAGGCTGCGAAGGGGCACTGCTACCGATCGTGCTTCCAATGGTGGATCTTGATGTCGCCAGGTCTTTGGCACTCATCGTGCTGAGAGTAGCTTGTTGCGCCGGAGGAGACGGTACTTTATTGTTCGCTCGCGATAAGCGCCAGAGACCGCGTTTCTTCTCCTTGACTTGCTGCTCGCCTTGGGCGGGCATGTCATCACCAACCATATCGGCATCAGACGTTTCGTCGCCTGTTTGAGAGTAGAACGAGTTTGCGGGCGACAGATTCGGGCGAATAGTAGCTTCAGTAGGTTGCCTTTGGGGAGTGGTAACAGCAGGCTTGGTTTGTGCAGTGGGTGTTGCCGAAGTGTCCTCCTTTGATTCTGTTACGAGAGCGTTGTTGATAATTGGCGGAAGACGCGGCGAGATTGGTGAACGGGGAGCGGTATCTGAAATTGCTTCAGTCAAGGAATGGCTTGAAGACTGTGCGCTGGACAGCGCAGATCCTGGGATGCGCTTTTTCTGCAACTTGTTCGGCTTGCGAGTCTCGCCATCACCGGTTGGTGATTGCTTGAGGATGTCGAGGAACTTTCGACCAGTCGTGAGTGATGGCGTGTTAGACACTGATCGCTCACCTGGTTTTTCGCCACTGCTAGGTTGTGGCACTAACAGTGGCGTCTCATCCTTCTTCGGCGTCTGGAAATCTTTGGTGACGACTGCTGGCGCCTCATGCGATCCGGTGGCCATGGGAGTCGTGACTCCACTGGAGGTAGCAGGAGTCACTTCTGGCGGCGCGACGCTCGTAAAAGTAGCTGTTGAAGCAGGGACAGGGGTGTTCTGGATCGAACTTGGTTGTGCAATTGTGGACGCTGGCCTGTTCGACTCATTTGCAATGACGGCAGCCGCCGCAGTGGCAGTGACAGCAGTAACAGCTGGATTAGGAGACGAGGTACCCGATGCTCCATCTCGCTGGAACCGCGGAGATGCAGTCGTGCTGCCTGCTCTTCTCGACGGTACAGTGTTGCTCCTGTGTACGCCACCTGCGGTGGGTACCGGAGTCGTGACAGAGGGTGAAGTCCCCTCTGAGCGCTTGCTGTGCCTGCTCGAAACGGAAAGGTTGCGGCGGAGACTGCCAAACCTTCGCACACTCTCAGCAGCCGCGCTGGAGTTTGAACCTGATCGATTGATCACTGTCTTGGATCTGTTTGGAGTGGGTGGTGTGCCTGGTGCTCTCGGACTGCCATTTTGAACATCTCGGACGGTGTCGGCATCTGCAGCGGTGCCCTGCATTCCAATTAGGAAACTATCTTGGTTCTCGATGAGAAAGATCAAGATGTCTTGGCTGAGTCGATACTCTTTCGGAGCCATGTCATGCTGCGGATGGTTGAGGATTCCGGGCTGGAATATAGCTGCCAGGTTTGGGGTAGTCATTTTGTTGAGGTCAGATTTACTCGCGAAGACTGCGAGAAGATCCAAGATGTAAAGCAGGAGCTGGCGGTTGAGTGGTGGGAGCTCGGTGATCAAGCCTTGGTAGGTCTTGATAGCGGCTTCGACATCAAGGTTGCTTGAAATGTGACCCTCGTTTGACGCGTCCGGAAGCTCTTGATAGCCTCGAAGCGGCTCGCGGAATCGCTGGTAAAACTCAAGCGGTATAATGGGCTCGGGAAGCTGGTTGAAGTATCTTCGAAGGATATTGGCCGCATCATGAACCGTATAGCCAGTCCAGTCCAAGCCCTTGCCGTATCTATCGGGACTGTCGAAGGCGACTTTCAGTTCCTTAATCCGCTTCTCGCTGCCAGCAAGACGGAAAATGCCTTCCACATCGGTTGCTACACTGCGAGTCAGATGCTATCCAGCCATGCTACCGAAGTGAAGACAAACCTTTCTCTTTGAGGAACACTCCACACTTCGCAACGACGATCGGTACGTAGCCATAGATATAGCTATGCCCCTCTTCGTTGAAAAGGCTGATGGCAACATTTGCGTATCTTATACTGACTTGGAGTGGGACGCCGAAGATGCCCTGGGTTGGAGCTGTTGAAATTGTCAGTCATACTCTCCCGGATACGTCGCATGCGATTCTGCCCGGCAAATACGCCAGGGCGCCCGTGACAAGTCACCAGTGGCATGACTGAAGATTGCCAAAGAATTGTGTCCCGAGGCGCTGCGCAATGCGACGCGCTCTGATCACACGGAACATGCCGTAAACAACGCGCACCACTTACCTTGTTCAGGCGCCTTCTTGTCGCCTCTCTTGAAATTCTTCCACCAACTCGCTAGGTCCTTCTTTTCCCTCGTGGAGTCGCTTTGGAGCGGCAGCGGCAGCGGCGGCGGCGGTGCTGCGGCGCGAGGACCTCCCGCGCCGGCGTTGGCGGTGAACACACCGCCGTTGGACATGCCGAGCGATTCGATGGATGCGCTCGAGATATCTCAGCAGCACATGCGATGTACTTTGTGTGCGGTGGTAGTGACGTCGTTGGCTGAGGAGAGCTGTGTGGTGCTGCGCTTTGCAGTGTTGGGCACAGCTGAGCGTGATCGAACCGCGCAACGATGCTTCGGGCGTCAGGCAATGCGCAGTCAGAGGTTGAAAAGGGCCGTGTTGTGTTGATGTCTGGTAGAGTGATGGCAAAGCGTGGAGGATGTGTGCGACAGGCGTGAATTAGCAAGTCGCCTGGCTCCTCGTGACCAGCTGTCAGTATTGAAGTAACTTAGTAGGCAGAGTGGTAGCTGAAGACAGGCAGATGAAGCGCGGACGGGGGTGTGGTCAGTGGCCGGCGATCCTGGTATGGCTTTGGTTTGACTCGGCGTAGAGAAGGGACCAGCAACGGAGCAGCGAAGCGGGAGAGAGCGAGGCAGCACGGCAGGGGCAGGGTATGATGTGTGTGGGCCGCCAGTGGCTCGCACGCACCACCTTGAAACGCCCTGATCGTCAAAGCAAAGCGAAGTCTCTTCACCACGCCCGCGCATCGTCGGGCGCTTCGCTGCATGCCGGCAAATGGCCAGCAAGGCGGTAATTCCTGTCCTCTTGTGCCCGACCCGCCACTGCGGCACAGTTTCTGCACCTCGTGGAGACAGACTGTCCATACAATGATACCGGCCCAAGGAAGCTCAGCGTCTCGCGGCGCGCCAAAGCTGTCTAGGCTTACTTCCAAAATCAGCGCAATGATGTCAAAATAGACACTGCCCTGTCGGAGGACCTGTGCGCACCCTGTCGTCCTACATGTGCTCACTGTTGGATTTTACGGCCTGTGACGCCGTGCCAGGCTACCCAAAATCTGTCTGCAGACCGCCGCGGAGCCTGCTGTAAACCGCATTGGCGACGGCCGTCGTCACTGAGCTCGCGCAGCTGCAACGATAAGTGCTCGCGCAGCGCACCATCTCTGAAATGATAATGATACTCATTGAAGTGCGAACGCTGTAGCCACTATCTACCGGTCAACATGAGTTCCGCAAGCAGACGCTTTACCGCCCTAAGTATATCTATCACCAACTAAGTACGTGTTGTGATGCTGCATTGCAACCCGCAATCACGACCATCGGCCAGGACAACTCTTCAAATGCTCTCTGTGCCTGAGGCCAACAAGTGCTCTCTGCGGGTAGTGCATATCCGGTTTAGCGCCGGCGAATCCCGTCCGGGCATTCAGATGCGACAGGAAGCTCGCCGTCACGCCGTGAATTACTATTTGGGGACTCGATATATTCCCATCGAGGTCTTGTATTCATCTTCACAAGAGCAGACGAATCAATCATTGAGACGCCTAAAGATCTAGCATCTGTAGGAACTTGAATGCATCGCGCATACTCTCAGGCACAGCAAATACAAATATGAGCGGCATGGAATCGTGGGTCACGCGAGAAGAATCACGGATATCCGCATGGAAGCTGATTTCATAACCTCGCAGACTTACTCCTGCGGAGCAGCGCGAGCTCCAAGGGCGCATGGAGCGCAAGCAGATGAAGGACTTCATGAATGTGCGTATACCTGTTCTTCCTGCTAGACGCGATGTCCTTCAATGGATCATGGTTCCAGCGATGGCTGACCGAACTTGCTTCCCCTTATACAGATGTACTCCAACCTCGTCCAGCGGTGTTTCAACGACTGCGTGAACGACTTCACCTCGAAAAGTTTGCAGGGCAAGGAAGAGGGTTGCGTCATGCGATGCGTGGACAAGTTCCTGAAGGCATCTGAGCGTCTCGGCGAGCGGTTTCAAGAGCAGAATGCGCAAATGGCGCAACAGGGAAGCATGAATTTGGCACGGTAAAGAGATGGTGTTTGGGGTCACATGTTCTCATCATTCACCGCGCATGCGGTTTCTACCATTGTATTGCATACTACCGACAGATGATTGCTCTGTCTTGAACCTCACTGCTTGGTCGAGGATGACGTCCGATGATCATTCCACAGGTGGAGGGCAACAGCGGTAGCCCTCAGCAGGTCTCGCCTCTCGCGCAGGTTCTTATCATATTGCCGCGGTTTGGGACGAATGTACAAAACTTTACTCCTCACTCGCAATCCCTCTACCTGACCAAATCATGCTTTCGGCAAGAGTCCACGGAGACTGAGGTCGTACACAACATCCTCGACCTCCTTGACTCGATATTTGATCCCGTCGCTCCGCTTGCGGAGGGAATCGTTCTTCAGGTTGAGGATTTGAAATCCAGCATGGATGTCCTTAATGAATTGGCTGATCTGAAGTGGTCGAGCATAATCGCCGAGGGTGACCGAGTTGCGAGCAAGGCGCGCCTAGAAATTGTCAGCTTGAGGTCAATGTATCGAGAATGTTAGGCGCTCACCAGCTCATCGAGCAAGGAAACGAGGGCGAGCAAGTACTCCTCGATCGTCAGGTGAAACGCATCGCGGTCCTTCAGGTTCACGGGCACTAAGGAATTGTTGGTCAGCAGAGTATTTGTTCTCCGAGCGTCTTGCATGCTTGCCATTCATGATAGCTCCAACTTCCTCAATCGTCAACAGTCCTCCAGCCGTGCCCTTGCCGAATCCACCAAGCCAGCCGCAAGTCAGAATGGAAAGGCACTATTGGCTCGTTAGTTACTTGATCCATTGCAACAGCGCATGGCCATCGTACAGCATCCTGGACATGACGAGTCCAGGCGTAGTTGAACTTGTAGTATGGATGTTTGGACGCGAAGTCTGATAGTTGCTGGATGGACTGAACTTCGTTGGCAATGCTTTCTTGCGCTGCTGTGACGACGATGTGCGCTGTAATTTTGACTCAGTCCTAGTACTCATGCTGGAACTTCGTAGGAGCAGACTAGCCATCAGCAGAGGCGGTCGAGTGCGCTCTGGACAAAATAGATTGGGTCGAGCGGTCCTGCTTCTCGAGGTTCTGGACAATGTCGCGAAGTGCCTGATAGCTTGTGAGCATCGCAGCGTGGTTGGCATTCTGGTAGCTTTGAGCGACTAACGTCCTTCACAGCAGAGTCTTCGTCAATTTTGCGCTGCAAGTCCTCGAAAATCCCGATTTGGAGCATTGTCAGTATTAAGCGGTGTGTACTGATATGTGAATTGAGGAAGTTCGATAATGTTTCCGAGACACCGCTGGAGACTTTACAGGCTTGAAGTAAGTATATAGAATCTGGAGAAATTGATGACTACCATATTTATCACTCTACCATTGGAAGGTAATAAGTGAATGACCGATTAAAAAGCCACTACGAACTCGATGTAAAGCTCGTCGCTTTCTCAATATAGAAATTGATGTATGAAGTGTCCTATGACCTCTGAAATTTTTCGAAAGTAAATGCGATGGATCGCAAGTGTTACACATGAGGCTGCAACATCATGGTTCAAGCTTGCATATTTTCCGCTCCCTGCTCGAAAAAAACTCCCACCATCTATATCAGACCTTTCTTTCTTCTGCATAGGCCCGCACAATCATCTCTGCGACATGTTGTCCACTCCAGTACGCGCCAGTGCTGGTGCCCAAGGCTACAAAAGGCGCGGTGTGTTCTCCAGCGAGCCAGATTCCTCGTTCGGGCATTCCCTGTCTCATGACCTCGATGTCCTCATCACCCTTCTCCAGCCCCACCTGAAAGTTCGAATATGATCCATGCCCGGCAAACTTGTCGTTTACCCAGGCCGTGGCCAAAACTGCCTTCGGCTGGCAATCGGGGCTCTTTGCGTTGTAGTGTGGTAGGCGAGAATAGTAAGGGGCAAAGAACTCAAGAAGCCTTGCATCTCGCTCCGTATCGCTATTTGCATCCTGGATAAGTTTCCCGATATGCTTGCTGACATCGCCTTGGATATAGAAGAGCAGAGTTGGATGAGGGGATTCACCATCCATTGAGGCTAGATTCATGCAATCTAGTTGCCATGCCTGCGGGTTGGTCGAAAGAGCATACTTAGGATCTAGGAACCTTATGAAGCCTGCGAATTGTGCGCATGGAGGGTCTTGGGACGACGACTGCTCTTGCTCGGGGGCATTCAATCCATTTTGCGATTGTGCTCCAATGGTGGAGCCATTCCAGAACGCCCTGGGAAAGGTGATGTAAACTTTGTCGAGATGTCCATAGGAGATGTTATCTATTGCCGCTGCAAGTCTGCCAGGAAGAGCGGGCTGAAAGGTTTCTTTGTTTTCTTTCAACCATCCGAGGGGGGTCGTAACAACCAATTCATCGAACATGTAGGTGCCTCGTGAAGTTACGGCGGTGACGGGTTGCGGGATATTCTCTGCTTCAGACTTAGCGCCTTCACTCGACCTAGCATGGATCGCGGTGACTTCCGTCGACAAATGTATCCGGGCACCGTCTTGTGCTGGCCTGGCAACAGCGTCTAGTATCTTGCGATATGTGCCAGTAACGAATAAGTTCTCGCCCTCGATACATTCCTCCAGCCAGAAGAATTTCAGAGACTGTTGCGTTACAGGACTACCAATGTAACATGACCACACCCAAGCCATCCGCAGAAAGACATCGCGTCTTCGCTCGGCTTCGCGCGGATCATATTCAGTGAACAGACTCTTTGTCTTCTCTTTGAAGAAATCGAAAAGGCTTCGCTGTGGATCGATCGTAGCCCCGTGTTCGTTCGAGTATCGAAACGCTTTAGAGATGACACCGTCGTTCCACGTGAGGTCACTGTACAGCTCTACCTCGTCTGCCGGAAGCGCTTCTCCATCAGAGTCAACTGCTGCAGTCGTTTCAGAAGCATCACTAAGTTCTGTTTCGGTTGTGCGTGCAATTTCCATGATCGGGTTGTCGTGGGTCTGAGCCAGGAACCATGTCAATCTCTATCGATCTCATGCGAATTGCAGAACCTACACCGTGGATCCAATTTGGGCCGCTGAGAAAGAATACCAATGTCAGCTATGATCCTCTGTGGGAAAGGTATGAACCTACAGATCTACACTGTGACCGAGATGATCGCTCTGGGCAACGCGACCTCCAAGGCGGTTGCGAGCTTCGAGCATGGTGACCTCGAACCCATTTCGGAGGAGAATATCTGCACAGCGCAGGCCTGCGAAGCCAGCGCCGACGATACCGACGTGTATTTTTCGCGCTTGTTCTGCAACGGGACGTTGCATGTCGTCAAATGCACTATGCTTCCAATCTGACCAAGTTGATGTTTCAAGGTTCCAACTTGTTATCGCATTGTTCGAAGAGCTGATCATGTAATCTCCCTGGCGGGCCCACGGGGCCTTCTGCATCAGGAAAGATGCGCAGCTGCGTCCGGAAAGGCGCGTAGCTTGTATATACGAAGCATATGCATATGAACAAAGCATATCTATACAAATAATATAAAACATATTTATATGATTAAAACATATTTATACGGACGAAATATATGCATATAAACAAAATATAACTATACGCACGAAGCATATGCATATGAACAAAACATATTCATAAAGACGAAACACATCTGTGCGCGAACAAAATGTGGATATCCATACGAAAGAAACATAAGCATACGGATGAACTGTGTCCGTACGAACGAAGCACACCCGTACAGATGAGGCATATGCGTCCGGATGAAGAAAGCATATCCATATCCATATCCATACGAAAGAAACACATCCGTACGTACGGATGAAATGTGTCCGTACGGACCCCTGCGACACTCAACGCTGCGATGCTCAGCACTGGGTGGCATGTGCTGGGTGTCGCAGTGCTGGGTGTCGTAGCGCGGGGTGTCGCAGCGCTGGATGTTATAAGTCAGCGACATGCTACTGTACACCTTACTGCCACTTATGTGCTAACTTATTTATGATATGGCGTTTTCTGCGACTGTGAGATCCTACGTGAACTGGTCAGATTTCCTCTGCCGTTGATGCATTGATTGATACCCGCTGATAGCTAAGTTCGTAGCTAGAGCGAACACACCTACCGACTCAGTAAAGTGCGTCAACACTGGGTTGATGAAAACGCGCGCTTTCTGGATTGAAGATGGGAGTATGGTGTGCGCAGCGTCGCGGTCGAAAGGAAGCACCACGCTGTTATATGCACTGACCATGTTTGCATGTCCAAACCATAATAATAAGAGAATGGGCGGCTTCTGCTTGACCGGGGTGTCCGACGACGTTTCCTCGCACGCATATCTCGGAAGGGGAGCGGGATGCATCGTAGATGGCAATCGTCAAAATTCCTGCAATGCTTCGGTGTAAATTCCGCAATGCATGCATCCTCTAGTTGCCGTTCTCATTAACCAGTCATGTCATTTCAGGTCTTAAGATTCTCCATTATTCATGTTGGGTGGCTTCGCGAGTCGTTTAGCGCTGCGAAGGGTTCAGCGCTGCAGGGCGCCCAGTGCTGAACGAATGCTGGAAGTGTGGCGGGGGAGAATTCAGAGATGGGGTTACTTGCGAGCAAGAGGATCTGGCTCAAGGCAAGTCCGCAGGCCTGACTTAGTCCGTGTTGCTGCATATTACTGCGATGCTTCCAGGGTTGCGAGTCGCTCAGTGCTGCGGTTCCAGCGCTGCAAGTCGCTCAATGATGCGAGTCATTTGGTGCTACTGTAGGAAGGGCTCAGTGCTGGTAGGTGCGGTCAGGTTGCATCTAAGTTATCTCAAGCCCGAAGCAAGTCCTGGTACCGCGGTGGCGCACTTTACTGGCAGCTTACAGGATAACTTGGCATGATAGACCTCCTGTGGCACCAAAGGGCAGCAGATTCGTTTCGGCCACAGGGGTTTTGTGCAGGATTTTCATGACTTCGCGTTGACTTACTGTGCAACACTGTCTGACATCTTGCGCCGCGCGTCCCGCACGATTGGTCGCGACATGTGCGAAGTCGTCAGGTCTTCCAATCTCACGCTCATTTCTGATTGGGCGGGTCTCAGTGAGGGCATCTACTATCGCCGAAAAAACGTTCATTTGCAAGCCTGCTGAGGGCATTATCGCCGAAGGCAAGCGGGGCAGCACTTGATGAATGGACTCAGTTCTCAGCTGGTGACCCACAGCATGCGGACTTAAGAATAGGCAAATGCAGTAAAGCTCCAGAATCTAGAGAACATAAAGAGCATGAAGTCAGAAAATCTGCTCATTCGTCTCGTTTGCAATTGTTCACTCGCAAGTCAGAAAATCTGCTCATTCGTCTCGTTTGCAATTGTTCACTCGCACATCAAAATGCCACTCCACGGAAATTACACAACGGAGAAGGTCCGCTATCCATCCCATGGGGAGACTATCGGTGCAGTCCTTTTTCGCCCAATCGGCATCGCTAGACCTCCAGGCGTGGTCCTCACTGGGCCGTATTCGTTCATCAAGGAGCAGGCGCCGTTTCAATACGGCACCCGTCTGGCCGATGAGGGCTATGCTGCGCTGATCTTTGACCCGCGCACCGTCGGGGAAAGCACCGGCACGCCTCGCCGTCTGGAGAATCCCAAGATGAAGAACGAAGATGCTATCGCAGGCCTGGACTACCTCGTAGCGCGTGGCGACGTTGACGCATCTCGCCTCTTTCTTGTCGGCATCTGTCAAGGTGGCCCAGAGAGTTTAGACATCGCATCATATGATGACCGAGTCGTGGCCGCAGCATCAGTTTCGGGCTATTTCCGGGATCACGAGACGGATATCTATATGATCTGCGCTGGTTGCGTAGCTTGGCAGCCGGGTGACGACATTGCCTCGCTGAAGATGCCCACACCTCAGCAGGGAGAGGCGCTATTGCAAGCACGTCTCGAGCGAGCCCGTGAGGCTCGCGCCACGTACGACCAGACCGGCGAAGTCGTGTACCAGCCCCTCGTCGACCCGAGGGCAGCCGACCCCGATACTGGCGCTCTCGCAGGCCTTCCCGGCCCCGTGGTATGGGCATGGTATGGACCATGGACCTTGAAAGGTTTTGAAAACCGATACGCGGTCATGAGCGATCTAGACCATTTTTCGTACACCACGGTCCCAGGAGTGGCGAAGCTCGATAAGCCGGCCTTGATCATCCATGGAAACAGTTGCATGAATGCGGCCGCAGCCAAAAGGCATTTCGAATCGATTCCGTGCGCGAACAAGAAGCTCATCTGGAATGATGAAGTATCCCACTTCCAGCACTATGACCAGCCGGATGTAGTGGACAGGAATGTTGGAGATATTGTAAAGTTCTTTGCTGGCGTCTAGTTCGTATCGGACGGAGACGAATGCCTTGGAAATGATGGAAGTAGATTTTTGAATCAAGTCATAAGCTCCGAGCTTGCGTTGCATCTTTCATAAGTTGTTGAGATCGTTCATAAAGCGCCAGAAATTCTCATCTGAGTTATCGCTGTTGAGTTGTACAAGATTGGCGAAGATATCGACGTTCTCCAGGTCTTCTTGAATTGGCGCATATACATTTTGATGAAACAGATCGCTGATTGGGCGTGGGGGTAAAAGAGTTCCAGCATCCAACTCACATGGCGCTGGCGCAGCTGAATATGCCTCATGGGAAAGGAGTGTTGATGAATTGGCTAGGTGCGTCGTCCCTGAGTTGTCTGGCATGAACATCGTATCGGACACCGTTTCAAAAGCAGGAAGGTCGGTTGCCCCAACACTCCGACTTGCTCTTCCATGTCTATCACCTAGGCGGTTCAAGTGTTGGGGAGAGTGTCGGTATTGTTCTTGTGTCTGGATCAAGGTCGTGAGGACACTATTCGCGGACTGGGCCATAGCATTATGCTGGCCCACTTTGGCGAGGATTTCGATGCCGCAGTGGATTCCTTTCTCTACTTCCAAGCGGACATCCAGGTTTTCGTTCGGAAACAATATCAGGATAGCTAGGGAAACAACCATTGCATCAAACAGTGGGTAGACCATACTGAACGCAAGATATTGTTTCAGCTCTGACATGTGGAATAATCGCGTTTGGGTAGTGACGACTATTCGCGCGGCCTTGAGTGCCTCCGACCGGCTTTCCCGGATACTGAAAATGTAAGGTCGGTGAAGCGAGAGCAGGACAAAGTACAACCCACTCGTAAGCGAATGGCGAGCCGCTGGCAACCAGCGGCAGCTAGGAGACCCGTCAAAACGTTTATCGGGGTTTTCGTGTCGACACCAACATGGTAACGAATCGATGTTTCTTGTAATCGCCGCGTGAGTCTCCTGAACAATAGAGTAGTCCTCTACCTTCGCTCCACGATTCTCGAGTTGATGAATTTGTGGAAAGTACTGATACGCTGTATCATAGCCGATCCGGATGACACTCAAAGGCGTCGGAGCATCCGGGTACGTCCGAATCCGGGGAACCTCTCCGTGTTCTCTTTGTGAGAAATCACCAGGCAGGTGCACGGTTCCAGCCATCATGGTCGTTGTAATAGGTCGTCCTAACACAACAGCCATGTGAATATCCCAATTGTGCAGCATAAACCAGACCTTGCGCCTCATCTCATGGTCCCATTGAGCATCAGCAGACGTAGATGGACTCCGGGCTGCCACATTGACATGCAACCCTATTTCCTGTGCGTTTCTAATGGTCGCGCCGAGCACGTGCCACGCTTCAATGACATTTCCGGTACTCTTCAAAAAGGATGTACGCAGCAGCCCCGACTGCACGGCCACCACCGATAGGTCCTTCTTCTTTATCGCCTGCAGAGTCGAATGACCGGCATCGGACAGCTCGTGCGCCAAATCGACGAATGACATGCCAGACACGTATTTCAGCGATTCGAGGCTTGAATTTCTTTGCTCCTCTGCAGGTTGATGTATCAAACTGTGTGCTATGACTTGAGCAGCGAGTGAAGGAAATGCGAGGAGGTCCGCGGGAAGACAACTGCTCGCCTGAGTTTGAGCCGGATAAGGATAGAGCCTCCAGCTCTCAACCTGTCCACGGAACGTGATCTCATCTAGCACGTCGTATTGCCAATTGATCTCGGAGAAAAATTGGGCTACAAGAACATCAGTATGCATGGTGGAGGGCAGCATACGAATCAAGGACCGGTATTTGTCGTCAAGTGCTGTTTGCTTCCGGTCTTTGACATCCGAGACATCCGAGGGACGAAGAGAGCTGATTGTAGATGGATTGGAAGACCAAACTTTGTCAACGAGGCCCAACGTGGTATACGCATTATGGGTGGAGTAGCCCAACACAGTGGTGAGGTGCATTCGGTCTTGCCCGGATAACTGATTCGTCTGACACTGCAATTGCGAGGGATGATACGCCTCCGGATGTGTGTGGCTGCCCTCCGTCGAGGCTTCTGGAGTGGCACGGGCGGCCGCGCCATTGCCCATACCACTGTTAGGTCTTTCGAACCGACACAGTTCCTGTGGCCAATGCATTAGACCATGTTATGAAGATTGTAGTGTAGTCGTACGGGTTTGCAACGTTTCACGCAGTTCTGGCAAGGTTGGCGACGGTCACACTGAATGCGGAAATCAGCGTCTACTGTACAGGATCACGGTTTGGGATTTCAAATACGGCCAAATTAGTGAAAAGTTAGTCCATATGTAGCCTATGTCGAAACCTTACTTTTTGTTTGCGGCGGTGGCATTCTGTGCAAGAGATCAAGGTGCGATGTCTCTTTTTGTGGATTTGTCGACCGTCCATGAATGGCAGCCTTGATCCAAGTGATTATGGAGGCGTAACGTTCAGATAGCCACGCTGGGTTTGAGACTTCTGATCTCATCGAGTGCCCTGCAAGATGAAAGCTGCCAGGATAGCTCGCATTGCTCGCCATCTACACCAACATGGCTGCTCGAACTTGCTCAGCGTGCGTATTGCGACAAAACCTTAGATGTATAATCAGTAAGTTGAATCAGGTTGTCGTGGGCTCCCACGATGCATGCATAGGTACCTAGGTACAAATTTGAAAGCCTTCGGAAGTCGGAAGCAGATTCGGGAGGTGGTGCCGAAAGTCTTGGCGTGGCATTGTTCATGTTCCCCGTGCCTGTCAGTTCGGTTTTTGACATGCAAGAGCACCTGGTCCAGCGCATCTCCGAACCCATCGCAGCATACCTCACCTTACTCACATGCTGATTTACCCTGTGCTGACTTGCGTGCTATACCACAGGGATATGGTATGGCATGCTGCTGGAGGTGCGGTCAAGTTGCACTTAGCCCAAGCTTAAAGCAAGTCCGGGTAACACCACAGTGCTGCACTTTATTAATAACAACTTATAATGCATGATGACACGCTTTACTGTTATGATCCATAACACGCTCCCTTCAAAAATAACCACTCGCTGTTGACTCTACACTAGCTTTTTCTCAGTACAAGAATAGAGAGAAGGCGAGCATCCAGGGCGACAGACGCCGTGCGTTTTATTTCTGGTCGGTTCGAACAAGATTTCGTAAGTCGTGCGTGAAGGTCATGATTTACGTCGGACAAATTTCTTCGCTATAACCAACATCACTTCCAGTTGCCTTGACTGAGAGACAAGAGGCCTTGTATGCAATCCAAGTCATCCTCCTCCGACGCGCTAGCACTCCTCCTGTGGCCTTGCATGAAGATCTCCACTTCAGCATCTGGCTGGCTGTCATTAAGAGAACCGTCCTTGGTTGACATCTTTTTCCCCGGCGGGTGGGATAAGCATTCTCTTTGCCTTGATTTACTCGTCGTTGCTTCCTCATCGGGCAAGACTTCACTCAAGCTTTGGAACAATGGACTGTCGCCACGAATGCTCATTCTCCAGTCAGGTGACCTATTCTCTTTGTTTGACTCATTACCGGGCGAATGCGCGTATGAAGCAGATTCCGAATGCTTAAGCTTCGCCGTCTTGTTGAGGTACGCGTCGTCATCGTCCGGAATTATCGTATTTTGAAGTCGTCCAAGGGAGGTGTTGGATCTTTGAAGAGGTGGACGCCTAAGCTCCAATTTGGATCGCTTAGATGGCAATGGACGCGACGTACCCTGGAAGTTGCGCTTGGCCGGTAGAGCTCCCAAAATACTCCTACCAGAGGCCGATCGCAACAGCCCAATCGCACCAGCTGCGGAGCCACTTCCATCCTTCTCGGCAGTGTTCTCGAATTCTGCGCGAGAGTCCTTGTCACACCAGAACTCCCAAGATCGGGAATCACGGGAACGGCCGATACTTGATTTTTGCACCTTTTGCACCGAAAGCGGCGTCATTTTGAAGGGAACTGGCTGCATTTTTGGCAAGGCAGACATCTGAGGGCCTTGTGCTCGCCTTGGTGGTGACGGCGACGCTCCATTCTTGGTTATGACTTCTGCCTTGCCTTCCGCAGTCATAGACAATCGGACACACGACAAAGCCTTTCTTAAAGGTCGATCCCTGGCCGGTCTCTGGCTGGGATCGAGGCTTGAAGCTATCGAGCTCGAGAGCAGCGACTCTGCGCTACGTCTGTTGGCCAGATAGCCGACAGCTGCTGAAGCGCTTTGAAAGTTAGCATCTAGCACTGATGATACATCGCTTATGTCCGCCAATGCAGGCGGCTCAATCGATAGGGCCGAATCAATGCTTTGTGCTTCCCGAGAGACAAGCGCGCCGGAATCGACGGCGGCTACGTCATCGTCAAGCAAAGCAGAAACCGACATATCGGACGCCTCAACGGCATGAGGCGCGTTCTCAGATTCCATCAGAGCGGATGTAGCTCGCGATAGCTGGTATTGAGCAACCTCATGAGGAAGTAGTGGGCGCGATTTGCGGCGCGAGCTTTGTCGCCGATTTTGAAACCATATCTGGATCAGTCAGTCGGAGATCGCCGGATGGAAGGTACCAGGACATACCTGAACTTCTTTCTCTCCAAGAGAGACTTGTTCCACAAGCTTCAAGCGTGCTGCTTTATCTGCAAGCTCGTCATCAGTAAAACTCCTGTTCCATGTTCTATTGTAAGAACTCCTACCTGGCTTAGGATCACGCCTGAATGCCTGCTCCAGGACGGTTTGGTCCTCTGGACTGTTCGCCAATCAGCATATGCTGTGCAGTCCGCATTGTATCGGCCTTACCATGTTCGTTTCCGTCTTTGACGTGCCAATGGCTTATCATCCACGCTCGGCGGCAGATTGAGAGGAATAGTGCTGGTGGAGTGGTTGAGGAAAGGAAATGTACTTGAGGCATCTGTTGACTGGTCCAGTTCGGACACATCTTGAGATATCGTATCCTCCATTGCGTGTGTCGCAGTCTTGCGCAAAAGACAATATCGTTTGGAATGCAAGGTGTTGTGCAGGCTGTCGCGTATAGCTAATGGTCGACGCGCCGAATACGCTAGGCGGAAGTTCCCAGCGCACGGACTATCACGAAACGACACGAAACGACACGGCTGTCACGTGGATTGACCGCGCCAGCGAACGTGTTGCGGTCGCCCGGAGGGAGTGATCGCTCCGATCGGACGGCGCGTCTACACGCTGTGTGCACCCAGTGTGCGTTTCGCCATACGCACCTCATGCATGTACTGTACAGTACGATCACGAGCGAACCGGTGAGTGGCGCCCCACCCTTCCAGAACATTGCAATCCTGTAGTATCCCACAGTGCTCTCACAACGCAGCAAGCCATTGATACAGTTTATCAGAGTTGCTGTTGGTTGCATAAAATACGTATTGATCACAGTGTATGCAATATTTTCGTCATGTGCTAATTCGTCTGCCGGGCAGAAGTTGGCGATTCGATGCGCATGCTCGTGGCTTGCGACGAATGCCGGTTGAGCGAAGATGATCACTGGTCACAAGTCCCTCCATAAAAAATTTATCCCCTCCACAAAAAACTTCCGCATCTGTGTACGTCGTTTACGGATTTGCCGATGACCTGCATGCGATTCCGCAAGTCATGCCGAGCCAGAAGGTCTTGCATTAGGCCCCTCCAAGCGTCATGCGTGCGCGTATACGATACGAGGGGAATGTAGGTTGTGAAAGGCGATGTTTTAACTTGATGTTGATTTCAAGCTTTCTGCATATCAAATTGAGCAGGACTCATGATTCGGGCAGACATGTGACGGCCTCCCGCCGCTTGGGCTGTTGCACTGCTTGTGCACCCGCGTTCACCAGGCCCCGCGAAGCATGCAGAAATGATATGCATGCGCAAGCATGGCGTACTCGCCTATCTGCCGTGGACTTGCTGGTCAAGAGATCTCGCCGCAATTTCGGGGCAGTCGCATTGCATATGTAGCGCCGAGCGATGAGCTCTGGGTAGCCTGCATAATGGTCGGTTCGACCGACGTAGACTATTAGAGGCATGCGACTATCCGTTGCAATCAACGAGACGGATTTCCTGCCGGCAGTGAAAGCATGTGCAAAGCTAATGCACACGCTGTGCCTGTTTGCGTATACAGCCGGACCGGTGAAGGACTCGTTCTAATCGTTTGAATGGATTTTCATGATTGCCGAAACCTGGTGAAGGTAATTTCATATATGCTACCCATGTCCTTGGCACCAATCCCGTCAACACTTAATAACCGGGTGCCTTCATCACGTAGCTGTGGGTCCCCAGATCTGCGATTAGCATGCTCTTCTGGAGCCAAAACTTTCATCCTTCCCAGAGGGCGGCGCGCAAGGCTCTCGTCGCACAGTGTGCCGTTGAGGCCTCGCGGGATATCCACAGCCTATGGTTACTCCGAGCTGACCATGATTGTGGTACGTATTCAGAGCCCATTTCCATCTATTGCCGTCCCTTCAGTGGCCGCTGGATCCAGTTCTCTGGGCTGACATCGATTGCAAGATGTAAACCTGACTATTGAAACTCAAGTTGTCGAACAGAGCATTCACCGAATCGACGCACGCCTGCAAGCTGAGAAGGTGACGAGTTTCCAGACTCGTCCTTCGCTCAATCCTTTCGAAATATCACAATCAGACACTCGCGAGTCAGATCTCCGAGGTTTCATCAGAATCTGTACCCGCTTTCATCCGAATCGCGACTCGTCCACGGCTGAGGAGGTGGTTTCGTTGTGAGGTGTGTAACCCGTCGCAAGCTCCTGTTGTCTCCCGGACAGTTTCAGGACGACGGATTGTAGGTTGGATACACGGCCTTTGGATTGGCTTGCAGCATTGGTGTTCATTGGTCTTTGCAGCCCGAACATTCGCTCTCAGGCCATTCACAAGCCCGGTCACTCGCGACACGCTCCACAGAAGGTCTGGTGGAGGAATGTCAAGAAATCAGGCAGCCCGTTGCCTTCCCACACAGCTTGCGCCGTGACAAGATGCGGGTTGATATTCTTTTAAGAACTACAAAAAGCCCTCAAGTCTTCTTTGACTACTGGCCGACTTGAATTCAACATCGACCTACATTTTCTTGTCCAACTAAGCTTCTTTCCACGTCCTCAACCAACGAATCTCGCACACATTCGGGCTTCCCCAAATGTAGCATGGCGCTGGGCTATGATCGCGCTCAGGATCAACACGTACCGAGAACTCACCAATCGATCGATGCCATGATGATGAGGGTCGCTGTTGCAGGAACCTGTGGTCTGGCCCGACAAATTGCGCACTCTATTGTCAATGACACAAGCCATACTGTGGTTCTGTTATCCAGACGCGTGAGTCTCTTCCTCTTACCCAACACGACGCTCGCAATGAATAGCTTTCTTGGTGCACTACTTGTGTAACAAGACCAGCGCACTTTAGCGCTTCGTACGCCAGTCCAATTACATACCACAGGGACGCATCTGGATGCTGTCATCACACTAACCCTCATCCCAGGACCAACCGGAACTAACGGCTGAAGGTTATCGAGTTAACGTCATTAACTACTCTGACCCAAGCAATCTGCTATATGCATTGCGTGGTATCGACACTGTGATCTCAACTGTGACTGGCCCGAACCAGCTCCGACTTATCAGGGCAGCGGTCGAGGCGCGGGTCCGCCGCTTTGCACCAGCTGAGTTTGAAGGACCTCCCTCAAGTCGGGATCCCCAGAACGCCCTTGACAGGAATCGTCATCATGCCTTGGAATTGCTTTCATATCTCTCAAACAATATCGAGTCCACAGCCTTCGTATGTGGTATACTTTATGAACGCTTCCAGCCAGGCGGTCTTTTACAGTCTGGAATGCGATACCTTCCCGGGTTGAATCAAGAGGGCAGCTATATCTTTCACTGTCGCCAGAGAATTGCAAGGATTCCCACCAACAATGATGAAGATAAGCCAGTCACGATTTGCACCATTGCGTCCGAGGACGTCGCTAAATTCGTCACCAAGGCACTCGATTTGCCTCGCTGGCCGCGTGAACTAAGGATGGTTGGCCAGAGAATGGCCGTCACAGAGCTCGTGACTCAGGCCGAAAGTATCATCGGTGAGTGACAAAGGTGATTACGTCTGCGATCAACCTTCATGTGCTAACTCGCACAATCATGCAGGTCAACCGTTCAGACGCCAGACCGTTACGTTGCCAGCCTTACGCGCTGCAACTCAGAATGCTGTCGCGCTGAACGACGTGGCTTTTCGATACGGGCTCACTGCTTTAAGCAATACCGCTGAAGGTTACTACGACTTCGACGTCCCAACTTTGAACCTGCAGTTTCCAGACGTAAGACCCATCGATTTTGGGACTTGGTTTCAAGCGAAATGGGCTTCGCAGGGCTAGCGCAAGAGAACAAGCACATCGACCAAATGACGGCTTCTTATAGGACGGTTCCTGATACGGTTCTTCAAGCACATATAGCATGCTTCTCGCAGCATGAGGCAGATCCATTTCAGTGCGTCACCGATGTTACAAGAGAAAGCATCGCGGTTTGCATTGCCAATGATGTCTCCGCGATTGGAGCCAGCCAAGCCACTGGCCTTTGCGATGCAATGGAAGTGCTTTGCAAGTTGCACGGCTATGAATTGCTAATGAGGTGATGTCTCGACCTGAGAACTCTCCGCCAAGAGAAGCAATGAACGACTTGGAGGCAAAGCTGTCGCTAAATTAGCCTCGAATCCTTCCCAAACTTCCGGCCCATTATCCGCGCGGAGACGGTCGAGGATTCGATTCCTGCGGCCAGTCAGACCGAGTGGAAACTACCTTTGCCAACCTCTCAATGCATGCAAGCATGGACTCGGTCATGCCGGTCCACGATACTATCATGCGAAATCTCGCCCGCGCTTGCTCACAAAGGATTTCATCGATGATCGTTTTTAGCCGCACTATTGAAATCAATGGCCGAGGCGCGAGACCGCGAAAGAATTTGCTCGCTTCTCACTGCGTTCTCACCGGTGTACACGTTATCACTAACATCGGTGAACACCCACATCTCAAGACAACTCTTTCGTGTCGCTGCTCCAGGATACGACTGTGCATTGCAATGCGATCCACATATTGGACTATCGCCCATCGCGATTTCTCAGCCCGGCTTACCATTCTTAATGGCTAGCATCCTTTGATCATCACGGTTGAACCATGTGTGTCTTAGTACCATACGAGGTGCATTAACATTACAATCAAAGCCACAGTGGCACATTTTGTCCCAGCCGACCATTAATCTTACAATCATCCCCGTCGATGGACTGTGGCCCTCGATATGAGATACAGACCTGATGTCCTAGCTTTTTACAGAGTTCCTGGGCGGAGCTTCAAAGCAGGCTCACGCCGCCATTCTCTTATGCCTTCTCCTGCTTGAGGGCATCGTACTGACCCTCGCTCGAAAGAGCGGTCTGACGAGGTCCAGCGCCATGAGCTGCCGAGTTATTCTCCTCCTCCTGCGTCAATGATGTCAGTCACATATCATGATGGAGACAGCGGAGAACTCACGAAGTGCTGGAGTGCGACCCGACCGGGATCTTTCTTGCTGCCGATATCAGTCGTCCACGACGCATTCGGCGCGTCCGAGTCAAAGCCGCCTTCGTGCAGATCTTTGCCCTTTGGCTGTTGCTCTGCGCTTGTACCCTGGTGTGCACTGTGTCCGGTGGTGCTGTGCCCGGTGGCCCCAGACGGTGTCGTATGCGTTGAATGAGACGAATGCGAGCTGCCTTCTCCGCCAGGGACATACTCATGGCCGTCCTCGCGACGAGGTCGGTCCGGCGCCGGCGGGAGTTCGACAGCGCTCGAAGTGTCGGTCACATTGGACGTGGTGGATGCCGAGGGCTGCTTGAGTGGTTCGCGGTTGCCGCTGTTGACGGCAAACTCGCCGCCTGACTTGACCGATTCGGCGGCCAGAGAATCGGATGTGATGACGCCGGGGTTCTCAGTCTTGACATCCTCATTTGCCCGAGGGTCAGAGGTGACCTGAGGGATCTGATCAGTTCATGAACAGGCGAAAACAGGGTCGAGTCCCTCACTTTCGTTCCAACGGACGACATGATGCAAATATGTGAGGCTGTTATAGGGTGAGATGTGGTTTGTACAATAGTTGAAGACCTACCAGGATAGTGCTCACAGCAGTACTTTATACAATGATCTCACCCGCCATGCCGCAACCAAATCGCCACACATCGACCTGGTAAATGTTGGCAACCCTACATTGCGCGTACGGGGTCAGTGACGTAACATCTGGGTAACATCACGCTCACAGCGGGCTGGTGGGGTATTGTGTTCCTGAGAAATGCGCAAGCAAGCTTCCAAGTTGGTATGATGATGCATGTGCTCGCGTGCTCATTCTCACCGAGATGTATTTATTAACTTAAGGTATGGGAACTTCTGAAAAGTACACTACTGAGGCGATTGACTCGAGCGGAGGATGCATTCGCATGACGAGGAACATTTGATGGGGCTCCGTATGCACCCAAAGCTTCCAGCCTTCTAAGATATTGACTAGAGTGATGGAACAACGACAGCCCGACGCCCTTGCTACGCATACTCACATTGTATGGAGTCAAAATAATATTATGTTCATTGTTGGATGTGACTATCGCTACCTCGATCTGAATCTAACCGAATATCCCGGGGATCGCAGCTTGAGTTCGCCCGCATCTAGCGAACCACGGCGCATTCCTTTCAAGCTTTCAATGCAACTTGCTCGTGTTGGCGGGATCGCTCTTTTGCGGATATCCATAGTCTGCGTTAGTGGTATCTGCGAGACCTTGCTTGTGCTTTGCCTCGCGAGTCACTGCATCGTTGGGAATGCCATCAACACCTTGACGGCCAACATTTCCTCCAAGGACATTTGACTTCGTCGCGTCGGGGTCCGCTCGAGCCGCGCTATCGCCTGTGGCCGGGCCTCGTAGGGCATCATCGCCGTTGGTGAAATTGGCGGTGGGTTGCGCGCCCGAACCTACGTTGACTGTGCGAGCATCGGCGCTGTTCCAGTCGGACGGCTGTGGCGGCTGGTCCGGCAAGGGAAGATTCGCCTGGCGCTCTGCAATGATATCGGCCTTGTTCTTGTCGGCGGAGTCAACGATTGACTGAGAGCTCTGTCAGCATTCGCACTTGGTGTTTGATCACGATTCGATGTCCATACCTGAAGGGTCGAGGATAAAGATCCAGCAGGCACGTTGCCGTCATGGGCACGGGAGTCACGCGACTCAACTTTCCGCACGTCCTCCTTCGTCAAATTGAACGTCTGATCGGTTCCGGCCATGTTTGCGATGTTTGACCACGCGGATGTCTGTTCTGTGTCGAAAATTGGTCGTTTTCGAGATCTTCTATGTTGGGAACTGAATTGTGAATGAAGCACCTCGCACGTTGATTTGCGACATCTCGATATTTATCCTTGAGTTTACGCAGTGTGAAGAGCATGTGCGATTTTTCTGCCAGTGACGTTTCATGATGCAAGTATGAAAGATTGCAGACCGAGAAGGCGAGGAATTGTGGAACTGCTCGTGGAGGGTGTGGCGCCCGAAAGTGGAGCTGGTTGGGGCTTGAATTTGATGAGGCTTGACGCTGATTTCATGGACCCAAATGGCCTGAGCGTCTTATCGATTTCGGCTTCAACCGCGAGTCGTGAGCTCCGAGCATTTCATCATAATTGCATGAGTCTAATCACGAGCTGATCCGCACGATGGCTGAGATCATGACGACCAAGCTTGATCCGGACTCGCAACTACTGCTAGATCAACCGCTTCTACGCCTACCGCACGAGCTACTCCGGAAGAGCCTCAAGACTGCGCAGCGCCATATCGAGCAAACGAACAAGGCGATCCAGAAAGATATCCAGGCGGTCGCCACTCAATTGCCAGCCCAACAGCTCGCATCACTAGATGCTACGCTCGCGAAAGCTCGAAACCTCAAACGCAAGCTTGAACTCTTGCACGCGGAAGAGCAGGCGCTCCACCGCCAACAGCAGCATCGGTTGGAGTATCTCCAGAGCCTACATGAGATCAACAGCCTCGCAGACGTCAAGTACGATGCGTGGTCACATACACGGCTCGACAGACTTCTTGTCGACTATCTCCTGCGGCAAGGATTCACTCAGAGCGCCAGAGAGCTAGCAGAAGAGAAGGGAATTCAAGATCTGGTGGATGTGGATGTCTTTGAGGAGTGCGGGAAGATCGAGAAGAGCTTGGAGGTGGGGTCAACACAAGAATGTCTGTCGTGGTGCGTGGACAATAAGCAAGCGTTGAAGAAGATCAATGTCAGTCTTTGACCGAAAGGTGCAGGCGATGCGGATCCTTGCTAACACTAGTCGCTTGACAGAGCAACCTGGAGCTCGAGCTTCGCCTACAACAATTCATTGAGCTGGCACGGAAAGGAGATGTCAAGGTTGGAATTGAGGCAATATACCATGCGCGGAAACATCTCGCAGCCGGTCAGGATGCCGAGTTCGGCCAGCAAGCCGGTGGTCTTCTGGCCCATCCACCTGACACGCTGGTAGAACCATATCGGGTAAGTCAGGACGGCCTTTTCATGGCCTTCAGCATCACCGAGGATTGTCCTAACACCAGTCATAGACAATGTACAGCTCCCAGCGCTACAACGACCTCGCTCGCAAATTCGTCAAGACCCACCACGAACTCTACTCCCTGCCCTCCCAACCACTCCTCCACATCGCCTTATCTGCGGGCCTCTCGGCGCTCAAAACGCCAAGCTGTCACTCCGAGTACGCACTGCAGGCGAACGCGAATACGGGCGCGCCCGTCTGCCCCATCTGCAGCACTGAACTCAACGAGCTCGCCCGCAATGTCCCCTATGCACATCACACGAAGAGTCACATCGAGGATGACCCGGTCGTGCTACCCAACGGCCGCGTCTTCGGCCGCGAGCGCTTAAAGCGACTCAATGAGAAGCTCGGCACCCGGCCCGGACGGATTCGGGACCCGACAGATCTCGATGGCGTGGAGTGGGACGAGAGGGACGTCAAGAAAGTCTTCATCTCGTAAACCCATTTCTCTTGCATGAGCAATACTTGTATACTCTGCGCCCTCAAGAGTCTTACAATGAAATGAAAAACTTACGGCCAAGATGCTTCCTACGAAGCTCACTGTCAAGGGAATTGTCGCACCGAAAGACAAACTCGCTCGGTGCATGTACTTGAGAAAAGACAAGCCGTTCACGAATCAGCTTTGAGTACTGTATAACCAAATCTTTCCTTCGCATCGCTATCAAGTAGCTACGTTTCTTGCATGCCATCTCCGTTCCACGGAGCCGTAGCCGTATTGTTCTCGCTCAAAATGCCACCCGTTCTCATACCCCAGCGGCCATTTTCAATTCAATTCCATTGGCAAGCCGTCCGTCGTGTCGTGGATTTGCTGCCCGTTCCCAGGGGTATCATATAGCTGCCGGGGCATCGCAAATCGACTCCTCCATCGTGACTGGAGTGAGGGGTTCTGCCGAGGGTAGGAGCAGAAGCAGTGAGCCTGGGGAATACTACCTAAGGGAATCTGGGCGCGCCTTTCTAACCAGTAGACCGAGTTCCATCCGGGTGCCCTCTCGAGTGCCAATCCAGCTCTTTCGCCTTCGTCTACCTCTTCAACTTCTTCAACTTCCTCTCTTCTCTCGCCGCCTCCTGCTGGGCTTTCTGTGCCTGAGCCTCCGGAGTATTCGGGTAAAAGTCGGCCTTGAAGGGCATATCATCATCAAGATCTTTCATGCCGTCTGCGACAGGGCCGAACTTGTCGACGACGAAGCGGCACCACTCGTGCCATTGCTGGAGGAAAATGGCCTTGGCTTTGTGATACTCGTCGTTCTCCTCGACGAACTTGTCGTTCTTCAAGCAGCTGTGCTTCAGACTCCAGAGGGCGAGCTGCTTCCAGCCGTAGATTGACATGCGCGGGTCACCGACCATGACCTGATAAAATTCGTGCGAGAGCGAAGAACTGTCGTGTGTTGCACCCCTGTCAGTGAGTTTTCCAACTCAGCAATCAAGAAAAAAGAGAAGGGTTCGTCGGGATGGTCAAAGAAGATATTGGAAGAAAGGTGGGCAGAGTGGAGGTCACGGTTAGTCAATACATGATCCGGAACATCGCTTCCATAGGAGGATCCGACCGGGACGAACATCTGTATTAGAGTCACAAGGGTTTTCACTGTAGCAAGCTCACCTGAAAAGAGAAGGGTTGTCGGCGTTGAGAGTGCAGCGTAATCCAGCAGCGAGCAGTTCCGAGAAGATGTGTTGCCGAGCATTGCCGCACAAGTGCAGTAGCTCGTTTGAGATAGGACACAGCTCCAGGCAGATTTTCTTGTTGACAAACTTCTTTGTCAGGCCGGGATGTCGAAGCAGCGCATAACCGTGCCCGATGCGCTTGGCTTCCAAGAGCCAGGAGTCATAAAGGTTGCTGTTATCAGGGTTGTGAGAGCCGCCGGTATCGATCAGCGTTTCGCCTGCGTGGAACATGAAAGGAATCTCAACTCCCAGCTTCTTGCAATTCTGGGTGAAGGCGATGAGGAGGTCAGCGTAATGGCCGATGTGGTTTGGCCTGTCCTCGGCGCCTACTAAATCGAATCCGCAGATGAGATCAGGATACTTCAATTTGAGCTTCAAGCACAAATCAAGCTCTCCCTTCATCACGAAACGAGGGACACTGCGCGGGGCGCAGCATATTAGCTTGACACCGAATGGAAACTTTTCCTTGCCGCGGCGGGCTTGGACCTTTCTGACCTCTTCGCAGATGATCTCCATCTGAGCCATCATGCTGATCTTGCCGAGGCCGTCGTCCGTAGGAATGAATTTGTCCAGCAGCATTGGCCGCAGCTCGGCATACATGATTTTGTCGTTGATCAAACTTTCGATCATGTCACCGACATACCGCCGGTAGCCACTCTCGTAGTTGATAAGACCTTTGAACGCGCGCGTGCCTTGGTTGAAGCATGCCCAAGCGCCGTTCGTCGTTTGCCTGTCGTTGTACGCCTCCTCTACGGTGATGGCGGTCTTGTCACGAATCCAGCATTCTGCCCGGTTGGTCAAGTACTTGCCATCGGGCTCCTGCTCGGTCTCGATTTCCTTCGGAAACTTCGCCTGGAATGTGGTCCAAAGCATCCACGCATTGTACCAGACTTTGTTGTCCACGCGCGGCTTATACTCGCTGGAAAAGATGTCGTTGCCACCAGAACCTTCAGGCTCAACGCTGAAAATGATTTCAGCCTTCTTGAAATCTTCTTTGGTGAGCAGTGGGATTGTGCTCCGAATGACAAAGGTCTTGTGCATCTTCGGGTCGCGCGCGTAGCCAAGAACAATCTCCGGTGGCAATTCTGCGTTAAAGTGCAGATGTAGATGTGCGCCTTTGGGCATTTGTTTACATAACTCGAAAAGTCGACTGCGCTCGATCCGATCTTTGTTGACGAGGAACCTACCGCCCATATCGCGCGTGTGTGGCTTTGGTACAGCCTCGCCGGGAATGTTGCCGTAAAGCGTGTCGTCCATTCTTTCGTTCTCTCGGATTCTATGGATGATCTCTCCGGCCCGTTGCTCTGTTGTTCGTTTCTGTTCGTCGCCTGCTGCCTCTCTCAATGCTTTCCAGTCCCATCGCTCTCGCTGCTCCTCAGCGAGCAGGTCGTCGTGCTTTCGCTTGTACTTGGCCTCGATAGCCTCTAATTTTGGTAGGTCATCACATAACTGCATCAACTCAGACTTCGGCTCAGGCGCTGTCGCTTTTGGTTGTGGATCTTCAGTTGGTGACTTGCCAATCGTCGTGGACGCTGCCGAACTTCCGTCGCCATTTGCAGTAGAACCGTCTGTTAACGAGGAGGCATCGAGCGGTGACCGAGAGGTCTCCATCGTTGCACCCATCGCGGGAGCTTGTCGAAGCGATAATCCACGAGAGAACTTGCGCCGCAACTGGCTATGAGGGGGGTTTTCGTGGCTTTCAGTGGATAAGATATCGCTGACTATGATTTCTTTCTGTGTTCTTCGTCGTTTGATCTATCGAGTCGTGAGTCAGCGAGAGGATGATGGGGTATTTATTTACATCAAACAGCCAAAGATAAGAATCCCGCTCTCGTGTGAGACAGCAGAGCGGTTTTCGCAGCATACACGGCCGTTGCCACTCATTGCCACGATTTTGTCGCGCAAACACAGGAATGCGAGAGATCTTTCAGTGAAACGCAAACAATGTGATCGGAAGTGAGGACTCATCGATCAAGCGATAACGGCGCACATACCTTATCCTTGAGCATTCCGGCCACGAACATGACGATGATGACCGCTTTGATGGTCTGTTGAGAATATCGAAGTTGCAACGTAAGCACAACCGCATCGTCAGTCGGCCCGTGACAACGTCTGTGGCCCATTGTAAGCTGGTCGTTTCGCGATTGCCTCATCCTGCGCGCAGGCGGTGGGAATGTATTGACAGTGGGTAGGCGCATTCCAGCCCAGAATCAATCGCAAGGGGATCTTCTTACTGCCTGTTTTGGAAGCCACGCACGCTTTCAATCTATATACCCCCGGTCGCACCTTCGAATACTCTCTCAGAGCTGGTTATGGGCGGCGCGCGCTTGCTGTGAGGCATTCAGGCGCAGTCGCGCGCCAAAATGACTCTGAAGTTGTTCGCTGCTGATGATCACTGGTCGGGAATTCCGCGCATGAGCCGCCCGGTGAACGACAAGACAGATCGGCACCCGACCGATTGGGAAGAGACAATGACTTCCCGCCGATTATCGAAGGGGGCTGAGTGGATTGTAAAAAGGTGAGGGAGTTCACAACGAGATCGGGCACAGCAGGCGGTATCTCGTGTCACAATCGAAGAGGGCGCGGGCACGCGGCTGTCGATGAAATTGAGGACCGCAGCGACCGTAGCCTTGACAGGTGTGCGCTCTCTCCACACGAACGAGGCGCAGCACAGGAACCACAAGCCCGAGAGCACGCTTGCAGCAGACTTATTGACTAACCGTCGGCAGGCTTTACTGTCATCGCCTCAGGCCGACCAGCGGAAGTTTCATTGCCAAATTTCCCTTGATGTCTGTCACAGTTGATATTGGCGCAGATTGTACATACGTATGCCGAGCCGTGCACGAGACCCTTCACCCAGACAAGTGGTCGCCAACGGCGTCGACTGCCGATGCCAGCAACAATGGCGCACGAGCAATTGCTGCGCACTCGATCCGGCGATAACGATCCTCCTGCAGACACTCGACATTTATGGGGCGTCCAGTGTGCCAGGCACTGCATGACTCCATGCAGTCTTCCATGGTCCGAATCGTTGTTGCCGGCGGCCGCCCATAGTGGTCACTCCTTAATGCCTGAGGCATTCATACATTCTGCATCCTCGGCCTGATGGGGTCAGTCACGCCAGTCTCACCATCCGAGAAGAGGAGACCGTGACGATGAGCATGTGGCCGCCAGGCTACCCCCAGGCGGGTTCAAACAAGCAATACGCCGCCTGCCACTAGGAGGGCGCCAGGAGACTGCCTTAAATCTCTGTCATTTCGAGCGGTGATGTTCTTTGTCCGAATGATGCTGACAAGCCCACCTCAGGCCATCGATTGTGATGGGGCGTCGGGTGCTGCGGAGTGGTGGCAGTGCACGCAGAGCTTACCACAATGGTTGTCCTGTGAAGCACTTCTACCTTGTGCTGCACATCATCTCACTTGGGTCACTAGACTTGCAGCGATCGGTAGAATCTGCGGGGGGAAAGGGTGCGAGTGGAGCGCAAATCTCCGCTGGATCAGTCTTAAGTGGCGCTGGCGGCCCTCGACACAGCCGAGCAGCGGGAAATCTGGATGCCGCCATCGAACAGGGCGTGATCATCCCTCTGCCGGTAAGCACATTTGTGGGCAACAAAGGGCAAATACAATGAATGGTGGTGCATGTGCGTGAAATGCGTGCTGTGTGATGCTGGCCATTCGATGTTGATAGAACTACGAATCACCACCTCACTTCCTTCACCGGAGGGCGCGTGAAGGGCCAGTCGTAGCGCTTGCAGCGGGGGAGCATTCGCTGGGCGCATGAGGCGAAGCACCTAAAGGGCGCCCCCAATGCCCTTCCCTCCATCTACCATTGCTGCACGACGGTCTTGCGGCCACCCAAATCCACCTCTCCTGCAGACTTACGTGACGCTCTCTCCTGGTCTGGGATCCAGGCTCGTTATAATTTCTGCCTCCAATACATCAGACCCTCGCCGAGCTGAACTTTCACTCTTTCCTTCACCACATTAGAGACACATTCGTTTTATCATGAAAATGTATGCTTTGAACGCATAGCACATTTCCGATTCCAGCACTGCCCGCGTCGACAATTCCCGGACACGGACTGAAACCGTCTTGCATACCACCCAACATCGCCGCATCGGCGGAATAGAGGCACATACATACCAACTCAAGCGACATGGCGAATAACAACATCACGGTTGCCATCCCTGGCCAGCCAAACTGGGCCGTCTGGTGGGCGCCTCAGAGCGGCCTGGAGGACTTTCAACTCGACATTGTTGGTTTCCTCGCCGTGCTGGGTGAGGGCGCCGTTCTCGCCAACGCGCAAGTCTCAGCGTTGTCCCGTTTGTTTCTGTTGCCGCGCCTGCTTCCTGCGCCACAGGCTCTCATCCGCACCACACGTCCAACGACTCTACCGCATGCCCCGGGAAAGGTCAGCGCTGTGGCCTCAGGCAACGTCAAGGACCATGTGCACCATGTCGCCTCTATCTTGTTGTGAGTACTTTCTTCCTACACCCAAGCCACGGCTACTGCCGTTGCGGTGTGCGCTGACGCTAACGATGATGCTAGAGGAGAACCACTGCCGACCTTCACGGTCCGATGCGTCGAGGTCACGAAGAAACTGGACATGGGCATGCCCAGTCGAATGGACACCTTCTTACGTGGCACCGCTCCGAGACGCAGAGTCACCAGATCCCCAGAATTAGGACCGCCGCTGGTCAAGGCAAAGGCGTCTGGTCCTCTATCATGGGTCACCATCCTCGGCTTCTTCCTTGCGGTCATCCTTTTCGCCTCTTCCATCATATTTGGTGACGGCTTCTCGCTCCTGACGACGATCCTACTAAGCTTTCTCTCTACACTGGTCGGCATCAGCAACAAATGGAATCTCAAGTTGCCGAAACGGCCACGAACCGACGCACCGGCTGGAGACGTCGTGATCCGATACCCCAACGGTAGCTGGCTGGTCGTGCGCTGCGATGAGGATGTCGCCCGAGAGCTGTACTTCGCCCCGGAAGAAATCGATTACACCATCAAGAGCCCTACCGCATACCGGCTGCTCTCACTCGTAGGCACCCTGATGCTCATGTTGGGTGTCATCGCCCTCGCCAACGCCAAACTACAGCTCCAATTCGCCTGGGCCGGCGCTTACATCATCATCAACATCGCTCACTGGGTCGCTGCCGCGGTGCCGCAGAAGATGCACTGGGATCTATCCTGCTATGAGATCCGCGAGCAGGGCGTCGAGGGCGGCCCATCAAACCCCAATTTCACGGAAGCGCTCTGGAAGGCCATTCTTTTGACCAAGAAAACCGACTGGGTCGAGAACGGCGAGGCTGCGCCGAAGACGCCCGTGTGGAGGGACTGGCTTCGAGAAGCCGAGATCCAGGCCAATTGCTACAAGCACCACATCGGCCCGCTAGCGAACCCGCTGTGGAAGGGTGGCGACGTCAACAAGGCCATCATATGGGATAGCCCGGATCCCAAGATCTGGGACGCCAAGCGCGCCTGGGACCGCTTGAACAAGGAGTTCCTGGCGAAGGAGAAGGGCGAGAATGGAGGACTCACCGTTCCCCCACCGCCTCCGCTCTCCACCGCCAAACCGCCCATCGATACGTCCGTTGTGACCCTGCGCTCGTCGTCCTCGTCCGGCTCATCGGGGCAGGACGAGAAGCTTGCGAAGCCCGCCGCGGCAGTGGTCCGCCAGTAGCCACCACGTTTGCCTCCTCTGCTGCATTCTGCGGCACATCAGAACATGACCTTTACCACATATGCAGTAACAAGACGAGGCCAACCACGCCGACCTCGCCTGCTGACTGCCAGATTTGGGTCCGTTGCATCTAAACAATTTGATCACGAAAACTTCTCATGCTATACAATCGCGGCTGCATTGTGCTTTGCATAAATTGGGCTATATCCGGAGTTGGAATCTTTGGGGAATTTTTTCGCCTATCGGGTGGGCTGGAATGCGTGATACCATTATATCTATCTTGTCTTTTACTTATGGGCTTGGAAAGCGCAGGTGGGTCCGGGGCTACTCTCTGGGATCTCTTGCAGGCATGAACGCGATTTGAATACTTTAGAAAGATATGGAATGCCGGCGTTGAATCTCGCCTTACTTGTGACTTGGTCTACCATCTCATCGTGAAGTGTTTTGCAAAATGAAAGGCCGTGTTCTGATGTGCGTAAAGAACCCAGGAGGTAGGGAAGCCTCGCCCGATTCACGATTCACCACAAATGTGCCTTCACATAGACATAGTGCGCGAAATGGCTTCATATGATTGAGATAACATGCTGCAGGAGGGTATGGATGAGTGGCTCACAGTGTTCCAAGTTGAATAGTGATATTGAGAAGAATAACTTGCAGTAATATATGGGTACTCGGCTCAAAAAATCGATTGGTAGAAATCCAACGCCGTCTCAAGGATAAGTACCCAAGAAAGCCAGAGAAAAGACAAGCAAAAGAACAAGAAGTAATGAAGCAAGGAGGAAGAATGACGAAGCTGCAGCAAAGAACTGCTCATGCAAGAAACTTTCGCGTGCCCTCCTTCGTCTCCTCCAGGGCCAGCCAGCAAATAAGATTTCATCATCAAGAGTCCATATCCATCGTCTCGCCAATTTCCTCGGCGATGCTCGCGACCGTCCGCGGCGACCGGTGGTAGAACTCATCCTCTTCGTCCTCATCCGCGCCGTCGTCAAACGAGTAACCGTATTTGCCAGTCATTAAGTCGCTGCGAATATCATCCAGATCCATGAATGGGACCTCGACCGCGTCGTCGTTCGACTCGGCGATTATCATGCCTTCATCATCGTCATCATCGTCATCGTAAGCTGCGCGGTCGAAGTTCCGCGACAGCAGCTCATTGCTGAGCCAGTACGAGGCCCGCTTGCCAGCACCCTCGCCCACGGAAAGGCTTGAGGCATTGCGCTGCAGACCTCGTGGTCGCTGCGACAGCTTGGCGGATTGCACCGGGCTGTGCGAGATAACGCTGAAGCCGCGGAGATAAATGTAGCAGACGCGCTTTCGTTCTTTGTTGAAAAAGAAATAGTGCATACTCCATATCGCGCCTTCGTCGCCGTCGAAGGGATCATCGTCTGGGACATATGTGTACTTCTCGCAGTGTCGAAGGCCCATCTCCTTGTCAATGAGCTTCCACATATTTTGGCTCCAGATCTCGCTATTGGCGCCGAGGCCAGCAGGAGCAGACGTGGACATGTTTGGTGGTGACAAGTAATTCATTGCTGCCGTTTGCTTCGGGCGCAAGTTTTGCATAGTCGTATCGATGTTATTCATGATGGCTCGAAGACTGCGCTCCTTGCGGAAGTCCGACGGCCGCAGGATGTGGGAGAAGTCGTAATCCGGATGCGACGCATTGAGAGTAGCAATCAAGTAAGCAAACGTCCTGCGCGCAGTGACTTGCCCAAGGTTTCCGAAGGGCGAAGCCCGCGAAAGATCAATCTCCGAATCTTCAATGACTGGCGATTCCTTGCCCAGACTACCCGACCTTGTATCGCCTTTTCCGCTGTCGCTCCTGGGCCGTAGAGATGGGCTGACCGGGCTGAGGGATGCCGAAAGCCTGCGCAAAGCTTCATGTTGTGATTCAAGACTGTTTTCGATATTTCGATACAGCTTTTTGTCCCCTCCAGCTGCTTTTGTAGCGTAGATGTCGCATGAGCCAATAATATGACAGTCTTGCGTCGTAAAGTTGAGCGCGTTCGTGACGGTGTCAATGTCGCGTAGTGGAATGTACTGTGTCTGGTCAGTATGTGGCTATCATGGTCTCGTTCGAATCACAACGCGCGCAAGCTGAGGCACTGTGACCGGGCGCACTCGAGGCGCCAGCCATCTGGACTCTAACGACCTCCGCCTTACCAGCAAACAGCTCTCTTCTGCGCGACGATGTGTCCTGATCGCGTCCGCGAAGTGCTTACCTTCATGATTGCGAATTGTGCCTCCTGGCGGATATCGGCTCAACGAATCGTCTTATCCGTGTACAAGTCGCTGCTGGGCGTCGGTCGGTGTGCTTTGGCCAGTGGATTGACCTCAAACGCGCTCGAACGGTGTGATCAGATGCGGATTGGACGCGCAATTGCGCTAGTATTGTAGAGTGTTCTGATGTCGTAATGTGTGCCTGATAACGCTCCCCTCAGTCGGAAGCCGGATCGTCGCGAGACTGGATACTAGACGCAGAGCGTCTAGCAGGCGCGGTGCATAGCGGTGTTCATGCTGGCGAAATCGTATAACTTTCGAAGAGTGTAAAAGCGACAACTGGAGACCGGAGACTGTTGTTGGGACTGAATGACGAAGCGGAAACGGGGAAGCGACAGCGGTCCAAGCGCGCGATCGCGGAAGGTGCGATACTGGTCGTCGGAAGTCGTATCGTCACGTGTAGTTCGCGTCAGCTGCCAGGGCTCACCCGCTTCCGACCAATAGGGTTTTGTTCTGGTGACAGGTGTCCCGCTGTATCGCTGACAGCAGTGAGCGACCATATCATCGTTATTTCGTACTTACCGAGCTCTGCCTTCGACTTCCGTACCCCGTGCGGGCATGAGTCGCTAGGAATCGCTCATAATTGGTGCACCCAAACTTTCTGGTTGATAGTAGCAGTGACGTCCATGGATGATCTGGTAGCAACCACGATGGGAGTAGTACTGGTAGCTGCTTGTCTCGGAGAAAGGCAACCACGACTGTCTCCACCGCGTTGCGTTTACGCTGCGGAAGAAGAAGGACTCATTTTTCATGAATACATTCATATTTGCAGACCGAAGTCGCACGCCACCCGCCAGGGGAGGTCTTGCTAACGTATACCTACAAATGGCTGGCATAAAAAAAAGCCACCAGGCCACGGGTATCTTCTGAAAATCCAATAGACGCCACTGAACGCCACGCATTGGAAAGCACACTTTTCCCTTTCGCAAACGACTGTTCTCGAAAGGTACTCGGCAGCCTAGAGCAAGCCAGAGATTTTCAGCTGCTTTTCGACCTCCAAGGCTTCCTGGAGATCCGCACGTATTAGCATGCTCGTGCGGGATGACCGTGTGTAATGTGCGAAGGGGAGACGCAGCATTATCAGCCAATTCTGGTGACAGCATCGTCTTCAACCTGCAGGGGGCGAATCAGCGGACAGTGACAGTGCAAAGGGCAAATTGTTGGTCATGCAATCATGGAAAGCAAGTCAGCAACCCAGCAAATGTAGTATGGCTCTTACCTCCATGTCCTCCAAGCTGTCCTGAGCCCCTATTACCCGCAGCACGTTTTTCTTGCTGCTCTCTTGCATCTCGCCGGCGAGCAAGAGCTCATCAAGGATGAAATAGGCCTTCTGGAAGTTGAAGATGATGTCCAGCTCGCACACGTTCCCGTAGTACTTGTCCATCTGCTCGACGTAACGATGCACAATTTCGAGCGTGATGAGCTCGTTGTCCGTCGGATCAGTGGCAGCGATGAAAAACAGCGATGCATAACGACGGTACACAACCTTGGTGTCTGTTGTCCAGTATCAGCCTCATGCTACGAGTCCAGCCTACCACGCCCTCACCTTTGTATTCTAAGAAGTTGCACATTCGCGTACGGCGAGCAAGCACAAGCTGTGACACATCTTTGATGATTTTCGCCTTATCCTTGGGTGACAAGGTAGTGAACCATTTTGCTAAGCGCTGCGAAGCAATTCAGTGGGTCTGGTGGTAAGCCTGCACGAGGGAAGGTGTACGTACGACCTTGCCCTGCCGGGAGAGCAAAATGAGGTATCTAGATATTTCAAGTCAGTAAGCTGGTTCCATTGGATACGATAGTCTGTAGACAAGGGATGAAAAAGTACCTGATAGCCATATTTGAAGTATGGCAGGTTCATAAGTTTAATGCTAAAACCGTGGCAGCAAATCTGGAAAATTGGCGTGCACGCGCTCCCGCCAGCCCCACTTTGCGTCAACTGAATTGATGGGCCCGCACCCGAGCAAAGCGACTACCACACATTGCAATGAAACACCCATAGTGTACAAATTTAATTCGAGGCTCCGCTTGCCTTGCGAAAAGATAAAGTCTTGGAGGCATTGATATTAGGCCTGGCATAATGTATCTTACAGAAACACTAATTATCACACTGGGTCCCTGTGCCCATAATGACTTGCTCCACAAATGTGCTGTGATTTGCGAATGACGAGCCTTTGAAACCCAGCTTCCATACTTGACGTCACGCGATCGGCCGTAGAGATACATTTGATACTATGGCTGAGTTGATGAACGCTGCATAGTCCATGGAAGGCTGATACCGTTGAGATACTTGTCAACCTTGGGACCCAGGACCGATCCACTGCTCAGCTGGCGGCGTCGGCCTAAGTATCGCATATGAGCTCGTCCAGATGATTTAGGGTTGTTCAGGGTGTCAGTCTTCTCGCTCTCATTACCTCCTGAATCTCGTGCAGCATCGCCCCCGTCACCGCGGTCTGTGTCTCGATTTTGGAGCGGTGTCTCCTGACCTGCGCATTCAGTTTGCTTCGACAGTTCCGCGTGGGAAGTCTGCGTCAGTGGGGCCCAGTCCTTGGGCCACCATTCGGGTTGCTCATAGGAAACTTGCTCATCATCTTCCAGGACACCGCAGCCTGTACTCAAATGCTGATACCAATCTGGGATGCAAAGGCGCTCTTGAGACTCGCTCATAGCCTCCTTAATTTGAGTGCGTTTTGGGACTGGCTTTCTTGCTCTCCAACGAGTATCCCGTAAAGGGGTTCTGCCGCGTTGATCATCGTTTGTCTCTGACGTGATAGTCTTGCTGGGGTCATCCATGTTGGGGTTCCTGAGCTCGAGTGATGATGCTGCCCATCGCGCAGCAACATCAACTGCAATTATGCGCGCAGGAGTAAAGTCCGGGTTCAGTGCACACCAGCGCGACAAGAAACGCAAGCGTTTGAAGCTCTAATGGCTATCGATGGCCGATTGGTACGTCTGCGATGGTGAAGTGTTCCTTCGATGTGCTCGCAAGTAAGGAGAGGAGAAAGTCCGCAACGCTTCGAAGTTGCCACTCCACTATTGTACTCTCGGCTTGAACGGACCATGGAGGCGGATCAAGGCCGGCTGATCGGGTATGCCAAGAAGTCGAAATGTTGTGTCCACAACAAAACGAGCTTCCGCAGTCGCACAGCATTCGACTTGGAGGTCCAGCGTCAAATTTCAATCGTCCAACCAGGCAAGCCGACCTCTGGTCTTTGTTTTCCGCATCATTTGGCGCTCATCGACCTCAACGAATTCTGAGAAGAAAGATGATATCGTCAGAACTGGATCATTGGCCCTCCCATTTACCGAATCTCTTCCAATCCTCGTACAGCGAGCGCAGGACGGCTCGTTCGCTGTTGTTCATCGCAGCACTAATTACTCGGATCCCATCGGAGCTATTGAGCTCAATTGCTTCGATCATCGCCCAAATGCCAGGAATGAGTGCTTCTCTCAGCCCGCCCTCAATACCATTCGTGAGAATCTTGCTGCAGTAATCGTGGAGCACGAATGGGACGTACTGTCCAACGTGTGCCTTCTCTCTTCGCGCCTCATCGACCAAGTCGGAGGGCTTATTCCGATGGCGCATATGCGGAGGATCGCAGTAGAGTGCTAAGAGTCGTGCAAGAGCGCGGGCTTGGCGGACTGCCAATTGCTTTGTTCGTTCAGCCGTAATGAACAATGACGAAAGCATATCTTGGAATATCGTGACCAACAAGTGGAAGCGACCTTGAAGGCGTGATCTGTGGTGTGTGAGGACTGCCGTCAGCACCTGACAGATGTCCATGAACAACACATTAGCATTGGTCTGACGCCTGATGACGTGCTGCAATACATGTAGAGTTTCTTCAATGCTATACTGATTGACCATGAAGGGCTTCTCCTTCATGAGTATCGTTAGAGATCCGAGTGCTACTGCAGATATGCGTAAGTCATCGCAGCTCGAGATGGCCTTAATCGTGTAATCGGCAAGGTTCTGAGTGTTGATGCCTGCATCATTATCGGGGTCGAAATCTTCCTTGTCCATCCCACGAGCAAGCGCTTGTTGCAGGCGTAATGCTGCCCACGAGTGCTGATTTTCCGGACCCATAACAGCACGAAGCACGTTTCTACGCCAACCAAGGTTAGACTCTCTGCAGATAGCTTCGAAATTCGACAGGACACTCGCTTGAGTAACCACAGTGAGCCGAAGGGCCAGTATTTCGAGGGTAAGAGCAGAAAAGCCTGTCGCTTCCTCGGCCGCATACCGGCAGGCAATCTGATAGCAGGAAGAAATAATTGCTTGGTGGCTGGTCTCTTGTATCGCTTCGGGATCCATCGCACACAGCTTTTCCAACATTTCGAGGGCCACTTCGACGAAGGACTCCAGATGCCGAGGTGCACTTGCACCAAGCGCGCTGATTGCGCGCGCCGGAGTTCCAATTATCGCATCGACGGATCGTATATTCAGAGCTGATGGCTTATCCAATGACTGCTGTTCTGGATCGGTACTGTCGGCCTTGGCACGTTCTAAGAGCCAGTCAATGTATCTTGATAGAACTTGTGAGTCGCGGTGGGTTAGGTGAGGGATGAGCCGCTCATTCGCGCCATCTTCGAATGCTTCTACCAGGAGTCTCACAAGGAGCAGTGTGCGACGATTCAGTCCTAAAGATGACTGAGGTTTACCGCACAAATTCGACATAATCTCCCGAGCATGTTCTGATTGTTTGATAAGAAGTTTTTCATAGCGCGGATCGTTTTGCTCCTTCAACCAGCGTGAAAAAAGAGTCGTGATGATGGTTTCGAAGCTCTCTAGTGTTTCGGACGAGTAGAAGACATCGATGGAAAAGCCTGACGTTGGCTGGGAAATCGTGCAATGGCCCATATTAGCCATGTGCCAAATTCGAGACCAGTCCGTGAAGATCACAGCGTCACTGTGAGGAGAAAGAATGAATTTCAGAAGAATTGCCAATCGTTGATTGAGTTGCCGCTCGCTCAGGGCATCGGGTAGTGATATGACCGCATCCAGAATCTCCGTGCACTGAGCGCGTGTCAGGGATGTGGAAGGGATGCCATCCAATAGCGTCAACACCATTCTCTCTTTCGCAATTGTATTTGTATCGAGGCCAGGTTTCAGCAGGTCAAGTAGTGTCGAAAGAACGTTCTCAAATACCAAGGTGGCTTTGGTTCCATAGCTCATGGCAAATATGGCTTCAAGAGATGCAAGACTTGAGTCCGCGCGGTCTCGGTGTGAAGACAATGCATCGTTCATTAGGATGTGCATCGCTTCGCTCCGATCGATTGATTCAGGAGGTTCAAAGAGCTCGTCTGGCAGTGGAATTACTTGCGGGTCGTGTTTGCCACGTAGTGCGAGCATTCTGTTGTAGAGCTCCTTGCTTTTGGGCTGTTCCAGATATGGTTTGAAAGTGTTGCTGATTGTCTGTGCTGCATACCGGAGCACTTCTTGCGTCCATGTCATCGGTCGCACCGCCTCATCCGCATCCTTTACATCAATACCGTCCTGCGCAATGAAGTCAAGGACGGCCCCCTCCAAGAACTGAGTAGCTAGTTCATCGACTACAGCAGGGTCGCTCTGCTTAGCCATCCATAATGGAAAGTAATTTTGCAAAGCCGTTTCTAGCAAGATCACAATGCTTGCCCTGAGCTTCGGGGAAGCGTCGAGTGCTGTAGTAAAGCTCGCATCGGCGAGGACATCTAGCAAGGATTTAACGCTGGTCGCAATTCTGTCTTGATATTCTTCAGTTCGCGCACCATCGATGAAGGCGGCTAGCAATGTTGCGCACGCAACAAGATCAGCTTTCCAGTCGTCGTCCGAAAATGCATTCAGGAGCAACCGTTTGAACCGGGCCAAGTAAGAATCAACATTCCCAAGGTACTGATCTGCGGTGAGCGAGCTTTGAACGACACCGCCGAAATCCATCTTGAGCGCGATCCACAGATGCGACAACTGTGATGAAGAAGTTGCTTGGAGTTGTTCATACCAAAGGTCTGCGAATGCTGCTAAGTTGCGACTTTGCATAAAGGCCCTCATGATCGGGCAAACGACTCTTCGCCTCAGGGAACTACTGTTGTTGACTCCATCGAATTGTGCTGTACTTGGATTTTCGTCCTCTCTACTGATGTGTTCCATCACGTTCCGTGCCATCTCGATGGCCAAAAACGGGCTTGGGTCAATCGAACATATCGTGCACATCAATGACCAGTCTGCTTGTCCATCAGGACGATCGGGGAGGGCATCGGACGTTACGATGGATGTCAAAGTAGATGTGGAAAGCGTCAGTCGGTGGCGATAAAGCAACTCGAGCATCTCGCTCAGCACACCGTTCTTCGCACGGCTTTCGATATGACGCAGACAGGTCTGTAGTGCGATGAAAGTCGACTCTATCCATGGTTGTTCTCGAAGACGATGCTTTGGACTCGTTATTACACAAGACCGGATCGTGATATCTAGAAGTTTTGTAGGAAGTAACAAACGATGCGCATATGCAGTTCTGGGGAGCTCTGTATCCAAGGACGCAAAATAGCGGCCTAGTTGGACCATGTTTGGCACATCCTTTATCGTTGAGTGACTTGATCCATCGCGTTGCTGAAAGAACGCATGGCGGAGCGGCAGGATGAATTCTTTCGCAACCATAGATTCGAGAGCTTGGACATAGTCTTTCAACGAATCTTGGCTCGAATGACCACGTTTGCGTTTGAGAGATGTCACTTCCTCGTTGGAAGCAAGCACGCTTAAAAGTAATGTCGAGGGGACAAGAGCGTTGTTGCAGAAGGCGATGTGATCGGTGTCCGTCCGTTTGCGAAGGTTCCACAGCTGGATTCCAGGCTCAATCAGATCGTGCTTGATAACGATACCGCGCGCTTCCGTTGTGTCTACGCCGCTATAGACATGACGAAACCACTCTCCGCAGACTACAGCTGCATCGGTGCTGGCAAGGCTAATGAGTGATTTAACAGCAGTGCAACCTTCGTCATTTCCGATTTTCAGAATATTGTTCAAGACAGCACCCATCGATATAACTGTATCGAAAGCTAAGTCGGATTGCGCGCAGCTGCTTCGGACGACATCGACCAGACCATTTGAGCCAATGACGGATGCGATTTTGCGGCCTGGTAGGAGCTGTATGCATAAAAAAAGCAAGTCCCAGGACTGGCGACAGCTTCGCGCAATGCTCGAATCACGCATAGTGCCGAGAATCCATCTTAGTATCATCTCTGCTCGAGCGCTGTGTGAGCATAGCAGTCGAGCCACTTCGAGCTGCTGAGCCAAATTGGGCAATTCGCCCAAGGCCTTGAGTCGCTCCAGAGAGGAGCGACTCTCGATATCTGCCATCGTCATGTTGAATGTCACAGCGCCAGCGCAAGTGACATGACATTCTTAATATCAATGCCGCAAGAAATATTTTTTGGTAGGTTCAACGATCTTGAAAGCTCGGGCCCGGCGCGACGCGGCCAGTCCCGAGGCACCTCACCAGGGACAGGAAACAGCCGTCACAGCTTGGACAAGGTCGCGGCTTTTGTTTTTCGACCCGACATTGAATCCGCTCCTTGCCTCAATCTGTTCATTTCAACTTCCTCAGGTGGCCAGCTACAGAAGCGCGAAAATCTTGAAGATCTGAGATGGCGAATGCACAAAATGCCCCCGCGGTCCCGCCGCCGAACCGACCCAACCGACCTTTCAGCGAGGCCCTCTTGAACGAGAAGGTATGCCTCATCACTTCCGCGGAAGCGCTCAATTGTAGGAAATATGGATCGCATAGCTGAGACTTCACGATAGTGGGACCAATGCCTCAGCACCTTCCTCATCCGCAGCGCATACGGCGCAGGTTTCGGCGTTATCTTCTCACTGCTTCTGTTCCGGAGGAGAGCATTCCCCGTTTGGGCTGGTATCGGATTCGGCGCCGGAAGAGCTTGGGAAGAGTGCGACAGCGTATGTATATCTCTTCATGTCCAGCGTTTTGGATTGGCTCGCCTGAGGGTCGAAGGATCTGAAACCCCAGAACTGGCCTGCATATCAGATCGAAAGCTGACATCTCGACACAGAGCTTCAAACGCGCGACTACGCCATCCCGCGACGGACTTCGCGTTCTTCGACCTTGATCTCGCCGTAATAATGAGCTGGTCCTATCATATCGAACTGGGCAGTGTATATTAAAAGGAATGGAACAAGTTCGACCAACGGGCAGGCGAGATACCTGCGATAAGCCACTTGCAGTTATGTACATCGTTGACAACATAGAAGATCGCGAAGAAGTGCGCATTGTTGATACAAAGAGACCACTGTGAGACACGTCCGTCTGACAGCATTATGTACTTGCTCAAGCTTTCTCGTCTATCTTGGCCGAACTTTCAGCCATTCCAGGTCGAACCTAAGGGGAATCGTTGGCCACGACCCGTTGTAGTTGACAAACAGACTGTGATCGGATGTGTGATATGAGATTGCGTTTGCATTTGCGAACTCCATAGCGGTGCTTGATATCTCGGAAGAGCCTACGATGGCAAAGGGCCTCACCGTGAAATTCGGCCTTCGAGACCCAGCAGGCGACAAGTAGTATTGGTCCTGCTTGTGTTGACAATTGCTAATGTTCTCACAGTAACACCCATGTTTCTCATTTTATTGACGAAGATGAGATAGTGCCAGAAATTTGTCGTTCAAATCCTACACGGCCTCAAGCACCAGATGTTTTCATGGCGATGGACATCCGAGTAGTGATCTCCGCAACACAAAGAATGTCACACTAGGAGTTTTTACTATAATGATTGACAATACTCTAAGACACATGATACTCTATGAACCTTTTCAGCTTTAGAGAAATCGTTGGTTAACAACGTATATAGTTGGTCCTTGAGAGAACCCTAAGGGTTGCGCGTCGATCGGGCATTGGACAACCAAGCGCGTCTTCGTCCCCACTACTTTGTGTGCAGCACCATCACCATTGCAGTGCACTTAACGACAACCACAATCATGGACGTATAACACACCCTTTGCTCCAGTCACAGCACCTGACGACCAGATACCGTCATGTCGACCACATCATCTGCACCGGCGCATGCCATCGAGGTGCTGTCGACGCAGCCGTCGCAGCTCTACACGAACCTTCATCCAATCCTTCTCGCTTCGATCTTGCTATTCAGCTTCCGCAGCTTAGTTAGCGACCCGGTCAACACGCTTCTCGGGATCGCGCCGACGGTTGCCATATTACAAGCGACGTATTGCGTTGTGTGCCTGCCTTCGTCCAACAACCCTCAGCCGGCGTCCAACAAGCCGGGCCAGAAGAAGAAGGGCCTCAAACCGGCACAAGACCTTGCCAGCAAGCTCGTGGTACGTGTGGAAAGATTCTTCTTGTGAAGAGACAGTACGCTGATTTATCACTTCCCATAGCCTGCCTTCCTCTCCTTCGTCCTTACCCTGACGCTTACGGCGCCATCCCTTTACATCCTCATTATCCTCTTTGGTGCGCCCCTGGTCTCACACCAGCTCCAAACCATACTGCTGGCCCTCCACCTGGCCCTTCTCACCACCCCGCCACTTTTTTACGTTCACGGCTTGGAGACGGCGACATGGATGCGCTTGGTCAGCCTGCAACAGCCTGTTGATGAGGTTCTGGGTACAGCCCTAGGGGCATGTGTTGGCGCCTGGCTTGGAGCAATCCCAATCCCCTTGGACTGGGATCGTGAATGGCAGAAGTGGCCAGTGACAATAGTATGCGGACTGTACTTGGGCGCCATCGTTGGCAAGTTTGCAGGTGGCTACTTATTCAAAGGTAGCAAGCTCAAGATAACGTGAGGATATAGAAATCAGCTTTGAGTAAAGAGAATTGACAACTAGTCCGAGTTGATCTATATAAATGCAATCGCAACTCCCCGCCCCTGATCGGCGAGGGTAATCTATCGAGAGCACAAATGCAAAGGGCGCCGAGGTGATGCGTGCGTGCACCATGATTACCGGTTGCTGTGTTCAAAAACAAATGGAATCAGCCGCGCTTCCCGATACCGACTTCGAAACGCTCCGCCAAAACAACCGCACAATTAAGCTCTGTCCTGACGTCGTCGCAGATTCCGCGTCTTCTTCATAAGTTTCTTGTACTTGTGCTTCTTCATCTTGAGCTTCCTTTGTCTCTTGACGGAGATGAGGATCATCTTAGACCGCTTTGTGGGCGCGTCCCGAATAACCTGAACCACCTCTGTCATGAGGACGACGCGAGTGCCGTTTGCCGCCCGTCGTGATCTGTTTGGCAGACTGACGCATCTGAGCAAAGGCCTTGCCGCACGAAATCTCGGCGCTTGCTGGTAGGATGGGGAAGTTTCGACCGAGACTTGGATTTCCGGAGTGGGGACCTGTACGAAGGGGCTACGCTCCGCGATCAAAATGAGGTGACCGTCCTCGGAAGTCGATTCAGTCATGGTGACGGTTGTCTGAAAGCTCCGCTTACGAGTTGTAGGAGAGTTGAGCTGTTCTTGAATCTGATGTTGCAGCGTTTCCCGCTTCGCTGCCCGCTTCTTTCCCGATGCCCTCTCCTTGACAAAGGGTTCCGGAGGCGGAGGTGCCTGGAAGGGAATAAAGGAGTAAGAGTCGATCAGATCGTTCGTAGTCTTTGCTTGCGGTGAAGGGGATGTGTTGGGAGCGCCGTCCAAATGCTTGACTCCTTCGTGGGAATTTGGGTCGGCGTTGTCCAAGCCATTTTCGAAAGAGTTGAATCCCTCCTGGCCCCCGATGGGATTCACGTTCAAGTTGAAGTGTGGGTGAAGCGTGTAGATAACGTCCTCGGGTCGTCGTTCTGCCGAGTTGCCATTCTCCCACCCTCCTTGTTGCCGGGACTCGAAAACGCTCGCGAACTCTTCAGCCGTGTGTGCGCGTGGAATCGCGCCAGCCAAGGACAATGGTCGGTGGAGAGAGAAGAATGAGGAGACAGAGAAATCTAGTTGTAAATTAGCGTGGTGTTCCCATCGTAGAAGGTCTGACACCTACCATCGTGCCTCCATGCCTGAGTGTTTCGGACTGACGGAAGGCCAGCGAATTGATCCTCCACCTTGCTCATCGATGCAGCCCGAGGCTTCTTTGTCCTGGAACCTCTCTTCGCACGAGTCTGCCCAGCAGAGTCGGCAATCTGTGAAGCATCGCCGACAGCTGTAGATGCCTTCGCTCCCGGTGCCGACTTGCCTCCGCTGGCGCTGCTATCCGGAGGACATGATGCCTTACTGCTGGAGTGGCGACGTTGATGCGACCGACGGGTGGTGACGCAGGATGAGGGCCGATGGGCGGTGGTGCTGGTGGTGGGATTCGCAATCACCACCGCCGAGGAGGCGCGATGAGCCACGCGGGTTAGTTTTGTCGAAAACATAGCATGCCTTTAGTATCGAATCCGCTCGACAGAGATCTGGGTACGACGCAAGGCAAGCTGTGATGACAACCGACCTGCAGCGAGACAATCGGCGGGATGATGTGAGCTGCAGCGTGACCTCTACTCATCCAACCCAAGAAGCAAGTCAAGCGCTTCCGAAGGAGCACCGTTGTCGGCTTTAGACACGGCTTCGCCCGAAAGTCACGTGACATTACTGTACCGCCCAGCCACAGAAGTGGACTCGCCTTCGTGACCCCATCTGTGTACAGTAATAAACCAAGACCTACCTACCTATACTTTTAAATCTGGAGTCAACCACCCATGATTCTAGTACATCGAATTGCAAGGAATTTTAATGTTTGATACTATGTCGGGATCTGCACCGACAGGAGGCTATGCCGGGCCGAGATGGCCACCGTGAGTTATACTAGATACGACCGTGAAGGTAGCCAGGCATCGTATCTCGTAAGATCTCGCTTCGACCAGCCCGGAAGTTAAAGTACCCGAACCACAAAGGAAAGTATATACAATTTCACGGTATCCCGGTAGACTCTCTGTCTCTCTTATTGAATTGAACCGCCCTGTTGAGTGTAAAATTTATCAGGAACACTGAAGTAATACAACAAACGAGCAAAGATGGGCGCCACAGCAACACAGGAGAAACCCTCGGAGTTCTACCAGCTCCCTGACCCTAAGACGCTCGCGGTAGCTGGTGACTTCGATGTCACGGACGAAAATGGTAACAAGATCGCATTCAAGTCGCTTTTCACCGGCAAGCCAGAGGGCGAGCGCCAACTGATCGTCTTCATTCGGCACTTCTTCTGCGGTGTAAGTCTTCGCACGCCCGCCCTTGCCACCGCTGGGTCACTGGGGTCCGGCGAAGCCGACCAGTATCACTAACATTTGGGGCATCGCCCTGATTTACCAGTTCTGCGAAGACTATGTCGCCGCGCTCGCGCGCGATCTTCCCCCGGCACAGCTCGCCGCGGCGAACATCACGCTGACCATCATCGGCTGCGGCGAACACACGCACATTGCCGACTACAAGAAGCGCACCGGCAGCCCGTACGAGATCTACTGCGATCCGCAGCGCCGGCTGTATGACAAGCTGGGCATGGTCGTCAAGCTCGGCGGGAGCACCAAGCCAAAATACCTGTCCGGTAGCATGTTCAGCATCATCGCGCGCTCCGCCCGGGTCGGTATTAGCTATGGTTTCAAGGGAAGGAATGCGGGCAAGATCAGCCGTAAGTTGCCGTGATGCAGTTTTTACGCACCGTTGTTTTCACGAGCGACTGTGGATGACCTGTCGAACAATAAGCTGACCAATCATCCCCTTTTGCAGAAAACGGCGGAGAGTACCTCTTCCAGAACGGCGCATTGACCTGGTGCCATCGCATGAAGGACACTGCGGACCACGCAGAGACCTCTGAACTCAAGCAAGTCTTGAACCTGTAAAGATTGGATTGACATGTCTCGACAAGCATACACATGGCGCCACTGTAGTAAACTAACCTTCGATACCCTGTACATGCACGCACGTTTCACATTCCTAGATACCTTCTTTGTGTTCACTGGATGTTGTGATGTGCAGATTTGACGATTTTCATTTCTTGTCGTAACGTCGGGTATAGCGTGAGGCGAGGAGGCTTTAAATGGCAGCGTTGCTGGCATGCAACTGCGGACCCTGCCACGCCTGCCCAACCGACTTTTTCTTTCCCTGACCCTGTAGCTTCGCAGCACAAAGCGGGACGACGAGCTTTTGGATCGTCCCGGAGTCTTTGCGCCTTCTTGTCTCCACCCCAAGCAGCCTGCACCCCTTCTATCCGCGATTGCCCAGCTTGTCGAGCGCCCTCACGCCCTGCTCCTCCCATTCCTGCTTCGAGACCCACATGTTCTCCTTGTCGGCCATGATGTTCGCCAGGACAGCACCTCCAAGGAATACCATGTGACGCCGCCGGGGCGGGTCCTCAATGCGCACCTTGAACTTGCCCAACCGCTCAGGGTTGCCGTGCAGGACCTTGGTGAGCCAGAGCTGCTTGATCTCCTTCTCCATGCGCGACGGCAGCCCCGGGTACATGCTGCTGCCACCGGACAGCACGATGGCCTTGTAGAGCGACGAGCGGATGTCGACGTCGGCAGCCTGGATCGTGTTGAAAAGGAATTCTGCGATACCTGGCTGCTCCACATCGACCAAATGTGGCTGGAACAGGCACTCAGGCGCCTCGAAGCGCTCGCTACCGACGCGAATCACGCGGCCGTCCGGTAGCGTGTAGGACTCGACCAACACGGTTGTGTCTTCGCTAAGTCGCTGGTCGAGGGCGAGGTCGTACGAGACGTAGCACAGCTTCTCCTTGATTGCGCGCACAGTCTCGAAGTCGGCGGTTCGGTTGAGTGCGTAGCCGCGCCGCAGCAGCAATGAGATGAGGTTTCGGGTGACATCGCGACCAGCGACGTCCAGCCGTCGCGTCAGGTGGTTGAGCACCGTGCTCTCGTAGACGGGGACGATGTGCGTCACACCGTCGCCGGAGTCCACCACAACACCAGATGATAGACCTTGGGCGTAGAGGGCAAGCACGGCCTGGATTGCGACGTAGACACCGCCAAAGTTGTAGCGCTCAAACATGACCTCCGCCATCTGCTCTCGGTTCTTGAGCGGGTTCATCGGCGGTTCCGTCAAGAGGATCTTCCGGCCGGTAGGGTCTATCCGCAGCTTCTCGGCAAAAGTGAAGTCCCAAAGGTGTTGCATGTCGTCCCAGCGCTTCACGATGCCGTTCTCCATCTGTATGCGCGCCATAGCGCTTTCCGTCAGTTGCCTGTTCGCCTGCCATGGACTTTCGTAGCCTCTAATGCTTATCTGTCGCGTACCGGGTAGGTAATCTGGAGCATCGATCGCGCCGCTGCCGCCTCATCTCCACACATGATATCCTTGAGCTGGACATCGCCCACGCCCTGCTCTTCCGTTCGCAGGATCGGCCGGCCGACTATGGAAGGGTACTGGTGCTCCGGGAAGTTCTGGTGGAACTATCAGCAAAGCTGCGCGTACTTCATCGGATTGCTCATGCAATGGAGCGACTGACCTGGCCTGCATAGCCGACCTTCAGGAAACCGGTACCGCCGTCGAGGACTAGATCTAAGGTCAGCGTGGAAGCACTCGGAGCTGGGTCACTGCGACCATTGGCGTACCGATCGGCGTCTCTGCCATGGCTGTGGTGACCCTTGAGGACGTTGTAGGCTATATTAGGCCTTCGTTTGACCAGGGAGAGCTCAGATCGTGAGCTTTGTCTTCGTGTCGGGAGAGCAGTTTATGCGTGGTTGTCCTGACTGCCTGCCCGTACGTAAGTGATGCGCGGCCGTACCTAGCCAATAGTGGGGCTGTTCGCTACCCCAAGCCAAGAGTTTGTTAGGTCATTGCTCTGTGCCTCAGGCATAAATGTCAGGCACCACGCAACATTGATAAATCCCTACCTCGAAGACAATGATCATTCATTGAGTAAGGTTCTGCGGACCGAGGTGCGGCACATGGAGGTAGAAATAATATAAGAAACATTATGTACACGCTGTACTAAGCTTTCGTGAAGTCAGATGAGAGGTATCCTTATACAGTAGGTCGTGCTTTGATACGAAACTCCCAACTCAAGACTGCCAAGCAATTCCGCAATGGCAAAGCCTGACAGTATTCAGTCGGGAAGAAAGATATGTATGTCTGTTTCGTCTTCCTTCCGATCCATACTTTGTCTCACAAGCGCTTCCGTCCGAAGGTATATCCTTTTTCATTCCACCGCGAGAAACGATTTTTTCTTGCTCTTGCGAGCCAGACCAACAAGAAAAAGCAAGGAGATGGGGGATGCTGGCCACGCGAGGCCGCCCACCACAACATACGCCACAGATTTCGAACGACAATCAGCAAAATAAGAAGTCCAAAAAGTTGTAGATATCGAAGAGAATGAAAAGGGAGTAAATCATGCAACTGGATATATGATACCGACTTGCGCGTGGCGGGACCGAGCACAAGCCAGAGAGGAAGTACAGTCGGGGATCCACTGAAATGTTGCTCGTCGAGTGGATTGCGCAACTGGAGTATCATATACACTAGCTGACGGGCCGTTCGTTATGTTGCTCATGCTAAAGCGCGCGTCGCAAGTACGTTGAAAGTGTTCGAGTTGTTGCGTATGGTGGTGGGCGACACGGCGCCAGCACCTTGTTTACACAACTTTCAGATTTACGAGAACTCGAAGACAGCAGTGCCGGAGGTGAGCGAGACCTGGTGTTCATTAGCATGAGCATACACACAAGAAGTTTCGTTCGACTTACCGTGCAACCGGTGGTAGAGCTGCACTGATCGTAGTTCGCACCACCGCAGTACTGGCCATTGGAGTACTTGCAAGTGCCGCTGATGCCATCGCCCTTGATCTGGACGGTGAAGTCGAGCTTGGCGTTGGTGGTCGGGGCGTTCTGGAAGATCGAGAGCCAGGCGGCGCCGTTGCTCCAGCCGACACCCAAGTTCATCGGGGCGTAGTTGCCCCATGGGTTGGCAGGCGAGCCCCACTGGCAAGCATCGGAGACAGAGACACCGGCAGGGTTGACGTAGTACTGAGCAGAGGTGCTGCCGCCCTGCCACTTGTAGTAGTTGGCGGCATCGGGGCAGGTCAGGTTGCTGGTGGAGCCTGGGGCAACATCGACCGGGACGGTCTCAGACTCGGTACCGGGGTAGTCAGTTCGGCAAACAGCGACGTTCTTGCTCAGGGTGTTCTTGACCAATACGGTGACCTGCGAGGCGCCAGTCATGCAGAGCTTGTTGGAAAGGCTGGGGTTGGTTAGGTGGAGCTTGCCGTTCTGGCACAGAAGACCGCCGACAGACTGGCCCGTGGCGCCCTGAGTCGTAGGCCACTGCGACTTCTGGTAGCCAGCCGGGCAGGCGTACGAGCAGTACATGCCCTCCTTGCAGCAGTTGCCGCCGATGCAAAGGCTAGAGACGATGGTCTCAATGTTGGCAAAGCCGCCAGAGTTGGATCCAGGGTTTTGGATACCAGTCCAGCCACCAAGAGAAAGCCAGCTGACCGGGACTGCGCCGTAGTCAGAGGGGAAGTGAGAGCAGTCGATTTGTCCGTCGGGGAAGGGGGTATCGACGCCAGAGCCGCTGGAGCCGCCGGAGCTGCTGGAGCTCGCGGACGAGCTGCTGGCCTTGACAGCGTTGTTGTTGACAGCCGGGGCCGAGGTTGGAGCGGGCGCAACGTAGGTCGACGTAGTGGGCGCAGGGGGCGGCGGCGGCGCCTTGGTCGAGGTGGGCTTGGCGACCGGCGCGGAGCTGGAGAACGAAAGGCCACCATTGTCGGCCCACACGAGGGTCCCGTTCTTGATGCCCTGCTCAACCTCCGACTCGGAGATGGGCTTGCCGTTCAGGACGTAGACGACCTCGGTGGGGCCGGGCACGGTCTGGACATCGGCGACAGGGCTCGGGTCGCGCTTCTCGTGGAGGTGCTGGTGGCCGTGGTGGTGCGGCTGAGCGGCCGAGACGGCGACCGCGGCCGCGATGAGGGTAAAGGCAACCTTCATTTTGGAGATTGCTGAGTGTTTTGTTGTGTGAAAAATGTGCTTAGCAGCTCAACTGTGTAGCGGATCGTCGACGGTGATGATTTTACAGCGTTTCTCGATAAGAATACCGATGGACGTGAAGCCTCGTGATTTACCAGCGAGGGATGGATGGAATGCGCAGCTATCGAAGGCGTCGGGCGCTGCGAAAACCGTGTCGCGCGCGATGGGAATTCGTGAGTTGGCAGAAGTGTTGTCAAGGGAAAGCGGATTCCAAAGAGTGAATTGGAGGCGTTTGCTCCAGGTGGAATGGTTGTGGGACCGGAAGGAAGCAGGCGAGCAAAGCTCTACAGCATCAAAGATGTCGATGTCGTTCGCGAAGCTTGCGCAGAAAAGAGCCCAAGGGCAGAAAAGAGCAAAGAGGAAAATGTGTTTGCCGTTGGGGGCGCCCAGGAGCGTGCCGTGCCAGGCACAGGTTAGGTGCAATTTCGGCTATGGATCCAATGGCTGAGCGGGACCTGGCGCTAGACCAGCAGGGCAACACAGACACCACCCAGCCCTGCACGGATCATCCGCCAAGATGGAAATTATACACCACCGGTAGCCAACGAGCGTAAACCGAACCTTCGACGTCGCGTGGGAAAATGTGATGAATCCGTTCTGTTCGCGTCGCGAGTCGCTCTCTGGTAGGCTGCGCTCTTGGATTGTCGCCTCCCCTCACTCGCTGCTTGCGTCCTATCACGTTCACGGAATGTGCTGCTCGGTACAGTGCGATGTGAAATTCTGGCTGGAATGTGTTGACGATTGAGTCTCAAAGGGCACCTCGCTCAAATATCATTGCAAGATAACGCTACACGATGCAGTTTCTTCTTTGTAACAGAGCTGGAGGCTGCATCGTCTTGTGTTGGTGTGTGAAACAACTGTTGGGTCCATACAAACCCTGGGCATTTCACCCGCGTACCTCGCAGTATCTGTACGTCGAAGTCCCGTAGAGAATACGTACTGTATACTGCATGATCACACCCGTTCGGTCATTGCTATTGTTGACATCTCACACATGAATCCTCCTCGTCAGACCAGCTCAGGCACGCAACCGCCGCTGGCAACATCTGTGACATGCTTCATCATGCCATCGTGAAAACACGTCTCGTATGCCTATTCGTGCATGTTTTCAATCGAGGATCAGCCCGCGAACACTCGACCCACAGCGGCTGCACCCAAGCGCTACTGTGCCGCCCTCAAGGTCCGACCCTCCTTGCTCAACCGTCCTGAGCTTCCCGAACCGTCTGCCAACGCGGCCGCATGAGGACTCAGCAGCGCCGCACATTGCGCTCCTCCTAAGATGTGAAAAGTGCATTCCCCGAGACGCGCGCGACCGGACCAGGCAGCACGCCGCCATCACATCGTGGGCGAGAGCATAGGCTGAAGTATCCAGACTTCTGACTTGGAATTGCGTTGGTCTTACCTTCACCCATTCGGACGCTTTTGCAAATGCTCCATGAGTGTTAGCGCGAACACGGTTCTTCCATTGGCGCCGGGCGAAGTGCAATTGAAAGTATGTGACAGATGAGCACAAGAAGACGGCGACGGGAGGGTCACCAGACGCTTAACCCGGAACTGGTTTGGCTCTTTCTTTGTTCCTGCGCTAGGCTGATGATAGCCACCAATGGTACCCGCCAGCTGTGGGTTTGATTTGGGCGAACGTCTGGCCCACGCCAGCAAACTTTCGCTGTTCCGCCCAGTTTCTCTGCGCATGCCTGCAGGCCCACTTCGAGCAGGCCACGGTACGGGACAAGTACCGGGTGTGATGAGTGCGGTAACAATATTGGTACTTGACATGCTGTACTGTACATGTCTACGCCGCAGGCGTGACGCAGCTAACTCGTCAGCCTCTCAATCGCCAGTACATGCGTCGTGACGACCGCGATCCCAACGTGAAATCTCCGACCCTTGGCAGCAGGTCGTTGAGTGTTGCGGACAGAGGAAGAAGAAAAAAAAAATGTTGGGTTTCATACGCGCATGCTGAAACCTCGCACACGTGGATGTCTTTCATGGCCAGCGCCGATCGGACTGACTTGCCTGCTTAGAGTAATATCTTCCGCGACAGGCTAATCGCGAATCACATACTTCGTCCGATGACTAGGCCGATTCGCAAACAGCACTGTCCAGCGCAAATTCAGAGCGCAGCGCGACGGCGTGAAATCACCCCAGCACGGGCCGTGGTCCTATCGAAGGCACAGACTTTTTGGTGTGTACGCTATCATATGTCGTGGTTCACAATTCACAGAAAACCTTCGCATTGGCAGAGCTCTATCTTTTCGATAGCTGGTGGAGGTCGCGTACCAGTTCGCGGGCTGCGCGTGGACTTTAACCACCCATGATTCCACCATGGCGAAGCAGAGATCGGCCTGGCTGGGTCCGCGCGTGAGGCGCTCAGGGTTTTACGTCTCCTTAACAATCGGGAATACTGGAGGAGTCTCCGTGTTCTTCGGAAACTGTTGAGTTCCGTCCGTTGCAGAAACAAGAGGCTGTGAACCGATGCCATGCAAATAACGGTCGCCACTACGGTCACTGCGCGCTCGCGCGCTCAGAACGAGAACGGTGACCTTTGGTTGGTGAAAGGGGGAGAAAGAGGAATGGATCGGACAAGACACCTCCCCTTTCCAGTCAGTGCTTCTTTCCCGTGAAGACTTGGCCCCCTGGCCTCCCTCGCGTGCCTCGTTCCATTGCGCGAGTCCGGCGCAACATTCGTGGTGGGTAGGCAAGTGCACCTCCTCTCCCTCAAAGATCGTCGCCGCTGCGCGATCGTCGCTTGCGATCTGCTCCCTGAGCGGTGATCTGGAACCCGCAGATCTCTCGTGTCGGCGAACCCTGCGATCGTCGGCGGTAATGCGACTTCACATGGTGGAAGCGGGCAGGTCACCACTGTCCGACGCAGTCGTGACCTCAAGCTACCACTGATCGCAACACATCTCTTGCGCATCGTCAGGGTTGAACGAAACACTCTGCAATTATGACGATTGCGGCGTGTCTGTCTCCCTTCGCCGCACGCGCGCAGGGTTTCTTGCTGCTGGGGTCACACGCCCTGTTCCCAGTGTCGCGCCGCGTCCCTCGCGCGGTACGCCTGAACAATAATAAAATACATGCGGGCAGCAATTCGGCAAAAACAAGTAAGTTATCCGCGTTCGCGCGCGTTCCGCGTAGCCAGCGTGACACGCGCTGGAGTCCGAGAGGGCACACCATCTCGCTAGATAGCCGTCCAAGTCGTGAAATCGAGTTCTCGCGCTCATCCAGAATTTCTTTGCACGTGTTTTAATCGAAGGATCGAGGCATTATATTCCCTCTTCCAAACAAATATATGGAAGCTTGATTCCGCGTTCTACGCCGTCCGCCATCACGGCTCTAACGAAAAGCCACCATCGGCGCGTAGCGCCTCTCCATTCCTACGCATGACAGGGGTGAAGGGGTTACGTATGTACAGTAGACGTGTGGCCAGGTCAGTGAGAGGAATGCTTGGAGAAGCGCTGCGTGTTTGGAGATCGCAGCTGCAGGCAGATTGCTTAATTCCCACATCAGGATCCACCAGGCGGCTGTGGCGTGCGGGAAAGCTGGAGCCGCTGCTCTCCCCCTTGCCTTGCAATCCTCCTTCTAAAAGCCTTGCATGTACCGCTTGTCGACGAGGTTCGAGCGCGACAAGGACAGGAAATGTGACGGTTGGGAAGGATGCCCATTTTTAGGTGTGTGTGTGAGTGGGGAGAATGATGCCAGGAACTTCCAGTCGTGTTCGAGAACACTCACCTCGGGCATGCGACTCCTTTGACGATAACCTAAGTACCTTGCCACGACGTTGGCCTTCCTCCTGATTCGCAGCATGCACTGTCTTGAGTGCTACCGCACATGACAGTAAGACGACCATTGCTCGTATGAGAGTCGTTAAATGATACCTCAGAAACGTATTGATCCATGACCTGACCTAGCTACATGCACACTCAGACATGGCGATTCTCTCCCGCCAGCAAAGTCACAAAATCAAATGGTCTTCCGGGATAAATGGCTGCGCGCGATATTCGATTCCGTAAAACGAGATGTTCAACAATGGTAGCACACGTCCCAAGACCATCTTCAGCTGGTCGGTCGGATCATGTGAAATAGATAGCGCGGTAGGATTTGAGGGATTTCCCAACGTGTAATGCACAACAGACATGGCCGGTGGGCAGCAGTCCAGGTCGAGCGCAGCAGTGACTCTCAGAGCTATGGCGATGTAGTACTGCCTACGCCTAGTTCTTGTGGGTTTCATCAGGCGTGGCGGCGAATCTCAACTCCTCACTGTCCAGTGGAAGCTTTCCATCAATGATTGCGCGGGCAAAAAAGTGCTTGTGATAGACGGTGAGCCCGTGATCGCGGACCAAGGTGCGAGCATCCTTGTCGTGCTTCGGGTCCTCACCTAATATCAAAATGTCATCCTGGAGATTTAATTGCAAGTCGTTCCGTGATGTCACCTGACGGATCTCAGCAGCCCTGGCGTTTCGGGCAATGGAGCATACATCGCTCCAATGGTTGTAATTTTTCACGGCGCATCGTGTGAACATCAGCTGTTTACCAGCGAAGATGCTAGTGCGATCGATGAAGAGCGTTTGTGACAGCTCGTGAGGAACGTATGGCTCGAAAGGCTGCAACGATCCGCGGGTTTGAGAGTCCCGAACCCACTGCCTCGCCACAACATACTTGCCCGATATCAGCGTATGGAGGACTTTCACTGTCGTCGGTAATCGTTCGTTAGGGACGACACAGATGAAATCGTCGCTTTTAGTAGGAAGACCCTCGCTCTCTAATGTGACCTGAGTCGTAAGAAAGATCTTGGTATCCTCAGATATGCGCAGAATCCCACTCAATAGAAGCGTCAGACCTCTCTTTGGAATGACAACGACACCCACGCGAGGGGATGGAGAGCTCGAAGCAGCGATGACCGCAGCAAGCGGTTGCGATAGCGTGAGGTTTTCATAATTATCATTGGGCTCATATTCCGACCCACTGCCTTTGGAAGTGCTATTGCTGCTGGAATGGTGGAAACGCACTTTCTTGATGGACGGTCCCGCTTCTTCCGTCTCATTGGCTCGAGCCGTCTCATTGGCTCGAGGAGTGTCGTCTGCGATACATGTAGACGTCGACTCAGTAACCACGCGCAAAGGAAGGTGCATACCGATTGATGCGCGTGTCGGACTCTTACCATGAAGATCGGACCGAGGAGATTTTGTGTGGGCCAAACCGTGCACAGCACCTGAACTTGCGCCAGGCATGGGTGCCACAGTTGGGCTGGGGCTTCCTCCTCTACTTGATTGACGCGAACATTGCGCTGAGGGGTTTGATGCAATCAATCCGCTCGCGTCGCCTTGTTCGAAGTAGTCAAAGTCAGGATTGCACGAGCTTTTCTTTTCCGCGCTGTTCTTTCCATCACATGTCCTTGTCAAAGACTTGGATCTGTTGTGCAGAACGCTGTGAGGGTCTGAAGGTGGGCAGAATTGTATGGTCGTATGCTAGAAGAAATTGTCAATTTGATTACTGATGTCCCGGCAGACACAGGCCAAGGAACGTGCCACAGGCATCTCTTAACTTGAGTGAAAACGGGTGACTTAGGATCGTTCGAGTGTCGCGAGATATAATTCGAAGGCTTGTCCGCTGCAGGTAGAGCACGAAATGCGATCGGGAAAGGGTCGATGCCACAATTGACCCGAGTTATTATCGAAAGGTCCTCCATGATACTTCCAACTCGTCTTGAACAGGCTGGTGCCTGTTCAAGACCGCGCAACTCGCGCGCAGGCACGTGTTCATGACTTGAGACCAAGAAGGCAGGCGCGATTCACATCCACGTGTAGCTAGATTCACAAGCGGAACTGTGAGTGTCAAGTTCACATCAAGAGATGCGCGTTCAAGGATCAGTGTATTGTGTTCGCTTCGATAGCATTTCTGCACATATTGTTCTCCGTCATACACAATCCTTTAGTGATGGCGTTTCTCTCGCGGGTTTTCATCTATATTGTTGTCCATGATATCGGTGAAATCCATGAGTTCGCATGAATCGTGATGACCACCGTGTGACATTGACGTCGGGAAGGAGCGGCGGACTATCCCAGATGCAAATGCACAAATTCGTGGTCGTAACAAACTTGAACATTCAATCCAACTCTTTCTATTGTTCTGCGTCCAAGGCGTCAGTAAGGTTGTTCTCATTCCACCTGAACAATCATCAACGGGCGGCGATATTGTGCTGGGCAGGGTATTGTTCTTTGATTGTGCCCAGCAAACAGAAAAGAGCCTTTGCTCCTGCTCGGTGATGATCTTTCCAATCTCTTTCGCTTTTCTCCACCGTCATTCGAATTTTTCCAGACACGACAAGCCTGTCGCATCGTTCAATTCATCGTGAAACCCAAATATCAACAGACGTATGAGCGCCGTGGCTTTTCATCGACGAATCCTGAGCTAATGTAGTGATCCAGAAACCGCAGTCGTTGCAGTCATGGCCACCGAAAACCCATACAACAGGACCTTTGATCCGTATGCGCAGAACATCACCCTCATCGCTCCAGACGGCGTTAGCGACATGGTCTTGCCACTGCAGACGGTCCTGGACCTACAGACCATGTCGGCGCAGACTGGTATCATGTTCGGTGTGCAAATTGGCATGGTCACCATCCTGATGTTGGTCCTGCTGATGATCACCAAACCGACCAAGTATCGAAGCGCCATCTTCGTTCTGAATTTCTCCGCGCTGGTGTTGATTCTCATCCGAAACATTCTCGAATGCCTGCAGATGACCGGCCCTTTCTACAACTACTACAACTGGGTTGCAGCGTACTATATCAACGTCGCAGGGGCAAAGCGAATCTCTGCAACATCGGAATGCCTGAGCTTTGTCATTGACCTGGCAATAGAGATGTCTCTGATGATGCAAGTGCGCATTGTCTGCTGCACCTTAGGCACAATATGGCGAGCCGCGATCACGCTGACCTCGGTGCTTGTGGTCCTTATGGCATGTGGTGTTCGATTCACTTTGACGGTTCTGAACATCAAGTACAACATCGCAATCGTCGGACAGACCACCGACGAACAATGGGATATGTTGAACCACTACGCCTCGGTGTCGAATATTTGCATCATGTGCAGCATTATCTTCTTCAGCCTCATCTTCTGTGTCAAGCTGGCTCACGCAATTCGTCAGCGACGCAAGATGGGCATCAAGCAGTTCGGCCCGATGCAGATAATATTTGTCATGGGCTGCCAGACTTTGATAATTCCAGGTGAGCATGATCATCTCTCAAGCATGCCCAATGCAATATGACCAGCTGACCCATTCACTAGCCATCTTTGGGATCCTCAGCTACGAGGTCCTCAAGAACCAACAAGTCAACAGCTTCATGCCGGTCGTGGTTGCAACATTCCTGCCGTTGTCCGCTATGTGGGCATCCACTAACACCAAGACGGGTAACAACATCGCCGCGCCATGCCAGGCTCATGGTCAAGGCAATTTTGTAGCCGGCCCGAGCATGTGCGGGGCCATCGCCGGTCCGCCTGCTCCGAACGAGAAAGAGCGCCTGACAACAACCTTTGGCACTGATTTCGAGACTCTTGTGACGAATGGTACTCGAGGGAGCTCATACAGCTCGAACCCAAAGGAGCCAGGAACACACATCACCGCGCGCGCGAGCCGCGATAGCATCGACATGGAGCTCGAGAAGATGGGACGTACCATCAACGTCAAGCGCACGGTGAGCGTCAACTCTAGACAGGAGGTGTGAGAAGGGAGATCGAGACCAAGCATGGTCCGATGAGGAAGAGCCGGTGGAAGTGGTAATGGCAAAGGCGCAGCCATTATTTGAGAATATTCCAGATGCATTTGATATGATTCGCGGCCCCAGGTTGGAGGAATGCAAGAGCTAAGGATGAATTTTCCGCGAGTTTCGCGAGATGCCAAGTTATGGCCCGCAGGCACATTTCGTTTTCATGTACTTAGCACCATAGCGTAGCGGTATATTCTTATGCAATTACTGCAGCTTGGAATCAGGTCCATCTCGGGAAGTCCAGTGAAAATGAAGAAGTTGACGAGGTCTCGGTGCAGTAGTCCGAGTCCAATACATCCTGACCGGTAGCCGTCCTCTGCGCTGGTGTTTCGAGGATGATATCGATCCAGGCCACCGGCTAGGAGAACACCTTCCACAGAAGGCGAGGTTCAGTCTCGTTAGCCAGGTCCGATTCGAGGCATGTCGTGGTGCTCGCTCAATCCCGAAAGGTACTTGTTCAGCTGCTCCACGCGCTCCTTGTGCGTCTGCACGCCCTCACGCCGCAACCGCTCATCGAGCCGTTTCCGCCGCCGCTCCTCATACTTCCTCTGCGCCTCCGTCTTGTACGACCCCGAAGAAGCAGAGGATGTCGCGGCTGCCGTTGACGACGGCGGTGCCAGCGCATTGTCGCTGCTGTGCTTCTCGGTGTCCTCCTCAGCGTTATCGCCTCCGCGTCTCGCCGGCGATCCTGGTTCTCCCGTCTCTTCTGTGCCTGCGTCCGTCGTCGCAGTCGTCGCGGCCGCACTGCCCTCTCCACTACCAGCAGGCTTGCTCTTGCTCTTCTTCTTATGCTTCTTCTTCTCGATCCCCGCGCCTTTCAGCTTGAGGCCGCCGCCGATGGCGGAGCTGTAGTCGGCCGAGGGCATCGCGGCGCGAATGGAGAGGTATGCGCTCAGTCAAGTGTTGAAGCGCGCGAGCTTTCGTCAGTTCCTGTGTTATCTCGAAAATGGGTTGGTAATTGGTGGTTCGTTGATGTATCACGTGATGATAGGGTTGGGGTTCGTCGATTGCAGTAACTCAGTGAAGCATACTGAGATGAGGAAAATGGAATTCATCTTAAGTAACGTTCGAAGTTTGGTTCATTACGTTCGCCGAGATGTCACGACTCAGGTATGGTGAACATTACATTTGTGACAAGATAGGTTGGAAGTTCAGGTTGATGTTTTTTTTTCAGTTTCGTTGCATTTCATATATCGACATATCAACAAATTTGAAAAAGATTCCACAGCCAATTTGTGGCGTAAGCACAATACGAAACTTTGGCGAAAGCCAGTCAGAAATAGCCAAAACTGCAACTCAGCCTGGATCTCGGTAGGCGAGGCAAGACGATCAAAAGTTCCAGAATGCCACATATCCAAAGCGCAGCACTTCTTTGTTTGCGCAGGTCAAACTCCGAGCTCCAGAATAACCCGAACCTAACAGTTCTTTTCTCAGTCTCGATCGCAATGGGCTGGTGTCTAGCGCCCTGCAAGACAACATGACCGTGTTATCGAGTTGCGCCTTGACCGAGAGCGCCGCGGTGGTGCGCTTATGACGAGAATGGGCCTTGCAATGCCAACGCTAAGCTCATCTGCGAGTCTCATCGCGGAGAGGCGGTAGGACATACTGAGCGAAACGCTCAGTAGGGCGGGAAGTTGACGGTGCCGGCGTAGTCGATGTTCGACTCGTAGCCCTCGGGCCGCTTGCCGCAGGTGCCGAGCAGGCGGTCCCAGACGCGGGTAGCCTTGCCGTAGTTGTAGCTGTGCTTCCAGCCCTGGCGGTGGTGGATGTCGTGGTCCTCGATGGTCAGCTCCATGCCGACGAGGCGCAGCAGCGGGGCGAAGGTGCCGGTCGGCTGGCCCCAGACGCGCAGGCCGGAGTGGCCGAAGGCCTCGGTGAAAAGGATGTAGCTGTGGCAGATCCACCAGTCGTAGAAGGGCATGGGGAAGCCGAAGAGCTTGAGCACGCCGTACGTGAGCACGGGCACGAGCGCGAGCTCGATGAACTCCTGCTCGGTGTCGGCGTACGAGGAGAGCAGCGGCGAGGGGTGCTTGGTCAGGTGGTGGGTGCGGTGGTATTGCCACAGGCCATCGAGCTCGTGGCAGGCGCGGTGGTAGAGGTAGAACCAGAAGTCAAGGATGATCGGGTATAGGCCGACCTCGACAGGCAGCCAGAAGGAGAAGTGTGGCTTGTCAGCCATGCGGTAGGAAAGGAAGATGGCGAGCATGGGCCGGATAATGGTCGTCATCTGCAGCGAGTTGAACGTCTTCCACACGCCGACGTCCGGCACATCGTCACGCGGGTGCTTGTCGCCGTCGAAGTAGCCGTAGACGTGGCCGAGGCGGCGCAGGACCCACAGCTGGTGCACGGCGTTGAGCTGGAAGCAGAGCATGTAATAGAGGAAGGCGAAGCCGGGCGTGTACGCCTTGCCGGTGATGGTGGTGTACAGCCAGTGACCGAAGACCGGCCACAGCGCATGCGTCAGAATCCACCGGTTCAGCGACCATTGGCTGAGGTATGGAACAGGATCGTTCTTCTGATGGACCGGCACCGGGACGCCGTCCTTGGTGGGGTAGAGGTTGAGAATGTGCACTGCCCAGTGGGGCAGGCTCCATTGCTTGTAATCGTGTCGCCAGGTGCTCTTCATGGAGTCCTTGGGGTTCCGCAGCGGGTTGCCCGCCGAGGTCTCCTTCGCATCATTGGTGGGCTTGGTAGTAGACGCCATGATGGATGTTATTGTGTCTATCCAGCAGACGCAAAAACAAAGGAACGTGAAAGAGAGTCAACTGCAAAAGTCAGTCCAGAAGGGAGGAGCGAACCACCCCTCCAGGATATATAAATTCTAGCCCAAATATCGCTGCCTCGAGCGACAAGCCATGAACTGCGGAGCATGTGAAGCGCCAGCCGTTGTTAGCGTCGTTATCGCTTGATCGTGACAGGCGGGCAGTGCAGCAGACCGCACCCCCCAGCACGCCGGGCACAGACTCTAAAACATACGCAAGACGCTTGTCATGCTCTGGGCCAACCTTCACACTGGCGAAGAAAATGGCAGCAGGAGGAGAGTCTCACTTTCGCAAGCCAGGGCTGCCCAGCCGATTCGCCACAACGAAACAGGGATCGGCTGCGCTGTTCATTCACTCTATCCATCCCATACGCGGGGTTGCACACACCACCCGTCGCCGCCCGCCCACTCTATCAACACTCGTCTAACGCGAGAGCAGATAGCCCGGAGTGCGCGACGACTCCTGAAACTATTCGCATCGAAAAGCGTGGCATGTCTTCGACTCGCGCATCTCAAGTCTTGCCGATGTCTCGTCCCTGGATAAATCGCCGGCTCGGCCGTGTCAGGGGCGTTTTCCTACGACCTTGATTGGCGACGAGGCCAGAGGGCCAGGAGGAGGCTCGACGATGAGCGCCGCCATGCCAGACGAGCCCAAGGAATCTTGACGTCAGGTTCGGGTTGGCACCGTGCGGAAGTGTGTGTATGTGTGTGCATTCCACACAGAGAACTACTATAGCCACCCGCGGTCAAAGTGCCTCGTTGCCCGAAATGGCACAGCGCGCTCAAAGCATATTACCGTGATCCCCGCGATTTGGTCGTCTCTGGCTCTCCTGAGAAAAAGCTAGAATCGACCGTGTACCGGCTGGCGGGATGTTTCTTGTTCACGCGGTCTGCGAAGACAGTGCTACTTCTTCTGAGCATTGCTACTGTCCACACCATTTGACCATGCGGTACTCTAGCTATCGATCGCAGGCGACAGTGCTGAATTTCGCGTGTGTTGTTTCGTATTACAAATCAGCCGATGTGCAGCAGTCGTGCAGAAATGCCGCGGCGTGGTTGTGTCTACTGAGAGTGAGGCGGAGTTGGTGGGCGACGCGCGAAATGAAGTGTCTCCTCATTCCCCAGATTTGCAAGGCATTCGGGCCAGCCGCCAACAGCGGCCCTCGGCCGGAAATTTTGGGTGGAGCACCCTGTTGGAATGCCGACTTGCTGCAGCAGCATTGGGATGGTCATCGCGCCGTCCCACGACAGACTATCACTACTGCGGCGACGATCGGAAGCTGGTCCTGCATTGTATTAACACGCGGTCGTTTTGGCTTCCAAATTTCAGGAGTGGATGGATGTGCCACAGGGTTAACTCTAAAGCTGGTCTCATTAGATCGCCACCGTCATCCCCTCGAGGATGGTAAGATTTCCGGCTCTCGACCAGATCGATTTCAAAGGAGGGTTCATTGAGTTCGACGTGTCAGTAAAGCAATATTTCGCCTCACACAAACACACCGTACGTGATGTCGGAAGAATGTCGCCAAGCTTGTCAACCCAATCTGCGCCCACCAGCTGCAACCGGCAGTAGGCCCACAGTCCGGCTTTCCGGACGTCAGCAAAACGAAAGCGACTCGACAGGAAACTACCGAGCCAATCAGCGCCGCGCCTTATCTGGGTGCCTGTTTCGCCTTCAAGCTTGCTAAATCTCCACTGCCACTCTCTATGCATACGGCGCGCGCAATCTGCAAGGCAGCACAATAATTCTCTCGCGCAATCGTAGATTTACATTTACATCTTTATGGTTTTGACACAGCCACGCGCTTGTGGATTTTCTGTTGCGATGCAAATTTTTTTAATACGTCGGGATGAAACGGGAATATACCGTACGCATCGATGATCTTGATTGTTCCGAGGGCGTGATGGTGTGCGACCACCCGCGGTCCACGTGATGACTGTCAATGACGATGGCCGTTTCCTTTGATTATTCCCCTGACAGATACTGGAGTACGTAAATTCATGTTTAGGCGATTTATGATAGATCTATGAGATTACCTCTGGTGGCGCCCAGGGTCGCTTACCATTGCAAGATTGCAGGCCTTCATCTCCCGCTTGCAGTCGTCGCCGAGGCTGTTCACACCTCGCCCTGGGACGATGCCCAAAGCGGGCAATGGGTCGGCTGATTGCACGTCGATCATCTGGGGGCGCGCAGGTGCACGTGAGCTTGGAGCCACTGCTAACGGTTTGAGAGCCGCAATCGTCAATCAGTGCTCAGGTACGGAAGGCCAGGTACCGACCCTGAGATCTTTTTTGGTGGAGTCGCGTATCAGGTAAGCTTGTAGGCACGGTCAAAGGCACAGCATAGAGTTGATGGTTCATTGAATTGCTGGTGAGGAGAAGGTGTTTCATGATGCCCATATCTGCTCGTGCCTCACGGCGAATCTCCGCCAGAGCGGCAGCCACCACCACCACCACCACCGCGGTCGCGACCACCACCCGCCTGGCATTGGATCGCTTCATTCACGACCCCACCGCCACCAATACCGGCGCAGTAAAGCAAGAGCAAGGAACCTCGGACAGCGAGCTCTCCGCGCCGCCCTCAAGTCCCGACACCAATGCCTCGCGCAAGCGCAAACGTGCCACCGCCCGCGGCAGCGACGGTGCCGACACGCCCGCAACATCTATCACCACAACCGCCAGCGAAGTGACAACGACCGCGCGGCGCTCGCCGCGCAAAGCGCCCAAACTCGACCCCGGACGGCCGCCTCGCCGGCCGAAAAGGCAACCGGCCAAAACGACTTCCAATGGCGACGGCACGACCACGACGACGGCGCCCGCGAATTGGGAAGCGCTCTATGATGCCACGACGGCCTTCCGCACCAAGATCGTCGCGCCCGTCGATACCGTCGGCTGCGAGAGCCTCGCGGAGCCCGACCGGGAGCCTGTCGTGCGGCGCTTACAGACACTGATCGCGCTGATGCTGTCAAGCCAGACGAAAGACGCCGTGACGGCGGCCGCGATGCGCTCGCTTCAAACCGGCCTCCCCGCGGCCACCGGCGGGTTAACTCTCGCCTCGCTTCTCGCTGTCTCCGAATCCGACCTCAACGCGCTGATCTGCAAAGTCGGCTTCCACAACACGAAGGCGAAGCACATCAAGCAAACCGCGGAGATCCTGCGGGAGCGGTTCGCGGGGGATATTCCGGACACGGCGCAGGGACTGATCTCCCTACCGGGCGTCGGGCCCAAGATGGCGTACCTCACGCTGTCGGCGGCATGGGGCCGCGACGAGGGCATCGGCGTCGATGTCCATGTGCACCGCATCACGAATCTGTGGGGTTGGCATGCGACACGGACGCCCGAGCAGACGCGCGCGGCGCTCGAGGCGTGGTTGCCGAGGAGTAAGTGGCATGATATCAATCGCTTGTTGGTCGGGCTCGGGCAGACGGTGTGCTTGCCTGTGGGCAGGCGCTGTGGGGAGTGTGAGTTGAGTCAGAAGGGGTTGTGTCCGGCGGCGGTGGTGGGGTCGCCGGTGAAGAGGCGGGTCAAGGCGGAAGTGAAGGTGGAGATCAAGTCAGAAGAGGATGATGACGCAGCGGCGCAGGTCATAGCGGTACAGACCGACGACATGGCTACCAAGGTGCAGATCAAAACGGAAGATCTGGGCGAGGTTGATACGGAGGCGCCTGCAGGCGAAGTGCCGGATATTGAAGGCCTGGGTGCTGGTCGAGCGCGAAGGCTCGAGCAGATGGTTCATGGCGAAAGTAGACGTACACGAACGCGATGATCAAACATCAACATACGACGCTCTCGAACACATTGATGATCGCCATCTTTACTTGTGCTACAATTGCCATCGAGTAAGCCCGTGGCATGCTCAGAGATCATCATTCCTGCCAACAGAGCCATCATCGTGATCTCGTCAGCGATTCCCCTAGGTCGCAGCCCGCATGAACGCTCACGTCTTCTTCTTGTTCTTCTGCCCCCTTCTCGGCGGTTGCACATCCAACTTCGACAATTTTGGATACAGCCTAGCATCTTCCTCGTTCAGCTCTCGACTTGCCATAAGCGCCGCCAGTGTGGCGCGCTTGTCGTTGTAGTTTTCAGTCAGTCTTTCGAACTCTGCCAGGATCTCCACTTCCCAAAAGCCACTGTTGAGCCGCTTCCGAACAGCCTCTCGCTTCTTGTATGCCGAATCTAGTTGCTCTCGTGCTTGCCGTCTGGCCCCTTTGTCTAAGGGTTTCGAGGGGCTTTCCACCACGGCTGCAATCGGCGGTAGTTGGTCCTCTGACGAGATAGGTCCTACCTCAATCTCCTGATATTGCTTGTCTTCTGGTGAACTTGTGCTTTCGTCTGAGCTTGATTCGTTCCACGTATCATGGTGGATTGAGCTGATGTGGTGGGCAGGTGGACCGTGATCCATCGCACCTGGATCAGCGTCATGCCTTGGCGCGGTGATATCGGCTTTTGGTTCAGGACCAAGGATAACATCGGACACAATCAAAGCTTCAGCCGGAGTGTCCACGCGAACTGGACGGTCGTATTGTCCTTGAAACATGTCGTCAAGCTCCCCCAGCTCAACCATCGACTGTGTTAAGGTATTGTCCTTCTCTTTGAATGTGATCGAGGTACCCTGCGTTGTGCCTATCTCCTCGGAAAGGTCAATCAAAAGACGATTGTCGACAGGTCGCGAGTTACGCTTGGAGACGTTTTCTTTGCCTAGTTGCATGGATGCCGGTATATCAGACCGCGGCGGTCGCGGCGGCGACGGCTTCACGATGGGAATGGCCCTTGAACGAGATGAGGAATGACGACCGACTGAGACATCAGTTGTCGGCGGTAAATTCACCGAATTCGAACGCTGTGGGATACCGTGTGCGTGGCGACTCAAGCCGTGGGGCGCAACCGCGAGTGAATGATAATGGGCAATCGGCACTTGAAAGTGCTCGGCGGGCGACGCACTCGTGTATCCTAGCCAAGGATTGTGAGCAGGATGTCCAAGATGGTGGTATGAATCGTCAAGAACACCCGCATTGGAGACTAAGCTCATGAGACCTGCGTGGAGTGCGTCTTGAGCAACACCATAAGCGCCAACCAAAGCGGGCTCACTCGTATGAGAGCTATGGCTTAGGCCATAGAATTTATCCTCTCCCGAAAGCATCGTGCTGGGGGTCAACGGTGCTTGTGGAATGAACTTCGGCACCAATGTATGTTGTGCGTACTCGTAGTTAGAATGAGGTGTAGGAGATGCTGTCGGTTGTTGCCTTTCGCGTCCTGACGGACTATCATGCAATAGATTCGAATTCCGCTGGTGGACAATCCATGAGAATCTGTTTGTTGCTCCAATGGAATTTCCAGAGGTCAGAAAGTCGCCAGCACTGCCGTGAGCATCCTGTGAGTTCGTTGAACGTGCTTGGTCAGATACTGATTGCTGCGGATCACGCAGCGTGGGTACTGCGTGAGCATCACGATTCGACGCTTCTAGGTCCACTGTATCCGATGCACCAACTGACACAGCCGGAGACTGTGCTGAGCTCTTTGACACATGATTATAATCCTTCGACTTACTGGAATCTGTTGTGTCACTCGGACAGCCCGTCGAATATGTCGTGGCCTTAGCTTCCCGCTCCTGATTCGGCGTTCCAGCCTTTTCTTGGTTTTCCTGTTTGATGCACTTATGTGCTCCGGCACCTGACGGGACTGCGACCGTACGCGTAGAGTCAGTCTCCTCCGCAGCGCGACTATTTTGTACGAGCCTAGCATTGTTACTGGGGCACGGGAGAGCAGATACCGGATCGCGACTTTTGCTATTGCTGTCAACGTGTGTTTTGGTTGTTACGTATTCTTTCTTCTTTGGAATAGCCTTGCGAAGATGTGGAGGCAACACAGTCTGCTCAGGCGCTTTCGACTGGATACTTGGCTGAGGCTGTATCAATGGTTTCTTCGCCTGAGAATGGGTGTTGAAGATCAATGCGGGTCGCTGCCCGTTTCGAAGGGCCGATCTCTTGGTGCCTCCGCGTGCTCGGCGTGGCTCTCGTCGATCTGAAGTAACATCATTGAGAAACGTTCGTGCTGCCTGAGATGCTTATATTAGCATGCATAGCTCCCCGTCATGCTGAGTACAGTGCCTGACCTGCAATTGGGCCTGGCTGTATTGGACATGTTCTCCGCGATAGGTTTCACCGCAAGCCTTCTTCCACTCGGAGACTTCCTCTCCGAATTGCTGCCAAGATCCTGTTGGGAAGCTGACTAGAGAATCAGCGTTGCCGTCGACTGACACGGATTGCTTGTTTGAAAGCAGAGGAGTATCTACGCGGGTAGTCTGAGTGTCTGTACTTGGCCATTCGGTGGTATCCAAGTACTCGGAGTCGCCCTCATTGATCGTCGGACATTGACTGCGATCCAAAGCTTCCGATCCTTTCGATTCATTTGATCGGTCAGTAGTCTCGACTTCCGGTTTCGCTGCTTCGTTGCGCATAGAACTCCCCATTCCGAGATTCGGTGCCGCAGTATTCCTGCTTGGTTCCATGTATGAGCGCTGCGACGTTCCATCTAGACCCATTCTTCGGACTTACTTGTTTTCGGAATGCTCTGTATTCTTCTTCTCTTCAACAGACTGGGGCGCAGTCTCTTGCCCACTTTCTGTTGGTGCCGGCTGCCCATACAGATCCATACACGAGCTCAGTAGCGTTGCGGTCATGAGCAGGACGATAGAAGTCATGCGAAATGTCTTCGTCCAAGCCCAAGCAAGCGACAGCATCATGAGGCAGGTTGCCAATGCCGCAACCTCAACGCCACACCAGATGACATGCTTGGAGAGCTGTTTCACGGCATTGAGCTGTGACATGTCAGATGTTATAGCCCTGACCTGATATTGAGCTATTGAGATGGTTTCGAAGGGACTTATTCATACTGGTTCCCGCAAGATGTCTTTCACCCAGGCGATGGCGTCGCTGTTGCTGGTGTTGAACCATGCAGCAACATTTCCACAGCTCAAAACGGATGCGCTTTCCTTGGTGGCCATTGGATGTGATGTGGGGCGTGCAGCTCGGATAGAAGAGTGTTGACAAGGCCTGTTGTACGTTTTTGAACGGAATTTTGCAATTGCGAAAAGGATGTATCGGACTATTCAAGAGAGCGTTTTGCAGATTGGATTGGAGTGAAAGAAGGGTTGGAGGTATCAATGATGCCCGAAGACTGTTATCGACCGATGATGGTTGCACAGACCGTTGTCGACGAAGAGGGAAGGAGCGACTCACATGTCGGGCATCACGCGATTACGGCCGAATCTCGGAGTTTGAAGGAAGAAACGAGGAGATGCCCACAGAATGTTGGAACACGGAGTATCGTTTTTCGCTTGTGCTATCATGGCTCCGGTTAACATATATGCACATGAAAATCCTATAAGATCTGCAACTTCGGTTGATTTGGTGGTTCTTGTCGCGCGTATCACGGCACACCGGCGCGCTTCCTCATGCCCACCATGAGGCCCAGGGGTTTGCGCAGGAAGCCCTCGCGGGTCTCCAGATGATCTTGATAGAGCTCGAATTCGAATCTTCGGAAGACGGTCGACACAATCAGCGCGAGTTCCATTTCAGCCTGGTCACGGATGGTTAGCATTGGGACGACAACGGAGATTCAAGCGACTTGAGCGAAGACATACCACATTCCGTCCCACGCATGCGCGAGGACCATATGAGAAGGGGATGAACGCCTGCTTTTGCCTGTTCAAGCATATCAGTACTCGTGTGAAAGCAAAGGATATCATGCCAGCAGAATCCTACTCACCTCTCCGTCACCTTCTCCCAGCGCTCTGGCCGGAACTCATCCGCATCCGAACCCCAGATCTCCTTGCTATGATGCATCGTGTACGCCGGCACGCTGAGGATCGTACCGGGCGGGAAGTGCCTGCCGGCGACATCGATGCCATCACCGGGCGGCACCTCCCTCGGCAGACCCTGGCTCGACGTGCTGTGAATCCGCAGCGTCTCCTGGATCACCGCATCGAGGTACCGGCACTCGCGCACTTGCTCATACGTCGGCACCTTCCCTTCCGGAATCGCCGCGTCGAGCTCGATCTGCAGCTTCCGCACGACCTCCGGCTGTCGCAGGCAGTGAAACAGCAGCGCGCATGAGGTGTTCGACGTCGTATCCGAGCCCGCGATCAGCTGCGTCAGCGCCTCCGCCGTCAGCTCCGCGCGGCCCAGCTTCTCGCCGTTCTCATCCTTGCCCTCCATGAGGCGGGCGAGCAGATCGACGCGATCGCCGACTTCGCCGCGCTCGGCGGCCGCCAGCCGGGCGTTCACGCGCGCCGTCGCGATGCCCGCCAGGTTCTGCACGGCGGCCATGCCCTTGCTGAAGAAGGGGTCGGGCAGGTACTTGGCGTAGGGCTTGATGGCGGGCCAGCAGCCGACGGCGTTGGAGACCTCGCCGCGCCGGTTCAGCACCTCGATCGCGGGCGCGTACGTGACGGGGGCGTCGGGGTGCAGGCGCACTTCCGCGAGGTCGGCGCCCTTGTCCAGCATGCCGAAGGGCGCGCCGAAGGCCAGGTCGCCGATGACGTCGAAGGCGACGTAGTTGAACCAGTTCAGGGCGTCGAAGCGCGCGTAGCCGCCGTGCGCCTGGGCGGAGATCTCATCCCAGCGCCTCGCCAGCAGCTCGAGGTTCGCGTGGATGTACTGCTCGAACTGGCCGACGGACTTGGCGGAGAAGGTGTGGGCGACGGTCTTGCGCTTGCGCGTGTGCTCCGCGCGGTCGCGCGTGTTGAAGAGGCCGCGCTGGATGGAGACGAAGGCGTCGTAGTACTCGGACTTCAGCGTGCCCGTGCCGTGCCCGTACACAATCGGGATGGCGTCCGGGTCGGCGATGGAGACTTGGGTCGGGGTCACGCGGACCAGCTTGCCGTATTGCTCGTGGAGGTGGTGCACGGTGAGGTAGCGCCGGCAGCGCCGGCACTCGTACATGTACCAGAGATTCGTGAACCGGGCCAGCAAGGGTCCGGGGATGCCGAGGAGAGGCGCATTACGAAGGTAGGGCGTGAGGTAGAAGATGACCGATACTGCCAGTAGGGCCCATGGTGAGAATAAAAATGAGAGGATCATGCCTCGTGTCTTGGATGCGGTGTTTGTCTTTCACTTGTGATATTATGAAATGGCGGTGATAAAGTGCACGATGATGAATTGGAAGATGCCGATTCGCGATTGCCTCAAGAACCATCGAAGGTTACCTGTGTCTCATCATGGGCAGGTGCAGGCTGATATATGTACTGCAAGCCATTCGCCAAGTGCAAGTGTACCCTGGTGGAAACGATTCAGCGACCCGCCAACCCTATACCTTCCAGAATTTCATGCACCGCACCATCGATTGGAATGAGCAGATAACAGGACATCCCTAGTTAATCACGAGGCTCCCTTCGCCCGTTGCAGTAGCAAAAAAGCCTACGAACATGGCACAACACGGCAAGCATGTACCGTCCCGGCACTATGGCGAGGGATATGCATGCATACGCACGCCGGGAGAGAAAGTCGGTATTTCCCTTGAGCCTCCCTCCTCGCAGCCGTGGCAGCATGTCGAACGTCACCCCGCACTGCTCGTGCCCGGAAACAGTACGACAGTCGGGTACCTCGAATCAACAAACGTAATCATCCATTGGACTTGTAGTCCGGTGTCACGACGGTAGTGGCTTGCGAGAGCGTGTAGAACCTCGTGGCTCATGCTGATCACCCGCCCGGTTCGGGGCTAGCGCGGCGCTGGGAGCTGCGGATATAACTCGCTCATCATGTGGTGGTTGTGGGAGCCGGCCCCAGAATTCGGCAGCTGGCCAGGCGGTATAGATACAGTGACCCAATACTCCCGAGTTTTGTCGGCCGTCGCGAGAGAACCAGCGATCGGATAACGGGCTCGGGATCGGCAGTTTGCCCTACGATCAATCGACTCTTTCCAACACGTTGTTAAACTGTCAAAGAACGATGAGATGATTTAAATGTCGTTTTGGAGATTTCGCTTTTCCATTCATGCTATAACTTGACGGAAATGTATATCCCCCTCTCATCTCGCCCGCGATAGACTCGAGTCACCCAGTGACTCGATCTCTGCCAGACGCTCCTTGTTGCTTGGTATCGAATTACTGCTTCCTCGTCATCGCCCATTGATTCCTCCGCAACAAATGAACTCCTCCGTCAAGATCCCCCGAAAACGCCGATTTCGTTCGCCATCCCACATGGTATGCGCCCAATTGACCTGCAAAAATTCGAGGAGAAAACAATGAAAGAAAGTCCTCAAAAATTCCCCCCAGACATCTCATCTCATCATATCGTGCGGGCAATTCGTTTCATCAGTCCAAACATATCATCATCATCGATCCTGCCACTACAACCTCCACCAGGATCATCATCACCCTCCTCTAAACCATCACCACACCCCTCGCCAAGCTCCTCTTCAACCCCAGCCCGCTCCGGCCCGCCTCGCGCGCGCAGTCCGACCCGAACTCGCCCATCGCGCCACCATCCATCAACATGCCCCCACCCTCGCCCAGGAGCCCTGCCCCGCCGCCTGCAGCGAACGTGGCCCCCTCCGCGAACCCACTCTCCCGGCCCAGGACATACCCGGCGCGGAAACTCAGCGCGGAGACGAAAACCACGACCCCCGCGGAGACGAGCCACGTGAGCAGCGTCGGGGAGATGAAGGCGAAGTCTTCCGGGTAGGTCGCGGCGTTCGCAGCCGCGGCGGCGGCGTCCCGGCGGGCTTTCTTGAGTGCTCGCCGTTCGCGGCTTGCGTTGCGGCTGCTGCCGGACGTGGTGGTGGTCGGTGGGAGGCTCTTGTTCCGCTTGTCGTGAGCGTGGTGGAGGATGGCTTCGGAGGTCGTGGAGGTCGAGGTGATGGAGTGCCGGCGGATGGTCGGGTGGAAAGTCGGCTCATGTGGTTGCGATGGTAGTGCTGTCGAGGCGCCGGGGAGCGCGGACTCGGGCAGCAGCCGCAGGGAAGCGGGGTCCATACGGTTGCTACCCCGCGGCAGAGGACCGCCGATGGCTCCCGGAACAGGGCGTTTGGCCCCGAGGTCAATCGGCTTGTTATGACCCCGCGCGGCGGCGGCGACAGACAATAACCCGTTGAGGCTCGCGCGCAGCGCTTCCTCATGCTGGGCCGCAGCGTTGAAGGTCGGCGAGAGGGGGTTCTGCGGTAGATGGCTGCCGAGGGCTCCGGCTCGGCGGGTTTCGGAGATCGAGTGCCGAGGGGTTGGGCGTGCGGTCGCCGGCGACCGTGAGGAAGAAGAAGGGAAGTATGAGTTTGGTGCAGGCGAGCTGGTGGTGCGGAGGAAACCGCCGGCGGGCGGGTGCGAGAAGGCGTTGGGTTGAGGCGTGAAGCCCGAGCCGCCGCGGTTCAGTGGGTAGTTGATGGCGGTGCGGTGGTCATCGTCCTCCTCGTCGGAGACGACGGCGGTCGTGTCTGCGCCCGCGGCCGCAGCAGCTGTCCGAGAACCGAATGCCTCCGCGCCGTGCATGGGTCCCTCTCCTGACGACGTCATGACGCGGTCCGACTCGCTCTCGCTCTCCTCGTACTCTTCCTGGCTGCTGGTGCCGCCGATGCTGTTCGCTCGGACGATGTTCAGGCGGGAAGCCGCGGCGGCTGTCGCGTCCATGGTGCGACGCCGCCGTCGGGTTCGTTGCTGTTGCTGTTGTGGTCCGTCATGGTGGTGGTGTGAGGCTCGTTGGATACGAAGGCCGGTCAGGACGATCTCGTCGGCGGCGGACGAGAGTGAAGACGAGGAGGGCTGCGAGGAGATCTCGACCCAAGAATCCACTGGAGGTGCATGCAGGTCAGCTTGTGTTGGGCTGGTGGGACATGATTGCGACATCTTGGGCGAGGACGAAGAGTCGCTTTCTTTCTTCACGGGCGAGCGATGGTGCTGCGATGTCCTCCCATGGGAGAGAGATGTTCGGGCAGGGCGATGCTGGAAGGAATGAAGTCCTCGGCGCACACAGTGACTCTGTTGTAATGCAGCACCGAGAGACTCGAGACAACGAGATGGCTACTCACTATCGGTGCGTGACCGTCGAGGGTCAAATGAGGCAGTGGAGTGTGTAGCCTGGTCTTGCGCGTGACCGGACCAGCGTGTGTGGTCAGTCGCCGCATCGCGGGACGGCTGACTGCGTTCCATGATGGGTGGTGGTATGGCGTGTAGAGGTGCAGGTTGTTATTGTTGGTCTTCTTCGTCTCCGTGTGGTCTCGACTTGATCGAGTGATGTCGTCGTGCACAAGGACAGTGATAACATCCACATACGCACACCGAGAGACAAAGGAACAAAGCAAGGCTTGTGGTGGTGGACAGATTCAGGTGTGGAGGAGAAGTACAGTACACTGACGACGACGTTCGCAGCGCTCCAGCTACCTACTTGGTTGAAGCCTGACCGCCTCTCATGCCGGCCAGACTGGCTCGCGAATACGTGCTCACTTCGGGGCACTGGTCGCGCGCAGCGGCGACGACGGACGAGCCAGCAAGCATGCGACGGTGCGTGACATGCGACTCCCACCGTGCAGCAGCAGCTGGGAACCTCCAGGGCTGCTCTTCTTCCCTGATCTTCACTCCACACTGCTGCATACCTGCATACCTCCAGCTATCGACCAACACGCAGACCCACTTCTAAACTATGAGTCCACCCTCTCCCCTTTCGGCCCTTTCGCCCTGCATGCAGGGAGATTGCTATGGATGGGATGCGAGGGCGCAAGCGTGGCAAGGCACCTGGCCTGATGCCCTGCGCCTGCGCCTTCGAAGGAACGGAGGGTGGTGATGGTGAGATGTGAGCGCATGGGCAAGGTGGGGTGGGGGGTGTCGCGCGCGCTCGCTTCTGGTGGGGAATCTCACGCGCGTGAACGTGTGACCCGCCACCTGCACCACCATTCACCACCCACGCATCATCCATCCAGAGGACCCTTCCTTCGCGGTGAGTTAAGTTCCGGTTACTTTACTGTCCTGCACGCGGGCAGATCCCGCCCGCGCCGCTGCACCCGCCGCAACAACAACTCCTCGTGAAAGTGCAACAGCGAGATGACGGCCCAACAGTTCGTTTGTTTCGTCGCCCGTCGTTATCGTTGTGGGTTTCTGGTAGGGAAACTGTCGTACCAAGCATCGTCTCTGCGCTGGAGAATGGGTACCCGCCGATCATCTCTTTGCCGCCGCGGTGGTGGAGCGGGACCACCGACTTGAGCGGTACCGGGGCCGCTTCACCGCTTGCTTATCGATTGCGCTTATCGGGCTCGTACCTATCGCCTCGCTTCATCTTTGGTTATAGAAAGTACCAATGCCAGTAGCGACGTCGGTGTCACCCTGAATATATGGATAAGAATATGAAACAATTACAGATCTGAAGAAACCTCGAAGTAATACTTTCTGTAGATGAACCAACGCCGTAATTTACACTTCGCGAACAAGACCAAAGCATCGCTTTTCCATGCATGTGCAAATGAACAATTTCGATCGACCGTCAGCGCGTAGCAAAAACCAGCTTAGAAGGTGACCTTCTTGCCGCTGAAGTCGCCGAAGCCGCCACGGTTGGTCGTCTGGGGACGACCTCCCCGGCTGCCACCGCGACCACCGAAGCCACCGCGGCCACCACGGCCGCCACGGTCGCCGAAACCGCCGCGCCCACCACGGCCAACGCCACGGCCGCCGAAGCCGCCGCGACCGCCGAAACCGCCGCCGCGACCGCCCTCGTTGGGCTGGCGCTCAGAAGCGAAGTCGAGACGGATGGCACGGCCGGCAATGTCGGCACCGTTGAGGGCCTCGTGGGCGGCCTTGGCCTCCTCGATCGAGCTCATCTCGACGTAACCGAAACCCTTGGGGTTGCCGGTCTCCTTGTCGGTGGGCAGGCGCACAGCCTTGATCGTACCGTACTCCTGGAACGCCTCAGAGATTGTGTTCTCATCAGCATCGAAGCTGATGTTGCCGACGAAGAGGGTAGTCGAAGGAGGCTTGGGAGTGTCGCCGTACTTGCTGGCACGGTCGAAGGACTTCTGTTGGGGAGTCTGCTGCGGGCGGTTGGAGGCCGGGTCGACACGGAGGTCGCGGCCGTCCAACATGTAGCCGTGTCGGGCCTCGCAAGCTTTGGCAGCATCTTCGGGGTTGACAAACTCGACGTATCCGTAACCCTTGCTGCGTTGAGTGTCGCGGTCGGTGATGATGCGAACTCCAGCGATCTCGCCAAACTCCTCGAACTCGCGAGTGAGCCACTCCTCATCGACGTTCCAACTGAGGTTGCCGACGAAAAGGTTGCCCGTGGCTTCCCCCTCGGCACCCTCGACCTTGCTCTTCTTGGGGGTGTTCTCAGCGGCGGCCTCAGCCTTGCGCTTCTTGTTCTCGACGGCAGGGGCCTCCTCCTCTTCCTCGTCGTCCTCGCTGTCATCGGAGTCATCGCTGTCGTCCTCATCCTGTAGAACTGTAAGTATTCAAACCGGACGGAGAGATCGTGACTGTACTTACATCCTCGTCATCCTTGGCGGCGCCATTGGTCTTGGGCTTGGCCTCCTCATCGTCGCTGTCCTCCTCGGAGTCGTCCTCCGAATCTTCCTCAGAGTCGTCGGAGTCATCCTTAGCAGCAGCCTTGCCGTTGACATGGCCGTTGACCTTGCCATTAGCCTTCGGGGCAGCGGCCTTCTTCGGAGGAGCAGCGTCGCTGTCGTCGTCGGACGAGTCGTCATCCTCGTCATCCTCCTCAGAGTCGTCCGAGTCATCGGAATCGTCCTTGGCAGCAGCCTTTGCGTGGCCGTTCACCTTGGCGTGGCCGTTGGCCTTGGGCTTCTCCTCTTCCTCCTCATCACTGCTATCCGAGCTGTCGCTGGTAGCCTCGGAGTCCTCATCCTCCGACGACTCCGGCGTCGGGGCCTTCTTGGACTTCTTGGACTTCTCAGCTTCTTTGACAGCCTTCTTCGCGACAGCAGTCTTAGCCTTGTCGGCAGACTTGCTGACGCGGCCAGCCTTGACAGCCTCAATGGGCTTGCTGGACTTAGCCTTCACGGGGGCAGGCGCAGCGGCCTTGCTTCCCTTCTTATCCTTCGCCATTGCTGAGGGTCTGTGATGATACTTCTGTATCAGAGTCAGTATGTATGCCAATGATAGCAAGGGACACGTCAAATCGAGTCGACAGCGCCGAAGTCTTTTCGTCTCAGAAACCCAGCAATAAGAACGCAATTGTTCACTCTCAGCAGCAAAGTAGCAACAGCAATAGCCCACAAGCGATGATCAGTCGCTTAAGAAAGCCCTCAGATAAGCCCACAGACAGCCACGGAAACGTGGTGCGGAAAAGCCCTCAGTAAGACGCTCACCGCGGAAGATGAGGTTTGCAAAGCCCACTCACGACCGAAGTCGCTGAATGCCCACTGGTCGCAGGGTGTCGAGAGGCACGTGTTCCCACAACTGCCTAGACACCGATGCGACGGTCGAGAAACGACAGCCCACTGGTCCCGATGACACTGACGCCGAAGCGACAGAGTAGAAAAGCCAACTCCCAAAAGCGCAACAAAGTGCGACTACTCGATCACGGCGCTGGTGAGGCGAAGTGAAAGAGAATGAGAAGCAACGAACCGATAGGTGCAACTGCGCAAAGCGCTTGTTTGTGATTTCTCAAGTCGACAGTGATCCTTCGAAAAGAACAGGAAGAAGTCTGACTTTTGTCGCAACAACACTCTGATTTTCTCTGCTTTAAATGTCAGAAAAGATTTCAGAAAAGCGGTGGCCGGCAAAGCAGATTTTATGTCCGCTCGACGACTTTTTTCTGCGCTAGCGCAGACTGACGGCGGAGCTTGGACCAACAAAGCGAAATCTTGGCGTGGACCCCGACCTAGCCTGTTTAGCGTGAGGAAGTGGACAGGCTGGCTGTGTATGCACATGTCAGTCTTGTCTCGACGCGACGAACGGTCGATACATCGTCTACATTTTCCGTCCACGACGATCACTAATCGCTCAAACCTGCGCAGAAGATGTCTAGATAACAGACATCACATCACACTCTTTTGAAATGGCTCCTTCACACCGACCACGGAGGAAGCGCAGGGTAGATATCTCCTCCAACAGTACCAATGGAACGGTCAAGGTCGATCAGTCCAACAAGCAAGATGTCCCAGCATTCCCTCTGGCTGCCTTTTTTTGGCCCGCAAAAGGCTCAATTACCTCGTGGACGGCCATTCCTTGCATTCTCATGGTCGTCGGCCTCTTCCGATGGAGCACTTCCATGTGGCCATACTCAGGATTTCAGCAACCGCCCATGCATGGAGACTTCGAAGCTCAGCGACATTGGATGGAGCTCACGATCAACCTACCTGTCACCCACTGGTACTTTCATGACCTCCAATGGTGGGGCCTCGACTACCCGCCTCTGACGGCTTACCACTCTTGGGTTCTGGGCAAGGTGGGAGATTTGATCGACCCGTCTTGGTTTGCGCTGCATCTGTCTCGCGGACTGGATGGTTCATCGCTGAAGGTCTTCATGCGATCCACTGTGGCTGTTTCGGAGTACCTGATCTATATCCCGGCGGTGGTCATCTGTGCACGTCACCTTGCGCGGTCCTATAACATCAACTCCTGGGAGTCCTCAATCGCGTTGACCGCGATCTTGATGCAGCCAGCAACTATTCTGATCGATTATGGTCACTTTCAGTACAACACCGTCATGCTTGGATTCGTTGCCGCGACAATCTCCAGCATGCTTGCCGGGTCTCCGGCATGGAGCTGTGCCTTTTTCGTCGCCTCGCTCGGCTTCAAACAGATGGCGCTCTTCTACGCTCCAGCGGTCGCTGCTTTTCTAGCGGGTAGCTGTATCTTTCCTCGGATCAGCATCCTCCGGTTCATCAACCTGGCAATTGTCACCGTCCTTTCCTTCGCTCTCCTATTCCTGCCGCTCATGGCCGGCACCTTCTACGATACCCTCCGAAAGGTTCAGCTTCCGGCCGATGCCCATACACCACCGCTACTGAACAGCTTACCATTCGAGCTGTCCACCAGTGCACCCTACTATCCCTACGTTGTTCAGCTGGCGCAGACTATTCACCGCATCTTCCCATTTGCACGTGGCCTGTTCGAGGACAAGGTGGCCAATGTGTGGTGCGCCATCCACGCTTCCGGCCTGCACAAGCTTCACCAATACGATCAAGGTCTCCTGAGCCAGGCAGCATTGGCTCTGACGTTGGCATCCATTCTGCCGGCATGCCTGATCATCTTCTTCAAGCCAAAAAAGGAGCTGGTACCACTGGCTTTTGCTTCGACGGCGTGGGGTTTCTTTTTGTGCTCTTACCAAGTGCACGAGAAGAACGTTCTACTGCCACTCTTGCCCATGACCTTCCTGCTGGCGACCGAGGACGGACTTAAGCCTGCGATCCGCGCGTGGGTCGGCTATGCCAACATCCTCGCATGCTGGACGCTGTTCCCGCTGTTGGCGCGCGACCAGTTACGGATACCCTACGCCGTCCTGACCTTGCTCTGGGCGTACCTCCTCGGACTGCCGCCTTTCCACATCGATGCATACCTGCTCCCGTCTAGCCAAGGCGGCGTCAACATCCTCACCAAGCTCATTCATCTCGCGACTTTTGCGGCCGCGATCGCATGGCATGGTCTGGAGCTCTTCGTCGCACCCCCGGCGTCGAAGCCCGACATTTGGGTCGTGGCCAATGTGTGCTTGGGTGCCGCTGGGTTCGGCCTCTGTTATCTTTGGTGTCTGTGGAATCTCGCGCTCCAGAGTGGTGCGCTCAGCATCTTTGGCCTGCGCAAGACGCGCGCCATCAACGAGAAGAAGACGCAGTGACACGATGGCGCTGTTCCGAAACCACGGTGATTTGAACCTTATCGTATGCATTGTAATGTATTGTACAGTATGTTACAGCTCCAGGACGGAGTACTATCCTCGTTCCCATGCTTTTTTGTTTCATTGCACACTCCTCATGCGCCCAAGTCACCATTCGTAATAACCAAACTCGTCCCCTTCTCCTTAGATGTTGAAGCCATAGCTGGCCATGCAAGTCCGGTACTTGCCGACAAGATCGCGACATGCCTCCTGTGGGTCGGACGAATTGGAAAAGAGCATGCACTCGTCGCGCGCCGTCTTTTCATCTTTGCATACGCAGCATGGCTGGTTGACCGGTGACGCGTCAGTGGATTGAGCAAGTTTGCGCGATCGCCCGGTTCAGAGCGTACCTTGACTTTGGCTGCGGCCTCGCCCTTCGGCTTGAGATCTGCTGCAGCGTTGTTCGGCCGCATCACTGCGAGCGCCGCTGGTCAGTCGATATTCAGCGCTTCCTCACCACAAATACGTACTATCAGAAATAGACTTGCTCGCTTGTGCCGACATCTTGAAAACAGTGTGATGGTGCTACTTTCAATGCCGCGCGAGGCGATCGGAGAAGTGGTCGATGAAATCACCACCCAAAAACGTTATCACGTGCTCCCGACAGGTTGGTCAGCAACTTTCTTTGCGGCCTGGCACTGACGCACTCTGAAGTGACCCTGGAAATCCTCAGAAATTAGGCCATGTTCGAGCCCTGCATTGCCCCACCACGGAAGTGAGGGCAGATCCCAAACAACAAATTCCATGCGCTGCTAAACCCAGCCCACCACGCCGCAACACGCCGCAACACGCCGCACAGTGTCGCACGACATAATCCTCGGCTTTTTTTCATTTTCGATTGCATACACAACGTACATCTTGCTCATCTGATCTTCGCCCACCATGGTCGCGGTCTTCAGCATCCGAGGGCAAGCCCTTAAGCTCAACACGGCCGAGGATCTCCACAAGCACACGGCGGAGTTGGAGTCGAGCGCCGACGTCGAGGAGGTGCACCTCGAGGGCAACACGATCGGTGTCGAGGCCGCGGCGGCGCTCGCCAAGATCCTGTCGACCAAGAAGAACCTGCAGGTCGCCAACCTCGCGGACATCTTCACGGGCCGCCTGCTGTCCGAGATCCCGCCCGCGCTGGACGCGCTGCTGCAGGCGCTGCTGCAATGCCCCAAGCTGCACACGATCAACCTCAACGACAATGCCTTCGGTCTGAACACCGTCGAGCCGCTGCGGCCGTTCCTGAGCAAGCACACCCCGCTGCAGCACCTGTACCTGAACAACAACGGCCTCGGCCCGGCCGCGGGCGCGCTGGTTGCCGAGGCGCTGACACAGCTGGCGGAGGGCAAAGCCGCGGCTCGAAAAGATGGAAAAGATGTGCCGGAGTTGGAGACGGTCGTGTGCGGGCGGAATCGCCTCGAGACCGGCAGCATGGCGGCGTGGGTGAAGGCGTTCACGGCCAACAACAAAGTCCGCACAGTCAAGATGATCCAGAACGGCATCCGACAGGAGGGCATCGCGACGCTGATCCAGCACGGCCTGTCGAACTGCGCGCAGCTGAGCACGCTTGACCTACAGGATAACACCTTCACCGTGCTCGCGGCCAAGACGCTGAGCTCGGTGATCCCTAAGTGGGCTGAGCTGCGGGATCTCGGTGTCGGCGACTGCTTGCTTTCGGGTCGGGGTGGCCGTCTTCTTGGTCAGGCATTGGCCAAAGGTGCGAATCAGAAAGTTGAAGTGCTGCGGCTCCAGTTCAACGAGATCGATGCCAAGGGTGTCGCCGCCCTCACGGAGGCTGCGAGCTCGCCCACCGCTCTCCCGCGCCTGCGACGCATCGAGCTTAACGGTAACAAGTTCGCCGAGGATGATGCGAACGTGGAGAAGCTCCAAGAGATCCTGCAGAAGCGAAAGGAAGAGAGTGCAGACGAATACCCCGATGTTGACGCCGACAACGAGGATGCGTGGGGCGTTGACGAGCTGGACGAGCTCGAGGACGACGACGAGGATGAGGAGGAAGAGGACGATGAAGATGACGACGAGGAAGAGGCTGCAGAAGAGAAGATCGTCAAGGAGGCTGATGCGGCAGAGAGCCAGCCTGTGGCGGAAAAGAAGGATAAGGATGTGGATGATCTGGCTGATGCTCTGAGCAAGACTGAGCTCAAATGATCTTACTAGAGTTTTGATTTAGGATTGAGCGAAGGCTAAAAGCTCTTGATACCACATTGCATGGCATGGGGATAGGTATGCTCACGTCCTGATCGGACTGTTTCAGCTTGTCTATCAGGGAAACGTTATCACGGCTGTTGCGAGCCCTGTTGGAAGTGCACTTTTAGGTGTGTAATTACAGGCCATTCAAGGAAGAAATGTGCCTTTTGGAGTAGATAGACTGCTACTACGACTTCCCCCTCCTCTTGACCTCGGCTTTACCGACCCAGTCGGAACTCTGCCTTGGCGTACTTGTACAACGCCCTCAAGAAGATCTGGTATCCGACGCCGCCCTCGTGGTCCTGCGCGTAGAAGATCTCTGTCAGGCGCACCTGCCACGGCGGGTAGCCCTCGAGCACGACGCGCGGGCCGAACAGGATGAGCATGTCGGGCTCGCCCATGACGCTCTCGCTGATCTCGGCGTCGATGAGCTCGCCGCTGATGTCCTCGGGCGAGAGTTTTCCTTGTTGGCTCATCTCCGCTAGGGTCTTGGTCAGGTCCACGAGCGTCTGTCGGCCGTCACTCTCATCGATGAGGAGGATGGTGAGATGGTGGGCGGACGGGGCGGTATCAGCGCCGTTGGCGTCGTGGTGGTCGTGGGAGATCGAGGGCTCGGGTGAGTGCGGCGGGCTGTAGGAGGGTAGGTGGGGTGCGCGCAACGAGATGGTCGGTTTCGAGGGCGAGGCTGTGCCGTAGTAGTTCCCGAGCGTACGGGAGATGCGGCGGTGGAGGTGGGGCAGGGTGGCTTTGAGGATACCGGTGCGCTCGTAGATCGACAGCGTCGGGATGCCGGCGCTCGCTGTCCAGGCGGCGATTTCGCAGGCGTCGTTCAGCAGTGTTTCTAGACCATCGTCCTTGCTGCCGTCCAGCGGTAGTTCAAGGATCACGCTGAGATGCCGAGGCACGCGCGCCAGGCCCTTGACGTCTCGCCGAATGAGCTCAGGTGTGTGGTGGTGGTAGTACATCAGGGCGAAGACCTGGTTATAGATGGCATTGTAGACCTGCCGCAGGTAGATGTAGACGGCGAAGAATATGTGCACGGCATTGAAGATCAGCGAGTGGATCAGGTGCTTGATCGCAGGCCGCACCCGCTGTTTGTGGTGGAATAGCACGCCGGACTTCTTTCTCTTCGGTGGTTGCACAGGTTTTGATTGAAGTGGTTGCTGAGGCAGGTATGGTCGCAATAATCTCTCACGCTCAGCTGGTGTCAACTTCCGACCTCGAGCATCGGTGTCATGGCGGAAGGCTTGCGCCTTTACAGCACCGACCATGGCGGTATGTGGTGGTTATAAGCGAATGTACGGCCTATGTGGTTGTTGCAGGAAAGAATTTGTTCGCAGTCGCGGTCGCAGACGTCCAGCGCCTCCGATTTGTTCGTGTGGTTCAACGGCTGAGTGTAGCCGGTAGTAAGGATCGTGTGTGTTGATTGTATCGCGAGAGGAGTAGAGGGTGCGGCGAAGTTTCCTTGGGTGCGACGACTGTTGACGATGGCCCAAACAATGTGCGGATACTTTGACGTCTTGGTGCAGGCACACGCGTCAAAGCTCGGCGGGCCGCAAACTCAATTGCCAGCCCCAACAGATTACGTCGTTGGAGGGGGCTGATTTGATGGGGTCACATGTGGTCATTCAGTAATCATGCTATCGATGATCTTACACAGCCCTTACGGTTGACCGGGCCAAATGCCATCTGCGATGCTCCTGACCAGCTTCAGCTTCTTCACCATGTCGTCGTATTCCAGCAAATTTCCATCCTCATGGCTGGCGAAGCCGCACTGCGGGCTGACACCCAGCTGTTGAAGCGCTTCTTCCTTAGACCCTCCATTTCCAGCCGCAATGACTTCTGCAGCGCTCATGATACGAGCCTTCATCTCATCCTCATCTTCCAGCTTCGGGAATTTGCTGGTGATGACTCCGAGAATTACGTTCTTGTTCTTGGGCAGTGACTTCAATGGCTCAAAGCCACCAGCACGGGAGGTATCGTATTCGAGGTAGTACGTTGACACGTCCAGCTCATTGAATAGCTTGACAGCAATGCGATCATACCCACCCTCCGAGAAATGCCGGGATCCGACGAAGTTGCCGCGGCAGAGGTGAATGCCCAAGTGCATGTCCGCGGGTCGCTTGAAGCAGTCGTTGTAGAAGGCGACGTAAGCATCGAACAGGCTTTCAATGGTTCGGGTATTGGCCGGGTCCTGCTTCCAACCCTCGATCATCTTCTCCGAGCAGAAATCTAGGGCGCATCGTCAGCTTGGTCTATGTCAATGCCGTTTATGGACCACGTACAGGCCAAGTTCGGATCATCGACCTGCACATTGCGGAGCCCCGCATCGTACAGGATGTTGAGCTCCGTTCGATATGCCTCAGCAATATCGGCGAAGTACTCCTCGTCGTTGGAGTAGACATCCTTCGGGTAGGCCTTGCCTTCCTTGTATCGAAGGTGGTACCTGAGACCAGCAAGAGTTAATCTGGCATGCCCAGATGACGCTTTTCTGTGGATGTAACATTACCAGTTGGGAGCCGCAAGAGTCAGCTTGATTTCCCCATGGCGCTCCTTTGGAGTAATGCTCTTGAGGTACTCGTACTGCTCGATGTACGAGCTCTGGCCGGTGTGGCTGATCTTTCCAACACAAATGACACTCTCACCAGGAATCTGTAGATTTCGTTAGCGGAAGAAAGAGAGAGCCTTCGAAGTCCCGACCTTTTCCTCCTCGAGGAAGGCAGCGATATCGGGAACGTATTCTCTGAAGATCGATGCTTCCGGTCCGAGGATCTGTTTCATTCCATTGAGACTACAGTAAAAGATCAGAGATCGCATTCACCAGGCGTGGCTCATGGGGCATTGCCATACCTTGGAAAGAATGTTCCCTGCAACGAGGATTGTTAGCAAGAGAACGGTGATTTTATTGATCGAAGTAGTCACGAACCCAGAACACTAGAAAAAAGGTTATCTTTTGGGACAAGTTGAAATCAATAGATCAATCGACTTACTGTGTCGGCGATATTCACCATCCGTGATGGCTCGAAAGCCGCAGTCGATTTGAATTTTCACAATTTCATCGATGCATTCATTTTCCAACGCAGGCAGAGAATCCTCGGATTCTTTCTTTTGTTGAATTGCTTGACGTTTGGTGAGAAGCTTGGACGGCCGAAGCAGAGAGCCCAAGTGCTCCGCTCTGAATGGTGGATTATGAGGGGCGGACATTGTGATGAATTGGTTGCAGTCGATTCTGATCGTTTGAGTAAACCATCAAGGTAGGGTATCAGTTATTTATATCATATACCTTATATCATTCAACAAATCATACTGATTTTCCTTCCATTATTCATCTGTACCAAAATTACCTTTGTTCGCTATAGGCGAGGGGTAATGGTCGGATAAATGCGTCATGGCGCGCCGCTACAACGAAACTGTCGTCTCGGCAGAAGGGGTCGGGTATTGTGTAGCCACCCAATGGCAATATGCGTCATTCATTCATTAGTCAAATTTATTCATGACCATATGCGCCGCCCATTACGCTTCTATCCTCCGACATGTGCACATGTTGCGCTTCCATCCTTCAACATGGCTCTATCGTGCGGTACCCCAGACTCCACAAACTATCCTTCATCTCGTCCTACAAGAAGGAGGCACTTGCCGGTGTGGCAGTGGTGATCAGAATACTGTGCCGTGGTCAGTATACGCGCCATCTGCAAGCTGGATCTGGGAAGACTCACCCTGCAAGATCCAATGAGTTGGGATCATAGCAAGTCACGGGCAAAGAATACTGAACATTGCCGAAGAAGTCGACCAGGTCAGTCTGGGCCGTCACATTCCCCACTTGGAAACTTGCGACTGTGTTTGCCGAGCCGGCGCGCACCGGTCCGAGCGTGAGCAATTTGCTGCCGAAAGCGCTGGTATTCGGGATGGGAATGATCACGTCCGCGGTGCCGTCGCCGATGCTCGTCGTCGTCACGATTGGGGTCGAAGCGCCCTCGTAGGTGGGCGGGCTCGCATTGTTGAAGTCGATCTGGAGCGAGGTGATCGTCGTCCGGAATGCCGTCGTCTTGGGCCAACCGATCTTAGCTACATGGACCGTCGCAGCGGGAACCTTGAGGAAGGCCTGGCCGTTGGTAAGGCTGATGCCGGCGCTCGGAGCTGCGTAAAGAGGGACCGTGCCGGTGAGAACGAGATCGAGGGATTGGGAACCCAGCGGCTATTTTGGCGTGCATCAGTAATGTGTATTAGAGAGGTACGAGGCGGCCTGACTTACTCCAAACACACAGTTGTATGGAATATGGAAACCGCCAGACTCGGAGCCAAGTGGAGTCGTGGGAAAACTGAGTGCACTTCCTCCGAGCGAAGGTGCGTATGGCGCGAGGTTTCGAGTGCCATTAATAAGGACCGAGCCGATGACGAAGTCGACGTTTTGCTGACCGCAAGTCTATAGGCTGCTCAGTCTTGCTCCGTACGTTATGCCCGATAACACCTCACTTACTGTTGAGATGGGAAAAAGAACCGTGTTCCCATTGCTGTCGAACATGTTGAAGTTCACGGTAATGTCTCCAAGCGTGATGCGCTGCACGGCCCCTGCGAGACCTACCAGTGTGACTGGTCCAATGGGCGGTTGAGCAGGAACGAGGAGATGGCCGACTGAGCCAGAGTTGACGGTGAAGTTGGCAGAAGTTGCTTGAAATGCTTGGATCGACGAAGGAATGCCATTGGCGATGTTCAGGTTGACCGTCATGTCCGCATTGGCAGATTTAGCACCCAATGTGGACACCAGACTCACGATGTTTGTAGGCACGGTGATGTCGAGTGTGACATCGCTATAGTAGATTTGTTGTCCAGAGCCACCATAGATTGGAGCCGTAGCTGTAATCTGAGTGTTGAATGTTTGATCGCCGAAGCCAAGAATCTTGCAAGTGATCTGTGAAGCGATGGCTCAGCTCCTGTCAAATCAATCTCATCTTTGGACGTCAGCCTTACTGGAATATTCAAAAGACCTGCTTGGGCATTGATTGGAATGCTAGGCACCGTTTGCGCTTGCGCAGCCGCTGCTCCGAGGAGCGCGACGCCAATGGACTTGCGGGCAACCATGTCTGGATATCTGAGGATGATGAATCGTGAGACCGACTTGGCGACCTCATGAAAGACCGTACTCGCATTTTTTATATCGTTGAAGTATGGATAATACCTCACTCTGGGAACCGAGGCTTATTGATCGGTGTACTTCATGGAAGGTATACATTTGTCGGACGGTGAAACCTCGTCTTCACGACGCTCCATAAAGTTCAAATAGACTCCGTCGTTCCCCGCACTTCGTCTCACAGAATCACAACCCGAATCGGAAAACGCGGACGAGAGACTTTGATGTAGTTTCCTTTCGGATGAAGCTTATCCTGTCGATCAGGCACCGGCGTGCCGTCGATTGTACCCAGGTATCATGGGAGCCCTTCGTTGACGCGAGCGGCCAGCTTATCCTCCATGTCTCAACTATAAGTTCGCCTTATCACTCCGCAGATCTAGCTTGGTCAAACGCTCGAGCTCCGCGACGGCCTTGTCCGCATGTCCCAGCTGCACCTTGATCGTGTTGAATCCCACCTTCTTAGCCGTGCGCAGGTTCGTTCCGATGTCATCCAGAAACGTAATGTCCCGCGGCCGCACACCCATACCGAATCCGTTCAACTTCACGTATTCATGCAGTCGCGTGACGGCGTACCGGTAGATGCCCTCCTCCGGCTTGCGCATGCCCACATGCGCTGAGCTCACGAAGATGTCAAATATGCCCTTCAGCTCCTTGTTGAACCGGCCGTCCTCCGTCCGCTCGTCGTTGTAGGGGTGGCCCGGCGGGAAGATGGACGTGTTGCTCAGCGCTGCCAGGATCAGGCGGCCTTTGCTCTGGTCCGCGATCCGCCGCAGTCGCTTCAGCGCCGGCCACATGTGCGGATCCGGCTTGCGCGCAACCCGCATCATCTCCCAGAAGAGCGCCTCGGAGTCGATATCCGGCAGCGGCGGGACTTGCGCTGATGATGACGATGATGAGCTCCCAGTCTTGCTCTGAAGCTTCGCATGGTAGGCCCGCCACCGCTCCTCGTTCGTCAGGTCTGCCTTGAATTCCCGGAAGAACTTCTCGTCCAGCAGAACTTCACCCCGCTCGAGTTTGCCCCAGGCGCCCGAAGGCGAGTGCGCGATGCTGTGGTTCACCCATCCGACTGGTATGCCCTTTCTCTTTTCGTAGTCGAGAATCGCTTGGAATGGTGAGACGACCTGCGGAAGGTGAAAGGTCAGTGGAGCTCGTGGATAAGTGTGGGGTATAGAATGTGGAGATGCGCACACAAACACCGCCGATGTCGAAGAGTAGCACAGTCGGATAGCCTTCAGCCGCCATCCTGAAATCAAAGTGAATGACACAGGTTTGAATATGAGACCGAAAGCGCAATTATGGTATATTCGAAGTATTATCTTACATATGTACAAGTCGTGCCAACTGCACTGAGAATGTCGTAGCCGACGACGCCAGTTTCGGCATTCGAAGCCCTGGTGCAGATAGCCGCGGTCGACGCGAGTCGCGCTTGGACCTCTAATCCCACCGATAAATAATCTACACATATGCTATTCCATCCACTATTACAACGACCGCGAAGCGCATGCGCGCCGCATCTTAATTCGTGCCATGATGAGGGGAAACCGGCGATCGCCGTCGGATAGCGACCTAGTAAAGAAGCTCAATTCCTACTGTGACAAGCATTCTTGGGTCGCAAAGAGACTTGGAAGGCTTGGCGCAACTACAACTCGCGGCACAGCACACGACCGGCACGTTGTCGAGCCACGAATGGGAAGGCAAGTCTTGTCCTTGTGATGAAAGAGCACGCCGTGATGATCGAGTATCGCCCGCGATGATCTTCGCTGTCAGCCCACTGAACAGGAAACGGGCCTTGGCGATGATGCATGTTCATATCCGGAAGTCCGCAGTGAGGCTTCCGCCTCGTCGTCCATAATGATTCTCCACAGACCGTCGGAGCTGCCAGGGAAGTAGTTGAGCTATTTTGTCGCGCCGACATTTGTCGGCGTCCTCTGGTCGTGAGCTCTTGCTCTGGTGAGTATCGTGAAGGAAGAGGGTGTGTGTCGACGGTCGCCGCAGTCCAGGCCTCGATACCAGGGTGTTTATTGCGTATGAGAGCTACAAGACTCGGGAATTGTATTCCTCATCGATGACACAGTGTTGGAAAACCCATTCCGACTCGCAAACATTAACATTATGTGTGCCCATCCCGGTGTGACTACATATATAACAATGATCTTCTCTATCGGTACAGCCACCCCCCTGCTGTTACGGCCAAACACTCCCACCCGGCGAGCCAAGTCCCAACAAGAAACCTCCCAAGAACTCCCACCCTAAATAGTAAAACACCCAAAAGCTGCCTTCTCTGCCGCCAATCTAAAGGCATCCATCCCTCCTTCGTCATAAATAAAAAGACCGTATCTGGTATCAATGAATTCGTTCCGTCAATCCCGTCATAACCATGTTTCGCGTGTAAGAATGTCGTGTGCGTGTATCGCCCCGTCTTGTCGTAGCTGAAGAAAGATAAGCCGTTGAGATAGACCGTGAGATGTCAAAGACAAGAAGGAAAAGGAGACATAAAAAGGGAAAAAGGAAAGCGAAAAGGAAAATTAAGAAACTCCCCAAAGAGCCAAACGCCAAAAGAAAACCAGAAATCGAAGAAGATTAAACGAGGATCAGGGATCCAAGGAAATCAGCACGATATCGTGCCCATGAAGTCGTATCGGATGGCGTCCCCAGCCTCAACCCGACCGCGCCGCACCCCCGCCGCCACTGCCGCCATTATTATGCGCATTATGATACGGCCACGCGGCCGGGCCGTCGAGGGGCAAGAACTGCGGTGGTTGGGGTGGGTGGGGCGTCGCCGCCGAGGCGGAATAGCGCTGGGCCGGCGAGCGCGTCATCGGCGGGGCCTGTGGGAAGGGGCCGGCAAGCTGAACGGCTGTTGGAGGCGGCGGTGGCGGTGGGTGATGCTGGACTGCGTAAGAGGGGCTTGGGAGTTGATGGCTGGCGCCGTTGGGGAGCATCTTGGTGCCGGCTTGCGATTGCTGCTGCTGCTGCTGTGGAGGGAAGCGGTGCGCCGGTTGCAGGGGAGTCCGTGGCGCGATCGGAGCGCGGCCGGGACGGCCGCGAGCAGCACCTTGCGGGAAGGATGCGGCAGCAGCGGCGACAGGTCCCTGCGGGCGACGCACGGGATCGGCGAATTCATTCGAGGCCATACGGCGGCGCTTCGGCGTCGGCTCCGGTGTGTGGAGGAGCGGGTGCTGGTGGTTCTGTTGTTGTTGCTGCTGGTGGGACAGTGGCTGGAACGTCGGAGTGGGGATCAGAGCAGGCGTGCTGGATCCGGCTGCTGGAGTAGTAGTGGCAAGCGTAGTCTGGACGACAGGACCGGCCTGTGGTCCTTCACTGCCGCTGATGGTGCTGAGGGGAAGAAAGAAATCCATGCCGCCGGCGGCGCTGGCGTCAAAGGCGACGGTGGTGGGGGACTCGGTCATGGTCATGGCGGCGACGTCGAGGCCCTGGAGGCCCAGGAAGGGAGCCATGGGCTGGGCAGAAAAGCCCGGGGCGTTGAACGCAAAGGTGCCCGTCATGGGCGTACAGTCCGGGAAGGCAATGGTGCCGGGAGTCGGCTGAGGGGTGCTCATGGCCGGGTGCATGGGGATCAGGGCGAGTTCCGGGGCGGAGTCGGCGCGCGAGGCGATCGAGACCGGGCTGACGACGGACATGCCGCCGCGGTCGGAGCTCGGAGTGATTTGGTACTCTGGGCGACTCGCCGGACGCGCGGAATCGAGGTTCAGGCCCAGCCCATGAGGATTCTTGTTGCCCGTATTGTGGTGAGAACTCGCGATGCTGGAGCCGCGCGAGGGTGGAGCAATGAGCGCCTTCGATTCCGGTGCTGTTGTCGACTGCGGTTGCTGCTGCTGCTGCGACGCCGGCAGCAGCGGCGTCACCACAATCTCGTGCTCGTACAGGTTGCCCACCGGCGGCGGCGCGTTGCAGCCAAAGTGCTCGCGCACCATGACGTACCAGCGCTGGACCTGGTCCGGGCGGCAGCCGTACTGGGCGATGGTCAAGAGACACTGTTGGATGTCCGGCGGGATCGAGCTCACGGACTCGAGCAAATTAAGGTTGGAGAGGGCGGTTGCGCGCTCCATGGTAGTAGTCGTTGTAGAGGAGATGGAAATGGCCGTATCCGAAGGAGATAGTAGGAAACTTTTCGTTACAGGAGACTTGCTTGCTTGTATGGAGGACGAAGAAGAGAGATCCAAGCAGAGATGATGCCGTCCGGCGAGAGAGCTGATGCGAGAGCGAGAGATGAATCGCGAGAGAGATCCAGCGAGAGAGGTATGCTTGAAGAGAAAAAATCGGCTCCAATGAAATACGAGACAATGGAACGAGAAGAAATGCGGTATTGGTGTGGCTTCCTGTGCCTTTTTTCCCCAAGCGAAGGAAACGGGACGAGATAGGAAACAAGGAAATAAGAGAGAAGAAGCAAAACGAATTGCAACGGCACCAAAGGTGCACACCAACGAAAGGCGATAGAGGAGGAGGAGAGGGATGCACGATCACCAACTCTACCTTCGTTCTCGATGGAAGAGGCGGCCCAGGCCTTAGCTTTATGTTGTTGCACGACAAGACGGCCGACCGAGCGTTCGACCACCGGAGGGAAGGGTAGCCGGCAGGGCAGGAAACGTGATGTAGTAGCAATGGGCAGTAAGGCGAATGGGAGGTGGCCGGTTGTTTCAGAGCACCGGTAGATGCTGCAGGTACACACCTTAAGAGCCCCGGCCGTTATGCGCAGTGCAGATGGCGTGCATGGTGAGGTATTATTTTAGGCCTCAGAGGAAGAGATACTGGGGAGGGGCTGATAGAGAGGGCAAGGTGGAGGAGGGTAGATGTGATAATGGCAGCAGGTGGTGGTGGCAGTGGAACTAACGTAGGATCTGAGGTAGCACCTGAAGCAGTAGTCGAGTCGAAAAAGAACACTGTATGTAGCTCCGTCGTCATGCCGCCCTGTGTGACTGCGGCTGCCGGACTGTAAGCCAAAGCAGACATCCATGAGAACATACGAGATGCGGTAGTCGAAAGTCTGCCAAGCGCCGGGGTGTGACAGCCGGTCACCACGAGCAGCAAGCACATGAAGAAAGAACGAATGACTATATCCAATGCGGCAAGGAGCGAGGCTGGGAAAAAGTGACTGTGTGTGTGTGAGAGAGAGAGAGAGCACGATGTGGGGAAGAGCAAAAAAGCGCAGACAGACCAGCACTGGAAGAACAGACCGAACAGTCAACAGCAGGTGAGGTTCTGCCATGCATGACGCCTGGCGAACATGCTGTAGAGCCGGGCCGCCCAGCGGCCGAACCAGCCGGTCAGAACATCCCAAACATAGGCCCAAACGCGCCAACCTGAAACACGCTACGTGTGGGAGAATAGGTGTATCTGCGGCCGGGGCGAGCAGCTGCAATGCGACCCTTTTGCTTTTTCCTCTCCCGCCCTTCTCGAATGTGCTCGGCTGCTGTCAAGGAACCGCTCGCGGTCGGTCCATCATGCGTGAGAGTGTGCGTGACGTTTTCGAGCTTCGCGCGAAGGTGGGGGCGCGAAAAATAGCAACAGACACCAACGGCTCCAGCCGCCATGCAGCTGGTAGTGCTGCGGCTACCGGGCGCCGCTAAGCCTGTCCGGTCGCGCCGGTGCCCTCCAGGCGCTTGCAAATGGAGAAACTCAATTGGAGTGAACGGCCGGAGCCAAGCGACCGTGATCGGTTGTTGCTGGTGGGAGAATGTGCTGCGGTCGCCCGACACGGCGCATGGGTCTTTTGCTGCCCCGGACAATGCGAATCCCCCTCCTGGCACGTCAAGCAACTGTCACTTTCCTGAAGACTGCCTGCCACGCCTGCACAGCACAGCGGAGAATTCCCCGACCAACAGCCCAATCGGTAGCACCCAGCGGGCCCGGCAGCAGCCGGGCCGCAGCTAACCTCCAACGTTCTCTGCACGCGCGATGCCATTTTCATCGTGGCTTCGCTGCAGGCGGCGGCCGCCCGGCTCACCTCATGCAGCCCGATGTGCATATTCTCGTCAGAAGTGTTTATTCCAAGCACCCCGCACTATTTTTGGGTATGCCTTTTCTGACCGTCGAGGGAGACACAGAAGAAGGACCACCACCGGCACGCGGAGAAAGATGTGTGGAAGAAGTATGAGGGTACCATCGTGCGGTACCTATCTATTCCTTTCCTCTCTCCTCGCGGTACGTCCTGCACGTCAGAGCATCATCACACCGCTAGGCCACGTAGAAAGATTCGGAGGAAATGAGACAGAGTGTGATCGTAGTCGGAGACTAGTGCGCTTCACACACTGCTTTGGCGAGCGAGACACCACGACGCGCGGTCTCGGTAGGTGAGTATTACACGTACTGTACAGTGACGATGAACTGTCTCGGTAAATCGTAACGGCCATGCATGTCATGTCTCTCTTACACTCTTCTTCGGAGATAAGTCCAACGGTGTGTATGTGTTTGTGGGTGGGTGTGGGTGTGAGTGTCAATTGCAACCGCAACAACAGCGGGCCAATGCAAAATGCAACTAAAAAGCCGTATCCAGACGGCACAGCACAGTCGGCGGCGCACACGCACGCAGGTTCCGGCCCAGCGCGCGTGCGGTTCCTGCTGCTCTGTAACGTACAGCAGCCACCGTTCTGCTATTCCTCGTATTCTTGCTTTTACCTTTGGCGCTGCTAGACTCTCGCACCTGATCTTAGCGGTTTCAGATGTCAACGTCTGCACGCGCGATGGCGTTCGCAGCGAGAACCCAGAGACGAAACGTCTTTCCGGCGGGTCATGAAACTCGCGACCCTGTGCACCCATGATAATGACGCCAGCCCTTGCGAACTAGCTCTTCGTTCCGCGTCCATTCCTCATGCGATGCAGGTTCACTCGGGGTCAGCTGGCCGTGGCTATCTGGCCGTCGTGTGGCCAGCTCGCGATTTGCTGAACTCTCCCAATGCGTGTGCCGTGCTCGCTCGCCTGCTGTTGTCACTTGGCAGGGTTACACTGCTAAGCCGCGAACGGAAGGCCAGGCCTAGTTGCATAGTCCATTCTTCGGTGAAGTGTGAAGCGGGACGTACTTCGGATTCCCGAATCGACATAGCAGCGATCGTCCGAACAGTGCGGCACGGCAGGTGGTGGTGGTGGTGATGGTAGAGATGGTGATGTTCGTTGCTGTTGCTATAGCCGAACGCAGGTACCTAGTGTACCTACAGGAACCGCACACCACCATCAGGATCGAAAGGGTTCGTTCGTGGAGAGCTGTTGGCTCCATTCCCTTGGACGGCCCGCGCCTAAAGAAAAGAGCCCTGCTCTGGTCTTCTATTGGCCCATTAGCGCTGGGGTCCGGGTCCAGGCGACTGCTGCTTTCTTCGCTTGCGGGGCAAGATCGCATTTCGTAGGAGCATTGCCGTTTCTGGTCAACAGAAATGGCGGCAAAGCTGGCAGGATTCGAGGCGCCGATGCAACAGAGTTGCCCCTCGTTGAGCTTCTCGAAAGCAGTACGATGCCTTGGGTGGGTTGGACGAGAAAGGGAGGTGGTAGCAGTGAAAGCGGGACAATCAATGTCACGCGGCTGACTCCAAAACAACACGCATGTTGCTCGTGCATGTCTTGCCAGAAGTTATGCACGATCTTCTTCATTTCCATAGTACATCTCCTCCGACTGACGAATCAGTTCGTCGCGAACCTTGAAAATGGGAACTGGTCCGGGCCGAATGATGGGGCCGCCCGCTGTGGCGTAGCCAGCCAGATAGACTCTCTCAGCGCCGTCTCCTTGCGGCGGCAAATGTCGAGCTCCCGGACGCGCCCGCACGCTCGGCAGTTGGTGAGTTATGTAGGTCGGGCTCGATCAGCAATTGGCCGCACGCAAGAACTGCCGGACTGGGGCCGAGCTGCGGTCCACCCGGGTACGTGTGGGTTAAGACAGGGTCATTGGTGTACTGCAGTGTTGTCGCGTTGCTATGTTCAAGCGAGAAGGGCGGCACGGCATCGCCGTTGGGATTGATCCACGTGCCGTAGTTGGAGTCTTCGCCGTATAAGGAATGAACGCCACCTGGAAGGCTGAGGAACGGATATTCGGCATTATTCATACCCGCCATTTCAGGTGGTCTGCCATCATGCCAGGATTTCGTCGTTTCTGCGGCGATAGCTCCAAAGAGGGAGGTGACATTGCTGAGCGCAGACCCGGGCCGTGTGGGGTCCTGCATGCTTTCAGACGCGACTTCACTGGAGCGTGCTTCTTGCGAAGGTGATATTCCATGTCCAGCTTGGATCCCCTGGTGGACGAAATTCAAAAGCTTTTGGTACAGCTCGGTTTCTGGAGTATCGCGTTCGAGCGCAGCGATCAAATCTTCTTTAAGCTCACGCTCGTGCTGCATCTTGAGCCACCATTCCCATACAAGGTATTCCTGACTTATACGCGCTTTGACGCCGGCAATGGAAGGCTGGCGAAGAAGGTTATGAAGTTGAAGATCGACATTCCAGTGAACAAGAGAAGCACCGCTGTGATAGTGGCGCACCAAATGTTGATAGAATTCGCTCTTAGACCCGAACAATTCAGCACAGAAGCCGCACCCAAAGGCTATCCTTCGATCTGGGACATCTCGCTTTGCATCTTTGTCGTGTGTGCATGGAGACATGGTACAACATGCAGGGTGGTTCTTTGCGCGATGATTCCTGAAGTGCGACGCGCGTTGGTATTTGCATTTACAATCCGGGCATTGATATTCATAGAGTCGGTTGCATGTCTCATCGAGGTGGCGAATGAAATCCTTGCGGTTTTTGAGATCTCTGAAGCACCAAGGACATCCGTAGGTTACAGGTCGGTCACCAGTGCAATGCTCGACATCCCGTCCGCCGTCGGGTGCTGAATCAGCGGGCCTCTCTAGGATACGGGATTGATCATCCCTCACTAGACGTCGATATTTCGGTCAGTAACCTGTAAAGGATCGAAGGATCGAAGGACCAAATTTTCTCACTTTGAATGTGTATCGATCGGTACCATTGTTGCAGGACGTAGGCAGAGACACCACGTTCAATACAGTCCGTGAGAAATTCTCGAACGCCCGGAGGAATCTGATGTCTATTCCAGGTAATCCGTGCTCTGTGTACGGTGCTGTGTGAAGTCAGAGAGCGATTGGCACTCATGATGCCGTGTCCGAGCGGATGGAAGAGAGACCGGAGTCTTTAAGCTTGTTGGGAGAACGATAGTGATTAACACCTTGAACCGGTCCAGCGGTCAACTGGTGGATAATTAGGAATATCAAATTATGAATTTAGAAATTACGTTCGAGAGAGCGTGTGGCGATCGCTGTCATTAGATATGGCGCAATGGAAGGGCCAATGCCGTAGCCATTGCCTGAGGGTAGGAGATATATAGTCAACGGGAACATCATGATCGAGACTGGAATGTCATGTACAAGAAGGCAACGACGCTTGGGGCAGTGGCGCATTGGAAATTTCGAGGAGTATGCATTCGCTGGCCTCGCAATCGTGGGCGACAATGTTCGCCCTCGAGCAGGCAGAAGACGCCCTTTTACTGCAAGTTGAGGCCATGTTTTACCGAAAATGGCCGCGGCCGCGCTCGCCTGCATCTCGTTGCTCGCGGCGGTGGCGAATGGCCAACGTAGAGCCTGGCTTGAGACGCGAAACACGTTTGACGCTTCTCTTCAATTAGATCTGGCGGCCTCCGGTCGCTGCTTACAAAGGGGTCAGCATGCGTTTCAAATGTGTAGGTCGGCCTCTTCGTGATAAAGCTTCCGACCAATGGCGGCGCGAAAGTCCATTTTCTTGGCGACTCTGATCTGCGGCCGCTCGCGTCATGCAGCTCCGGTGAGTCCAAAAGGCCACATTTTTGGGGATGAGAAGCAGCCAACAGCGATCTCCACGTGCACGGTCGGAGTATCAGAATCTTTGTGTCAAGATCCGATGGCTGCCTTACAATGCCGGAGCCGGTCCAGAATCTTGCACAAGTGATCCAAGACGAGTGCGCCCTCGAAACTCCGACCGCCATCAAAGGTGATACAGGCTTTTGGCTGGCGTGGCTCGATTCTTTGCTTTGCATAGATGCTGGGTCAAATCGAAGCACCTCGGGACATTGCGTGATGCAAAGATATCGATGGTTGATCGAGGTGGTGACGTGAGAGTTGAATGGCTGGCGTTTAAGATGACAAGGAAGAAGGTCATCACGTGACTTTTGAAACCATGCAGGCCAATTTGCAAACAGTCGGTGATGCAGTACTGAGTTATGTGTTCTGGTGGTAACTTACTCCCCGGAAGGCAGGGAATGATCCCACTATGAGTTCGCGAGTTACCTTCACCGGCAACTCAAGCCTGTCAGGCGAAGATGCTCCCAATCTTTGCAATGACAGGTCTGATAGGCTAGCCATTACCTACGAAAGTAATACCCGCATCTGTACAAGGGCGGACGATACAGCCTCACTGTCTCGATGCGCGCAAATACTAGTGGCGCTTTTGTTGCTTGTACACAAGTAGCTCATTTCATTCCGATATTATTATTCCCCACCGGCTCTGTAGGGTCTTGTTAGTTTTTGGCGGGAAGAGCCGTAGCCCCTGACTCTTGCACCCTGCTCGGAGACTCCAGCTATATGAGGCTACTATCACGTGGGTGAGGGATGATCTTAAGCTTCTGAATGCAATTTCCATTGTAGACTATCCTGTGTGTGAAGTAGATTAAGATATTGAGATATTATACGAGGATTAAGAACCGCCAACACATCAATACTCGTAGAGGTGAATATTACCGCACTTCGAACACGCCAGGGACCTAAAGGCCGCTTTTAGCAGGCGCTGGGTGGAAACTCTCACGCGACCCGTACCAACACCGCAACGCTCCTTCCCCGTCTCCTCCGACGCAGGGCCACCTCGACGATCAACCCGCCAGAACGATTGATTATCGACGGCCCGCACACACACGCGCACCCCTCGTCTTCCACAACCCTGTCCATCTTTTACATCCACTCTCTCACATACCAACTCACCACACCCGGACGTATCGCCCCGCCGTCGCAACAATGGGTGGCTCTATCTCGAAGATGATGAACAAGATCTTCGGATCAAAGGAAATGCGCCTGCTGATGCTTGGTCTCGACGCCGCAGGCAAGACGAGTACGTGCCTCCACTTTGCGCACAACGAGCGACGCGATCACCTGTGCAGTCACGTCTTGCCCGGAATAACCCGTCTGACCGCCTCTTAGCTATCTTGTACAAGCTCAAGCTTGACACCGATGTTACCACCATCCCGACTGTCGGCTTCAACGTCGAGACCGTGACTTACAAGAACACCAAGTTCAACGTCTGGGACGTCGGCGGGCAGGACAAGATCCGACCGCTGTGGCGCCACTACTTCTCCGGCACCCAGGGTCTCATCTTCGTTATTGACAGCAACGACCGCGACCGAATCACCGAGGCAAGGAACGAGTTGGCCCGTATCATTCAGGATCGCGAAATGAAGGATGCTTTGCTGTTGGTCTTTGCCAACAAGCAGGATATCGCAGGAGGTGAGTGATCTCCAGGCTGGACATCAATACCGCAAACAATGCGCAATGCGCGGCGAAAGAGCACGAACATGGAATTCGCACGAGCACGATATGGTCAAGTCAATACATAGATGAGCGCGCCCACTGACACTCTCTTCTCCCAGCCATGACCCCGAAGGAGGTTTCCGATGCGCTTGGCCTCGATAACATCGCTGCCAGGCACATCTGGAAGGTCGAGCCCAGCTGCGCCGTCACCGGCGAGGGTATCTTCGAGGGCCTCTCGTGGCTGAGCACCAACGTGCCGACCCCCGCGAAGTGAGCGAGTTCGACCGGCCGACTTCCTCCTGGGACTCAATCTTGAAGTCGAACGGAACCGTATCAACCTCGTCCTCATCTCTCGTGGACCCGATCTGTGAACAATCTACTAATGAGACTGCTTCGCATCGATTCTCCTTCGAGCGACCTCAGTCAATTCACGATCGAGATACTTGTCTGGCCACCCCAACCGATTCTTTGCTACTGGTGGACGACCCTCATTTTCGGCTGGCCTGGCGCCATCGATAACGATGAGCTGTGTCAACTCTTGCGTCCCTTTCAAGTCCGACATTCCCGGAACTTTGCTTTTAGTATCAACGGACGGGTTTCGCCTACGGCCGGCGGTACACTGTACACGACCTCTACTACTAATAACACTTGCTGAGCGCTTGTTCTTGCTGCGACCCCCTCTCACGACCTGTCAATCAGGATTCCGATCTGCTTGAGAACCACAACCTTCTCCACGCGGATGCGGAATATGCTCTGGAAACACACATTGGAACATCCCTGGACAATTGGAGGATGAGGACAAAACAGCAAGGAATTGCATTTTGCGAGACATGGACTGGCGGCCGGCCGTCACTCGGGACATCATACATACAACTTTGCTCGTGGATTTGGATCCTTGAATTTTGCCCAACTTGGTCTTGTTTGTTGACCTTTTGTCCCCTGCTCTTGTTTCCATCTCGTATCTTTATCTTGTCTTTGACTTTGTGCATCATCTGAAGATGAAGAATGAAGTCTGGTAGATATTTGGGAAGAATCAAATACCCCCTTGCGTGATTTTGTTATTTTGCGCCACTCATCCATCTGGTATTGCAGTTTATGGGCTCACAAGGTTCCAATCGAGTCCCGGACAAACCATATTCGTCATGTACTAATTCACATATCTTTGATTCCTTTTCGTGATCGACATACATCGTCACCCTACCATACTCATCCACTCACACGCAACTTTACAACGAGCTCTTTCCCTCTGGTTCCAACTGACAGAACGCCTTGAACACGACCAACTCCTCATCCCCCGTGCTCTCCACAACCAACTCCGCCGTCGCGCCAACGAAGTACACATAACCCGTCTTGATTTCCTCCGTCTTTGGGCCCACGGACACCTTTCCAGAACCCTGCGTGCACAGCACGATCGAGGGGCCGTCCAGCGGCGCAAAGGTCGCCCGGGCGCCACTCGCCGGCAGTGCGGCGCGCACGACGGCGAACTCGTCGATCGGCGGGTCGTACAGCAGCGCCGCGGCGCCTGACTTGTACGCGATCGGGTTGAACTTGACGTACGGGTAGTCGGTGGGGTTCATCTTCTGCTCGGCGATCGGCGCGTACTCGTAGGTCAGCGTGGAGGTCAGCGTGGCGACGTCTTTGAATTTCGGAGTGAAACCGGCGCGGATGACGTTGTCGCTGGAGGCCATGCATTCGATGATTTCTGTGAACCTTGATCAGTATTCCTTTTTCAGGAAAGAAAAGGACAGGTGAAATTGACACACCACCAGAGAGATAAGCGTGGATGTCGTCCGCCTTGAGAAACATCGCCTCGCCGACCTCGAGCTTGACGTAGTTGAGGAAGAACGTGACGAAGAGGCCAATGTCGTCCGGGAACTGGCCGTTCAGGCGCACCATGAGGTCTGCGAGCTCCTGGCCATCATTGGCGGGGCCACCTTCACCCGCGAACTTGGCGCCCTCACCCTCCGCCTGCTTGATCACCTCCGGCGCCGCCTTCGCGATGTCCTCCTGGCTGGACTCCATAAGCGCGGTGAAAGCCTCGCGCAGCGCCTGCTTCCCCGCCGCCGCGTCCGAGCCCGCCGCGGCCTTCTCGAACTTGCTCGCTGCCGCGTCGCCAACGAGCCGGCGCAGCGCGGGCACGTGCTGCAGGAAGTGGGCGATCTCGGGGAGCGGACGGAAGCCGCAGAGGCCGTCGAAGGGGGTGATGGCGATGGTCATCTCGGGCTTGTGGTTGTCATCCGGGTAGTGCTTGGGGTCGCGGGCGTGCAGCTGCTCGGCGAGCTGCTTGTTCGGGTGCGCCTGGATCGACAGCGCCTTGTTGATGCTCAGCACCTTGAACAGGAACGGCAGCTTGGCGCCGAAGCGCTGCACGATTGAAGAGGACAACAGCGCCTGGTTGTCTTGCACCAGGTCCAGTAGCGTGCGGCCGGTCGTGACGTCCTTAGAGGGGTTCGAGGGGTGCGTGCCCATCCATAGCTGGAGGGACGTGGTTAGTGAGATCAGTCGTACTCCAGTGGACGAAGTCGGGGTGGACCAAGCTGGAACACACCTCAGCGTACGGCTTGTCTTCTTGAATGGTGAAGTCGGAGGCTGTTGCCGCAGCAAACTTGGCGGCGGATGAATCGTGTCCGACCTTGCCTGGTCCTTGTTAGATGTCTCGCTCGATGTAATTTGGTCTGTCGCATGTATGTATCCATAGTCTTACCCCATTCGTAACTATTGCATCCTGTGATTTTGATTAGAGATGGGTTGCGAAGCCAACTTGCAAATGTCATGACCTACCGCATTGCAGACGCAGAAGAGGAACTTGCATCGTGACGGTTGATGCTGTTGATTCGAAATGAGGAGCGTACACTGACCGAATCTGAGTGTGTTTCGGTGGAGGACTATACAACAAATAAATTCTCTCCTGATCGTCGTCTTAAATCTTTTTGTTGACTTGAGGCGAATCGGGACCCCTCAATCTCCTCGGCGTAGTTGCAGCTCGTCCAATGTTCAAGGGTACATTACCCCACATGGCCTCATGGATTGGCAGTCGAGTGGCGTTCGCAGCATTGGGCGGCACGGGCGGCCGATCGTGTTCGGCGCACCACACGCGCCACACAAGAACGCAAGCCACGCGCACGGCATCATCAGCAGACATGTTCTCGGTCGCATGTCACATATTTCTTCTTCACTATGGCTCGTGGTTTATCAATGATCTTGACCACGACTCATGAGAAAGAGGTATAACTGCTTGCGTGACTGCACTGTCAGATCCGCAGCACTCAATGGGTCGCACGGATCTCCTCCACCTCGTCCAGCTCAACCACAAGCAACCCCATGATACTCCCTGGCGGTTGGCAAACCTTCTCCAGACGTAATCGTGGATCCGCCTGCTTCAGCACCGCCTGCCAATCCTCAAGATGCCGCTCCTTCGCATTGAACGCCTGCATCATCGTCAAATCTCTCGCCCGAGCCAAGCGCTCCTCCGCTACGGGAACCGTGCCCGGCGTCGGCAGAATCGTATCCATGATGAGCAGCCGCGAGGCCGTCGTTGGTGAAGAACCTCCACCCTTGCGCTTCATCGCCGCCACGAGGTGCCGCAGGATGACCGCCGCCGTAGCATCCGGCCAGTCGTGCAGGATCATGCGCAGCAGGTAGATCGCCGCGCCCGCGACCGGTTGCGGCTGCATGAAGTCGTGCGGCACGAAGCGAATGCGCTTCTTGACGTCTTCGGGCTGAGTGCCGGTAGCTAGTGCTGCCGCGCCGGCCTCGGCGTTCTCGGGTAGGTCTTCGACGATGAAGTTCAGCTGTGGGAAGGAGTTGGCCAGCACAATCGCAGCTCCGCCGGTGGAACCTCCGACCTATGATGAAGATGTTAGCATGGTTCGAGAATGATTTCATTGGCAGTAAGCTTCGCTCGGTACTCACATCTACCACAAGTCCTCCAGCAGAGACCTTCTCCCACGCATACGCTCGCACAAGGTGACTCAGATCAACCCCACTGCTGCTCCGTACACACCGCATATATGTCGCGAACTCCGCCGCCCGCGCCGGCTCCGCAGCGATATGCGCGAAGAATGGCAGCGGGGTCGCGAATGCGGCATTATACGCCGTCTCCCCGGCCGCGGCCCCAGCGGCAGTGAGCTCCGTGCCCCAGCGCCGGTGCGCAGCGCTCATCGCCGCCGCCATTGGTGCCGAGCGCGCGCACATGTACATGGCGTATGCGTGCACGTCTGGCTGCGTGGCCAGCAGACCCGATGTAGCGGAGTGCGCCACACGGGGCCCGGTCTCGTCGGTCTCGTCGGAAGCTTCGCTAGTAGACTTACTGGCCGGGACTTCGTGGAACAGGTAGGTGGTCATGGCCATGCGAAGGATGGCTCGCAGAGTGTACGGGTCGACGTTTGCGAGAGCGGCGAGCTTGGAATAAGAGATGCTGGCAGCATGTGGGTTGGCGGGATTCTCTTCCGTTGGCAGTGGGACCAGACGGAAAATGTCGTATCGACATAGCCAGTCGAGACATGCCGTGTATTGGAACTGAAGGTAGGCCAGTCACGGTCAGCGTCATGGTCACCGGACTCTGCGACCCTGCGAATGTGGCCGAGTCATAAGAGAAAAGGTAACCATACCCCAGTGGCCAGGTTCGGCAGGAACTCACTCGGGCCGGCGGCGAGATGTTGAATCGCCAACGCCGCCGAAAGCAACTCTTGCCGAGCTTTCAAGACTTCGGTTGGCGCATCACGCGGAAGCACGGTCTTTGGCCCAGCGGCTTCGAAAGATGGATTTGGCAGTTCATTCGAGCGAAGGTACTCCGTCAACGTTTCCGTTGCACTGGCAACTTGGTCACGGAGTATCTCGAGTGGTGCGGCGGGAATTCGTGCAGGCATCGCGATCTCCTAAAGTGTGTGCTTTCAAGCTTAGGTCAAGGTGCGCGACTGTCGCAATCTTGGTCGATCATTAGCGGACCACTAACTGGAGGAAAAAAATATATTTTTCTTCAATACCTAGGAGGACTGATCTGCTTATAACAAGTGTATAGCGGGTGTTGAGGGTACATCTCACAAGATGCGTCGGTCCCGTAGGTGGGTAATCCGGATGTGAGCCGAAACCCAGGAACCACCATACGAATGTTCTACCAACACAGATCACAGGTCTCAGCTCCAGTTCGCTACTACCACGGACGGACGTTTGGTTCAGATGCAGAGATGCATAGCTTAGCTCCTGGCAGCCATGGAGCACGTATGCGTCCGCTGGGCGATATTCCCGAGTCAATCCCGACGAGCTTGGAACAACGCTTCAGCTATGTTACCCCATCAGAAAGTGGGCAATATTGCCAAAAATGGTTGAGATCGTCTCGCATCCTCCTCTCGATCTTGATCTGAGCTGAAGACGATACTTCGTGGCTCCGAAGTAGAACTCCGTTGGACTTGCATTGAAACTTCTCGAGCAAATCTTCATTGCACAGCCAGCGCCAGCATGAATTCTCACAGTTTGGGCACAGGTCTGATTCTGTCTGCTGTCGTTTTAACAGGCTTCTCCCTCGTTGCCTTTGCGGTGATCGTTCTTCTTTTCGACAGACTCTTAGCTGATCGCCGTCTGGATGAGATTCCAGGACCCCGCGGTTGGCCCATCATCGGCCATGGCTATCAGCTTCCGGCTAACGCAGCAGAGGCCTTCAGCAAGTGGGCATTGCAATACGGCGATATATTCAAGTTGCGCGTCGGCTATTACAATTGGGTCATCATCAACACTCCGCAGGCGATGCACGAAATCATAGAGAAACAATCTGCCCATACTTCATCCAAGGCGCCCTCCCCGATGAGCCATGAAACCGTCACGGGCGGGCACCGAATGCCGACGATGCCGTACGACTCGACTTGGCGTGCCATGCGGTCGCTCGTCCGGGACATCACCGCTGGCCCGATTACGGCTTCTTTCGTGCCTTGTCAGGAGTTCGAAGCCAAGCAGCTGCTCTTCGATCTGCTGACGAACAACGCCGGCGATCGACTCTTCTATCAGCATTCGCGCCGCTATGCGCTGAGTATCATCAACACCAACACGTTCGGTCGTCGTGTTCGCTCATTGCAGGACCCTGCTGCGCTGATAGCCATCGAAAGTCAGGCGATACTGAGGAAGAATTCGCGGCCTGGAGGGTACATTGTCGACGAGATCCCGCTGCTCGCTCGACTACCGAGGTGGATGCAGCCTGGTCGAGGTCGAGCCGATGCTGCCGCCGCTCAGATCTGGAACATCAAATACGGGCTTTGGAAGCGCTTCGAGAAGGATGTCGAGGCGGGTGTCGCTCCGTTCTGTTATGCGCGCGAGGTCTACATAAATCGCCACACTTGGTATGAGCGCGGTCTGACTGAAGCTCACCTGGTTTGGTTGACCACAGGTCTGGTGGAAGCGGGCTTCGAGACGACTTCTGCCACGCTCAACACCTTGATTCGCTATCTCGCAGCCGACCAGAAAGTCCAACAGCACGGGCGCGAAGAAATATTTCAGGTCGTTGGTCGGGATCGGCTACCCTCGTATGCCGACATTCCTAAGCTACCCTACCTCCGTGCATGTCTAAAAGAGGCCTTACGCATCAATCCGATCCTCTCACCCGGTATCAAGCACTTCGTGACACGCGACATCACCTACAAGGGCGCCGTCATCCCACAAGGCACGATCCTGCTCGCCAACACCGCCTTCCTGCACTTCGACCAGCGCCGCTTCGCCGACCCCACCAAATTCGATCCCGAGCGGTACCTTCACCACGACCTCTCCAGCGCTGACTATGCCGCCCTCGGCGACCCGCAACGCCGCGACCACTTCACCTTCAGCTCCGGGCGCCGCACCTGCCCGGGCGCCCGACTCGCGGAGAACTCGCTACATATCGCGCTCGCGGGCATCCTGTGGGCCTTCGAGATTCGCCCCGTACTGGACGCTGCGAAGCAAGAGGTGCCGATGCCAGCGCCGGGCCCAGAAGAGTACGTCGATGCCGGGTTCAAGATTCCGAAGCCTTTTGCGGTGCGATTCATGCCGGTGGATCAAAAGGCAGAGAGAGTCGTGCGGGAGGAGTGGAAGAGGGCGGCGGCAGAAGGTTATATGCTCCGAGGGACGCCGGTTGATCTCAATGGCATGGTGGAAGCTTGAATATGATGCTTCTCTGCCAGACGGGACGGATATAGTCAGAGGAATGGAGCAACTTCAATTCCGTTTGCTTCAAGTTCTTGCTGTAGACAACGGCTTCAAATAGTCGAGGATTGCCCAGAGTGTCTCTCCCCAAGTGATATTCTCTCATTTGCAGAGCAAGCTATCTACCAATACTTATCCTACAAACCCGAAGACCTCACATTCTCAGTCTATGGTTTTTTGATCATACGATTGTGCCGCAAACATGTGGCACGTCTCTCTCATCCAAACCCTTATAAGTCTGACCAGGCACTACTCCGTCGGTTCCTTGACACTATTACTCTGGCTCTCCTCACGAGGCTTGAGTCCGACCACGGCCGCAGAATGAGCATGGCTCAAGGTTGCGGTCCGGCTGAACACGCAGAACAGCAAACCAAAAGCAGAGACAGCAGTGTACAAAATCCACATCTTGCTTAGACTGTTGGTGAGCGCACCATGAACGACTGATTTTTGATGATCAGGAAGATCTTGAATGGTCTGCGTACTCGCACTGATATCTCCACTCCCGATCTGGGCAGCGAGCTCGGGGCCCAGCACTGCAGCGAGCGCCGGCTGGGCTCGATTCATGCAATTCTGCACGACCACCTGCCCAAGCACGATCCCGAGACTTCCTGCGATGTTGCGCGTGAACGCGAAGGTGGACGTCGCGCTCGCCATGTCGCTCCGGTCCACATTCGACTGCAGGGCGATCATGGGAGCCTGGAAGTTGGGACCCACGCCGAGGCCGGCAATGCCCTGATATAAGATGATCTTGGCTAGATTTTGGGTCGGTCCGAGGTTGATAAAGAGGCCGTAACCAAGGGTCTGCAGCACAAATCCTATGTACATTGGTGGGCGGCAGGAGCCGGTCTTGCGGAGGTAGAATCCGGTCCCAATGGCTGCAGCCGAGAGGGCAATCGCCAACGGAAGAAGGTAGACGCCGGACAGAATTGGTGTTTTATCCAGGACTGCTTGGAAGTATAGCGGGAGGTAGTATGGCGCGGCGATGTAGACGAAGCTTTGCGCAAAGCACACACCAAGAAGAGCCAGATTTGCGCGTTTTCGGAAGATGCGAATGCTAAGGAGCGGATGTCTTGCTACCGTGGCATCCCAAGTGAAGCATAACGCCCACGCCACCAAGCCGAAGACGATAGTGCAGATCACGGTCGGCGAGCTCCAAGGATATGACGCTCCACCGAAACTCAACCCGAGGAGAAACATCAGAGTTCCACCAATGCTGAGGAGCGCTCCGAGCCAATCAATCGCCTTGACACCATCCCACAGTGGCGTTTTTGGATTTTCGAGGTTGAGGTAAAGCAGGATCACAATAAATGCCGCGCCGTCGAAGGGGAGGTTGATGTAGAAGCACCAGCGCCATGAAACCCTTTGCGTCAATGCACCTCCGATGATGGGTCCCAGAGACATCGCCAGTGCCCAGACACCGCTGATCATGCCGTAGTAAGCGCCACGGTCGCGAGGGCTGAAGAGATCAGCAATGCAGATATTCACCAAAACATTGAGCCCGCCACCACCCACACCTTGAATCGCTCGAGCGACCAGTAGCATGGGGATGTTGACCGACAGTGCTGCTATCAGCGAGCCCACGAAAAAAACCAGGTTGGCGACAAGCAGAACCACTTTGCGCCCGAACACGTCCGAGGCTTTGCCCCAGATAATCGTCGTGGCTGCAACAGCCAACAGGTAAGTCGACCCAATCCATGTGTAGCCAGCTACGGACTGGAAGTACTCGGAGATCGTAGGCAATGCAGTTGTGACAATGGTGACGTCCAATGCGTTCAGAAAGGTGGCCAAGCACAGGGCGAGCAGAATCAGGAATTTCCTGGATGGACGATCAAGGACTGGCGATTGGAATCTCTCGCGTTCAGGCTGCTGGGGAGCATTCCCCAAATCGGACTTTTCGGCGTCGCAAGGTGCATGAGTAGAGACTGATTGTAAGTCGGAAGCGCTCTCTTGTCTATGGACCTTCTCTTCGCGTTCCGGCATGCTGCTAATTAGTTGCTGCAGGTCGCAGGTACATGACAAAAGAAAGCGGTGAAGCACCTACGATTGCTCCTAGTTTTGATGAAATGTATGGCTCACCTGCTGCACGTCACGCTTTCTCGACAACAACCGACCGATGAAGCCGAATTGCATGAATGATGCAGGTTCCAGCCTCTAATCCATGGGAATGGGACCTTATCTCCGGACTTACCGCTGACACCGCAATTCGCACATGTATACATACAATAGGCGAAGAAGACTGAAGCATGGGCAGCACGGCCGTTCTCCGTTTCCTCTGTTGGCTGGTTAAGGTATTCCGTGCTGGGTTTCACAGCTGGACGGCACCTTCCAGAGTGGTGTTCGACCAGCGCGGCGTGAGAGCCGTTCGGCGTTTAACGGAGATAGCGGTCTTACCTCAAAATATACAGCGGTTCGGTCTGTTGAAAGATCGCTGGATTCCCGTCGATCTTTCCGGACTCGACTCTACAAAGGTTGTCGAGCCCGGGTGAGCTCCGACGAGTGCCGGGCGAGCCCCGAATTGGGATGCCCGCGAAGCTGCGGCATATGGCTCTCAAGATCAAGTCAAGTCAACCATGTCGTGGCTAGCTTTTCGGTGAGCAAGGTGGCTGGAAAGGCAGCGACGTACTACCTTGGGAGATGTTTGTCATGAGACTTTCGGTATAAGACAAAGTTGCGTTTATACCACCGCCGTCCCACTCATGCGTGGAGTCACATTCTCCCGGCCGATATTAATTCAGCCACAAGAGTGCAATCTCTCGCAGGCTCGTCGACGAGACCTCGCTTCAGCGCCGGCCTCATCTGCCGAAGTTGATCAAGCAAATTCAACATGGTGCAGGCTGCGAATACCAAAGCAGAGGAGCTGCGCGGCCTGATTAAGCAACTCAACTTCGCTGTTGAAGCGTACACAGGCGGCCATGTCCATGACACAAATGAGATCGTGAAGCAATGTCAACATATGCTCCACCGAGCTGAAACTCCTGAGGTTTTCGCAGAGCGGCTGCGATATCAGGTCAGAATGACACTCCACTCGAGGCTTCCGGTCAGCTGATTTGGAACCCAGCCGCTTGATCTATGTGCGCTTATGATTGCCATACAAGGCGGAAGTCTCAATTGCTTGGTAAATCTTGCTGGCCAAAGCGCGGATGCTGACCAACTGGCCATGGACTGCGCACGGCCAAGGGAAGAGATCGGTAAAGCAATTCTCTCCGCACCGCGAGTGAATCAGCCTTTTTCTGACAGTGGTGATAGTTCGCTCACTACGCCTGTTGACGGCTATCGGAGTTTGTGACGAGGTTGGCTATCAGAAGTACCGCGCCAATGAAAAGACTGCTGTGGTAGCGAGTCGAGGGCAGGTCGGCGGTTTTCGTGTCAGGTAAGTTCTTGACCATGCTGTGGTCCAAGCGGTCACCATGTTTGACCATGGCTGATGATTCTCGAGCTCTGTCCCTGTGTCCGGCATCCTCCCAAGAATCGAAGAGTTCTTCGGTAAATGCGCCGATGGCACCCTTGACGGCACCGTTGACTCCGCTTATGTCTACACATACGGCAAACCAATGTATGAAGTATTGCGCGAGACTGGCCTTCGTGGGGATTTTGATGCATACATGGAGAGCAGAAAGAAAGAGAAGAGCAGGCGTTGGCACCACGCCTTCCCGGCAACGAGTAAGTTTGTCAGCGAGTTCACCGCCGCTACAATCGTCGACGTGGGAGGCAGTCAGGGCCACGACCTCATCAGTTTCCACGACGAGATGCCTGGGTTCCGTGGTCGATTAATTCTGCAAGATCTGCCGGAGACCGTGCAAGAAGTCCTGGGAGAGCCGCAAGTGTTCGAAGCCATGGCATATGACTTCTTCACTCCTCAGCCAGTGAGACATGCCGATGTGTATCTCCTTTTGGCCGTGCTCCACAATTGGAGCGACGATGCGTGTGTGCGCATTTTGAAAACCCTTGCTGCGGCCATGAGGCCTGGACACTCTCGACTCCTGATATCGGCAATGCTGCTCCCTGACATTGACGCAGAACGTCGAGCTGCGGAGCTAGATATTCAGATGTGGCTTTTGCAGCTCAGTCGGCAACGCACCGAGACTGAGGTTAAGTTGTTGCTCTCAGATGCGGGTCTCAGCATTGTGACAATCTGGCCAAACGGCAATCGGGAGTCTATCATTGAAGCTTGTGTAAAATAACAATAAGCATCGGGAGTAGCAGAATGGAAAAATTGTATCATCGAATGAAAGAACACCTCATTAGTGACGACATGGAAGAATGTTGATAAGTTGATAGGTGAAGCCCATGCCCGCAGCAGGGCTTCAAGGCGATGCCAAGCCATTGTGAACGCTTGGGCCCGCCAGGATTTGTCACGGTCGCGAGCCACATCAGCATGCTTCATGATATCGATTTCGCAGCAACGGTTTCCATGATCTACAAGCTTGTCTGACACGATGGCTCGATATTTCCCTATCTCGATGCCAAAGCAGGAACAAAATCCCATGCATGGTCCAGACCACCATAGAACACCCATCTGATCAAGTTATCTCTGACCATTTCACCGCCGTGGCCAACGCCGCTCACGATGAGCTTGGCTCGCTGTTCCGGCATAGCCGTCCCTCCTGGCTTGACAGCTTCTTCAATCGAATCCATGGCCATATGAGCTATCTTCATGAAATCGGCCTTACTGATCGGCAGCTCACAGGCGATATCATCAAAATGGTGATCCAAAGCGTACAATGCCCGCATCAGTTTGGCGGCATGGCCCTCGTCGCGATAGACATTGGCGCGGTGGATCAAGTCCGCCCAGCCATGACTTGGATGTTGCGGAGTATATCCTACAACGCGCTCCGGGTAGAGCGTTGGGCAGCCACAGCCCGCGAAGAGTATCGCATCGACGCGCATCTTCGATTCCAGAAGCATAGCCTTCTCTTCAAGCGATAGCCAGTCTTGCTCCATCAAAGCCGGGTAGTAAGCCGACAATGTGGCATTGTGTAGGAGCACGAAATCCATAGCAATTCTTTTCCCCGGCTTTTGAGCCGCGCCCAAGAGATATACGCTGGTGTGCATCATCTCGTTCATCTTTCGCCGGATATCTTCAGCATTTCGCTCAACTCGCAGGCGGCTTAAGAATAACGCGAAATGCTCGCCTCCAACCCGCTTCATCAAGCCGTCGGCGATTTTGTTGAAAGGGTCCGTATGCTTGACCCCGTTTGAGATGACTGGGTCCTGGCGCATGGCATTCACAACCTCCATCAGGCTTTGCGCGCCAAGTTCTGGGTGCAACCTAGCATGGCGTTCAGCTGTGAGCAGAAATTGCTTAGGCCAATTGTCGTGGACGCAAGCAGCCGCCAGTGCCTCTGCGATCAAGCTGGGTTGCTTGTACTCAATCGCGCATCCCAAATGAATCATCGGGTGGACCAGGTCTGCAAATGACAGTCAGCATCGGCTGACCTGGGACCATATCCTGTGGTACATGCCTGTATACATTCGACAGTGGATATCCTTGGCCACCGGCGAGTTATCCAAGAGATACCTTCTGAGTGTCTTCGATACCCCATTCTGCTCAATTTGAGATCGAAAGAACTTCAAAAGACGATGGTAAGCCTCGTCTTTACCGAAGGATTCCATGAGTGCCACATCGCTGCACCCGTCAAGGTTGTCGCTTTCTTTCGTCTCATTCTTATCGATTGGGGCTTGATACGGGACGTTGTAGTTCCACATGGCCTGGATCTCTTTCGGCGACGCTCTCAAAGACCACAGAGCAAGCAGGTGATGCACCAAATGGTCTTCAAATCGTAGTGATGTCAGAGTCTTTCCATTTTCTTCTGCACTGAGTTCGCCCAGCTTACTATGAAATCCGGAATTCCATCTAGTATGGTACACATTATGGTTAAGAGATAGCAGATGTGAAGTTAACTCTGCGCTTTCCTGCGTTAGAGGCGCAATGTAGGTGTACCCTGGCGTCTTTGATGGCGCAAGCTCTATGCGATCCACAGGACCGACTTGGTCATGGAATGCCATTTTGTGTCTCGCTCCTGCGTAATACAATAGCAGGATGCGCAAAGTCAATACAGTCTTTGAGTTAGACGCGACGAATCTCAGTCACGAACTTTCGCAAGAACATAAGAGAAATGTTGGCTTAGTGTCGGCCACGAGCGGCCGCATCACCAGCCAGATAATTGTTGGCCCAGTGCAGCGAGCAGGCCGCCAGCACATAGTAGTCCAGCCTCGAACTGTGAGATGTTCAAGGCATGTTGCAAGCCTGCTACATTGGAGTTGTTGGGACGGCCGACATCCAGAAGGGAAGCCAGCACATTCCCGCAGGTCGACCTCAACTGGACACAGACTTCGGTACCGCCAGCTTTCCGATTCCGATATATCCGAACCCTGATCGACCTGAAGGTGGTACTCAACGGTCTTTGCACACGCACCCATCAATCACCGCCCGGTATACTCTTTCCATGTCCTACCGGCCCCGACCTAAGCCCGACGAACCCCGGGCGACCCCGAGAAATGCGAGATGTCCGATTGGTTGAGCAGGCACTCCTTCGCAGATGATTCCAGTAGATGGTCAGATCTTGTGTGTGCCTCCGACTTCTCCAACCAGACCGTTCTCGGATGCCAATCGCCAGACCTGCACATACTTTCTGGAGGACCATGGTTCAGCTTCTTAGTGGCTGAGGCGTGAAATGCTCATGGCGGAACCACATGAGCATGAATGAAGTTTCAATACGATCTTTCTCGCCCCATTAGATCAAGAATCCTCAATCATGATCAACCATTGAACGATGTTTAATGTGCGATACGATTGGTACGGTCTATCTGCTACGGGTGTGCAAATTATGTTTCCGTCGTGCGTGGGCCCCACAGTCGCAAGCGCTCCTCTTCAAAGTGATCCTTGTCTTCCTGAGACGCCTTCAGGAAACCAATCTCCTTCCATATGTGGATGTACTTCCGAAGAACCACTTCATCCACCGGTCCAAGCCGTGCGAGTGTTGTAGAGTGTTCAACGGAGTGTTTCGTTTCCAGAACAAGGCCACCACATGCAAGTCTGACAAACGTGTCGTCCAAGAAATCGACGAGCATTGCCGCGGGATTGTCTTTGGGTCCAGCTTTCCGGACAAGCTGAAGCCATTTTTCAAATGGCATCACGCTTGCGGCGTCCATCTTGAGGGCATCGAGTAATACCAGCTTGGCCTCCTGCCAACCTTGTCCAGCCGGATTTTCAATGTGATATACCGGATAAGGTTCGTGTTTCCCCAGGACAAGGTCGGATACGGTGCCCGCGACATCCTCAACTGGAGTCCAGAATAGTCTTCCTTTGAGGTCAGGAAACGCTTTCAGCGTCTGCGCTGACTTGATCAGAAACCCGAAATGCTCCATGGGGTTCCAATAGCCGCTTTTGCGCGAGCCAGCTATCTGACCAAGGCGAACCACCATTGTTCGAAAATGTTCAGGATACTTCCTCAAAGTAAGTTCCAATAATTTTTCACATCCCCACTTGGCTTCACCATAACCATTTTGTAGCACTGCTGTGAAATCGACGGCATTTTCGGGCACCGTGGCTCGAGAGCCAGCAGGGCCATAGTTTCCGACAACACCGATAGATGAAATCATAGCGAAGCTGACTTTGGTGGCCCCTCGGTGATTTGACGAAGCACTCACAGCGAGATCCAGGAGATTTCGCAACACCTGAAATTGCGACTCGAAGAATGCTAACGGCTGTTTGGCACTCATGGGCCAAGCGTTGTGAACGATGTGTGTGACTGTACGCGATAAGTATTGATAGTCCCTATCGGTGAGTCCAAGATTCTGCTTCGAAGTGTCAGAAGCGAGTACCTTCAGCTTTGATCTCAAGTTGTCCGGAAACCGAATTCCCTTCTCTCTCATTGCCTTGTACTGACGCGCATATGGTTCTGTATTGTTCTTTCGATTGAGACAAACGACCGTCGTCACATCGTCCAGGTGAGCGAGATGCTGTACTAAATGGCCTCCAAGACTCCCGGAAGCACCAGTGACCAGAACGACCTTTGCCGGTGTCTTCTTCGTGCCAGCACCGGGCTCGAAAGCAGGAGATTGGAACCCGGTTGAATGTTTTGCAACAAGGGACTCAACTGCACGTTTTCGAATGGTGAGCTCGTCCACCACAGACGTAGAGTTACACACGTCTTTATCTGAGGCTTGTCCCAGCTTGATCTCCAGATCTTCCGCCATTGCGTGCCCATATCCGAGTTTCGCTTTGAGATCCCCGAGATTGTTGCATTCGAGGAACAACGTATCGTGTTGAATGTCCAGATCGAGCTCGTCTCGCAATCGGTCGGCGATGATGAGGGATAACAAAGAGTCAATTCCGCTGTCCGCGAAAGCGACCTCGTCAGTCAAATCATCAATACCAATACCACTTTCTTCCGATATGATTGCCAGTAATTTCTCAAGAGATTTTGGGTGAATGTCTCCTGGTGTCGTGGTTGTCGTGTCTGGAGGCGTCGGAGGAAAGTCGTCAGTTGAGGAACTCAAAGTTTCCAATGTTGTCACACTTGACAGACTGTCATTTCTGACGCATTCCGGGCCTCTGTTGTCGACTAGGGCTATGAGATTGTCAACTGTTGGGCTCTCTGCGAAATAGGAGATGAAATCGATGTCGACATCGAATTCGTCCTTCAGACGCGCGGATATCGTTAAGCCCATAAGTGAGTCGATGCCTAGATCTGCCAGTTGGACGTCACCCTTCATGTCTTCTGCACTGAGACCACTCTCTTCTTGGATAATCGTAAGCAGACGCAATCGGGTCTCGCTACCTTTATGAGTAGCACTAATGGTAGGGAGAGCAGGTACTACATTCGAAGGTAACAGCTTGCCCGTTCCTTGGAATGCCGGTCCATTCTTAGTTGACCTGGAGCTTTCCTTTAATGATTTTCCAGCTTCAAGGGAGAGTATGACCTTCAAAACTCTTCGAGGGACCTTTTGGATCTGTGAAAAGAGGTCAGCTATACTTCGTCTCGTTCTTACGTTCCTCACATCGAATCACACATACCGCGATCCGCTCAAAAGTCGCCACGATCTCCTCGCCATCCAGGATCGTCACGTCACCATACCAAATGTTTGCTTGACCTTCTTTCATGCAGGTGTAGGTCACGTATTCTTTGTCGGCTTGTAACTTTCGATAGATCTCAAATGCGGCCCAGCCATGGTTCATATACACATCCTGGTCAAGATCTGTGAAGTCATTGCAATTCATTGCAAAGCCACAAGATTGAGTGAGAGCGTCAATGACGGCAGGGTGGGTATGGAAAACTCCATCCCATTTAACCTCGCCGAAATGAAGTCTGCTTGTCGCCTCGAGTGTATTGCTGTTGAGAACGATTTCTTTTATAGCTCGATAATCCTGATGGAATCGTGCAAGCGGTCGAATCATTCTGTAGACCATTGGCTTGTTGAAGCGTGCGGATACACCAGATGCCGTGTCGAGATGCAGTTGACGAATCCGAGTCTTGATCGTGTCTTTTGTAGCCTGTTTGTCATCAAGCGAAGATCTTTCGGTGAAACGAACGGTACAGCGAGAATGCTCTTGTAGTTTTTGCGTTCGGTCGAGGGACAGAAAGCGTATCTTCAATTCTTTACTTGACCAATCAACCTCGCCATGTGCCTGGAGTAACTGGGTGTGATTTGCTGGATTCAGAATCAAAGCCTTGGAGACTTCGAGGTCGGAAACGTTCATTGCCATGATGCATTGGGCCAGGTACTTCGTATTCAAGTATTTTCCGAGTGATAATGCAATATCACAGTAGACGGAAGGCGTACACAATGGGACCCCATCAACTTCGTGACCTTGCACCAGCGGCCGTAGATCTTCGCGGGAAATATCTGCCTCTGCTACTAGGCGGTGCCCGGTCGGAACTTGCACTTCTTCCACTATTCGGTGGATTGTTGTGCTCTGGAGGGGAAAAGTCTGAGATGCTTCAACGGAAGGTGGATCGCCTTTCCTCAGTGACCATGCATGCTTGTATTGGATCCAGAAAGGTTTAAGGTCCCATCCGTATGCTGGTAAACGGATGACTTTGTGCGCGCTTTGAAACTTGGCATGGTAGTTGATCCAATTGATAGCTACGCCTTGACAGTAAAGCAATTTAATGGTACCGGCGATGGTAGCCCAGTCTGATCTTCCGCGCTGTAGAGAAGCCAGGGTTATCGCGTTCGGCCAGGTGACTCTTATCATGCCTGAGATTGCAGGATGTGGTCCGATTTCAAGTGCTAGCACTTTCGCTGGCAATACGCCCAAATCTTGTGCCGACTTCAATGCTGCAAGCATTCGCACTGGCCGACGGCAATGCCGTACAAAGTATTGGGGGTCGAGAATGTCGGATTGCGTCATCATACCTCCAGTCAAAGGGCACAGGACATGGATTTTCATCTGCGATAGCCTCACACGACGTGATAAATGAGCAAGGTCTTTCAAGATGGGATCCATTTGCGATGAGTGGAATGCAAATGGAACCTTCAGAATGGTCGATCTGACATTTTGCGAAGAGAGCAATGCTTGCAGCTTCGCGACTTGCTGAACCGGTCCTGCGATGACAGTCTCGAGTGCGGAATTGATGCACGCAACCTCGACCTCAAAGTCTTCAAGTGATTCGGAGAGTTTCTCTAGGCCTGCTTGAACAACGAGCATCGAATGGGTATGGCGCGTGCACTTCTTCTCAAGGAGGTGAGCACGAGATCCCACAAGGTACAAAGCATCTGCATCTGATATCACTCCAGCTGCATTGAGAGCAGCGTATTCGCCAAGCGAGTGGCCGACAACTGCGGAAGGTTGGACGCCCCAGTGCGACCAAAGCTTTCGCAGTGCGATCTGGAGGATCAGGGTGGATAAGTGCACGGCAGTGGTTAAAGAATTATCGATGCCGCCATCTGCAGACGTTAATATGGACAGCGAAGACTCAAAGCCTAAGCTTTGCGCAATTTTGTCAAGCCGTATTGCTTCATCACGGAAGAGCGGTTGTGAGGCGAACAGCTGCCGACCCATTCCTGCATATTGAGCTCCATTTCCAGTGAATGTGAAGAGCAAATTTGGAGAATCTTTCGGTCTTGTCGACCCCGCCTCTTCGACTATGGCACTCTTGATCAAGGCGCAAAGGTCTTTGGTGTTTGCCACCGCAAACATAGTTCGATGTGGATGGTGAATCCGTCTTGCAGTAGTGGTATACGACAAATGTGGTAAGCACACTTCGGGACGCCCCGCCACGAAATCAAGCATGGATACAAGGTTCTTCGCCATCGACGCGCTATTCTTAGCAGATACTGCGATGAGGTGGTGGCTTCGTGGGTCTGTCACTAGATACTTTGACTCGTCGATCATAGGAGCCTCTTCGAGTAGTAATGCGGAATTGCCACCAGCGGCACTGAAGTTGTTGATAACTGCGCGACGTGGCTCCCCGTGCGACGCCGACCATGGCTCTGGTGTGGTGGCGATACGGACATGTCGTTCTGCCAGGTCCAGGGGGAAACGACGATTGATCTTGGTCTTGATGCCGCAATGGGGAGGGATAGTCTTGTTCTGAAGCATGAGCAAGACTTTGATCAAGGCTGACACGCCAGAGACAGCTTCGCCATGTCCAATATTGGACTTGGCTGAGCCAACATAGAGTGGGTTCTTGTGCGTTCTTTGCTCGCATCCGTGGGATTCGTCACCTGCAGGCGCAAAGGTAGACAGAACGCTTGTCATTTCGCTCACGTCACCGGCTTGTGTCCCTGTGCCATGCATCTCAATGTAGTCGATCTGCTTGGGCAGAAGGCGTGATTTCTGCAGGATTCTTCGGAAGATATCACGTTGTGCGCCAATGTGGGGGCGCGTGATGGACTCACTTTCAGCGCTGTGGTTGGTATGAGCGCCGAGGATCACGCCAAGAATTGGATCGTTCTCATTCAGCGCATCTTGGAGTCGTTTGATGATCACTGTGCCTACCCCCTCGCCCCGACAGTCTGCAGATAATGAAAGTCAGCCGTATATCCAAATTCCGACATGTGATGAACCGCAAAGAGTTACTTACAGCCATCAGCCTCGTCATCGAAAGTCTTGCAATTCCCAGTTCTGGAAAGGAAGTGCCCCCGATCAAGGCCAGCCGTCATGTCTGGGTTTGTTAGAATGTTTGTGCCACCTGCAATGGCTGTGTCGACGTCATTCTGCCACAAAGCATTGCACGCAATATTGATAGCCGCAAGACTTGAAGAACAGGCGGTATCAACGGCGAAGGATGGTCCGGAAAATTTGAAGAAATAATTGATCCGACCAGGGATGAATGCTCGATTACCGCCAGGAATGAAGTATGTGTCGATGTTTTGAGCTGAATTAGTCTCCATCCAGTCATTGCTGGTCACTCCATAGAAAATGCCGACCCGATCTCTTCGCGTCGATGGCGTAGCATCGGGCACGATTCCTGCAGCCTCGATAGCTTCGTAAGCTGTCATGAGAGCCAATCGTTGGGCCGGATCGATTTGCTCGGCTTCTCTTGGTGATATATTGAAAAACCTGGTCGGTGAGCAAATTCTGCGCGCCGATCAAGCTCCTGTATTGTTAGACTTACCTCGAATCGAAATCCGCAGGATTATCCAGCCAGCATCCGTACGGGGTGGCACTAGTATTTTTACGTTTTCCTGTAGGATCCACGTGTCTTGCGGCATCCCAGTGCAGGTCTGGGACTGGTTTGTGCATATCCAAGCCGCGATGGAGCACGTTCCAGAACTCATCAGTGCCGCTCGCACCAGGGAACCGACCTGCCATAGCTACGATAGCGAGTTTCGGCAATCCATGCGTCTCGTTAACAAGACTGGTGGAGGTTGGTGTCTGATCCCGAGGGCTTATCTCGACCTTGCATTGATCCTTGAGAGCAGCGTAAATGACTTGTTCGGCTGATGTTCCGAACGTGTGTAGACTCAAGTTAGATTTTGCTTGAGGATTTTCGGAAGACCTGGGTAACCATTTTTTCAGCGAAGCTACCAGCTTGAGCCAGTCGATGGGGCGTAGAAGAATCTGCTGCAGGGCGTCTTCGATTGCCGACAAGAAGTCACAGCCAGTGCTTGGAACATCATCGCCTCTTATCAGAATGGACTGCCTTTTCTGTGTAGACAGGCCGCTTGACACGGATTTGACAAGTGACCTCAAATCATTCTCGAAATAGAGGTGAGAAGCATGGTAAGGCCCGAAGATGGGAATATTTCTGGCTTTGAGGCCTCGGAACCCATCGGAAGCTTGAAATAAGGCCAGGGTGCTCGGTGGTGCACTCACGGTAACCCCATTCGGCATCCGCGCGCTCACATAGAGCTGCCTTGTCCTTGGGTTCAGGCTTGTTCCATTGAATCGTGATACCGCCTCAGCAGCCTCTAGGCCACCGACAAGCATTGACCACGACTCAGATGGAGAAGCAGGTCCACGGGGCTCGATCTGAGAAACAGTCTCTTCGACGAGACGACCAATTCTGAAGGCCATCGCCACACACTCTGTGCCCAGCAAAGCAAGATCATGAGCATTACTGCTGCAGCTTATGGCCGCAGCCGACAAAGCTCCTGTGCAGAGCCCGAGGATCCGATCATTCTTCTGGCAAGGCCATTGGTTCGATGATTGTTGCATAAATGTTCCGAGCTGATATAGACAGGTTGTAGCCATGTCCAAAGGAACAAATTGATTGCCTTGATGCTTCCATTGGACGATATCGTCGATGCAGGAGAAATCAGGCAGACTTGATCGCTCCTGACGAGGCAAATCGTGTATGAGCTCCCGAAGAACTGAATAAGAACGGTCTAGGAAGTGTCGCAGGTGTTCGTTGTCTTTACCATGCAGAAGACATGGCAGGAGTTTCTGAACCTCGAATGTTTGATCTCCGAAGAGATACAGATTGTTGCTAGTCATGATTCTAACCAAGCACCAACACGCATCAGAATGGTTGTAGCTCTGAGCAACAAAGAACTGTTGTTGGCTGAGCAATATTGGCAATGCTCACAACACGAATAAAGCCATCGTTGGAATTTTAAGAAAGCAGTGATGGGAACAGGAGAGATAAAAAACATGGAGACTCAGCAAATGGCGGTAGAAATTCGCTTATTACTAAAGTCCACGCTGCGAGTGAAATGCTGGGTCACATTCGAACACGTCTTGCCACAAGTCCCAGATTGGAAGCCGCATCCAATCCTGCGAAGAAGTCCTTCGGAACCCGGCTAATCGAAAGGATCAGGGGTACTGCTCCCACATACTCTATCTGCTGTTGCAAAGGCAAGCTGTGACACGGTTGAGCCGTTGAAAAGCACCGCCGATCTTTTACTACAAGGGGGCTATCGGGAATAGATCGCGACTGGGGGAGTGAACCTCCGATTAACCAGCGATGTCCGTCCGCCTTGCATGCTGGTTCCTTCGGTAGAACTTACACAGCTTAGACGAGGTTACATTCGGAGGTCTCCCTCAGATTCGCTGCAACCGGATTCATGGATGATGTTTCATTGCTCGTGAGAGCCTTCAATGGGTCCAACATGCTTCTGAAACCAAATTTCTAGTAGAGACTCTTTAATTCTGATTTGAGTACGTGTTTGACGCGCAGGTGCTCATTCTGTATCCAAGCACCGAGACTGTCGTGAAGCTCCTCCAACCTGGCTCTGGACAGCTGACTGCCCGCCCCATGCCATTGAGTCGCCGTGCTTGCCCTGTAGTGCTCCATCAATGTACCGAGCTTTCTGACCTCTCCAACAAGCATCTGCAATTTCAATGCAGCTTCTGTCCTGGCGTCGTCCACTCTAAAAGTACCACTGATAATGTCGGCAGATACAGAGATGCGGGAAGATGATTCCGAAAGGGATGGGGTTTGGAGCAACCAATTCTGCCCTTCGTCTGATGTGCCCCCGGAACTCACCTGCGATTGTGATCTTGAAGTCACTTCAGATCCTGAATGAGGCGATTTTAGCGATGACAAGAACTCGCTACAATCTTCACTCGCACGCTGGCAGAGGTGCAGCACTCGAGCCATGACAGCTGCAGCAATGAGTAAGAGCTCCGGGTCCCCCATACAAGAACAGTTGAAAAGTTGACCGAGCCCATTGATAGCTCGACTGGTCCTGAGGAGAATACAGTCAATGGACACATGGAGACGAGCTTTGGCGTTGTCGGTATTTCCGGAATTATCCACACCGTCTAGACTCGATGATGATGCGCCTGAAGTCGACAAGTCTTGAAAGATGCTACAAGCGTCAGAGCAGCAATCGTGGCTGTTATTTGTGTTTTGACTCTGCTGAGCTTGGTCTAGGCTTGGTCCCTGTAGACTTCGCGTTTGAATTTGCCGATCACTCCATGGTATATTTGCCGGCGCCGCGAAACTGGACACGGGCACAGCAAAGGGTCCTTGTTCTGGATTATCAGTTTCCATGAAATCCCAGAAACCAGGATTGTAAGACCAGACATCATCGTTGGCATCTGGAACTGTGGAAGCACCAACAGTGCTTACGGTGGGAGTATAGTCCCCGAGGCTCTCAAGTGGAAGCGCCGATGGGGCTTGTGTGGCTGCAGCTGTCGCGGGATACACATTGGGTCTATTCCAGCCACTGCTGGGATCAGTAAGCCCTTGAGATGTGACGGGCTCGATGCGTGACCGTTCAAGATTGGATTCCGTCGGAGTATCCTGAGCGACGTCGGTGCGATTACCGCGATGCCTCCTGGTTCGTCGGGACACTCCATATACACATGGTATGTCAAGGGAAATGCAGCGGTCGCACTCCGGCTGGTTGCGGTCGCACTTCAACTTCGAGGCTCCGCAGTTATCGCAACTTGCTCTCAATTTCGGAATTGGACCTCTCCGAGGCCCCAGTTCAGCCATTCAGATGAACTTTCCTCAGATAACCTTCACAAAAGTTGTTGATGAATGCCCGTGTTGTCGTCAATGCGTCGATAGATTGTGATGCTCGTGCGGGCGGCGCGACGGCGCGATCGGGAATGTGAACACGAATAACAAAATCTCCAGTGCAAAATGTAGGGTCTTTGTTATGCATACTATTTGCCGAGTGAATCGAGCGTTTGCCAACATTTAGTTGCGACCGCTTTCCATGAAACATCAGTCACTCAACAGTTCCAGTACCGGAATGATCCCAGTAAGATGACTCGGAACGGCACACGCTTGATGCATCAAGAATCCATGCGACCATTGAGTGTCGAGATGCGCCGATCGTCGCTGACCACGGCATGAAGGTGCTGATCTTGGAATGTACGGATAGAATTGCTGCATGCATGTACAGCATTCCGTGCTTTGAGCTTTCCAGAAGCAGCATTTACAGTACTGCTTTAAGGTAACCGGTTCGCTCAGGGTCTACTCGGGCGGGGCCGGCGGATGGGCGGCTGGGCGGCAGGACCCAGGAGCAACCCTGAACATGTTCAAATTTCGGTGCACCTACGCGGCCAACGCGCCGAATGATGTCCTAGATAAGGCAATGCACAGGTTTAAAGTTCCGATGTGCATTCATGGCGATCCGACATGCATTGCAGCCATGCTATCTTAACCATAGGACCTCGATGATGACATAGGCCAGTTACTACTTACATACGCACGGTACGTCAGCGGGCTCCTTGCGCGACCCTCGGTGGAGCTGGCGAGCTGACAGAACGAGCTGGGCCTTGCGCGCGGCACTCAAAGCTTTGCCCAACCACGATATCGCATGCTCCACCCCACCAGACCAATGTTTGATGCAGACCCAGATCCTTCACCCTCCGCAAGCTGGTAAGTTCTAATCTTCACGGCCCGGGTCGAAGGTCCATCGAGGCGGACATCACCTCCAAGGTCACATACGCTTCATAGAGTGGCGAGGGTTGTTTCCTGCCCCTGCAAAATTTTGGGATATCTTTGGAAAATGCAGTGAATACGCGACCACTCAATGAAACGGCTGGCTTAAGGAAAATCCATGAAGGCAGGTATTGAGACCGCTGGGCGCGGGTAAAATGTCAACCCCCCAATGGGTAAAATATCAACCGCTAATGCTCCAAGTTCTTGGTCAAGAATCCATCAAAAATCCATCAAAAATCCATCAAAATTCGACTTTTGTTAAGTTCAAAAAGCTAGAAATCTTAAGTTAGTCTTATTAAAGATTTAACTAGCTTCAAACTTGATTTTAACTTAGGTTTATATATAAAAAATATTCAAAAAGCTTCAAAGTTTTGAAAAAATCTGATGAATTTTGATGAGTTTGAAATTCTATAGCCTTAGTCTTTAGGATGCCTTAGGCTAAAAAAAGTCACATGAGCTTGATGCCTTAGGACCTCTAAAATTCCATCAAATTTATAGCTATGGTTGATACTTTACCCATTGGGGGGTTGATATTCTACCCGCGCCCGAGACCGCTTCGCTCCGAAAATGAATCAGCCAATAGGACACGAAGGATTTGTTCAGCCAATCGGGATTCCATCGGGGTTCGTGCACCTATCGGGACCCATTCTCAAAGTGCTCAACCCGACGCGCTAATGCCACATATGCAGGCCACAATGTTTCTACCTTTCCACTATGACACTCTTCGGTAAAGATCTGCTCCCACTGTGCATATGCTTCCTCTGCTTCCGCTCCCGTTTGACTTGCAGGTGGGCGGATCGAGTCAAAAAATTTTCGTAGCCAGCACAGGTCCACCGTCAAAAGCCACCCATCAGCTTCAAGGTCTACGCCTGTCACATAGTCCAAGCTGGATTCATCTTGATGAACACGACTGTTCTTATCCGGGCGGAATCCAGGCGGGCCGTATTTTAAAAATGATGACCTATAGGCGATTCCTTCTTGGCTTGAATTGATGTATAATCTCCGGACGTCTCGAAATTCGGATCGAGGAAATGGGAGGGAATCGAGGACGCCCCGCCCCGCGGCCCGGCGGGAGATCGCCGTCGCGAGCATCTCTTTACTGGCGCTGTTGGCGGTAGCCAGCCGTTGCAGCAGAATCGTCTCTACTGCGTGAGCAAAGGCATCGTGCAGCCGCTGAGATGCGTTGGGGAATGTCGGCATCCAGTAGCTGAACACCGCTACAGTTGCGCCGGGCCGCAGCATCGAAGCGCACGAGCTTGACAAAAGGTCTGGATCCATGAAGTGTGCGGCCGTAGCGCAGATGACCAGATCTGCCTGCCCGTGGCCCACAAATGTGTGTGCATCCTCTCCAGTGGACTGTGAGAATTCCAGGATCGGCTCTATGCCTTCCTTTGATGACCAGACGGTCAGGAAGGCACGGGCTTGAGCCTCATTCGATGGGCTGGGGTCGGAGATGTGGGTCTTCTGAAAGCGAGACATGAACATGGTTGCGGCAATCCCAGAACCTGCGCCAACATCGACGAGTCTCTCCCATTTGGCACGCTCATTCTGCGAATGATAGTCCAGGATGACTCTGGTGAGAGATTCTGGATATGGTGGTCGGCCCTGCTGGTACTCATGCCAGTCCGTTGTCGCGTACGTGGTCTTAGTCACAGGGTCCACGTGAGCCATGGTCTTCGGAATGAGGGTGCCTCAAGCCTGTTTGTGTCGTCGAGCAGAGAGAGACGCGTGCAAATTTTGTAAAGTTATATGCAAAACACATCTCGCTTGTTATATATCACGAGAGTAGATGTCTGTGTTTCTATTATTTCCACCTTCAATGCTTCTCGGGGTCGAATCTCGAAATCGGGGTTCCTGTTGTCGGTCATAGGCAAGACGATACACGGCAAATACTGGATGGCATTATGAATCCCAGTGCTTGGTTCGGTTGTTCCTCATTTAACCAGATTTCGGGCCATATTCGGGTACGAACCGGAGTCTGCATAGAACAGCGTTAACCGATGCATACACCACTTACTTTACTGTGCCCCGTCGCTCAATGATGATCAACAAGCGTCACATAGAATGCTTCTTCGCGGCTTGGAGGCGGGGTTAAGCTATAAATCCGGGAGCTGGCGGAATGCCAAATCGGGACATGCCCAGTACGGCTAGCCGACAGAGCAGCTAAGCAAAACTGAAGGGATGCGGAAATAGTAACGGACTTTAGTGGCGGGAGTCCAAACTTAGTCACTCCTTTGCGCCACTAGGTCAACACGCTGTACACCTTGAAAAGGCGCACGCATTGGCTGCAGAAGTGAATCCTGCCAAGGGAACATCAGAAAGGATTGCCAGCCCTGTTACTCGAGCCATTCCTTTCTTTTCTTGCACTCCTAACTAGACGACCTTCTCCCATTTGTCCCACGACATCGCTACATCATGGCACACCACGACGACGACCGAAAAGAATCGGTAGTCAGCAACAATGGCAGCGACATTGATCCTTCATTGAAGGGTCGGCGCGAAGACAGCGGCCAAAATAACGAGGCAGCGACGGCGGAGAGCCCTTCTGGAAGCCCTCCGGCCGCAGAGTACCCGACTGGACTACGATTGGCGATCATCATTATCGGCTTGGAACTCGCTGTGCTGTGCGTGGCTTTGGACAACACCATCATTGCGACTGCCATCCCACGCATCACCGATCAATTCCACGCCCTGAACGACGTGGGTTGGTATGGCTCTGCTTACCTCCTCACTCTCTCCGCGTTCCAACTCTTTTTCGGTCGTCTATACAGCATTCTGAACATCAAATGGACTTTCCTCGTTTCTCTGTTCATCTTCGAACTTGGCTCCCTCATCTGCGGTGTGGCGCCGACTTCGACTGCCCTTATTGTTGGCCGCGCGATCGCAGGCGTTGGGTCCGCGGGACTTTTCTCTGGCGCTCTGATTATCATTGCATTCCAGACGCCACTTGAGCGACGTGCCATCTATACCAGCCTGATCACTGCATGCTACGGCATAGCATCGGTGGTTGGACCTTTGTTGGGAGGTGTTTTCACGGACAAGGTCACCTGGCGATGGTGCTTCTACAGTAAGTCTGGCCACATTCAACAGCGTCAATATTTAATTGGTCAAGTACGCTGGCAATAAATGACTGACACGATAATGTGCATAGTCAATCTCCCAATTGGCGGAGCGACTGCCCTCGCCTTACTCTTTTTCTTGCACCTCCCACACACTTCGAGCAACAGTCAAAGTACATGGTTCCAAACAATCTCACGATTCGATCCTATTGGCACACTACTTTTCACGCCCTGCATCGTCTGTCTTCTGCTGGCTTTGCAGTGGGGTGGAACTCAGTATGCGTGGAGTGACGGCCGTGTCATCGCGCTCTTCGTCGTCTTCGGCGTCCTCCTCATTGCGTTCATCGCCGTGCAATTTTGGGTTGGCGATAATGGCACCGTGCCTCCGCGCATCATCTCCAACCGCAATATCGCCTGCGGCTGTTTCTACTCCGTTTGTGTTGGCGCGTCCTTCTTCATCATGGTGTACTACGTGCCAATCTGGTTCCAGGCCATTCTTCAGAAGTCCGCCGAGCAGTCCGGCATCGACACTCTTCCGATGATGATTGCACTTGTCATCACCAGCCTTCTCGCAGGCTTCACCATCGCCGCTTGGGGTTACTATGTCCCGTTCATGTATGCGCTCGTGGTCATTGGTCCCATCGGCGCTGGTTTGATCTATACCTGGAACCCTGCGACCACCACCGGCGAATGGATCGGCTACCAGATTCTCTTCGGCATCGGCATCGGTGTCGGCATGCAGCAGAGCGTTCTGGCTGCGCAGGCGTGTCTGGAAATGGCGGATATCTCCGTCGGCGTCGCGCTGATCATGTTCTCGCAGATGTTCGGCGGCTCGCTTTTCGTCAGTGTCGCCCAAAATAAGTTCACAAACACTCTCGCCCAGGGACTCGCGAGCATTCCTGGCATCGACGCCCAAGGTATCATCAATGCAGGAGCCACGGAGATCGGTAACTCAGTCCATGATCAAGCCACTTTGGACAAGGTGCACGATGTCTACAACAGCGCTTTGCAGCAGGCGTTCCTGGTGGCAGTGATCATGATTTGCCTTGCAGCGCCAGGCGCGGCCGGCATGCAGATGAAGAGCGTGAAGGCGCCAAAGACTCCCCCTGCTGACAACGCGGAGGAGGCAGCATCTGGTGAGAATTTGGGCGAGAAGTAGACCGACCTTAGTTGAGTCCACCTGTACATTAGCTATCGATGCCTGGCGCGTTGCCGTTTCGGTCTGGAGATGGATGTGTGAGCTATTCAAGACCCCTGTTCCATATTTTTAGAATCTACCAGTGTTCATATTCCTGATTGTGAGTTCGGAGCCGATGAAGATTTGAAGCGCGTATTCATCGATGATAGATGTAGTGCCGTTTGAGTAGTCATTAGAGATTTAAGTCGGCGAAGGTAAGCACTTAAAGCGGATGCTAATTGCGCATGAAGGGCCGATGCATCGACGGAGGCTGCGCTAAGCTGGATCCCAAAGCTTGTTCATCTCGCGGCTGGGCTTCTCGGGGATAACACAGACTTCTTACCCGAGTTTTCTCTGGTCCGGAAAGGTCGTTCGATAGCATCATGAACAGTGATATCTTCGATACATCTTGAACATACTAAATTCCAAAGAATGGCTAGTGATCTCACGTGTCGCCATACGGTTAAGCCTCATATCAGCGGCGCCACGACGGGCATCCTCACATGAACTCGAGTGGCACCATGGCTCAAACATGAGACTGAGATTGCGCCAGTAAACGGTCAGCATGAGCATGTGTGTATCATGGGCAATGGTTGGTCTCGGTGGACGAATTTCAGAAACGAAATTCACGGGGTCCCCGCGTCCCAAGCGCACAGACCGCTGACATTTTGCTGCCTGAGGCTTAAGGACTTCGTGGGCTTCGGCTGTTTCCTGATGTGGACGGCGCGTGCACGCGATTCTCACTTTGACGGTATTGAAGACATTGTCGATTGACATTCGAACCAGATCTAGAGCAAGCAAGAGACAGCAATTCAAGGTTCATCCAAGATACTGCGTGATCAGAGCTTAGACCGCCTCTCGAGCAAGATTTCCCAGCCTTGATTTTCTCTGCGCCGCACACTCAGATTGCCGATCGTGGTGAATCCCAGCAGGAACATGTCAGCACGCAGTAGAGGTCGCGCAAATCCGAATCAAGATGCTGACGAGGAGCGCCGTCTCTGGAAGGAGATCAAAGATAAGGCGAGCGAGGTTGACAGTATGTTTGTAAGTGCTTCGAGGAAATGCCAAGACTCGTCTGGTGCCGTCCCGTTTGGTCGACGAATAGCGACCAGGGGCGCATGCAGAAGATCACAAAGGGGTACTGACACAAATTAGGCTCGCTCAAATGAGATCGGCGCGGAGATATTAGAGGTGGAAGCGCAGCAGGCGGCGCTGCTGGAAGCAAACAAGCCCAGCGACACGCAGCTAGATGAACGACTCGAGCGGCTATACCGCGATAACGTCAAGCTCTGCGAGGATGTACACGACATCATTGAAGGCAAGTCCATCGATATGAACTTGCTCGACAGCATAAACATCCTGGCCGGTCTGCGAGAAGCATCCGAGGAGTCCGCTGCGCAATTACAGTCCAGCCAAGGTGGTCGCGCTGCCAGTGGCAAGCTCTCGAGAGCGCCTAAGAAAGGCGGCAACAAGAATTCTCACGTCACAGCATCGACTGAAGACGGTGACGATACCTCGGCGGCGCCCTCGCCACGCATCAACCTTGGCGGTCCCGCCAACCGCTTAAGCGCAAAGGAGAAATCATCGCGTTCTGGGAGCATTGCTACCACGCGGGAAACCTCGGTCAAGATTGAGGATGGAGCAGAGTCAGTCGCAAGTAGCGCCGATGGTGGCTCGACAGCGATGGGACCGACAAAAGCCTCCATCGGCGGTCGACCGTCCAGTCGACTGGTACTCAAGCTGGGCGAGTCCGTATTCTGCCGGCACGACCCGAAAAGCATCGATCCCAAAACTGGCGAGCCGCCCGATGGCGAAGGCATACTTTGCCGCGTCACGAACGTCATCGGCGAAGGCAAACAACGGCGGTACGAAGTCCAGGATGCTGACACGGGCGAGAATGGCGATCGGGTTCCACCACCGCCACAGCGCGCATCAGTCCAGCAGCTTATGCAGATACCAAGCAGTAACAAAGGCCTACCAGACCTACCAAAGGGCAAGCTTGTCCTGGCACAGTATCCCGACACGACTACCTTCTACAAGGCAGAGGTGAGCGAGCCCTGGAAGGCGAAAGATGGCGGCGGCGTCCGATTATCTTTCCATGATGATGAGGAGATACGCGAAGTAGAGAGAAGATTTGTGCTCTCTGAGAAGTGAACTTTTTATCATCAAATGAAGACTGCAATTGCACTCCCTGGCTGTCGCTGCATCGCGTGTAGCAAGCAGCATCGCTGGGGCTTTTGGAGGCAAGACCACACAACACTCCAGGAAAGTGTGGCCAGCAATTGGCAAGCCAAGTACAACAGACAATGTGAAAGCTCCTTCCCACCTCCAGGTGTGTCCTCTTGTCCATCAAATATGGCTAAGTAAGTGCGAGACTGCCAGCAAAGCATCGCATCACGTTTGCTACTTGACGTGTCAAACAATACTTCGATTATCACATAGTAGGGTGCATATGTAGAACGCATCGCCAGCAAAATCGCTTACTACAGCCTACTCGCATCAGAATTTCCGAGCAGAGACTACCCTGTACTTCGATATTGCACTCACTACTCATCCCAACGCAGTATTTCACCATGGGCGATAACACACGGGAAGATCGCCGCGACGCCGGCGATACAGATGAAGCGGCAACCCCAACAAGGGGCTACAGCTGGACTCCGAGCACATTCCGAGATCTGGACATTGACGAAATCATAGCAATGGCCGATCAGATGGAGCGGGTACCAATCAGGCGGTATACGAGCATGGGCGATCGCCCGCATCTTCGCCATCGTCGTACCTTGGCATCACGGCTTCGAGCTGCCCTTCCATTCTTCTCGTCTTCTTCAAGGAGAAATCGACAAGGTCAGGCATGGCAGACACTCATCTTCGGTCGCATGGATTGACGTCTATAGGCTCCGCCGATGCAAGCTCAAGCACCACACCACCTACCGAGCCACGAGACTTGCGCTTGGCACGCCTCAGGAGATCGTCCATCGACCTTGCGCACCGCCCGTCTCCAGCACGATCTACGAGTAGTCTGAGACCGCTCAATTTTCAGCCCGGTGCACTCACCCTGCACACAGAACCACTACGTCTCGATGGCGCCGAAAGCTCGCCGGATGAGCCTCTCAGCCCGTGGCGCGCAGCTCGCGTGCGATATGTCGGAACAACCCATGTCGGCACCTATGACGACGACGCGCCACCAGCCGAGCAGTACTTCTACAATATGCGCATGATGCCATATCCAGGCCGCAATCATCCGAGCCTCCGCCTTTCGGACTATCTGCGCTTCATGGAGCCGCTGATTCCGCAGATCGGAAGCTCTGATGAACTCTCGCCAGCTGATGAGGCTGAGCGAGATGATGCGATCGAGGTGGCCGCGCGGACACAGGTAGCCCTTGGACCCAGCACCGCTGGTTCCACTCCGGACGGCATCAAGACCGATCAGGAGGCCACGAGCCGAAGCAAACAAGGCCGTCTCGACAGTGTCGCTATCGGCGGAGAGGATGTCCCAAGTATCAAGTTGGATGAGAGCGAGTCAAGTGAAACTGCCAGTGCCATCAGAAGGAGATATAGTAGCAGTCATTATAGTACACAGAGCGCCGGGAGCGATCAAGGTGAGCAGCATTTGCTTTGACCCTCCGCGCCTTACACAGAATTTGCGTTTACCTCAACGATAGATTCATCTGCTCCTGGGATATCTTCAACGAGTATCGTCAACGTCGTCCATGATCTTCCAGCCCCATATGATCCTCTGTCGCCACTGTACAGTAAACACAAACGACCTTCGATGTTCGTCTGGGGTGCAGTCGTCTCCCAGGGGCCTATCAAGGGGCAGACCGATGTCCACAGAGAGATTTCGAAACTTCGATCAGGTTTCGAAGTCAATATTACTCCTACTAAACCTGTACCCCGAGAAGATCATCCAGTGACGGAGATGGAAGCGATTAGTGCACCCACAGAGACAGAGCTGAACGACACCCACCTGGACGATAATCAATCCGTGAAATATCAACAGACCAAGGGTTTGAGTGCCACTCTGAGCAACTTGTGGTCAATCTCGCCCTTTCGGAGTCTTCGTAGACAACAGCTTTTCGCTCACGGGAGTCTTCCTGCCGCATGCCAGACTGAAGGCCGCGCCGAGCCAGAACCCGAACATCGCAGCAGCATCTTCACATCTCTGAACCGTTGGTTGGATCGAGTATGCGACGAATTGATGCCAGAGCCTAGTCCTGTGAAGCCAAATATCGGGTCCGTCTGGATTTCACCCTCGAACTGCCGAGATCATGGTAAGGAGTCCCTTGTGACCGAGTCCCCTGTGGCCAATCCGCCAGATTCGTCACCACTGTCAGTTAGCTGCACCTCTCCGAGAAGAAAGGCTGGACAATCAGAAGCCAGCGAGCTGGACCTCATGGGCGATTGGACCATCGATTTTGAATCTGCGGTCCGGCTTTTGGATCGCGAGTCGAAGAATCAACAGAACCTTCCATCGCCATCTTCTTCCACAACGCGGTCAACGCGCTTTTCTGCCAATGCATCTCAACCAAAGGAGCTCTCCTACGATGACACTTCACCAACCGACATCGGCGGCGTAGAACGCGAGCCATTCCGATGGGATTATTACAGCAGCGCGCTGTTATCTGGCAGCGAGTGTGTCTACCCAGATTCGATTCGTTCTTCTGAAGAACCATACACCGTGATGATGGTGAGGGTTCCAGAAGTCACAGAGCCCTTGCGACATATCTTTCGGCCTTTCCACGACTCTGTGCGCTCTTTGATCGGCGTTGGAGACCACGAAGCACCACAAGCCGTGGCCGAGTTCCCCCCTGACTTCTATCCGGACAATATCGTCCATGAGCCACCACAGGACACCTTCAACGAGTCGTACGGGAATGCGCTCGCAGAGGACTATATCACACTTGCTCTTTTCTCGACGTTTTCGAAACCCAAGAAACCGCTTACGGCGGACGGCCTTGCGCGCGTCAGTGAACAGGACGCAGCTAAGCAAAAAGAGGAATCAGTCTTGAATTTATTCCGGACTGGCGTTCGAAGGCCCTTCGTCGATATTCTGCTACGATGCGGTAGATTGAGGCCCACAATTTCCAGGACGACAACCATTACACAAACGGTTGAGCATATCACACCTCCGAGTGAGGCCGTAAAGCCGGAGCCATGCCAAATGCAATGTGGGCATTCCGTAAGGGAGTCTTCGACGGCGGCCGGTGATCCTGTCGAGGCCTTCTGGAAACAGGCTGCAGCCCGTAAGCAGGCTCTCGAAACGGCTGGTGAATTCGAGTTGCTTCCAAACGAGAATTTGGACTGGAATACGTTCGTAGAGCCAGGAGCGTTGAAGGAAAGTGTTCGTGCGCTACAAATCGCAAAGGACATCAACGAAACAGCAACTCGAGCCAGACTCGCACTTGAGTCCCTACAGAGAGCGCCGGGTGTTGGTTCCAAGAGCAGCGGTGGCCAGGACGATGAGGCGGTCGATCATGTCACAGGGGAAGCTTCGGAGGAACCCGTGTCACCGTACAGACGCTCTGCCTTTTCAGAGTCGATGACTTCGGAGGACCATTTTGTGACGCCCGAGTCAACGCCAGTCCTGTTTCGAGATGTCTGGCAGCCATCGATTTCCGCTCGAGCAAGCCCTGCCAGTCTACGTTCGCAACAAGATTCTCATCCAGAAGCAGCAATCCACAACGAGACACAGGCCGCTATCGGCTCAGGAAAGAAGCGTGACTCCACGGTTTCCGAAGGTCGAACACCGCCGCCGATCCCGCCGAGACCCAAACGACGCACGCTTTCTCAATCCAGCGAGAAGAACAAGGAGAATGTGGCTTCCCCATCATCTCCATCGTCCACTACGTCCAGCGAGCATCGCAGGAGATCGTTGCGGTTTAACTTGGACAGCACATCTCGCGGCTGGAAGCCACTCGCCTCCAAGTCATCTGCCGACGTCAGCGTCCATGGTGACAGCGTGGGCCGTGGAAGCGGAAGCATTCGGGAGTCCTTGAAGATGACGCCCATTGCGAAGCCGGGTGAGACGGTTGACGATGCCATGGCGCGAGTATCACAACTCCGTCGACCAGAGCGACCCAGTGTTGGGGAGCTTGCCCAGAGTGAGCACCAAGTCAGGCTAGTCAACGTGAGTCGAAGCGCGAAGCATGTTGAGAAGAAGTCACCCGGTAGCTATACGCCATTCCCTACAGAAGCATCCAACACGCACGACCACCAGGGCCGCAGTCATCGTGAAGATGGTCCTGAAATCGACTGTGTCGCGCGGGCAACGGACGGGCCGGAGCGGCTGATATTAAAACGAGACTTCGCCGAGTACAAGAACTATCTTCGCGAGTCGAAACGCACTGGTCGCGATGCCTCGGAATTGCTTCAAATGCCGAAGCGTCGTGAGCAATTCTTACGAGAATGGCTTGGCAGTCCGGGCGACGGAGAATTCTGTGGCATCCAATGGTTCACACACAAAGGTCAAAAGGAAGGTGCACTGTTGGAGGGCGATCGACTTCAGGAAATCGGTAAGGAAGGTGAGTTCAACGAACAGGACTTGTCGCGTGCCTGCGCTTGGCAGCATGCCCCGGCGCTTGCCGCTCGCAAACTGCCAGGTGGGCGCTAAGAGGCTGACTGGAAGTTGCCCTAGAATCTGTCCGCCAACACGAATTCGAGCAGTGGTTCGCGACCGAACTTCAGAAGCCAGCTGCCGAAAGCGAGATTCCTGCTCACATACGCGCGTCATTCGAGGGCGACATAGTTACGACTCAGGATAACATCCACGGATCTTCCCGAGGATCACCCGAACTCCATCGCACGGCGTCTGTAAAGACAATCTACGGCAAGGACGAAGAGCTACCAGCCTCTGCCCGATCACCATCACCCAGCAGCTTTGAGGAGCTTCTAGGCCCATTGTCGTTGTGAACACACATTTGTCCTGTCTCGCTGTGCGAGCGTCTATCACATCAGATCTCTCGCTTTGCGTTCGGGATGGCCAATCAAAATGGAATGGGCGGCCAGAATGCCGGAGGATACAACGCCTTGAATGGGCCAGTCACAACGCCGGCCGGGCACTACAGCGACATGCAATTCCTGGATAGGAATATGGAATCGTTGAGTGTAGCATTACTTGAGAACAGGCAAGAGTGGCAACAGATTGAGGAGTTGCTGGCACGCGCGTCAAGGTTACAAGTACGGTCGCTTTCCATAGTTAGACTCCTTTCATTCAAAGTCACATTGCTCATTCTCTTTCCAGGGTAGATTACCACGAGACGGCCCCACACAGTTAACGAATGGAGTCCATGCTGGACCGCGTATGTCTTCCCCGCCATAATATGTGCCTGCGCCCGTTAATATCAACCTAACCTGCCTTCATAGCCGACGAGCCCGACCCTGACCAACCCACTGTCGAGCAGCTCCAAGCTGAGCTCGCTGCCGCGAACGCCCGCCTCGAATCTGTACAGGAGGAACACCACAAGATCGTCGATATGTACGAGAAGACCTTCGAGGACATCGCGGTCAGCATCAGGAACTACGGCCACGGTGTGCAGACCTACCTCGCCAACACCGTCCAGCACTACAACAACCTGCTCGACCAAGAGCGCATGGAGACGATGGAGGCGCGCCTCGAGCACCAGGCGTGGCAGGCCGGCTTGCAACGCGTCAGTGAAGGCGTGCGCATGGCGATGAAAGCTCGGGAAGATGAGGCTATGCCCTGGCGGGCGCGCATCGCGGCGCTGAAGGAGGAGAACCGGATACTGCGAAAGAAGGCCGGGTGGGATCCACCGGCGGACAGTGACGACGAAGACGCGGCGAACAATCAGGCGAACGCAGATGAAGAGCAGAGAGGACGGTCGTTACAGGCGGGACAAGGCAGCAACACAGGTGCAGTGTTGTGAGCTTCGCCAGATCTGCGAGCTACCAAAAACAAGTTTCGCAGCATGACTTTCGTTGAGCCAAATCAGCGCGATCAATGGCAGCGCGATACTTCCAGTCAAGCAAGCCTCCACAGGTGACCGTCCACACCTCGACACACTCTCCACCAGGTCGAAATCAAGCGGGTTCACGAAGACCATAGAGATCCGATGTTGGGAGTCATGCATTTGGTATTTATATGGTTTCCAGCCTGTTTCACGGCGAAGCATATTATGCCTCCGTGCAGATATCCATGCTCAACTCAACTGTTACTTCAAAGCTCACGCATGTTGACAACACAACGGATGCAATCACCAGCATGCATATCATGGAAGGCTTCATTGATGCCGCTGAGGTTCTGTCGATGGGTGATGAACTCATCGACCTTGAGCTTGCCGTTCATGTAGTCATCGATCAGGCCGCCCATCTGGCTGCGGCCCTTGACACCGCCGAAGGCACAGCCCTTCCACACACGGCCGGTAACGAGTTGGAATGCTATCCAAACGTATTAGCACTTGTACGACCTCATCTGCTGAAATGGAAATAACTTACGTCGCGTTGAGATCTCCTGGCCGGCAGCTGCGACACCAATGATAATGCTCTCACCCCAACCCTTGTGGCAGGCCTCCAATGCGCTGCGCATGACATGGACGTTGCCAGTGCAGTCGAAGGTGTAGTCGCAGCCACCGTCCGTCATATCGATCAGTCTCTGCTGGATCGTCTCGCCCTCCTTAAGATTCTTCGGGTTGACGAAATCAGTTGCACCGAACTTCTCCGCCCGGGCCTTCTTCGTGTCATTGACATCGACGACAATGATCTTTCCAGCCTTGTTCTTCACCGCGCCCTGAATCACCGAAAGACCGACGCAGCCGGCACCAAAGACGGCCACGTTCGAGCCCTCCTCCACACCACCCTTGCCAGCCGTGATGACGGCGGCACCGTAACCAGTGGTGATACCACAGCCGAGCAGACACGTTCGGTCCATCGGCGCCTTATCCGTTACAGCAACGACCGAGATATCCGCGACAACCGTGTATTGGGAGAAAGTGGAGCAACCCATGAAGTGCAGCAGCTCCTTGCCCTTGCAGGTGAAGCGGGAGGTGCCATCGGGCATCACACCCTTCCCTTGCGTCGCGCGAATCTTGCCGCAGAGGTTCGTCTTGCCGGACTTGCAGAACTTGCATTCCTTACATTCCGGCGTGCTGTTCATGGAGGAAACCAATCGTTAGCCTACAAATGGCAATTGTCTCGAAGGGGAAAGAGGCCATCAAGGTCCCACCCATCGCCCTCGTGGCATGCTGATCCGGGATGTGTAGACTTACTACAGAGCCACGACGGTATCGCCCTTCTTCACATTCGTCACGCCTTCACCAACGCTCTCGACAATGCCCGCGCCTTCGTGTCCCAGAATGATCGGGAAGGCACCCTCCGGGTCCTTGCCGCTGAGCGTGTATGCATCGGTGTGGCAGACACCTGTGTAGAAGATCTGTATCCGCACCTCGTGGGCCTTGGGCGGTGCGACCTCAATGTCCTCCACAACCAAGTCCTTGCCGGCCTCCCATGCCACGGCCGCCTTGCATTGGATGGGCTTGCCTTCGGTGGACATCTTAGAAACGTTGAACGCGTTGCTGGGTTCGTGGTAATAAGTGATGCAGGCTGACTTGAATTACAACCTTGATGGTCAAATTATAGATTGGGGATTTCGGAGTAGCAGAAGAAAAGAAATAGAAAAGAATCGAGGAGCTGCAACTCTCAAACGCGCACAAATGACCGCATCGATGTTTCGCGCTTTTGTGCGCAGCTATGCCTCTCTCATGTATGACGGTGGGGTCCCACGATTGAGGGGCAATCGTGGTCTGGAGACTTGCGCAGTCCGAGTGGCATCGTGCCAACGCCTGCAGCTCCGCAATGCTTCCGTCAATCCGTCATGCCCAGCGCTCAAATTTGCCCGAAAGGGAATACAGGTCCTCGTTCCAGCGGCATCTGAATGCTCTCGCCAAGCTGCTGATTGGGAATCAACGCGCTCCGCATCCAATGCCCATAAGTGCGAATGTACATGACCGGAATTTGCTTGTCATAGTTTGATTGGTGATTGTCTGTACCACAAATTATCAGCCAGATTGCTCGACTGATATGAGGTTTATTGTTATGTACATTGCGCACGAGGCTGCTTGCGCATGCCATTGTCACACACTAATGCAAACCTGCAGGTGCAGGTGGCTTAAGATCTCGACAGGTGAAGGCTGCGAGAACGATCCTCGTGCAGATCAAGAACCGTTGTTTTGAGATGACAAGGCTGCTACAATTACCCGAAATTCAAACTTGAAATACACATGTCTAATTCTCTCGAGAACGCCTGTGCGATATACAACTACATGCTGAACACGCAACATGTGCGTCGCTCGCGATGCTACAGCTGTCTTGGCTGCTATTTCACATTATTGAAGCCGGAGACAATCCCAGCTGAGAAAGTCTCAATTGGCAAATATCGTTTTCTGCCGGCGCTTCTTTTATCGCAAAGTCTTGCCTGCGCCTTTCGTTGTCGCCTTTGTTTAGCACTCAGCCGTACCTGCACGGGAGTTCATGAGCAGTGCTACGATCAATCCGTAGAGACCTGGTGGTAAGTCAGTATGCGGATTCCTTTCTTGAGTTTGAGAGGATCGCGAGGACGTACCCAAGACTTCGGCGAAAATGAGAATGAGAATCATTCCAACAAACAGTCGCGGCTGTTGCGCAGTACCACGGACACCTGCGTCACCAACAATACCAATGGCGAAACCTGCAGCAAGACCGGCGAGACCGACGGAGAGACCGGCACCAAGCTGGATGAAACCAGCGAACAGTGAAGTCTTCTGGGTGAGATCGTTGGAGATCAGGACGGACACGACCAGACCGTAGATGGCAATGATACCAGCCATAATGACGGGAATGATGTCTGGTGTTCAATGTTAGATCATCGTCCATGCCTTGCAGGTTTGGGTTGCAGCCGATGAATAAACCCCGAAAGACTTATATTTCAGGATCGCGGCGACAAGGGGACGTACTCTTGACGATCAGGTCAGGCCGGAGAACACCCATAGCGGAGATACCGACACCGGCCTTCGCAGTTCCGTATGCAGCGCCGAAGCAGGTGAACACGATGGCGGACGTGCAGCCCATCGCTCCAAAGAACGGCTATACCAGGAAATTAGCATCACTCTTTCTCTTCTCTCTAGTTCGATGCTCGATGCTCGATGCTCTTTCTCAAAACGTATTGCTGGGGCTACAATCGGCTCGTGTAGGCGAATCAATGTAAGGGTGGCGGCACGAAGATGCTGAAGGCAGCCGCGGAGTCTGCAAATGGTGGAAGCACTTACGGCATACACGGGGCTAGATCAAGACACATGTCAGCGTGATTGAACCTTCTGTAAACTTGCTGCCTCTGAAATCTGAGTGATGCGCGATGGCGCGCGTTCCTGTGCGCGTATCGTCGCCGGTGCTGCTCCTGTCGACACGGGAAAAGCAAAGCTGATAGCTGTACTCACCAGAGATCTGAAGACATGTTGCTTTTCGTGTGAGGCTTAAAAGGTATGAAAAATGGAAAAATCGCTGCTTCGGAGCTGTCAGATGAAGCTTGTGAAGTGGAATCGAAGATGGTATTGAAGGTTGTCCTGATGGTGACGCTGTTACGTATAGCAAGCAAGCAGCAGAGTCGTCACGGAGAGCTACCGCCAAGAGGATAGCGGCAATTTCCGCTGAACGACAGCCACACCACACGTGATGCACTAGTTCACTTCCGGAGCTTCTCCAAATTTTGGTCATGTTCAGCAGCTTTTCAGAATTTGTTGCGCTTTTGTAAAGTACTATCAAGGCCGTGAACCCTCTCTTACACCTGGGCGAGCCTGACCCTGAATACCTCAAAGACATCAGATATCTCCTAATACCGAAACCATGTCTTCCGACTCTGCTGCTTGGCCCGTCGCCGACCAGGCTCTCACCCAGGAAATTCTGGATCTCGTGCAGCAGGCCTCGCACGCTCGCCAGCTGAAGAAGGGCGCCAACGAGGCCACCAAGACCCTCAACCGTGGTATCAGCGAGATCATCATCCTCGCCGCCGATACTGCGCCTTTGGCGATTCTCCTGCACTTGCCTCTTCTTTGCGAAGACAAGAACACTCCATACGTAAGTCAATGCGCCTTCACAGTTCCTCCATTGAACGTCTGCTGATTAAATCTCAGGTGTATGTTCCGTCGAAGATGGCCCTCGGCCGTGCATGCGGTGTCACTCGCGCTGTCATCAGCTGCTCGATCACGACTAACGAACAGAGCGACCTGATGGGCCAGATCCGTGCTCTCAAGGACAAGGTGGAGCGCCTCATGATCTAAAAGTCTACGGCATCAATGTAAAAGTACGAGCATGGCGTAGCGGGAGGTTTTAATGCAAACGGAAGAGCAGGAGTTGGGAAGCATGGAGATCTGAATGATAGCTTGTCAATAAAAGCTTTCCGCAGGCAACTCTAGCTGGGTAGTCTTAAGAAGCATGTTTCAGCCAGGTGCTGCACGATATAAATAAGAAATTATGGAGGCTTTCCAGATGTTTCTTGGGTTATTGCTAGGTCGGCTTCTGCTTTGTCGATTCGTTTGAGTAGGAAAGTCAAAGTCGCGTCTCGCGCTTTGTCGAGTACCCGGAGTCGATCGAGGGTCATTGCTTCATAGCCCGGCGCAGTCGTTTGACTCGACTTCTCAGGCGCATTCACTGCATCTTGACGTTCGCCTTCTTTGGGATCCGTTGCCAATCCCTGGGCAATGCGCTCTTTCTCAGCAGCCAGCGCTCTGAGCACAGCGATACTTTTATCGCGCTCCAAGAGCGCATGCGCAAGCCGAGTTTTTTCGTCCTCTTCCTCCTTGATCTTCCTTCGCTTTGTGCGCTGCTCCGCCTCGTAGTTCTGCCACTCACGGATAGCCTCACGCGCACAATCCTCCATGTGCGTAAATCTCACAGGACCAAGCATCACGCCACCATAATACCGGGCAACGACACAAGCGCCAACAGCGCCTGTAGACTCCAGCACCTTCTCGACCTTCTTTCCACCATACTTTTCGCCGTCGTCGTCTGATCCGGTTACATATTGTGTCGATTTATTGATAGACTGCTGGTTGCTCTCCCTCCGCCAGCCCAATATTCGATGCGACGCGTCCTTGATTTCGGCTAGATTTTGAAGTTCTTTCGGTTTCAGGGTTGGAGAATAGTAGCCAATGAATTTTGAAGACCGATCATCTATAGGTTTCGAGCGGAAAATGTCGTCGAATATTTCCTGATCGTCATCATGTCTGCGTTTGAGCGACATCGCTCATAGTTTGATAGCCTGTGTGCGATCGCCCAACGGCTTGTCCCCCGTCGTTGTTTTGTGGAATAATAACTTCGAGGTGGAAATCCGACAATCATGGTTAGGGTTATGTTGCATTAGGGTTATGAAACACGCAAGCATTGGGTGTTCGTACCTGCAAGGTTCCAGCCCGAGGTTTATTATCGTCATCAAGCAATGACATAAACCATGACTGAGCTTGAGGTGCTAGGTAGTTCCAGCTCGCAGCTCCAGCTATCGAGCGAGGTTGGGCCGATAATGTCGCCCTCAGTCCAGGTCGGTAGCGGATCTTGTCGGATGCATTTAAATCATGATACACATCTTCGCTAAATTCATCCCACCTAGGTAGGTTTGCGGCTCTATTCCCCTCCTGACTTCAATTGATCGTCGGCCACACACTACCATGGCCGAGCAAGAAGTTGCAAACATCATTGTAGAAAGCATCAACAACGCCAATGTCAAGGTCGTTTTCGGCATTCCTGGCGCTAAAGTCGATAGCATTTTTGATACGCTATCCGACCACCCGGAGATACGCCTCGTAGTCTGTCGTCATGAACAAAATGCAGCATTCATGGCAGCGGCTGTTGGTCGGATCACCGGCACTCCAGGCGTCTGTATCGCGACATCTGGTCCAGGTGCCGGCAATCTGACCACTGGGCTGGTGACCGCTACGACCGAAGGCGATCCCGTCGTCGCCATCGTCGGCTCGGTCCCTCGTTTGCTGAGCACAAAGCACACCCACCAGTCAATGAAAGCTCTAGACATCCTTCGACCGACATCTAAGTCGGCGACCAACATCGATGTCGAAGATCAAGCGGCCGAAGTTATTCTCGCAGCCTTCCGAACGGCAGTGAGCAATCCCAAAGGCAGTGCAGTCGTGTCCATTCCCATGGATGTCGCCTCTGGCAAGTCGAAGATTACAGCATTCCCAAGCGAAGCCTTCAAACCTCCACTTTATGGACCTTCGCCTCTCGAGGACATCCAGAAGGTGGCGGGGTGGATCGAGAACGCAAAGCTTCCCGTGCTCTTCTTAGGCCAGCGAGCATCGAGTCCCTTGGTGGTCGCTGCGGTCCGCGCCTTCCTGAAGAAACATCCAATAGCCGTCGTCGAGACATTCCAAGCTGCTGGAGCAATCTCGGAAGATCTTGCTGAGCACACATTCTTTGGCCGCGTAGGTCTCTTTCGAAACCAAACTGGCGACCGACTTCTGGCCAAAAGCGACCTTATCATCACCCTAGGTTATGACCCCACAGAGTACGATGCCAACGCTTGGAATCCTGATGGTAACCTCAATATTGTCCACGTTGACTTCATATCATGCGACTACGGAGCATACTACCATCCCAAAGCTGAACTTCTGGGTTCAGTGCGAGAGAACATCATCGCACTAGGTCAAGCTGTCAAACAAGTCGCAAGTCCAATCCACGATCCGTTCTGCCAAAGCCTCAGCAAGGAACTGCGAAACTGGCAGTCACAGCTTGACAACACCAAAGGTCATGGTCTCGTGAACCCCCTGCAATTCATTGCAGCTCTGCAGAAACGAGTCCCCAAGCATACCACTGTCACCTGTGACGTCGGCACCGTCTACATTTACATGATGCGATACTTTTTCGCATATGAACCCCGCAAGCTACTCTGTTCAAATGGTCAGCAGACCCTTGGTGTCGGAATGCCGTGGGCCATTGCTGCATCCCTCGTGCAAGACCCGCCATGCTCGCAAAAGGTTGTCTCGTTGAGCGGCGATGGTGGCTTTATGTTTTCGTCTCAAGAATTGTCCACGGCCGTCCAACAAGGTTGCAACATCACGCACTTCATCTGGAATGACGAGGCATACAATATGGTCGAGTTTCAGGAGGAGCTCAAGTATGGTCGGTCAAGTGGCATCCATCTCGGTGGTGTAGACTTTGTGAAATTCGCTGAGAGCTTCGGAGGCAAGGGATTCAGGATTCATGATTGCTCGGAGATCGAAAAGGTCATGGACGAGGCATTAGCTCACAAAGGGCTTGCTCTAGTAGATGTGCGGATCGACTATTCTCACGTCAAAGATCTTGCCAGCAACCTGATCAAAGACAGTGTGGGATAGCCGCCAACTAGCTCATGATTGCGCTTCGCCTCGTAATACATAATTTTATGCCATTCGGTCCAGTGTTCTGCTCGGGTCATGCTTTCGTGGGTGCTAAGTACTCGTTCAATATGTATGGAGGTGCCCACATCGTGGGTATGACGTATACAAAGTGAGCTTTCAACTATTGGGAAATCTCGAGGTTTCTAAGATTGTTTGTTGGTCCGATAAGGGATTACACAATAATCCAACGTGATATGCATGACGATTCGCCTCCAACGCGCGGATGTGACGGAAGCTCATGTACCAAATCGACAATATATCATATTATAGCTCGAATACGGACAGCCCGCTACAGGCGTTTCAATAACAACATCACCAACACGAAGTGTCTGCAGTAGCAATGGAAGATAATCATATCTACCAATACTCCTTGGCGAATGCCCTTATGGACGGAGTGTCGGAGACCGGCATTACCGCAGAAAAGCTTGCCCGAATGGGCAACCAGGGCCTGGGGACATTTGCTCGCATGAATGGCGAGCTTGTCTTCCTGGACGGGGAAATCTTTCAACTGCAGGCTGAGGGCAACGTTAGACGGGCCGACAGCTCCGATATCATCCCATTCGCGGTGAGCACCAACTTCAAGCCACAAAAGACAGCCGAGATTACGCTTCGCAACAAGGACGACATCGACCGCGCATTGAACGACTTTGATAGCCATGCGAAGAATCTCTTCATGACCTACAGGATCAACGGTCGATTTGACTACCTTAAGTGTCGTACCGTCAGAGGTCAAGAATACAAAGGCCAACCACTTTCAGAGCTTGGAGAGAAGCAGTCAGTCGAAACGTACGAGAACGTCGAAGGGACTATTGTTGGGTTCCGCACCCCCAAGAACTGGCAAGGATTCAATATAGCAGGAGAACATTTGCATTTCATACAGAGCGATCGCAAGGCTGGTGGTCACGTTCTTGAGATCAAGGCCGCCAAGGTCGAGATGCAGATGGCAGTTGCGTCCAATGTTCACATTGAGTTGCCCACCTCGGAGGATTTCAATGAAGCATCATTGATCACTGATGACGCCGGCGTGAAAAAGGTTGAAGGCTAACGTAGGTAGCACTTGGTAAAAGCATTTCTCTGCAGATGCGCGTAGTCTCGCAGCGGAGTAGACAAGCCTAGTTTTAGCGAGAGAAGTCACTTCAAGTATGGCTTATGCCTATAAAGCTCAATGAATCTCCCAGTGATCCAAACAATATGTGCAATAGATTCAATGCTGTGCTATGGTGGTCGTACAGACGCCACTGTTCTGCTACTCCTTGTGTTCACCCAATACACATGGCAGGTCATGTTGCTGCCAGATGAGACCAATCCACAGTATATCACCAGTATCAGAGTTTGTCCCCACACTTCGAGTCTATCAGCTCGATACCCTGATCACAAGCTGGTCACTGGAATTTGCCGCCGTGTTCATTAGTTCTTCTTCGAGTCTTCCAGGATGCCCTCCGCCTCCAGTCTCCGCCTCGCCTCCTCGAGAGCCCAAGTTTGGATGCTACATAGAGTCAGTTGTATTCATAAACTTGTACAGCGCTGCTTCTAGATCACGCATACCTCGTATCGGGCTTGTAGCAGTATCCAATGACTCCGAAGGCAATGGTGCCGTAGAAGCCGTAGAACCAGACGTTCTCCCAGCCCTCCTCCTTGTACTTCTCGCCAGGCTTCACCCCGAACAACCAGCCAGCGGGCGCGTCGTAGTGGTCTTCGTGTGCATGGTCGCCGCCTCTTCGTGCAGCGGTAGCGGAGATGTGTCTGAATTGGGGCCGCGCGGCGGCGTTGGGGACGATCTGAAGGGTGGCGCGCGGCGTGCTTATGAGCCGCGATCGGAGGAGCGACATATCTGCAGTATCTGTCGCCGGCAAGAGGTTGACGGCTGAGTGGAGAGGTGTATAGCGATTGTCCTGGTACGGGACAATGACAGCACGCTTCGGGTTCTCAGGCGTTGCAGCGAGAGCTCTTGGCACGCGGGACATCCCGTCGGCGCTAATTGTGAGGCTTCCCATAACACGCACCTCGTTCGTGCCCGATCATGCTGTCTTTCCTTGCATCTACATCATTCACCAGTCAAGCAAACACGCACATTCATCTTTCGCTATCAGCGAGATGGCGCGTATTGCGCTCCTGGACTGGTAAAGGTGATCGCGCATTGGCCTCTGACTTTGCCCAGCTTCCGTTGTTGCTGGCTGGACGTAGAGACGTCATCTGGGGCGACCGTCGCCTCACGTAATTCCCTTTCCATTATCAACACGCTGTGAACTGCCCTGGATTGGAGCTGTCCTGTGGAGACATTATCGAGAACTGCCCGGAAACCCTTTTGGAGCCTTTTTAGTCCGAGGAGCGCCGGGATTGCTTCATTCCACGACCCGGACGATTTGGCGTGTTCTTGCAGCATTTTTGCATTCGTGGCGTTTAGGAGGCTGCATATAGAGGAGCCTGCTCTCTTGATACTATTCTGCTGACAGTACCTACTTTTCCTTTTGCCTTTCCGGGAATATGGTGAAGGTACAGACCACGATCCGAGCGCCCAGTGCTCAGGCCGATAGTGTTGCCCGCACGATTGTAAAACGCCGCGACAAGCCATATAAAACGGAACAGAGCCGCGTGTTGGAGAAGAAGCGGAAGCTTCAGCTACAAGTCAGAACATCCGCGGGTAAACAGCTGTTGCACCTATACTAATTTTCGGGCAATAGACAACCTTTTCCCAGGCACCGCCTGGCTTCTCATTCTTGCCGGTCGGGACACCAGAACTTGCTGAAAGATGTAAGGAACTATCACGGCTTCGCGGCTTGCCCGTGAACATCGTCAATGTGGGTTTTGATACATTGCAAGCATGCAGAGTCAATCAGCTAATGACACACCATAGATGGATCCGTTCAACAAGAACGGGGAAGATGAGACTAGAATCTCACATCACATTCTTCGTGTTGGATACCACATCAGGTCGGAAGTCCTCGCGGAAGCATGTAGCGAACTCGGCTACATTTACGATGAAGACAGCAAGAAGTTCATGAAAGAAGCTGATTTCAGGACTCAGAGTATTCTTGAACGGACCATGATAAGCCATGGACTGAAGCCGGTCCCAGGCGCTGGATTGCTTTCCGAGGAAAAAAAGATCGAACAAGTCAGAGCCGCCGTCAAGGAACTTTTCCCAAAAATCCCAGAGGAAGACTTAGAGTACATCATTCAGCATGCATGGGCGGAAGGCTCAAATCGCGTAGGTACCATAGACAAGCTCAGTCTGGCACGCAGAGTCCAATTGGCCACAATTGCCCGGATTCGTCATCATTATACTGACTATGACCGCTTACTTCGTGCCTTTGAATGGGCCCAAGCACGTCAAATGGTTGAACCGACTTGCGTGCAGAAATTGCTCGAATGGCGCGGTGAGGGTGACCAAGAAGGAGATGATGAACTTGAAGAGATTGTTCGTGAGGTCATTGTCATCGATGATGAAGACGACGACCAGGCCCCTCCAGCCGAAAGGGGCCACAGTGACGAATCGGGCAGCGACATGGCTATGCACGACGGGGAATCAAGCGTGAGGATCACATACCACCGTGCTGGCGATGAGGATCTAGGAGCAGAAAGTCACGATGAACGATCCATTCAATTTTTGGATCGATACAACAATCGAGCTGCGCAGTATTACGCTCGACGTGACCAAGATCTCCGTCACCGTATCGGCGAAGTCCGCCGCCAGATGCGCAATCCAGCCCATCCAGGCGCGCCTGCTGGCCACCACGTGGTACAAGTTGTGATACCAGACGAGCAGTTGGGTTATGACAAGGTGACTGTTGACGGCCGCGTCTTTCAGAGACCCCAAGCTGTCCAGGCCACGCCACGTCCTTCATTTGAGCAGAACTCTAATGCCTTTGGATATCCTGCTCTGGAGACCAACTTTGTCAATAGGGCTCACCAGCCATCGGTACCCACTTATCCTGCGACACACGATCTGCACAATCAGTCGCCGAGCGTCGCACTGCATGACCGTCCGATCGCCTCTATCGAGACGCAGGATGATCCCAAGAGAAATGAAGGTTCCAAATATTTTGGCGAACATGGTCCACAAAACGGTGGGAGACCTCCAGTGTATCGTCGTTTGGACGAAGATCGCAGGAACCTCATAGACGCTCCTCAGTACGAAGGAGTAGACGGTGGCCACCATTATCATGCAATCGACAGCGCAGTTGAGAACTTGACCCTTAGCACCGGGTCGCCGCAACGCAGACAAGACCACACGATTTTTGTAAGTCCACAAGCGCCTTCGTCACGACGACACGAAGGGTATGTGACAAGGCCCGTGCAGCCCTCTTCGCATACCGTCGCTTTACCTACGGCGACACAGGCCTACCACTATCCTCTATCTGTTGCAACTACTGAGCCAACTCGTCATGGCCTGGTGGACGCGCAGATCGCACCTATCCAATATGTTCCATTGCGGCCCACATACCGCGCACATGAAGCCACAGCACGTCATGGTGCACAACCAGGTGTGCCGCATCGGGTCGTCTACGCAAGACACCCTCAAGTTCAATATCAACCCCAGCCCATTCATCATATACCGCAGCCAGTTCACGGCGCCCCTGCGGCAGTTCAGCAAATGTCGAGAACTGTGCGACACCCTGAGCACTTGGTTCCGCTGACCCAGGCGCAGCTTGCTGACGCCCAGCCGACTCATTACTACCCACGATGAAATCCGAGCCAAGGATATCCAAAGCTCATTCTCAAGAGAAACGGACGCCAGCAATTACCTCAAAAAGCGAGGGGACGCTCGCCAATCCAACATGCAATGTGCGTCAAGGCGGCGGCTTGCACGTACCCATGAAAATAACGCGCCAGGTGATATTGGAGGTCCATTCAATCTTGGTAAAATTTGTGGAGGAGCTTCTCGCTTGAACCAGGCGGTCAGACTGGCTGGCTTCCAGTCTTGATAACCACGAGATGATAGAGATTGAGGTTTCCATGCTGCGTGCCTGTTAGGCGACTTCTAATGTCTACTAAGGAAACTATAACGGAACGAAGAAAACGTGTCACGGGAACAGTGTACGAGATTATTGGAAGAAGCCGTGAAGAGCGGCCTTGCATGATGTCCAGTGGAATGTAACAAGAAGCCATCGGCTCGATTCTGTGTTTGCATCAAGTGCTCTTGATGTTCCCATGTACTGGCAGAGAAATATAGCTTAATGCGAAGTTGAACGCTGCGATCAATTCTAGTCATTAACCATATGTGTGCCAGTGGCTGACAGGGAGTTCAAGCTTGAGCACCCGACAGTGACTGTCTATCTACCTTGACACACTCTGAACTTGTGACTTCAACGTTCATGCCCCTATAGAGCCTTTGCCTCTCGCACCCTGCAATCTGATCATCAGAACCAATAATTCCAACTGAACGTGAAGAAGAATGCCCGGCTCCTCCCTCTGGCTCGTCCCACCCGAGGACTCCGAGCTCTACGAGACGCTGCACGCGCTCATCCTCCACGCGATCCCCTCCCTCTATCAAGATGCAGCGGCGACATCCTCCAGCGATGTCCCTGCACCGCCAGCCTTCACGCCGCACGTGACCCTCACGGCCGACACCGTCCTCGTCGCCGACGGCACCGCCGCCGCCGACCCGCAAGCCTGGCTCGACCACCTCGCGATCCCCGTGCTGGCGCCCGCCGCCCCACTGGAGGTCACGCTGCGGGACTGCGACGCCGGCAGGATGTTCTTCCGCAAGCTGACGCTGCTGTGTGAGCGGACGGCGCCGCTGGCGGATTTGGCGGCGCACTGCCGGGCGGCGCGACGGGGCGGGGGTGGTGACGAGGGACCGCCGGCCGGCGAGACGGTCGCGGATGCGGCGGCGTGGATCGCGGAGAATTACACGCCGCATTTGAGTCTGATGTAGTGAGTCTTTCATTTCCTGCTCGGTGGATTCCTGCCGTCCTCGCGACCTCGGTATTGTACTAACAACACGCCTCCTCCACTAGCTCGGACCTACCGCAGGAGACCGTCGCGGCGAGACTGCCGGACGCGACGAAGGTGGTCCGCGCGGCGCGGGATCGAACGGCAGATGTGAAGGCGGCGAAGACGAGGGGAGCGAGCATCTGGCTGGTGCCGACCTACAAGCCGATCGCGGAGTGGCAGCCTATCGCGCGGCGGGAGCTGCGGGAGGTCGAGTGGACGTGGGCGACGTGATGAGCGGGTCAATTCAGAAAGGTATTCAGGAGCACAACATACATCCAAGCGATATTGCAGCCATTGTTCAGAGTACGCACACATGTAGTGCTAGGTCAAAAGATCCCCAAAAAATTGTAGTAGAATTACGAAGATGATATTTGTTGTTATCGGGGCTATCAAAAGAAGACGATTAAGCAACGCTCAAAACATTCCAGACGAGATAGTAATGCAGATCGATGCTCTCTCTCACTCTCATTCCAGGGGAAGGGCCGGCATCAGCAGCTGCAGTGAAGAAGAAAACGCCAAATCTGATAAAAAATGCATTCTTTCCCACACACTGCAGCCACAGTATACCTGCCGTTGCAAACAAGATTGGCATGACAAAACGATGAAAGCCGTTTCCCAGTCTTTTGTCAGTCTTTTCCCTCGGTCTCTGATGGTGGCCTTTGCCCAACACAGAGGATAGAAGGGTAATAACAACGAAGAACGATGGCAGTTCCAAGCAATGACCACGAGCTTGTTCGGCTCGAGGACACCAAGAAATGCTGTCCTCTAAAGATGGACATTCGCCCAGCCAATAGTTGAGACCTGGCGTCTTGCAATTCCATACCGAAGCCAAGCGGTGGTGGAAATGGCAGACACTCATGTCTTGTTGAGTAATGATAGTATGCGGTCAGTGCCTCACGTAGCTAGCTTGAAGGGCTGCATGGAGGGATAGTCGAAGATTCCGCGCGGACCTTTCGCTCACGAGCGGATCTTGCTGTGGGTTGTCCTGGTATGTGCAGGAGGGTGGTAATGTGATGGAATATTGTTATTTCAATCTAGGCGTGCGGAGACAAAAGTCTCGTGATTGTTGCATAGTAGCATGCACTTGATACGAGGTAGCTCAGAGCGCATAGGGGTTGAGCGAACGGATGGTCAGGCATCTATGAAATGTTAGTGGTAGGTCCTTAGTGGTAGACGAGTTTCGAAACTTACGGTGGGCTCTTGGTCAAGTCCGTGCGCAGAAGCACCGGCACTCTGGTCATCTCCTTGACGTCCTGGATATAATCGCCGTTCTGTTCGCGCAGAGCGAAGAGTCCGAGGTACTTCTCCTTGTTGGTCAGCTTGGCCTCGATGAGGTTGCTGTCGAGCAGGCGCGAGTCCGACTTGGATCGCTGCGGGCCCTGGTCGTTTCTCGACGGCGATGGCGGGCCGCTCTGGGTTGTGCGGTCGCCGTTGACAGCAACCCCGGCGGTGTTGTCAGTCACCTCCGAAGCATCGTCATCATCGTCGTCGTCGAAGAGGGCGTCGACGTCGTTTGTGTCAATCGAGCCAGTGTTCATGGCCTTGCGCTCAGCCTCTTGAGTCTCCTTCTGCTTGGCAGCGGCCTCGCGGGCAACGGTGCTGTGGGTCGGGCGGTGGCCCTTGGCGTGAGGACGCTCATCTTCCGGCACGAAAGCCGACGAAGGAACACCCTTCTCCCAGTAGAGCTCGAGGAGGCGGGAGTTCTTGTCGAACTCGGCCTTCTTGAGGGGCAGCTGATCGCAGTGCACACGCTTCTCGAAGCCATACTCGGGAATCAGAACATCAAAGGCAGATTCATAAACACAGACGACAATGCCGACTGAGATCAGATCGCCACCTTGCTCTTCGCTGAGGCGGTTCATGCGACGGCAGGACTCGATGTGGACGCTCTGCTCCTGAGCACTGTGCGCGGAGTCCTTCTTGGTGTTGCAGGACTCAGCAGTCTTGTTCAGTGACTCGATGTCCTCGACGAATTCGACAGAACCCTCAGACAAGACCGACTCGAGCTGACGGTGGACAACAATGTCCGCGTACCGTCGCGAAGGATTGGTGAAGTGAGTGTACAGAGGCAAGTTGAGCGCGTAGTGGTTCAAGCTGGGGTCCGGGAGCTTGCCGGGCACGACGTACTTGGCGCGGTTCATGGCCTTGACGATGAGCGTCTCCATGCCCTTGCGAATGTCTGCATCTTCGATACGGAAGAGGCTGTTCTGGAGGGCCGAGGAGCTTGAAATGTCAATGTCATAGCCGATATTGTTCATGCGCTCGGCGAACAGCTGAAGCCTGCGCGGGTTGGGAGCAGTCTGGCGACGGAGGAACGCACGGTCACCCAAGGCGGTAGAGATCTTGCCAGCGACAAAAGAGTTGGTCAGGTGGCTCAACTCCTCGATCATCTCGTGAGAGGGGCTGGAGTCGAAGATGTTGTGCTCGACAGGAACGTTCTCATCATCGAGCTGGTAGAGAAGGCGAAGAGAGGGCGTCTCGGTCTCATCTCCACCGTAACGCGCTTGGCGGAACTTTTGGGTGATGGCGTGGAGCGTCAAGATCTGCTTCGCACGCTCGCTGCTGACGGACGACGATGCAGTGCCGTTGATAACAGCGTCGACTTCTTCATAGACCAGCTTGCCAGAGCTCTTGATGATGGCCTTGCCAATCCAGGTCTGATCTTCCAGAACACGACCGGTCGCAACGTTGACCTTGAAAACCGCGGACACAGTGTAGCGCTCCTCGCCGGGGCTCAAGCAGCAGACCTCGTTTGAAAGCTTCGTCGGCAGCATGTTGACAGTCCTATTCATCAAGTACACGCCAGTGCCTCGCTTCTTGGCCTCACGGTCGACAAGCGAGTTGTACTTCACAAAGTGAGCAACGTCGGCGACGTGGATACCAATCTCGACATGGCCGTCCCCGAGATCCTTGAAGTGGAGCGCATCATCAAGCTCCTTGCTTCCATTGGGATCGATAGTGAATGTCTGCTCGTCGCGGAAGTCGCGGCGGCTAGCAAGGATAGCCTCGCCATCCTTCGCGAGATCGCTCTCGACGGACCATTCCTCGTGGCCGACAGCCTTGAGAACGGCGTCGGAGAAGTCATCAGGCCCAAAGTTGTTATCGCGCAAAAGCGCATCTGTCTCGACCCGGAGGTCGCCAGCATCGCCAAGCTGCTCGACCAAAGTACCGAAGGGGTGCAAGCTGGTGATGGGCCATCGCTTGATCATAGCGACGAAGATCTTGTTGGCGTAGTCCTGGTGGCGCTCAACAAAGTCCCTTGGCGCCTGCTCGGTAGGGATGGCAATCAAGGGAACACGCTTGTCAGTCGGCTTGAACCAGACGATCTTCGGACGATCCTGTTGGCGGTCGTGTTGTGGGCGGCCGTGGCTGCCCTCGCGAGCTGCGCGCTCAGCTTCCTGCTTCTCTTTCGTCGCCTGGCTGCTCGGACGGAGCAGGCCAAGGCTGCCAGAGAACATCTGGCCAGCGACACGCTCAACCACGGCCACAATATGGCCAGCGTACAATGGCTTCTGCTCGTCGTTGATCTCATCCTCTTCCATGAGGAGGAGGCTCTGTCCTTCGACTTCGACGTCATCGTTCTTCTTCTGGGTTGGACGTTGCTTGAGACTGCCGCGTCGGCGAATGCCTCCCTCCTGAGCAGCAGAGGCACTCTCGGGCTGGGTGGTGGCGTCATTGACGGCAGTGATGGCACCGCCACGCTGATCACCCACATCCTTGCGCTTCTTCTTCTCTTCCTTCTCACGTTTTTGACCCCAGACCTCGTCGACATCAAGCAGCTCGACAGCAACAAAGTCGCCTTCCAGCGCTCGGTTGCGGTCTTTGCTACCGCAGATGAAGATGTCGGCGTCCAAGTCGGTCGTGGTAACGTAAGCATCGCTTCGGTTCTTCTTGTTGACGCGGAGGATACCGGCCACGAGTTGACCATCTGCCAGAAGAGCAGGCAGTGTAGCTTGCGGCAGGTAGGGGGTGAACAGCGTCTTCCGCTGTTGCTGCGGCTGCTGCATGCCCATTTGGGGTCCAGTGAGGTTCGGGATTGGAATTCCAGCTTGCTGGTATGCCTGAAGCTGTGCGAGCTGAAGCGCATTGAGCTGCTGTCCGCCGAACATGCCAGGTTGCTGTAGCAGAACCTGGCCTTGCGGCAGCTGCACAAGCTGCGGTTGTTGCTGGTAGCCGAAGCCTGCCAGAGTGCTGATCGATTGAGCGGCGACAGAGCCACGAGCACGATGGCCAGGCTGGAAGCCACCCTGCTGGTTGCCCTGGAAGTTGCCCATGCCACCACTTTGCGCATCGTTGCCCAGCGCTGCCTGGGGATTCGGGTTGCGCCAGTTGCCCTCAAAGTTGCGCGAGCCGGTGCGGCCGTGGCTGCCTCGTCGCGAGAGATCGGTCTGGTTGGGTGGCGTGCCACTAGCATCACCAAGACTCTGCGGTCCTGGGAACTGGAAGCCCATCGGGCCACCACGACTGCTCTGAGCCATGCCGCGGGCGCCGCCAACAGCCATACTCTGGCTGCGGCCGTGTCCGCGACCCGCGGCACCACCTCGACCAGCTCCAGTCATCGGCGGAAGGGTATCCGCATTTCCAGGGCTATCCGAACGCGTCGCTCCAGACTGCGGTGCTGCCGAGCTAGTAGCTGGAAAGACAAAGTTGCTTGTCTTGCGCTTCTCCTCTGCTTCGAGGGCGGCCTTCTTGGCCTCGCCCACAGCCAGGGAATGTCTGCGGGTGTGTCCACTACCTGCAGCACCGCCACCTCTTCCGCGTCCCGGTGCGTTGTTCTCTGCTCTGCTCTGGCCAAAGTTACCGAAATCAGTACCAAAGGCCGAGCCAGATGCGCCGGACGACGGAGCAGGCGGTGGTCCCATGCCTCCACCCATGCCAGGCAAGGCAGACTGATTCCGACGGTGCTGGTGCATCGGCTGCGCCAGTCCACCCGTCATAGGGATCTGGAGGTGCTGCTGCTGACCCATCTGTGCCTGCTGTTGCGGGAACTGAAAGCCAGGCACGTTGGCGTTTATGTTTAGATTTTGCATTTGACCCTGAAGTTGTCCAAACTGCCCGGGTAGTTGTTGTTGTTGTGGGATCATGCCCATGTTCACATACTGCTGGTGCGTAGCAGCGATCTGCTGTTGCTGTTGTTGGAGTGCTTCAATCTGTTGCGCGAGTGCGAGTTGTTCCACTGGCAGTCGAAGTCAGTATTGATGATCATCAATGCAAGGAGACCTGTAGTCATCCAGGGGTAAACGAACTCATCAATGGTGTCATTTCAGACGGGCTGCGCCGATGAGCGATATGCAGTCGGCGACCTGCTGGGCCCTGAGGGCCGGTTTGTCCATTTTGATCCATGGTGAATGCGGAAGATGGTCGCTGCGTGTCCACAAAGGTCGAGCTGACGAGTCTCCGCCTGTTCTACTTCGAATCGGATGTGCTCGCGTGGCGAATGCCCCGACAACAGTCCGCAGCGGCGCCCAAGGAAGGACAGAGGTCGCAGGCGGGTGGTGTTGCAGAGGGAAGATATGCTTGGTTGCTGGTGGGCAGTCTAGGAAGCTCAGACGAGCTCTAGTGCAGTGTGAGAGGTAATGCGTTCGTGATTCGACGGAGCGTGCTTGCGTACGATACGGCGAGTGTGTTCGGGCGATGTTATGGATAAGGATCGAGAAGTCGTGTGCGTCGACCAGTGCGCGAATGGCTCTCGCCTGTCGCGGTGATGGTCTCGTGGGAGGGGCGAGGCAAGCGTGCCTCAAGCGTGAAGCTGATCTGGACTGACAGCGGGCAGCACCGGCCTGAGGAGGCAGCGAACGATGAAGCCCACAAGGAGTAGTCGTAATGCGTCTACACAGCCTGTCAAAGGAAGGGCACGAGTGAAGCACAGCAAGAGAGTGATGGGAGAGTAAGAGTGGATGTGGTCGAGACAGGTGAGGGCAAGAGTCGACGACGGATGTAGTTTGAGGCGGCACCAACCGACGGGCTGTCTTGCGTGTGGGCGGAAGTGCGTAGGTGAGTTACGTGCGGGTGTGCGTGGGCAGCAGCGTCTCCCACAAGCTGGCAAGTGCCTCCTCAGGGTCTTCAACTCTGGCATCATTATTTGGACTGACCCAATCAAAGCAAGCTCACTACAGGGGACTCCATCATGCCGCGCATACGTCGCGGATCGCCGTGGGTTCTATTGATATCTCCGCCCCTGCATCACGATTCTAGGTGTATCTCACCATGATGAGCAAACGCGTTATCCGCAGGAGGCGTGCGCTGTGAGGCTCCTGCGTGGAAGCGGGCACGGCGGGCTGCCACGCTGCCTCCAAACAGCTGGAGCTCCAGGCCGGCTGACGATGATGCTGCCAGTGTGGGGACACCTCAACGGCAAGACCGGGTCGACCGCTTGGCTCGCTCACACCCGTCCAGTCTGCGTCCTGTGCGCCCGCTGCACCCAACATCTGTCGCGGACCCAAGCAACGATTTCCGTGGCGAGTCCATCGGCGTTGCTGTGCAGGCGCAAGGCGCAAGGCGTCACCGCGTTGTCGTGCTCTTTCACACCTTGGCATGCCATCGTGGCAGTCATGGGTCAGGACCCGATATGCTTACGCGGATCGCTTCGGGTGGAACCGATCGCAGTCCGATCAAGCGTGTGCTCCTCTTGATCCGAAAAACTCGCTGACAGGTCGCTCTGCAGCATCCGCGTCATCTTGTCGGAGTGATGCCCCGGAGAACGGATCGAATCGCTGCCCTGCGACAACAACTTGTGCGTGGTCTGTAGGCGGTCACATCTTGCATCCGTCGTTCTCCATTTCTTCGCCAAGACTCGTTTCACGGACAGCTCGTCAGCTTCTCAGACAATCTCACCGAAGCAGAGAGACCGAGACATCGATCAACGGCTGTGATGACGATGTTTTGATTCAAACGGCTAAGCATCGCTTCCCTTCGCTCGTCGTGATGGCACTCCGCTGCGTAGCGATGCGAGTGGACCGACACGGCAACCTCCAGGCAAAGAAAAAATGAATGATTTGTGGGTTGTGCGCATGCATATACTTGTAGCCGCATACCCAACACGAGGACTCTGCATGCTGCCGGCCAAGACCGCTCACGAGCGTGCGTGGATTTACAACGCCGCACGCTTCTGACAACCTTCGGGCCATCTCCGCGGTATCTCTACTGATTCTGGATCGCCACCTTCATCACTTACCACTTCGATCACGTCGTCTAAAATGTCCCCATCAGCATGATGATAGCACACGGTAGCCCCAATCATTCCCGATCTATCTGGTGGCTGTGCCGAAGTGGGAAAGAATGAGTACAGGAGTGTGGTAAGTAGAGGCTGAACACCTTTACAGACTTGAGAAGAGAGACGAGGTATCGTGGCGACCTCTGATCGAAAGGCTAGCAGCCACCTCTGGAAAACGGGCAATTGACTTCGTGGCATCACTTCCAAAGCTAAAATGCCTCCCTGAAGCCACAGCTTCTGTGCGACCACACTGTTTCCATCGGAGATTTCTGTCAGAACGGGGTTGGTTTCGCGACGCCTCGACCAATCGAAAATCGACTTCGATCACGATTGACAAGCACAAGTACACAGTCACAGACTGTCGGCTTCCACACACGTTCTCGGTCCTCTTGGGCGCCCACCTAGTTGAGACGAGTCTGTTCAACGCTCAGCATCAGAATGCATTGGACCCGCCAGCGGAGTTTCACTCGTTGGCATAACGCAGTCCCACGTGCGTGATCGCTATCCGAATGACGTTTCCAGACACTATAAGTGCACGATGCCTTCGAATTGAATACAATCACTGCATGGTTCAATCGATCCCTTATTCGACCATGATCTAAAATCGACCGCAATGCGGAAAGTCATCACCGATTCATGCGCACGAGATACTACTGTTGGTTTGGCGGTGCCGAGCTCGAGATCCCACTCTATCATCACACACCCAGGACCTTGCCCGATCAGGTCATTGCCTCGCTACTTCTACCTTTGAGATACCTGTCTTGTACCTGTCGGAGAGTATGCCTGAAGGATGAGCAAGATCCTGCTGTCCAGCGCAGCTGTTCGGTCATTTCCATCAAGGGAAGCAAGCATGTTTTGCAGCATGCTCTCCACACGCCACACGGGAAGTCTCATCCTCTGTCCGGAAAGCATCGCGCATTTTGCTTTGGGCGCCATGAATCCAATCCCTCTTGCGGCCATTCTCGTCTAGTATGGACGCCTTGGTGTTGAGAGGCGTCTCGCGGTGTCAAAGCTACGCTGGCCGGTCGTGCGGACGGACCAGGATCTGGCACCTGTCCCATCGCGCTCATGCTGCACCGCTGACCTTTAGTGATCCTGGACGTGATCCTGGCTCCCATGTGCCCCAGTAGAGCAACGTACCTAGGCAGGCGTGGCAACTTGCTTGCAGATGACCTGGTCTGAGGCGTCGCCGGAAGCCCCGCACCACATTTCCAGGCTACGACGGCCTGAGCGCAGACAACAGCGCGAGGTGGTTAGCTGCTTTATTGTTTGCCGCCCACAGAGGACGAACCTTTGTCCTCGCACACTGTGTGTTGTCGCCTTGAAACGGCCATCGTAAAGCTGCTCTGAGCATACCAACTGACACACGAGGTTGAATCTGAGGTGAGATGTCGATCACTAAGTTCGTCGGCCTCCGCACTGCTGCAGGTACTGGAAGTGCCGTGATCGTAGGCGAGGTCCACGCGCTTGCACGCGAGCACGACAGAGTTTGAGGGTCGAACAACCTATGCTCGCATTGCGGTTTCGCCGCGGCTTGGGAGTTTGCAGATTGCTGCTGAAAATGGTCTGACGGATCGTGGGGGGACTAGCTGTGCCTCTGACAAACTCGAGCCTGCTGCATGGTTGCTCGTGGTTGCTGGGCCTAGGCCGCAAGTCTCCAGGTCCCCAAAGCAGGCGTGGTATAGTGCAAAGCACTTCCAAACCAACCGAAGCCTTCTAGTGCGGGGATGGATGGACGATCGGGCATTTTCGGTCAGGGGGCTTCCCCAGGTTTTTGTGGGGTGCCTGCAGAAATGCAAAGTCTCGACACGGAATGTGCAAAAGCCCGGCCAATCACACGGAGGCGTACCTCACTTCGGCTGCATATCGCGTCAACCTTGTTGCAAAAAGTGACTACTTTGGGCCTTCCTTCAACCACGCGGGCATGTCGCTTTCACGATACTTTTCTCATTGTACCGTCTAAGTCACACGGCCGGATAGCCTGACGCTGGACGAGTGGGAAGCTTAAGTCGGTCAACCACACTCTCACCTGCTGCAAGGAACCAGGCACGCCAGGCACACCAGGCACAATGCTCATTTGGGGCCTGCCATGCTCGCTCTAGACTTCTGGTCCTCCACGGCGCTATTCAGGTTGCTTGGCATCTGTGCGGTGAGCAACGTGCTAAGTGAGAAGCACTAAGCTACTGGCCTATTCCACCTGTGGACCGTTGAGGATTCGGCGATGCTGCCAACGCAGAAGCTTTGGAGGATGCGATGAGCTTCCATCTGCTCCGCGGTGTTCGCTGTAAGATTGACTCGGCATGGGTCAGGCCATGTGGCGACTCGGCGAAAAGCTTCTGGAGTGTCAATACACGCGAAAGGCTTGAGAGATGCAGTGCTCGCCTCTGATTGTGTCTCCGGTCGGATGCAAAACTTGAGCTGATCCTCGGGGCAAGCGACACGACAAGGTCCATTGCACTCATCACCCAGGACAACAACGTATCATAATCGACCACGATGAGGTGATCCAAAACAGGGACAGTCTCGAAACGCACCGGACAAATGAACGTGGTGTGAAGCTTGAATGATCGACTCCGCTTTTGCTGGCGCGTGGCGTTCGAGAATCCAAGCCATGTCACTAGCTTCACTCAAGCATGCCGAGGTGCCACAATGACAAGGTCTGCATCAACATGGCAGTGGGATTATAAAAGAATGCGAGCAGATCCTGGTGAAGGTGGATCCGCCAGAGAATCAAGACAAACGATCCAAGTCACACGGTCATCACTCGATCACTCGACGTGTCGTTCCATCTCCACGGTCATCGTTGAAGAACCCATATCAAGATCTCTTCTCACGAGTTTCGTCTTCAGACCCAAGCAGCATCATGCAGTTCAAGACCAGCGTCCTCGCCCTCGCGGCCGCCGCCAGCGTTGCGCAGGCCGCCCCCGTCCCGGACCCGCAGTTCGACCTGGGTGCTTTCTTCTCCAGCATCTTCAAGGGCCTGAACCTGCCAACCATCAGCCTGCCGCCGCTCTTCCCGACCGCGACGGCGACGACCACCAAGGCGACCAGCACGGCCAAGCCGACCACCACCCCCAAGCCGACCTCCACCCCGGTCGTCACCCCGCCGCCGACCACCACCAAGATCACCACCTCGACCTCCGCGCCGACCACCACCCCGAAGGCCAGCACTCCGGTCATCCCCCCGACGACTCCGGCCACCACCCCGGCGACGACCCCGAAGGTCAGCACTCCCGTCGTTGTCCCGACGACCCCGGCCACCACTCCCAAGGCTAGCACCCCTGTTGTTGTCCCGACGACCCCGGCCACCACCCCCAAGGCTAGCACCCCCGTCGTCGTCCCCACCACCCCGAAGACCAGCACCCCGGCCGCCCCGGTGACGACCCCTAAGCCGACGACCCTGCAGACCACCACCAAGGCTGCCGGCTCCGGCTCCGGCTCCGGCGTCAGCGCCCTGCCGTCCGTCAGCAAGCCCGCCCGCCTGCGATTGTAAGCGCCACGCGATCGCGCGGGGACCCGCTTGTTGATCGATCGGGACGACCCCTCCCTCCAAGGACAAGACTTCTTCCGGCATCGATCCGTCTCGGCGATGTGAGCCCGCTCATCGCCGCAACGATCGACCACGCCTCCCATGGACCACTCCTGCCGGGAGTCTTCCCTCATGAATAGAAACCTGAGTATCACGATGTTATTATCTACGAAGCACGGCGAGACGAAGACGAAGACGAAGAAGAGACTGCGATGTGTATGTGTGTGTATGTGTGTGTGTGTGCCAACGGAAACACCGCTGTGATGAAATTCCTCGCTGTTGGCCGCGGCGAACCATGAACGATGTTGTATAGCTGCCCTATATATATACCCCCTCGCAAAGAACCTGACCCTTTCCAGACAGCGCGGCTCGTCGATCTCGGAAGATTGTATGGGTCGCTTTTCGCTTTGGATCTGGTGACGCGTTCTATGGAAATGCAAAACTGATTTCTGGCCAAGTCTTGCTGCTGCTCGTTCTTTTCTTGCTGTGCCTCTCGATCATGAGTGTCCCATTTTCACCCGCGAGCCACATTTGACTGTGTGAGGCAGGTCAGGTACCTGCAGTCCACCGCTCTCCATGTTGTTGCTTTCTGGGGAAGGCGCGGAAAGCCAACAAGTGAAGGAGGAGGCGAAGGCGCGGTCATCTGATCCTGAAAACCACGTTGTTGTGATGGATGAGAGGGTGTAGTGGCACGAGTGGGTGCGGGGGCGAAGCCTCAGGCACCTCGCGCTTTCTCATTTCGCTCTCTTACAAGCTTCAATGCGCAGCATCAGCCACAACGGTCCTTTGCATCGCCCCTGGTGATTCTATCACTGAAATAACTTCTCACATGTCATCTACATATAGTCGGCCGCCTCGCCGTTCTATCACTAATCGCAATGTCAATGCTTGCACGGCAAGGACAATGCAAGAGATGATCTAGAAATCGCACCGCTGCTTCTCTGCCGTCGTATTCTTTCCGGCCCCCAGGCCCGGGCGGCCGGCCCTGCGCTGGTTCGCAGCAGTAGCAGTAGCAGCAGCAGTGGAGAAGGGGGGCGGCGGGGCCAGACCGAAACTGCCGGTCTGCTGTCTACTCTCCTCCACGCACGCGTCTCTCTGTTGTTGTCAGTGCTGGTGCAGCAAGCCGTCGGTCACCTTCGTCGAAGGTCGAAAGGTCCGAGAGGCAACGGCAGCACCGACGGGTGCCACCAGGCTTTGCGTGATGACCGTGTTGTCCCGCAGCCGGTGCCTGCAGCAGCATCATCAGCCCCTGCGTGGTCATCACAGCCGGGTGGTGGTGGTGGTGGTGGTGGTGTGGTGGTACCGTGGCGATTCAGCGGTGCTTGCTCCAGCAGTGCAGCAGCTCAGATCAGCTGGATCAGGCGGGGCGGACTGCCTGATCTACCTACTTGCCGGCGTACTGGATGTTAATGGGTATGCGTTCACTGATTACCGCGTCGTGCGATCATCCATGTTCTATGGACGGTCGAACCCCCCTATGTCCAACGATCATGTGCCTCTCCCTACATATGCGGGGGTCTTCCACGCGCATCATGACACTCCTGCTGTTGGCATTGTCGCGCACACACACACGGTGGGCACAGAATGCCCTGGACGGCGCAGCGGAGGAGAATCCAACCTGAACTACCGGAGTCCGGGCTGGAGATGGAGGTCCTGGCTGCACAGCTGAGAACGATGCGCGACATCTGACGTTGGAGGCTGGCGTGCGCGGGGAGAACCGCAGAGGCCGGGCCCCCACTCTCTTTCCTCCCCCTGCTTTGCGCCGAGTAGGCAGATCATCCGCTTCCTGGGATGGCTTGGACGGCCACCGACGCCCGCTGGGGCTGAGGGGCTTCAATAATTGCTTGATGATCATGGTTCACCATTGGGAGGATTTGCATTGTCTCGAAGCATCACCCGTACCCGGAGCCGGATAGCCCGGGTGTGGTCGTGAGGACATCATCGCATGTACCGCTGTACAGGACAGGACAGGACAGGACAGGACAGGACAATACAGTACATTTGCGCAGCCTAGGTAGACTATTCGACCATGATGCAAGGCCCTGTCTCTCCTCCAGCTTCCGCGGCCATCGAGCGGCGGCGGAAGAGAGAGAGAGAGAGGGAAAGAGAGAGAAAAGAGAGGGCCAGGGCGGGCGTTTCGGCTCCCCGTGTTTCTGCTGCTCTGCGATAGAGTTGACCGGGAGGGAGAGAGAATGGGCGCGCGGCCATAAGGTTTACGAGATGCCGGATAACTTATACTTTGCTGCTACACCGTTGGCTCGAATCCTCCTCCTGGATTCCATTCCATCAGCGGCGCACAAGTCGCCATCCCTCTTCCCTCTCCCGACTTGCCATCGTGTTGCGCGCGAGGACAGTCGTCGCGCGAGAAGACCGTGTTCCCCTTGCCCTCCACACAGCCCCAGCTGCGTCATCCACCCGCGGAATCCAACGCCAACCTGCCCGTGTGCGGCTCAAAAGCACGCCTGCTGACATTGGGGCGAACGAGGCAGAGACCCTCGTTTTCGGTCCTGCACCCGGCGGGAGCCCGCCTGGCCGTCCTGGCCGAGACGCTCACGTGCGATCACCACCCGTCATCTCATCGTCTGCACCGCTCGGGAAAAAGAGACTCGCACAGACACTCGCTCTGCGTGCAAATCGGCCACTGCTGCTTTTGATCGCCCATGCAGAGAACAGCATCCTGACTCTCGCGGTAACAGCAATGGCGCGGTGAGAAGAAGAAAACAGGACACGACGGGATCGCTCGCAAGTCGCAACGCTTGAAAGGTCACGCCCGAGTGGTCCGCCATCCACGGTGCATTCGAGCGGCCAGCCATTGCGACTAACGAAGCCGGCTCACGCACACTTCTCGACAGCGCCTCAGATGGAGGATATCCATGGCGTCTCGGTGAGCTGGGTGCATCACCCGTCTCGGCCTGGAAACGGTATGTCCTGTTCAACCAAAAAGCACCATGATGAGGGAGGGTAAAGCCATGCCGCCATCATCATCATCATCACCTTCCCCCGCCACAGCTTGTCGCAGCCCACATACCACAAGACTGACCACATTTCGCTCTGCACCAGATGGCCGGAAACGCGCGACCTCCGCCTCCAGCGTCCCGCGCGACATCAAACAACCCTTCCACTCCGTCAATGGAGACCGCAACCTCGCCCTGCGGCCCGGAGGTGGCCGGCCCGACGCCGGCCACAAGAACAGCTCGTTCCCGGGCAGCGTGACACCTGCGGGCCTGTCCCAACCCGCGAAGAGCACCACCACCGCCCTGCCGACCGCGCCCTCCCCGTCGAGCACGCCCCCGAACACCAACACCAAATCCTCCCGTCGCCCGGGTCTGCTGAACCGCAGCAGCTCCGAGCGCCTGGCCGGGGGGCCGCCCCGCCGGACCTCGTGGATCTCGAACATCAGCAATAAATTCTCCTCCTCGTCCTCCTCGACGCCTTCGCCGGGTGCCGCCGCCGCCACAGCCACTGCGCAGGGTGCCGCCGCGGCCGCACAAGCCTCCCCGACACCGGCGCTGTCCCCCTACGGCCCCGGCAGCGTGCCCCCGAGCACATCCAAAACGAGCCTGACGAGCGAGATCGCCGAGGAGCCGGAGCAGCCCTACGTGCCGGCGAAGCCGAAGGAGTCTTCCTTCTTCTCGACGCTGACGCGGAAATGGTCGGCCGGCTCCCAGGCCGGCGGCGCGAACGGGGTGCCCAAGGTCCAGGGCAAAGGCGGCGTCTGCGAGCGCCGCGTCCTGAACCGCGACCCGAACCGCGAGCGGTGTCTCGTCCCGGACATGGATCCCAGCCGTCTGCGGAAGGTCTCGTTCTGCGTCGATGTGGAGATCGCCGGCGGCCCGCGGTATTTGGAGGACCACGAGGAGGAAGAGACGGAGCAGCAGAAGAAGCAGCGATTCATGGACGCGAAGGCGAAGGAGCGCGCGGAGGGCGATGCGCTGCGCCGCCCGGACACGATCGCGGAAGAGCAGGATGAGAGCGGACCGGCCAGTGTGGAGAATAAGCGCCGCGCGGTCCTGTTTCCGCAGGGCGTGCCGGTGGAGAAGTTGGGGGAGCTAGCGGCGGCGGAGGAGGCGGGAGCAGCAGCAGCGACGCAGGCGAGCGCGAACGGTAGCGCAAATGATGATGCTGCGGCGTTGGATAAGAAGAAGGAGAAGAAGAAGCGGTCAGAGGAGGAGCGGAAGGAACGGAAGGAAAAGCGCAGGCGACGGGCGGAGGAGAACGGATCGATTCCCGTGGAGCTTTCGCTGGAAGATGACCCGGCGGATGCGCAAGCCGATCCTCCTCGCGATGCTGCCGGTCGGCCCACAATCCGTCTGGTCTCGAGTAATGGCTCACAGCAGGCGGCGCCATCGCAGCAGCCGCAGCAACTGGTCAATACGCCTGACCGCACGAGCCGGCCGACGACAGATCCGGTGCGCATCTATCGCCGCTGCTGCCAGCTCCGCGAAACGCCGATCCTCAAGCGCATCACCGAGCAGCTCATGTCGCCGACATGCTGCGTGCCGACGGAACCCGGCGTCGTCTACTGCCTCGACCTCACCGGCTCGCGACTCCAGCTGGCGGACATGGTGACGCTCGGCGACTGGCTCGCCGTCGTGCCCGTGAAGAAGCTGCTCATGGAGGACGCCGACGTGCCGGACGAGGGCCTGCGGTGTATTCTGGCGGGTCTGCTGGCGGCGAAACGGCCGGTGCCGACGCGGCGGAAGGGTCCCGTCGTGCCGCGACACCGTGAGGGCATCCCCTTCCGGCCCCAGCAGGAACGGACGGGCGTCATTGAGAAGCTGGTGCTGCGGAATAATCCCCGGATCTCGAGGCATGGCTGGAAGCATATCGGCTTATTCCTCTACATGTGTCGCTCGATCAAGGCGATCGACCTCTCCATGATCAAGTTCCCCAAGACGCTGCCGGCGGCTATCGACACGAATGCTCCCCCAGCAGGCGCGGCCAGCGCGCCTGCGATGGGCACCGCCTCCGTGGTCAGCAAGAGCCCACCGCACGCCAATGGTGAACATCACCACAAACACCCCAAAGCGTCCGCGAACCCCGGCACGGACCTCGACGCCGCCGAGGCTTTCTACAAGTGCCTCAGCGAGCGCCTCGGCAAGGACCGGCTCGAGGAATTCATCGTCTCCGAGTGCGGCTTCACCGCGACCCAAATCCGCCGCATCGTCGACGCCGCCATCATGGCGGGCATCAACAAACTCGGCCTCGCGAACAACGCGCTCGACGACGAAGGCTTGGACCACGTGCTGCGGTACGTGCGCTCGGGCGTCTGCGGCGGCCTCGATCTCGGCGGCAACGACCTGCGCGGAGATCGTCTGGCCCGCCTCGCGGCCGCCCTCGCGGCCGACTCCAGCCGGCCCTGCTGGGGCCTCAGCCTTGCCGGCTGCAACCTCGACGCGGCCTCGCTCAAGCCGCTCTTCCCCGTCCTCGCGACGCTGCCGGAATTCCGCTTCCTCGACCTCAGCCACAACCGGGACCTTTGCCGGGCGAGCAGCAGCAGCAGTCGCGCGGGCGCGGGCGCGGGCGCGGACCTCCTCCCGCTGCTGCGCCGCTACATCGGCAAGCTGCCCCAACTGAAACGCATCCACCTGGCGGACGTCGGCATGGACGCGCAGCAGGCGATCGCCCTGGCCGACGTCCTGCCCGAGGGGCCGAAGCTCGCGCACGTGAACCTCCTGCTGAACCCGCGCCTCACCGCGCTCGCGAACGCGAAGGACGCGGAGGCGCAGGAGGAGGCGTGCGCGCTGTATGCCAGCTACATGGCGGCGGTGCGGGTGTCGAATGCGTTGATCTGTATCGATATCGATGTGAGTTTGTCTTTCCTCTGAGATGTGTTGGGGGTGTGGGTGAGCAGATGAGACTGACTTTGACTTTGCCTCGCAGGTCCCCAGCAACGACAACAGCGAAGTCGTCAAGGCGCTCGCCAAGCAAGTCGTCGCCTACTCGCTGCGCAACATGGAGCAATTCGCGCTGGCGGAAGTCACGGGCGGCGGCGCGGGCGCGGACGCCGCCTTGCCCGCCGCCGTC